>CM034315.1:33555241-34155241 GCA_019925795.1 Dendrobium chrysotoxum | reverse complement strand
TGCTGAAGCCTTTATCATAGATTTGGCTAATGTTGAGCAAATTATGTTTTAAGCCATCTACTAATAAAATATTTTCAATAATGAATTTTTTTGAGTTGCCAATTATACCTGATCCAACCACCTTTTTAGTGGAGTTATCTCCAAGTGTTACCTTGCCCCTACCCTAGCCTCCAACATGATGAATTTTTTTATATCTCTGGTCATGTGCCTTGAACATGCACTGTCTAGGTACCTTATGCTCTCAAAGGGTCTTTTGTGAGAGTAACCCTACAAAATCATCAAGGGTTAGATTTAGGAACCCAAATAAGTTTGGGTTCCACCTTAAGGATTGAAAGATGATATGTTTGCATGCTATGTTGTGGTCCATGCAATTTTGTCCTCCACACCAAATGTGTTTTATGGTTCATAGTGAAAGTGTGGAAGATATGTCCTAGCATGCCACAATAAAAACATCTAACTCCTGGGAATGGATTTATAAGTCTATTTGGGTTTTGGTGCCTCTTCTTTGGTTTAGATGATGTATGTTGTGTTGATGTTTTGTTATCTCTAAGAGCAGTTAATTTTTCTTGCAGAATTTTTTTGTACTTTCTAAGATTAAATTATTAACTTTTAATAAATGCTCTCTATTTTTAGCTTCATCTAAAATACTTTTAATTCTTTAAATAAATCTTCTAATTTAATATGAGATGCATTTAAGGAACCATATTCAATAGTTAATTTAAGATGCCTTTTATTCAATGCATCAAATTCATCAAAAAAGATCATCTGATTGTTATCCAAAGTAGAGTGGTCATTTCTACAGCATATACATTCTTTCTGAAGAATTAAAAAATTAGAATTAAGGCATGCATACATTTTCTTTAGCTTCCTATATGTATTATGAATTTTTTCAAAAACTTTAAATAGTTCAACATAGGAAAGCTCACATACCTCCTCTTGATCAGAATGATCAAGATGGTAATCTTCCATTAAGCACAAGTTGTTACCTCCTCTTTAGCTTCTATCTCAGATGAGTCTGAAGTGGAGTCTACCCAAAATGCCTTTTGAGCCCATTACTTGCTCTTTTTGAATTTGGCTTTTTCTTCACCCTTTTCCTTGATTGGTGAGCTTTAAGATTTAGGCAATCAGTCTTCATGTGCCCTGGCTTCTTACATTCAAAATAGATGACATCAGAAGAAGTTTTGGAATTTTTATTAGATTTAATTTTATTCCATTTCTGACGATATCTTTGCTTTTTCTTCAAAAGCTTTTGAATTGTCTTGTCATCAGCGCAATGTCATCATTGCCTTCAAATAAAGAATTGTCACTTTCAGAATCATCAGCCTTTAAAGTAACTATTTTCTCTTTTCTTTTCTCACATCCATCATTTTGCCTTTGACTCACTCCTTGCTCATAAGTAATGAGTGATCTAAGTAAGTTATCAATAGAATAAACATTCAGATCCTTAGATCAGTAATAGCACTAATTTTGGCACCATAGGAACTAGGTATACGATGTAGATTTTTATTAACCTTTTCAAAATTTGTAAGTCCTCTACCTAATGCTTGCATGAAAGTGACAATTTGGGTTAACCTAGTATATATTTTAGAACTAGACTCACTAGGTTTCGTGTGGAATAGTTCATAATCATGGAGTAGAATGTTCAACCTAAATTATTTTGATTCATTTATTTCTTCATAGGTTATGCATAGTTTATCCCAAATTTTTTTTCCAATTATGCAAGTAGATGCACACATGTAATCTTCAGATTTTAACATACAGAAAAAATAGTTTAAATATTATGCATTTAGTCAGGCTAAATCTCTATCATCCATACACCATTCAAAAAAAGGTATTTTAGTTTTAGTGTCATTTACAAAATATGAAGGTATAGAATATCCTTCTTGAACTAACATCCACATGTGATAATCAATAGATTGCAATAAAGTAGACATGCTAATTTTCCAAAAATTCAAAAGGAATATTATCAAATAAAGGTGGTTGTGTGATTGAATACACTTCCGTAGTATTACGACTACCAAAACTAGCCATGGATCTTTCTTTAAAGGTTTTCCAAAACTTAGTTTTTTAATCTTGCTCTGATACCACTTGAAAGTTCATGTTGGTTATCAAAACTAAAAGAAACCAGCCTGAGGCTAACCAAGAGGGTGGCATGGATTATTTATTTAAAAATTTAAACAAAAAGGAAGCACCTTAATCCCCTCAATATGGAAGCAAATTAAAATTATGATAACAAAAATTAAAAGTTTGTCAACCACATAATAAACAACAGAAAAAA
This sequence comes from Dendrobium chrysotoxum, assembly GCA_019925795.1. Classification (NCBI taxonomy): domain Eukaryota; kingdom Viridiplantae; phylum Streptophyta; class Magnoliopsida; order Asparagales; family Orchidaceae; genus Dendrobium; species Dendrobium chrysotoxum. The sequence continues at coordinate 34,152,963 of CM034315.1, read as the reverse complement.
TAAAAGTGTGAAATAATAAAAAAAAATACATAAAAATTTATAGTTCTTTGGTCCAACCTAACCTACATCTACTCCCTCGAAAACTCCTTTCCCGGTATTGCACTAAAAGTAATGTCTCTCCTTTTTCCCCCACAATAAGGTGGAGAAGTCCTTACAAAATCCTTTTCACCAACCCGGTGAAGGCAGAGAACCTAAAATCTTTTTCCATCGTCCTCGTGAAGGCAGAGAACCTAGAATTCTTTTTCATCCTCCTAGTGAAGGTAGAGAACCTGCAATTCTTTTTCTCTCTCCTAGAGAGGTAGAGAACATGGGATTATTATTATAGAATGTCTTCCTTGAGCATCCAAAGGAACAAGGCAGAAGCTTAAAGAAGATGAGGAAGAACATAGCTTGGAGTAACCTTGTGAATCCCTCATAAATCTCTTTTATAAAAATCTCTCCCTCTCTTCTCTCTCCTAATGCTCACCTAAGCACCCCTTTTCTCCCTCATAAAAACACTTAGCTTTCAAAAGTCTCACATTGAATTAAGATTATATGAGAGTTTAAATAGAGAGCCTGCAAAAAAGCCCTAAATTTTAATTGAGCACTTTTGATCATCCAGTATGATCCGAGGTCATACTGTACGATTAGTCTACCCAGTCTTGAGCTGATCAAGGTTGCAGGTGAGTTGTGATCCCGAAATGTTAGTGAGCAGGGCAAAATAGATTTGTAATAGATTGAAATAGCATAGTAAAAAACCAATAATATTTGTTATCGTTAAAATCACAAGACTTGGGTCCAGATTTGAAACATTTATAATCACTTAGAATGAATTGGAAAATAAATTCCTAGCTAAGTATTTCCTACCTTAAAAAATTGACAAACTTTGAAATGATATCACATCTTTTTCCCAATTTGAGGTAGAATCAATTTTTAAAAGTTGGTAGAGAGTTAAGGAAATGCTTAAGAAATGCCCTTATCTTGCCTTACTAGATTATTTGATTATCCAAACATTTTATAATGGATTAGTAGAATCCCATAAGTCAATCATAGATTCAGTAACTAGAGTCTATTTAATGTCTAAGCCATTTTATGAAGCATACAAATTAATAAAGGAAATGGCTTTAAGTAATTTTTGGTGGCCTTCTGATAGGGTGAATCCTAAGAGATTATCTAGTTTGTATGAATCAGATGCATTATCTATTTTAACTATATAGGTAGCTACAATTTTTTTTAAAAGTTTGACACTATTAGAGATAGTTCAGGATCAAGATCATCTATGCAATTAGTAGAGCTTGATGAAAATTTTATTCATGATAATAATACACCAGGGATTTTGAATGTGAAGTTTATTATAAGATAAAATAATCATTATTCTTCCAATGCATACAATCCAGGTTGGAGGAACCACCCTATCTTTTGTTGGTCAAATAGAAATATTGGTGGTAACAATCAATGTAATATATGTAAATCTAATTAAGGAGGAAATTGGAATAATGTTCAATAACATTTTGTAAATCCTAGATGTACGTATCCCCCAAGTTTTAACTAAAACAATCAATTGAGAGAATGAAAATTACCTTTGGAAGAGGTTGTGATTCAGTTAGATACCAAATTGCAACAACAAGCTAACTATATTAAAAACTTAAGAAATCAATAAGGATAGCATATAATTTTTTTAGTAGTAGACCTAATGAAACATTGCCCAGAAATACTGAAATAAATATAAAGGAAAAAGGAAAAGATTAAAGTGGATACCATTTGAGAAGTAGTCATGATTTATTGCAACCAAATTGAAATATTTAGGTAAGTTTAACTGAAGACTATAAATTTAGTATTGTATTGGAAGGCAACCTAATTCTATTCTGAGTTTCTTTATATATTTTTTCTATTTTATAATTTATGTTATTTTCATGTTGTGAATTATTTATAAACTCATTTATATTGATTTTGAGAAAGTTATAAAATTTCACTGAGGAAAAATCTGCTCAGCTAAAAATTAAACTAATGTCACAATGTTATCTTTTGTAGTGCTATAGCATTTGCATGTCAAGCACTACAGCATTCATAAATAACATTTAAAACTAGAGTCTAAAAAAAATTCAAGATTACACCACCACAGTGTTATATCTTTAAAAACCGTAACGCTTATTTTCCTTATAGAGCGCTCTAGCATCACCATCTTAAGCACTACATTGTTAGTCCATTATGTATATAGTGATTATGGTGGTGCAATCAAATAAAAAAATACTTTTATAACTTTTACATTATGACACTTTATTGAGGGCCACAAATTTATTTCCAGCATGACAACATTAGGTCAAAATCATTATTATCAATGCTAAAGCATCGTGGTGGTTATCATTGTTGGCACCATAATTCTTGTACGTCTCAAACGCCATTTCATTTCCCGTACCAAAAAGTTGGTACTTCATTTTCGGATAATTGTTCTACAACACCATGTGTCTCATACCATTATAGTGTTTATCTATGTGACACACTGATAATTTATATTTTCTTAAGAATTGCTATGTTCATCTATTGAGCCTCGCATTTTTCTTTATGTTTATATATAAGAGTGCGAGTTTCAGATTGTTTGCTATGCTTTTCTCTCTAGTTTCTTAAAGCTCCTATAATTTTTTTCTTGAGCATACTCTAAAATGACCCTTAAGATGTTTGTAAAAAAGAAATCTTCATCATTGTATGATAAGAGCATATTCATTTCTTCTAATGCCAAGTAAAGGAATGCAACACTACTAGTAAACAAGACATTGAACCCAAAGAAAGGATTCCAAAACTCGGCAGGACAAATTATGAAAATATCAATTAACTGTGGATGGAAAATTTTTTGTGCGGAACCTTATACTATAATTGTAAATGTTGTGAGAGAATTTTTTTCCAATGGGAAGGAGGCTATGGAAAATAAAAGTTTTGTTAGAGATAAGTGGGTACCATAAGAATCGGTATCTATTAACTATCTCTTTAAGCTAAGGGATTTTGAGTTTTATGAGTATATCCCTTTCCGTCTTTCCCTAATAAATATTGATAACTTTCTTAAAATGTTGTGCGAGCCTCATAGTGGAAATGTGTTGAAGAAGAGGGAGAAGAAAATCATTAATTTTCCTTTATCTTGCCTAACCTAACTTTCTAAGGCTTGGCAATATTTTATCTTTTCCCATTTATTACCAAGCAAAATAATAGTATGGTAACAATAAATCATGTTATACTCAATTGAACCATTCAAGTTATAGATGTTGGGAAACTTATTTATTCTTCATTTAACTATATCATTAAAGGAACTACTTCTGTGGGTTTGGGGAATCCTTCTCTTATTTATGCCTTGTATGTTAATCTTAATGTGAGGGGATATCCTAATGAGGAACAACTTTTTTTCCATCCCTTACCAAAAGAAAAATTGAAAGCTTTAAAAGCTCTATTATAGAGGAGAGAGGACCCAGTCAGCCCAGGTAGTCTGGTAGGCCCAACAATATTAGTAGTATGAGTTCTAGGACTCCTAAATATTTAATAGAGAAAGTGGCTAACATATGGTAGAAGATGGAGGGGGTGTTTGACTTCTGTGAGGAGAGTAGGGAGTGGCAGGCACAGTACTCGTGTATGCAAGAAACATATTACCACTATACAACTTAATTCAATGAGGTTTTAGTGGGGATGTTTAGGAGGAGTCCATTCATAGAGAATTCAAACAAGCTACATTTCCTTGCTGCTACAAAATACTAGTCATTTGTTTACACCTAGCCTTATGATGAGGAGGAGGAGGATCTTGACTCTAAGTTATAGGAGTCATTTATTTTCTTTTATTCGGTTAGTCTTGGCAAGCTTTTGAGAGAGAAAAAAGTGTGTGTATGGGGGATGCAGCTACTTTTGTTAGTAGCTATTTTTCTTTTAATTAAATTTCTTTTATTATAGAGGGGATCCTGTTATGTCATGATGTGATAATTTTATTGTGATGTTGAGTTATGATTGTGGTTATTAGTTGTTACTTTTGTTTAGAAAAGTGACCACATGATTGTGTGGCAAAGGAATAGGGGAATAGTGTTTCATGTACTAAGTTATATTTTTTTATTTTTAGTAGTTATATTAAGGGCCTTATGCTATGCTTATTAACATTCAAATGAAAAGGTGTGTTTGTTTCATATTCAATTTTTACTTATTTTAGTGCTCTATTTTGTTATGTGGTTTATATTTAAATTAATTCCCTTTATGCTTAATGATTGAGCACTATTCTCTATATAGTTCTTGTACTTTAATTACTTATTGAAAGTACGAGATGCGCCAAGAGGGTGGGTGAATTGGTATTTTAAAAATCAATCCTAAACAAAGTTCTATTTTTTTTATTTTTAAAAGATAACTCAACGAATAACGTGCGGAAGCAAGTACAACGTTCACAACGATGATATTGGTAATTCAATTGTAACTTTCACAACACAAGATTTAAATTATGATTTTTCACCAAGTAATTTAACGTACTAATTAAGAGCATGAAAAGTAAAGTACGATAAAATGAAAAAAACACACCAGAGATTTTTATAGTGGTTCGGTCACTTGACCTACGTCCACTCCCCGGAGTCCTCTACTCCGGGATTTGCACTAGTAAAAGTTGACTCTCCTTTTGCTCCCACAGCAAGGCGGAGAATCCTTTACAATACTCACTTTCACCTCCCTCAGTGCGGCTGAATACCAAACGCTATGTCACCCTCTTAGTGACGGCAGTGGACCTTCTCCTTTTTCTCCCTCCTGGAGATGGCAGAGTGCCTTGACGATGTTGATCTTGAAGTGACTCTTACCTCGAGAACTTTCCTGAGACTCCCCAAAGCCACAAGAGGAGCAAAGCATGCAGCTAGCTTGGAGCCACCGTGTGAACCCCTCACACTACTTCTCCCTCACGCTCAAGCTCACCTTCACCTTCCTCTCGCAAGCCCTAGATCTCTCTGAGGAAAAACTTCTCCTTCACGAATCCCCTTCTTCCTTCAAAGCCTCTCACAGTAAGAGGATAGACCAACTACACCTCATAAAAAATTTGAAGTTGTTTTTATATCAGGCTTCAGAAAACCCTAAAGATTTCAACTTCTACGTTTCTGTTCATACAGTACGATATATATTCGTACAGTATGATCAGTTCAAGTACATCTCCGTCCAGTACAAGCACAGACGAACAGTCAAATCATCCTTGGGACGATCCGTACAGGATATGTACATCATACAGGATGATAATGTTGATTCATACTGTTCGTACAGGATGATCTGTGGGACGATCCCTGGGACAAAAAAATTCATCTATGCCAGTTGTCCAGCACTCTACTAGTCATATAATATGATTAGTTTGTTTCAGGATATCATACTGTACGATACAAATATATCCAGGATGAATAGAATAAAAAATCTTGGTTTCATCTAGTACGATCGATGGGACGACTGAAATCATCTCTGTCAGTCATCCAGCACTCCACTAAACGTACAGTATGATTAGTTCATTTCAGGATAACGTCCTGTACAATACGAATATCGTCCAGGACGAACAGACAAAAAAACCTTGGTTTCATCTGGTATGATCTAAGGGATGAATGTAATCATCTCTGTCTATCGTACGGTACGATATATCATCATACAGTACGATCGACATTAAATAAGAGACCAACGTTTATTTCCTGATTACGGGAGATAATTTTGGTAAGTATTCAATTAATCATACCATATGATCATCATCATACAGTACGATCAGTTCAGGAAATCAAAATTAGGAACTTACCAAACTTATTCTGGCGACTAGGGTTTTTCAATTGAATCTTATCGTACAGTACGATAAGGATCGTACAGTACGATTAGATTATAAAGTTAATCATTTGAAAAACAGCCGTTAGCCTGAGTATTATTAATTAATCATACAATATGATTTTAAATCGTATAGTACAATTTTAAATCGTACAGTACGATATTCTTAAAAAAAAAATTTAACATTTAAAACAAATCACCCCCTGTGTGTGTGCGTGGTTGCTCCTTTCACATACATGCTTCTGTGGCAGACTCAAGAAAATAAAAATAAAGAAATAAAAATTACAGACTTTTCAACATCCTATTCTACCCGGTTTGAGTCTCCAGTAACCTTGAGCAGTGTGCATCTGACCTGAAATGTTAGTGCTCATATACAAGAATAAGCATTTGTAATCTAAAGGAAGTCCATATGGATTCAGTAAGTATTAGTTGTCACCATCAAAATTAAGTGCTCGGGATCCTGGATTTCAACACTTATTTATTAAGAAAAAAATAGATAACTAAAAATTATGCAAAATTAGGATAATAATAAAACCCTAGATGATAGTTTAAATGAAGACTACATAATAATTTATATATTTGTGGATGTGGTTTCTTCCTAGTGCTATTTGGTGTGGGTTATGGCTTGTCCTAGTTGTTTAGCAAGGTCTATTAGCCTACTTGGGTGGTCTGCTGGGGGCTTTTGGAGCTCTTATGGGCTATTATTTCCTTGATTTATCTTTTTACAACCTTTTGATGAGTTGGTGGTTGTGCCTGGAAGTCTTCTACTAGTGTAATTATGGTTGTGTGGCCCTATTTCATGTATTACGTTTCTACTACTCACATCCTTTGAAATCCTTGTGATGTTCCTGAGAACATTTGGGTGTAGAATTGAGCAGCATTGTGGTTATCATCATGATGACTGCTATGGTTGTGCCTTCCTGAGCTTAATTGGCCCATCCTTTTTTATGGACTTCCTATTTTGATTTTTGGCCTATATTAACTGCGAACTGCTTCATGAGCTTTTTCTCTTCATAATTGGGATTGATGAGATGTATCCTTAGTTTGTTCGTTACCTGAACTAGTGGTGGTTCATGCACGTGCGACTTCGTGGTGGATTGGTTTTATATTTCTTGACCCATCCCTCTGGTCTTTTGTTTGGTTAGTTGTTCATTCCACTTTTGTTCTATTTATCTTTTAGTTATTATTCTTGTTGTTTGTTTGTTGTTTTATATCTTCTGTACAATAGTTGTCTTGGTGAAGTCTTTAGCAAATGGGAGTTATTTTGGTATAATAAATTGATGCTTTTTGTTGTTGGTGGCCTCAGCTTATGGTTATGGAGGGGCTAGTTACTTGGGTTGCCCGATACATTATTTTTTATTACTTGTTGAAGGTTTTTTTTTTGGGGGGGGAGGGTGAAGGGCACGGGGCAGGGGGTCTTTGGGCCCTCCCAGATTTGCTGAGTTCTCAGCTAAGGTGGCAGCCTATTTGGGAATGGTGGTTGTGGTTATGTCTATTACCTTTCACTCTTTACTTGCACCATAATTATATTTATTTTGATGATATCTTATTTAACTATTTTGGTTGGAATACTATTTCTTTAAGTATCTATAGCTCCCATCTGTATGGTGATGGTAATTGGCATAACAATCATTTTATATTTTGTAGTTTTGCTAACTTGTTCTTAATCTATTATACAATATCCTTCTGTGATTTGTCTTTTTTGTTTCCTTCTTTTTTTGGAAGGTTTATTTCTAACTTAGATCATCCAGCGCTTGATTTTTTGAGTGGAAGGATAATGCTCAAACTTCATCAGTTGATCCTTTTTTTTTAGGTGCTGTCCTCTTACCGCCCTAGATTGTACATAGGTTTATGTGTACTTTTTTCTTAGTAAGGTCATTGAGAGTGTAGTCTTTACTTTGACTTTTTTTTGTAGTTTGTATGAGCAGTAGTGAGCTCGAGGGCCCTTTAAGGACCTTGTAATTTCATTTTGATCAACGTGTAAGCCCCTCAGTGGGTGCCCCCCCCCCCCCCCCCATTACATATATTTATAATAATTTATAATTTGAAAATCTTAATAATTAACTAATATAGATCACTTAAGTTGTTGGCTTGTTTCGCACTTAGCAACTTCACACTAATACATTGACTAATGAATTAAAGAATGAATAATTAACTTTAGAGAAAGGAAGTGGGTTGCTTAAATTAGGAAGATCATAGTAAACATACATGTAGAATTAGTGGCCTTTTTTTATTTAGGGGGAAACCCACAGAGGGTTCTACGCATTAAATCAGGGAAAAATTACAAAGTCCTTAAAGGGACCTCAAGCTCACTGATGCTCAAAAGAGCTATAAAAAGAAAGCAAAAAAAACCTAAGAGCTCAAGTTCCTTGCTAAGCACAAATATAGTAAACCCTAGGTACATTCTACAGTGCATAAGAGCTTGCACCCAAAAAGGAAGCTCACAAAATAAAATAGAATTAGTGACCTTATTAAATCTCTATATTAATTCAATTAGGGTTGCAGGATGATGAAAGCTAAACTAATATTCAAAATCAATAATATGCACATCTTAATTATTAAAAAACTAAAAAATATGAAAAGTCATAAAGAAAATATGAGAAAAGGAAAAAAGAATTAAGTGCATTAAAAATTTGATAGCTATTGAAGCTCAAGTCAAAAGCATCCTAATACTTAAATCAATTAGGATACTTAAATCCTAATACATGTAAATGTGCACTTATGAACTTTCAATTTAACTAAAAACATAACTAATTCCTAAACAATATATTGTTCATTTCTAAATTCAGAAGTTATACTTAAACATGCACTTATAGTGGATAGATTCAAAATAAACAATAGCTAGTGTGACTAATTAGAATAATTTTTATAACCTTTCAAATTAGAACTATAATTTTGTTTATTCTAAACTACTTCTAGAATTTGTTGTATTATCTTATAATTTAGTAATTTTAAATTATTAATTTTTACTTTGGCTATTAAGGTAATTAGTAGATGAAGCTTAAGGGCAAATAAGAGCTTAAGCTGTAGTGCCTCATAGAGTCATTACACAAAAAATAGCTCCGTAGCACTGCAGTCACATAAATTTTAATGCCATAGTGTCGAACATCTTATTGTCATAGTGATGGATTACCCTTTCAAGTGCCTAACCTCTCAATTGTTATACCACTATTGGAAAATAGTTATCAAAATGAAGAGCTGCACTAACTCAGCCAAATGATGCAACACTTTTCCTAGTAACCGTTCTAGTTCAACCTGGGGCCACAGCGGAGAAAACATTACAACACTAAGGTAATCATTCATTTTACAACACAACGACACAAACTTATCGAGTGTCACAGCTCCTAAGTCTTTCTCCTCAAATGTATAAATAAATAGTTTTTCGTTGCTTTGTTTAGGGAGTTCTATCACTTTAGTGGAGTCTTATACTTTGGAATGTCTTCTTCTAGTTCCCCCTTAGAGTAAAGCCTAGGGGAGGCTAGGGAAGTGCAAGATACTTTCTTTTAGGATATCTTATCCTCTATTATGTAAGCAATTCTATTATTGGTAGAAGGAGTGTGGAGGATTTCAATTCATCTTTCAAAGTGACATTTATCTTATTAATTCTCCTTTTTTTTAAGGATGAAATGAATATGAGTTTGCCTTTTGTGTTGTCCGTGTTTGGCTAAATATATATGTTTTGGACTAATGATGTAAACATATAGTAAATACTAATGTAGACTCTTGTGCTTTAAATTCTTTTCAAAGAATTTTTTAATATCTCGCATTCTACATTTAATACAAATAATGTTCATGCATATAATTAATAACTAGTGTGATAGATAGCCTTGATGGAGGAATATTGGAACAAATAGGAGTATTGAAATAAAATGTTGGCATACCTAGACATAAGATGTTAAAACTTCTACGTTCTATGGAGATGGTAAAATGAAGGCTTTAAAACATTCCTTTTCACCACTACAAGCTTGATAGACTTGTAGGGATGCATATGCTTTGTTCCACATCTAAAATTAGGAGCCTCATTAGGAAAACTATGTAGTCTTACACTTATTAGTCCAAAACCCTAACTTAATTACCTTGGTGTCTCTACGATTTATTTAGACTTGCAGTGGAGTGTTGTTTATGCCTTGGAAGCAAACCATGTGAAGTCCAAAGCCTAATGTTCTATGAATTGTTCACCATGAATTTCCAAATGTTTAGGTAAAATAATGACCTATAAATTTTAAAATTCAAACTAGGGTAATGGAGACTTCAAATGTGCATAAAAAAAATAGGGTAGGTAAGTAATTAAGAACAATATTACTCAGCTAAATTTTAGCCTAATTCACTCAATATTTTGCAAGTAATTAACAAAAATAAATGATATTCAAATAGAAATTACTCCATATATATTTAGGAAATTATCTAAATCTTATTTAAAATTGAAGAACTCTCTTCCTTAAATAATCAAAGCCCTTATATGCACTATTTGGCATAATGGATGATTTATGGTAATCTTTATTAGTTCTGGCCATTTAATATTCATTTAATGTTTAATTTAAATAAAACCAAAATTGTGATGCTGATGGGGATGGAACTTTCCACGTGGTGGCATGTGAGTAGAAGAAATTGTCCAAATCGGCTTTCATCACAAATGCTTAATCTAGTGCCAGATGTGATGATTGGCTCAGATTGATGCATTTCATCCCTAGTTTGGTGAAGTACGATATAATGTACAGACATTGAAATAAAATCAAATAAATGAGAGGTAAGAAATTTAGCTTGATTTAAACTCGACATAAAATGTATATCAAATCTTAGGATTTTTCATAGATGCTCCTAGGAGTGTGAAGAACCATTGTATAATGTTTAGAAGCTTCATATAATGAGACATAAGAGTTATTTTAAAACCTAGGGTAGAAGGTAGGGTTTGAGTTTTATGTGTGTAAGAAGGGTCTCAAGGATAGTTCTTGTGCTTGTTTTGATCATTAGCTCCTTGGGAACAACTTTACTAGTGGAGTCAAGTTTAGAGGAGCCTTGTATTGAAAGTGTTGGAGGTTTTAATGTAATATGCCTCAATCAGTGGATGAACATGCCACTGGCAGCCTCAAAATGGCTAGAAATGAGTGAGACAATAAAAAGGAAGTTTTGGAATGCCAAAAAGATACAAGTATTAAAAGATAACAAATACCTCTAAAACCAATGGGACATGACTATGGCACAATAAGAGGTGGTGAATTGGTCTTTTATAATCTTTTTGAAATCTTTGAAAAGTTTTATTTAAAAAATAAATTTAATATGCTAAGCATTAAAGAACTAAAAATAATTATTTCAAGAGACCAAAAAAATAAATAAATATTTTTGTTTTATTTTTATTTTATAGAAAAGAAATTTTTGGAAGAACAAATTTGTCAAAGGAAAATAATATTTTTCTTTCAAAATAATATACAAACAACAAGAATTCACCAAAGTGCCTCCTTCTCCAAGATAACCAAATCAACACAATAATGCAATAAAATTAAATTACAGGAAAGTTAAGGCGTAATGTAAGAATATGCAAATCAAATTTTATAGTGGTTCAATCAACTTGACATACATCCACTTCATAAAGGTCGTCCTCTTTAGGAATTGCATTAAGCAGTGTCTCTCCTTTAAGACATAGCTAGGTGAAAAATCCTTCACCCTTACTATAGATGGAGAACCTTCTTTAGATATTCTTCAAAATTAAAGAATCTCCTTCTCTCACCTCCATAGCCTGGCAGAGCTTCCATCCCTCCGTTCACCTATAAGTTTGGCAGAGTTGTCGATCTATCCTCTTGCCTCCTCTATATGGCTAAGTCGTTACTTCCTCCTTTTTTTTCTTGATCGATGGAGTTTTTGTACAACTATCCTCCTTAGAAAATAAGCCACTAGTACCAAAGGCTTTCATTTTTAGATCTCCTCTCAAGGAAAACTCCAACACAATCGGAGGAACCAAGGTGCTGGTCAGCTGGTGCAACTATGTGAAACCCCCTCACACTCTTAACCCACTATCAACCTCACCTTCTCTCTTCCTCACCTTCTCTCTTTCTCATATAATGACCTCTCTCCATGATCTCTCATAGAATAAAACCTTCCCCTAACTTCCCAAAGACTTTTGCTAGAAACATAATAAAAGCTTATTATGTGGGCCCTTAAAAACCCTAATTTTAATTTTAGACAACTTTGATCATGCAATACAATATGCTTGGGGAGGTTTTCTGATTTTACATTTATGCTTTGCTGATGATTTGATCATTTTTATTAATGCTTCTCTTAATAGAGTTAACAAACTTATGGGATTTTTTCAGAAGTTTGAAAATGTGAGTAGTCTTTCTCTGAATAAGAACAAAAATTGTTTTATTTCTTCCAACAAAGTGCCTACTAACCATATTTTGGCAATCAAATGCCATACTGGTTTTGTTTAAGGTCACCTACCTATTAAGTACCTTGGGTTCCTCTTTATAAAGGTAGGAGGAAAACATTTCTTTTTGATGATTTGATTACTTCTGTGCATAAGAAGCTTTGCTCCTGGGATTCTAATTTCTAGAGTTTTGGGGGTAGGCTTACACTCATTAGAAGTGTTATTTATTCCCTTCATATTTATTCTTTCCAAACTATTCAGCCTACCCATGCAGTGTGTAATAAAATTGATAAACTCTCCCTTTCACTCTCAAGAAGAAATTTCATAGAAGAACATATTCAAAGTCAGTTTATTGGATCCTTATATTCAAAGGATAAGAAAAATCGTCCAAAAATTGAAAATTTTAATTTTTACGTAGTTTGATCATCTGGTACGATCGACAATCATCCCGTACGAATAATTCAAAAGTGAGATAGTTCGGCCGTATGATATTCTGTACAAATAATATGTGCCATATTTTGTACTCTGGAAAATGATATACAAAGATATTTCATACTATACGAACAGTTCAAAATGAACAGTTTGTCGTGTATGATGCCTCGTACAAATTATGGAACCCCTATTTCATACTCTGGAAAATGATATATGAAACCATATCGTACTGTACGAATAGTTCAAAAAATTGATTTATTCATCCCGTACGATGCTGTATGAACCTGTAACCCCATATTTTGTACTCTAAAAAATGATATACAAAACCATTTCGTACTGTACGAACAGTTCAAAAAATTGATATATTCGTTCCGTACGATGTTGTACAAACCTGTAAGCCCATATTTTGTACTCTGGAGAATTATATACGAAACCATTTTATACTATGCGATAGTTTAAAAATTGATCTATTCGTCCCCTATGATGCCGTGTATGATCCATGGAAGCTCGGTTTCGTACTCCGGAAAATGATGTACGAAATAATTCATATGGTACGAGTTTTCCTTAGATAAAAATTTAATCAGGCAGGTTAGTATTAGAGGAGGAATAACACAAATCATCCCATACAATCACATATCATATAGTATGATTAGTTTTAAAAATTAAGTTTTCTCTCACTCCCCCAATGTGTGTGTGCATAGTTATCCAACTTACAATCACACTTTCAAACTCAAGAAAAGTAAAAAGTCCAGACTTCACTTACATGAAACCCTAACAAATTAACTTCAAGTTTTCAATAGGCTAGAGTGTGACTTTCCTGAAAAGGCATGTTAGTACACACAAAGCAGAAATTCCAATACTTGTTAAAAGAAACAATAAACAAATAACAAGTTTTTGTAAACATCAAGATAACTCATATCAACACTCACTTGAATAAATAAATTTGCATAATTCTCAACAATCTCCAAATTTGCACAATGCTTAAAAATCTCTCCCTTTTTTATAATGGCAAAATACATATTGTTTGAGGTAACAAGTAAACACAAAGCTCCCCCTAAACGTAACCTCCCCCTAAATAAGTGATCTATTCGAAACAAGGGGTTTGATGAGAAAGAAAAAAAATGGAGAAACAAAGACAAAGACAATCAAGCACATATAGATACACCCATATCATACAGAGCCAAAAAAAATACAATAAACAATCAATATAAAACAAAACAAAATAAAGACAACAAGGCAAAATAAACAATACAAACTCCCCCTTTTGACAACAACAAAAAGGGAAGACAATCAAAGTAGTTGGTGATTTAAAAAAAAATTTTCAAAGAATATAACTACAATATTAAAATAAGATGCAAAAAGTTAGGACTCAAAATAGTTTAGATCACATATCAGAATAAGGAGAAGAGAAGTTGATATATGTCAATAATGTAGGAGACGTATTAGGTAACCACAACTATTGCACAAATAATGAAACAAAATTACTAATTTTCTAAGTCAATAGTGTAATTATTGATATGTATAAATTGAGAAAATGTGAAAGGAAAGAAATGATTGGCGTTATTGTGCATCTTTTTTGAATTGAATGGCACACTTTGTGCATCTTAGCAATTTTTGGGCTAATTTTGTGCCTCTTTATAATATTGCGACATTGCGTATTTTTTCAAATTTGTGGCACACTTTGTGCATCTTTCCATTTTTAGACTCATTTTGTGTCTATTAAATAAAATTCTTTCCAACATACTCTCTAACACAAATACAATAATGAACACTTGAGCTAGAAAACAAGAGTAATATTATGACATTAAATATGTAACAATTTAGGTTAAGTAATACATATTTAAAAATAATATAAAAGTAAGATCTTCCAATGTACACCAAATCACAATGTAATTGAAATATTTTGAGAAATTAGATTATGCACAAAAATTTCTATTGTAATCCAAATTCAGTCAATATTTTATAAATTTGATGAACTACATTTGAGAGACAAAATATAAATAAAATGTTCAAGTCGTCACCACAAACATATAACAATATGCATAGCAACATTCCTTTTTCCATTTCATTTAACATTTCATGAAGCAAGCTTACATTTCAAATCAACCATAAACAAAATATCAAAGCTTGCCAGTTCAACCATCATGCAACCAAAATAATGACAAACATACCCAACAATAAAATCAATAACAACAGCAACTAAAGCCTAAAAGAACAACAGATACAATCAAAGACTAAGCCATAACAATAGAAAATCAACACTAATAATCCAAAGGACCCTGATCTAGAGGTGGTGGTGGAGCAGCGAATATAGCAAAATAGATATTGATACTGGCAATATTTGAGTTCACTGACTCAATCTGGTCACGAAACCAACCTCTATTCTCTGCATAGCGAGTATCCTGCAAATTCATTATGTTCTCAATTTGATCAAATCTCTGATTAAAATGAGTTTCTAGCCTATCAAATAACTGGACCATTTCTGATAATAATTCTGATCAGGTCCAGGAGCAGGTTCTTGTGCAGGTGCAGGTGCAGGTTCTTCTTCAGAGGTGTCCCCAGATCCCACTCTCCTAAAGAGTTCTCGAAAAGAAGCATCAGTAAAATAGATTGGCAAATTAGAAGGTCCGTTAGGGTGGACCAAACTATACTTCTTTTCTAAAATGTAGGAAATCACATGACCAAGAGAAATATTTTTCTTCCTTTTGACACTAGGCTGGCCAATATCAGTAAGAGTATAAAGCTAGTCCAAGAGCAATTTGGCTTCATCAATTGGTTGACCAGTCATTATCAAATAGGTAACAGTTGAGAGAAGAGGGGTCATATTTACTCGATCTCTAGCTTTGGGAATTATGGAGGTCCTAAGAACGTGTTGGATAATTCTTGCATTTTGATTCAAGGTGTAAACTCTAGGTAGGTGATTTGGTTAGCTAACACCCCTCAGAACTTGATTTACTTCGGACCAATCATAATCTACTCTAGAAGTAAGAGTGTGAGCACGAATACCTAGGGTTTTAAGATTAAAAATTGACCCAAGGTCCTCCTTAGTGATTTCTACTCTTTGTTTGAGGACAAAAGAGGTGATCCTAGTGTGTTCCTGATTGATTTTCATGTTTGCAAGGAAAATATGAAAGAGATCTTTATTGTAGGCATGGATGAGGGTGAGAAGGAAAGAGAATCAAGTTGAATCGAAAAGAGGCATTACCACAAAATGAATGTTTTCCTACAGTAGGATATGAGAAGGAGTAATTTTAGATGTAGCATATCTATAGTAAGCATCTTCATTTTGTGCACTCAAAAAGTTATCGTCCCAGTCTTGCCTAGAAGATGAACCCCTAGATTGTCGCACTCTCTTCCCACTACCTAACATCTCTACTTTATGCTCTGAAGGGTTTGGAATTGGAAGTGAAATGACTGAAAATGACCCTTCTTTATAAAAAAAATGATTAATCGTACTGTATAAAAATATTTTATACGGGATGAAATAAATTTCATACAGGATGAAAATAATTTCATACGTAGAATAAAAACGGTCAAAAATGAAATGGCTTTTTGTAAACTGACCTTCCCGAGGCATCCTTTTGTACAGGCTTTTTGACTTCTTGATCGTACAGATGATCACATGTTTTTATGGGATGATCAAAAAATTAAAGATTGTTCAGGCGACTATTAGGTTCTTCCTTATCTGAATCAACACATAGATCATACAGACGAATGATGTGTTTGTACGTCCAATCATCAATAATAACTAATACTAACCATAAGCGCATCCCCATTCGTACAGATGAATCTATATATATCTTACAGTATGAACAAATATGAAAACACAGATTCGTCACTTCAACTCTATAGATTTCCATGCTTGGCTATAGAATTCATATTGTACGAAATAATTTTGTATAGTACGAAAATAGTAGAAACCCAAACTACAAGGAAGAACTCAAAAACTATTTCAAAGTGAAAATATTTTTCATTTTTTATCATAAAATGTAAATAATAAAAGATAATGCAACTAGTACAATCAAAAACTACAATGAAATAAAAACTCACGACCTATACTACACACACTTGACATAACCAAACCTACAAATACATACAAAACAAATTTGTAGAGTTTTTAATCATGTATTAAGATCAATCACATCTAGTTTTGTCCTTAAGATGCTAAAAGTGTCAAAAGCTAGTGGTTTTTTAAAAATGTCTACAAGTTGATCTTTAGTAGCGACATGATGTAATTCAATTATGCCTCTCGCTACATGATCTCTTATAAAATGATGCCTTACATCAATATTCTTGGTTCTAGAGTGTTGAATAGGATTCTTTGAGATGCATATGGCACTAGTATTATCACAAAAAATTGTAATTATGCTAATTGAAAGTCCTAAGTCAACCAACTTTTATTTCAACCAAAGCACCTATGCCACACAACTACCCAAGGCAATATATTCTACTTCAATAGTAGAAAGTGCTACTGAATTTTATTTCCTACTGGACCAAGATACTAAAGAATTTTTAATGAATTGATAAGTTCCAGATGTACTTTTTCTATCAACCCTACAGCCTGCAAAATCCAAATCTGAATATCCAAATATTTCAAATGAAGAGCTATGCTTAGGATACCAAATCCCTAACTTTTGAGTTCCCAAAAGATATCTCAATATTCTTTTCACTGTTGTCAAATATGATTCTTTTAGATTAGATTGAAATCTAGCACATAAGCAAGCACTATACATAATGTCTGGTCTGCTGGCTGTCAAGTAAAGCAATGATCCAATTATTCTTCTAAACTTCTTTTGATCAATAGATTTTCCCTTAGGGTCCTTATCTAACTGTACTGAGGAACTCATGGGTATAAAAATTGGTTTAGTACTATCCATTTCATACTTTTTGAGGATGTCTTTAACATACATAGGCTGACTAAGAAAAGTTCCTTCCTCATTTTATTTTATGCTAAAGCCAAGGAAATAACTCAAGTCTCCCATAAAACTCATCTCAAATTCACTACTCATTATTTTTAAAAATTCATCACACAAAGTTTTATCAGTTGATCCAAAAATGATGCCATCCACATATATTTGAATAATGAGTATCTCATTATCTATTCTTTTCAAAAACCAAGTTGTATCTACACTTCCTTTAACAAATGATCCTTTTAATAGAAAAGTGCTTAACCTCTTATACCACGTCCTAGGTGCCTGTTTTAGTCCATATAATGCCTTTTTTAATTTGAAAACATGATTAGGGATAGAATTTTTAAAACCTAGAGGTTGCTTAACATAAACATCCTCTTCTATCATCCCATTCAAAAAGATACTTTTAACATCTATTTGATATAATTTAAAGTCTTTAAAAAAAACAAAGGCTAACAAAACCCTAATTGCATCGAGTCTTGCCACAGGGGCAAATGTCTCCTCAAAATTAATGCCTTCTATTTGATTACACCCCTTAGCTACCAATCTAGCCATATTTCTAATCAGAACTCCTGAATCATTTATTTTATTTTTGAACACCCACCTAGTCGCAACTACACTTTGATTCTTTAGCCTTTCAATTAACTCCCAAACATCATTTCTTGTAAATTGATTCAATTCTTCATGCATGACAAAAATCTAAAATTCATCCAAAAGTGCTTCATTTATACTAGTGGGTTCAATCATTGAAATAAAAGCTGATTGATTGACTTCTTCCCTCAAATCATGCCTAGTCCTAACTCCTTCACTTAGGTCTCCTAAAATCAATTCTTTAGGATGACTATTAACAAATTTCCATTCTTTAGGCAATTGGTTTTCTTCTTATATTTCAACCCTTTCTTTAACTTTTTCATTTTCAAGTTCTTGGGTTATTTCCTCAACCTCATCCTCATCCAACTTTGACCCTTCTTTATTATCAGATTCATCAAAAATAACATGAGTATTCTCCTCAACTACCAAAGTTCTTTTATTAAAAACTCTATAGGATTTTCCAACACTTGAATAACCTAGAAAAATTCCTTCATCAGATTTTGGATCAAATTTTCCTAAAAGAGTTTTTCCATTATTATTATCCAAAAACATGTAGATGTGAGAGGTTGGGAATTCTACCTTTCAGAAGTTTATATGGTTTGTTTTTTAATCTCGATCTAATGTACACCCTATTCAATACATAGCAAGCTGTACTAACTACTTCAGCCCAAAAATATTTTGGACGTAAATACTCTGCCAACATGGCTCTAGTAGTTTCAATTAATATTCTATTCTTTCTCTCAACTACTCCACTCTGTTGAGGTGTCCTAGAAGCTGAGAAGTTATGTTCAATCCCATGAGATTTGCAAAAATCATCAAACAATTCACTTTTAAATTCTCCCCCATAATCACTTTGGATAGTTACAATTTCAAAACCTAGTTTTCTTTGAATCTAAGTCGAAAAATCTCTAAACTCCTCAAATGATTCACTCTTATGACTCAAAAATCTAATCAAAGTGAATCTAGAATAGTCATCCATAATTACATACCCAAATCTTTTTCCTCCTAGACTTATGGTACTAACAGGTCCAAAGAGATCCATGTGAAGAATTTCTAAAGGCTTGCTAGTTCTAATTTCCTTGATTGAATTGAAAGAGGATTTGACTTATTTTCCTAGTTGACATGCATCACATAAGTGATCTTTTGTAAAGTCTAATTTGGGTGCCCCTCTAACTAACTCTTTTTGGGTGATTTTCCTAAGATTTCTCATGCTAGCGTGACAAAGCCTTCTATGCCATAACCATGATTCATCAGATACAGTTTTCAAATAAAAAGCAGTAGAAGGTTTTATAGAATTCAAATCTAATATGTAAACATTATTTATTCTATCACCATTCAACACAACAATTTTATTTTGACTAATAACACAGCTAGTGGGCAAGAATTTTATATAATACCCTTTATCACACAGTTAACTTATGCTCAAGAGATTGTATTTTAAGCCTTCTACTAATAAAACATTTTCAATCAAAAAATTTCTAGAGTTTCCAATCATACTTGTACCTACCACTCTCTTGGTAGTATTGTCTATAAGTGTAACCTTGTCTCCATTCATGGCTTCCAGCATCATAAATTGATTTGCATCACCAGTCATACGCTTTGAACAACCGTTGTCCAGGTACCAAACACTCTCATGAGGTCTTGTTTGAGAGTGATCCTACAAAATTATCAAATATTAGACTTGGGAACCCAAATAAGTTTGGGTTCTCCTCTTGGTAATTTTAAAACAGATGCATGTGTGATATACTGTGTTTTATGCATCTTAGGTCTCCACACTAAATATGTTCTACGATAAATAGTACAAGTGTGGGAAATATGTCAAATCATACCATAAGAAAAACACTTTACTGCAGGGAAAGGATTTACCAATCTATGTGAACTATAAGATCTTCATTTTGATTTTAAACTAATTAACTTGAGATAATTTTTTTAAAAATCTTTAAGTTTAGGTGGTTTCCTATTTTCCTCAAGTGCTTTTAAGTTAACCTCAAGATATGTATTAGCACTTTCTAAAATTGAATTTTCAATCTTCAAGTTATGCTCTCTACTATCTGATTCATCCATAAAAGTTTTGAAATCATTTTCAAGTTTAGTGTGTGATGATTTTAGGAGTTCATGCTATTTATTTAAATCATCAAATTCATCCATTAAAGTCATGTGGTTGCTATCAATTAGTGCATGGTCTTTCCTAAGGATTTCAAATTCATTTTGCAGCTCTAAGTGATCCAAATTCAACTTAGCATGCAATTTCTTTAGTTTCCTATATGCAGAATGAATATGCTCAGAAACTTCAAATAATCCATCATAACTTAAGTCACATACCTCCTCTTGATCCGAATGATCAAGATTATCAGCCATCAAGCACAAATTTCTGACTTCCTCTTCATGTGCTATTTTTTAGGAATCTGAAGCTAAGTCTGTCCAAAATGCTCATTGAAGTCTCTTCTTGCCCCTTCTATTCTTTGGTTTCTCCTCAGCTTTCTCCTTTCTAGGATTGGCTTTAAGATTAGGGCAATCAGTCTTGATGTGTCCAGGCTCTCTACATTCATAGCAAATTATTTCATTAGGAGCCTTAGCATTTTTATGGAACTTACCTTTGTTCCACTATTGATGTCTCTTCTTCTTCTTCCTTAGGAAACTTCTGAATTGCCTTATCATTAAGGCAATGTCTTCCTCATCCTCAGGTAGTGACTGATCATTGTCTGAATCATTCACCTTCAATGATATGTTCTTCTCCTTTGTCTTGTCACCTACATCAACCTGTCTTTGAGTCACATATTGCTTATAAGTAATTAGTGATCTAAGAAGATTGTCAATAGAATAGACATTTAAATCTTTTGATTCAGTTATTACAGTTATCTTTGCATCGTAAGTAGTAGATAAGTAATGAAGTATTTTATTTACTTTTTCTACATTCGTTCATTCCCTACCTAAGGCATGCAATGAAGTGGCTATATGTGTAAATTGTGTATAGATGTCAGAGATTGATTCATTCGATTTCATGTGAAAAAGTTCATAATCGTGTAAAAGAATGTTCAATCTAGTTTGCTTCACTTCATTTGTACCTTCATACATAATACAAAGTCTATCCCAAATTTTTATTCCATGTTTATATGTAGAAACACGCATATATTCTTCATCTTTAAGAGCACAGAAAAAAGCTATATAAGCATTTGGAATTTAATTATGCTAATTCCCTTTCTTCTAAAGTCTAATCAGCAAAATGGTGTTTCAACTCTAATGTCATCTATAAGTCTAGTAGGTGCAGTACGACCATCCTGAACTAACATCCACATGTGATAATCAATAGATTGCAGAAAAGTAGACATGCGAGTTTTTCAGAAATCAAATGGAATGTTGTCAAACAAAGGTGGTTAATGATCGAGTAACCTTCTAAAGTGTTTTTGTTTTCAAAATTAGCCATGATTAAATTTCAAAAAGTAATTTAAATAATAATTTTTGAAATAGGCTCTGATACCACTTGAAAGTGCGAATAGGTAGTTAGACCAATTGATTACATCCCTAGGCTAACTAAAAGGGGGAGGGGGGTCAATTGGTACTTTTAAAAATTCTCTTAGAACTTTGGAAGATTTTTAATTAAAATATTTTATGAAAATCATATTGTACGATTGCGTTCATATTATATGAATAGTGAAGAATTTTATACTTTTTCAACCATAAAAAAATAAAGTGCGTGAAATAATAATGCAGGAAATAAAATAGAGAGGAACAAAAAACACCAGATTTATAGTGGTTCAATCAAACATGACCTACATCCACTCCCTAAAGAGTCCTTCTCTAGGTATTGCACTAAACCAAAGTGACTCTCCTTTAGCCCCTACAGCAAGGCAGAGAAGCCTTTACAAAACTCTCTTCCACCAAATCCCGTTGCAATAGAGAATCGTCATCCTTTTTTACCCTCCTTGTGAAGGCAGAGAACCCACTCATCCTTTCACACCCTCCAGGTGTCAGCAGAGAACCAATCAACCTTTTTTCACCCTCCTGGTGATGGCAGAGAACCGCAGTCTTCTTGAACAATCTTCTTGCAAGAGCCTTTAAGGAGATTGGGAAGAAAACTTGAAGTACAAATAATGAGATACTCACACTTGAATAACCTTGTGAATCCCCTCACAATTTCCTCTTCAAAGATCTCATAATACTCACTCCCAAACACTCTCCCAATCACTCTCCCTTTCACTCTCAAGAAGAAATTTCACAGAAGAACATATTCAAAGTCAGTTTATTGGACCCTTATATTCAAAGGACAAGAAAAACCGTCCAAAAATTGAAAATTTCAATTTTTATGTAGTTTGATCATCCTGTACGATCGATAATCATCCCGTACAAATAGTTTAAATATGAGGCAATTCATCCGTATGATATTCTGTATGAAGCATATGTGCCCCATTTCGTACTCTGGAAAATGATATACGAAGATTTTTCATACTATATGAATAATTCAAAATGAACAGTTCATCCCGTACAATGCCTCATACGAATCATGGAACTCCTATTTTGTACTCTAGAAAATAATATACGAAACCATTTCATACTGTACGAACAAATTAAAAGTCTAGACTTCACTTACACGAAAGCCTAACAAATTAATTTGAAGTCTTGAACAGTCTGGAGTGTGGCTTTCCTAAAAGGCTTGTTAGTACACACAAAGAAGAAATTCCAATATTTGTTAGGAGAAATAAAAAATAAACAATAAGTTTTTATAATCATCAAAACAACTCATATCAACACTTTCTTGAATAAACAGATTTGTACAATTCTCAACAATCTCCAAATTTGCACAATGCTTAATAAAATGCTTTTATTCATAAAGGAGGTAGCATTAGAGTTAAAATTTGTCTGAATGCCTGAGGATTTCACATTCATAAAATGCAGATGAAATTCTTATTTTCTTTGAAGCGAATGTGAATATGGTAAAAAATATAAAGAAAATTGTTTTGGATTTTTGTATGTTGTCCAGCCAAAGTATAAATTCTCATAAGTCCTCTTTTATGTTTAGCAAATATGCTAGGAGGAAGAAGAGGATTTCTCCTATTATGGGATTTAAAACGGTGAGAGAAATGAAATATTTGGGAGTGAAGATTGCTTTGAGGAGATTGGTTGCTTCTGATTTTTAGAATATTATTGACAAAGCTTTGTGAAAATTTGTTGCTTGGGGCAATAAATTCATCTCTTGCTAGGAGACTTATTCATGTAAAATCTATTATTCTCTAATTTTTTATTTTTTTATATACTCAATCTCTTGTACCTAAGGGTTTTTGAATAAATTAGATATGATGTGTAGGGATTTTATATGGCATAAGTAGAATGTTATGAATGGTCTTTAATATATTTCTTGGGATGTTTTGTGTAAGCCAAAGAATTATGGTGGACATGGTTTACATTCTTGTGCAAGCAAAGTGAGGTCTTTAAGAGCTAAATTGGCATGGAAGATAATTGTAAATCCTGTGTTGCTTCTTTCCATAATTTTTAAGGCTATATATGGTTTGGTTCGTTGGGATGGCGTCCGGAGGAAGGGATGTCTGCTTCATGAGAATATTATTTCGGATGGTGCTAAAGCTTTGGCACCTATTGTGAGATAGAGAATTACTAAAGGGGAATCTATTAGAATGTTTAAAGATATATGGTTGTTGAACAAGAGGTTAGATGAATGGCCGACTTTTGTAGCTGCTTTGAAGATAGTGAGATCACTTTAGATAGAGTTATTCTGAATGGAGAATGGAATGATGTGGAGTTGAAAAAGTTTTTTGGAGATCAATTACTTAGTCTGATTCATCAAACTAAGATTGATCATGAATAGGAATGTGATCAGTTGGAGCTTATGTACTAGAACATTGGGAAATCATTGGTGGATTTGGCTGGGGAGGCTTTGAATCAGGATCAATAAAAAAGGGTATAAATGGATTAAAAGGCTAAAGCTGAATCATTGGGTTGAAACATTTTGGTGGAGCTTATTTTATGTTGCTCTTCCTACATTTCATTTTCTTATGGAGAGAAGGTTTCATGAAGATAACCTCTATCCAAGAGGTTTTTATGAGGCTGAAGATTTAGAACATGTGATGGTAAAATGTGCAAAGATTATTCAGGTTTTGAATTTCTTGAATAGATGGTGTTTTCTTATGCCTCTGTTCTTATCTATGGAGGATTATTTTAGGGGATTGGATTACATTTCTATTAAAGATGCTTTCTTAGCTAATGTATACTGTTCAACGATATATTTAGTGTGGAAATCAAAAAATAAATTGGTGCATGGAGAATTTGAAGATAGTGTTCTTATTATTATAGCGAATTTAATTAGTTATGCTTCTGTGATTCAGTTTAATTCTTACTCAGGTTTCTAAAGCATTAACCAGCTTTCTTAGCTATTTTTTAATCTTTGGCACCCTCCTCCTCTTGATTGGATCAAAGTTAATGCTGATGTTTCATTGTTGAGATCAAATTTGGCTGGCATTGGAGATGCATTCCAGGATTATAAAGGTAGACTATTGCTCGCTTTGGGTATTAATTATATACATTGGGATATCTCTCAAGTGGAATTTTATGCAATCAAGTCTTTGGGCCAGTTTATGAAAGTTTGGATGTATCAATTCAAAGGAATCATTATTAAAGGGGATAATACTAATGTAATCAGAATCTTGAAAGATTATTTTAAGAAGAATGAGCTGCTGAAGGATTGGTATTCATTTGAGGAACTCTCTTTTTTGAATGAGTTTAAGAATGTTATTTTTAATTTTTTTTGTTAGATATTGTAATAATTTAGCCAATTGGTGTGCTAACTTTGCTATTAATAATGATTTTTATTGGGATGATTTGAGTAGTAATCATATTCCTCCTTCCTTTGTTAAATTATTAAAGGAGGAATATGATGGTATTGCATTTCTTTGGTAGTTTGTATTAGGTTTTTTTTAATTATTTAATGCAATTTACATATTTCAAAAAAAAAGAAAAAAACTAAAAGAAAGAAGATCACTGAGCAGGTGGTGGTGGTGGTGGTGGTGGTGGTGGTGGCTGGAAGTAGTTATGAATTGAGGGAAATTATTATTGGATTGAGGAGAATTATTCCCCAAACCACGCCATGTCTATCTCAGGTTGTTCTAGCTATTGCTCAATGTGTAAGTCCAGGAGAGACTCTAGGTGATCGAATCTTATACCATTTCCTCATAGGGATAGAAGTGGGGTGTTGGTGCTAATTCTGGTGCTACTGGTGTTGGTGCTGGTGCAGCTGTAGCTGCAGGACCAATTGTTCGAGTAGCTCCCCCTTCTTCATGAAAATTAGGCTCATCGTGCTCTTGCCCCCAACAAAAAAGAATACAAAAGCAAGCATTCAAATAGAAGATAAGAGTATTGTCGAGAGGTGCAGGGTAGGTGAGTTCATATTTCTTTTCTATGATATGGACTATGACATGACCTCGAGCGACATTTTATTTCCTTCAGGTTGAGGTGAGTTGAATAAGAGTTTGGTTTTGAATGTAATCAATGAGCATTTGAGCTTCTTTAAATTGGGTATATGACATTATGAAATATGTGACTAAGGAAAGTAAAAGACTGATATTGACACGAACTCCAACTTTAGAAATGACTGAGGTACAAAGAACATGCTAGATAGCTCTTATATTATTGTTTAGGGAATCGACTAAAGGTTGGTTCTAGTTTAAGGGTAATTCTGGATAGTGAGATTTATGACACTCCAATCATAGCCAGTTCTTAAAGCTAACGATTGGGGTCTAGCTTCCAAAGTGGAAAGTTGGATGTATTCTCCTAAATCCACTTTTGTGATTTCTACTTGGTGGTGACATACGTAGGAGGTCATAATTGTAGCATCGCCATTAATGCTAAGGTTGGCTAGAAATTCATAAAGTACTTCAGAGTGGAAGGGAAGTGCAAGGGTGAGAAGGAATTGGAGACAAGTGGTGTCAAATAGGCTCATCACCCAGAAATTGAGTGCATGTTGATTGAGCATCCTTGAGGATGTGATGCAAACCTCTTTATATCTATAGTATGCTTCTTCATCAGTAGCAGATTAGAATCAATCATTGCTTGGGAAACGAGAGGAAGAGCTCCTATGGGTCATACGATCACGCTTGCTTCCACCGTCCATTGAAGAACTAAGGTTGTGAAGGAAGGAATTTGAAGGAAGAAGGAATATAGTGGATTGAAACCATAAAACAATCCATCAATTTATAGATTTTTGGTTGACTGTACAGTACAATTGGTGATCATACAGTATGATCACATAAATTTAAATCGTCTGGATGACTAATTGGGAAAAGGCAGCTAAATCATATAGTATAATCGGTATCGTACTAGATGATCTTAAGAGATTTCGTTCATCCTGAGGAGTCTCATGTACAATCTTTGACTAAATAGATCAGACAGTATGAACATGTGTTTGTACTGTACAAAGTGAAATTATTATCTTACCGATTGAATTGAATTCATCTAATGCCTATTGACCTGTGTATCTTATAGTACAAAAGTGAATCATACAGTTCGATGTAAGCAAATTTTGTTTTTGTCTATTTTATTTTTTTTTTTTAATTTTGTTTTGGTCCAGTGAAGAGTATGTGATGATTAGAAAATATCTATCAAGAAAAAATAAACAAGAAATAAATAAAAACAAAAAAAACACATAGAATAAATCACAAAACAAACACACACACATTTAGAGTGACACATGTGAATGGTTTATTTCAAATGATAGAAAATTTTGGATTCATCCTGAATCAAGCATGAATGTCTATAACACCTAGTCTAGTCCTCAAGGTGCTAAAGGTGTCATAAAGATGTCTGCCAATTGATCTCCAGTAGCTATATGATGAAATTCTATATCTCCCTTGGCTACATGATCTCTTATAAAGTGATGCCTAATGTCTATATGCTTAGTGTGAGAGTGTTAAATTAGACTTTTAGATATGCAAATAGCATTAGTGTTATTATGCATGATAGGAATGATGCCTATAAGTAGTCCATGATCTAAGATTTGTTACTTTAGCTATAAGTCTTAAGCAACACAGCTTCCTACAATAATGTATTCTGCCTCGGTGGTGGATAGGGCTACCAAATTTTGCTTTCTACTGGACCAGAAAACTAATGAATGGCTAATAAACTGACAGGTTCTTGATGTACTTTTCCTATCAACCATACATCCTATAAAATTTGAATCTGAATATCCTATGATCTCAAAGGATGAGCTATGTCTAGGGTTCCAGATACCTAGGTTTTGGGTGCCTAATAGGTATCTAAGTATTCTCTTAATAGCAGTTAGGTGAGATACTTTTGGATCAGCTTGAAATCTAGTACAGAGACATATACTAAACATTATATCAGGTCTAATGGCATTCAATGAGAGAAGTGATTCAATTATCCCTCTAAAGCTTTTATGATTTACTGACTTCCCACTTGGGTCCTTATTTAACTAAATGGTAGAGCTCACAGGAGTGTTTATTATCTTTGCATTATCCATTTCATATTTCTTAGGAAAATCCTTGATGCATCTAGATTAGCTAAGGAAGGTTCCAACATCTCTTTGCTTCGCACTAAATCCAAGAAAATAATTTAGCTCTCCCATCATGCTCATTTCAAACTCTTTACTCATTATTTTGAAAGATTTTTCACATAGGTTTTTATCTGAAGATCTAAACATTATATCATGGATATATATTTGAACAATGAGTAGTCTTCTATTACTTTCTTAATAAATAGGGTGGTATCTACTCTACCCTTAATAAAGGCTCTATCTAGGAGAAATGTGCTTAGCCTTTCAAACCGCACTCTAGGTGCTTTGTTTAATCCCTATAATGCCTTTTTTTAATCTAAACACATGATTAGGAAATTGTGAATTGGGTTGCTCAACATACACATGTTCTTTAGTCACCCCATTAAGGAAGGCACTTATAACATCTATTTGAAACCATTTAAATCCCCTAAATTAGTCAAAAAGCTAGTAGCACCCTAAAGGCTTCTTGTTTGGCTACAGGGGCAAGGGTTTTCTCAAATATATTCCTTTAATCTAATTGTACCCCTATGCTACTAATCTTATATTATTTCTCACTACTATTCCAAAGTCATTATTCATTTTATTATTTAAAAACCACTTTGTTTCAACTACACTCTGGTCCTTAGGTCTTTTCACTAGTTCACATACATCATTTCTAACAAATTGATTTATCACTTTTTGCATTGCTAGGATCCAAAATTCATTGGCTAGGGCCTGATCTATGTTGATCAGTTCTATCACAAAAATCAATGTAGAATGACTAACCTCCTTCCTAAGTCCATGCCTAGTTCTAATACCTTCATATGGGTCTCCTAAGATCATTTGTTTAGGATTACTAGATGAGTATCTCTATTTCCTAGGCAGGGACTCCTGAGGTTCTACTTTATCTCCTAGGTCAATGGCTTCTACCCCTTAAATGGCCTCTACTTCTTCTTCTTCTAGTAAAGATTCAGATGTCCTATATAGTTCATCAAACACCACATGGATAGACTCTTCTACTACCAAGGTCCTCTTATTAAAGATTCTATAGGCCTTACCTACATATGAATAACCTAAGAAGACTCCTTCAATAGACTTGGGATCAAATTTTTCTAAGGTTGATTTTT
The DNA here is from genome assembly GCA_019925795.1 of Dendrobium chrysotoxum. Taxonomy (NCBI): domain Eukaryota; kingdom Viridiplantae; phylum Streptophyta; class Magnoliopsida; order Asparagales; family Orchidaceae; genus Dendrobium; species Dendrobium chrysotoxum. Next base: position 34,124,280 of record CM034315.1, on the reverse strand, counting down.
CATTGATTAAAATAAAGCATTTATTCCCAAAAATGTGCAAGTGATAAAGGTTGGGTGTCCTACTCTTAAGGAGCTCATAGGGTATTTTATTTAATTTAGATCTAATATTCACCCTATTTAAAAAATAACAAGCACTACTTTTTGCTTCTACCCAAAAGAATGTAGGGAGAGAATATTCAGCTAGGATGACCCTAGCAGCTTCTACCAAAGTTCTATTTTTTCCTTCAACTATTCCATTTTTTTGAAAGGTCATAGGGGCAAAGAAGTTATGTTCTATCCCTATCTCTTGATAGAAACATTAAAACCTTTCATTCTCAAACTCTCCACCATAATCGCTATGAATGGTTGAAATTTTATATCCTATTTTTCTTTGTAACGTGGAGAAGATTCTAAATTCCTCAAATGATTCACTCTTTTGTTCTTGGAATCCAACCCAAGTAAATCTAAAATAGTTATTTATGATTACAAATCCATATGTCTTCCCTCGTAGGCTAGTTGTACTAACTCATCCAAATAAGTTCATATGAAGAATTTACAGTGGCCTAGAGGTGTTGATGTCCTTAATTGAATTAAATGAAGATTTAGCTTATTTTCCTAGTTGGTAGGCATCATATATGTGGACCTTAGTGAAGTCTAACTTAGGTATGCCTCTAATTAGATTTTTCTAGGTAATATTTCTAAGGGTTCTTAGTGAGTCTTCTTGCTAGTATCATTAAACTTAAAGTTCTTAGTGAGTCTTCTTACTAGTGTCATTGAACTTGGAGTTAAAATCACTTATTTTATGACTTTGAGAGTTTGATTCATCCTTTGACTTTTTAAGGATAGAGCTCAGCTTATCATGCATTACATATGGGGAAACTGATTGTGCATTTGGATTGTTAGCTGGAAACTCACTCCAAGTAAGTATAAGTCCAGATTGTAAATACCTCTTTAGTCTTTTCACATTCAGATTCAATTCTTTTAAATTAAAAGTTAGAGGACAACTAGAGAATTTATAATTTAAAGCATATACATTAAATATCGTTAGCCCAAATATTTCTTTGAATCCATATGTCTTTGAAAAACTTTAGTCTTCACTTTAATCGAGAATATTCTCTGAGGAGATGTAATTAACTAGGAACTTGCCCCTACATGGAGTTTAGAACCCAAAATAAAATAAACCATATATTAGTTTCTTTCCAAGGTAGGGGAAAGTTTGTGGAATGCAAACGAAAGCTTAAACATTCGATTAGTTTCATAATTTAAATGATGGGTGAATATTTCTTTTATCCTTCAAGGTTTATCGAATATTCCCTATGTAGTGTTCAATGATGAATGGAAACTTTCTCTTTTCAAATTGATAGTGAAACATTAGTCTATCCTCTTTTTTTTTTTTTTTTTTGAAGAAACACAAATTGCATTAATAACATAAAAAAAATAATTACAAGCTAGAAATGAAAAAAAATTAATAGTCTTTCCTTTCCTAACATTGGGAAACGAAACATTATTGAAAAGCAAATAAAGCGTAAGAAAAAAAAAATATTTGCAAAATAGAAAATATCATAATAGAAATAAGATCCACTACTCCTCACTTTGAACCAATTGGGGTGTTGGGGACACCAAATTTTAAGCAACCAAAAAGGTTTGTTAGTATCCAAGAGTTCCCAATCAGAAAAAAAGTGAAAAGTAGGAAGGGTCCCAAATTCCATTAATCTAATTCCATAATGCAAATAAAAAACTAAAGTGATATCCTCATAACCAAGCGGCCATATAGCTACCTCCATACTAGTACCACACCTACTGATACTCATCTTCAAATTAAACAAGAACTTCACAGCTTCTAAAGCTCCTGTATTTGATTCCTCCACATCCTTCAATCCTTCAACAAATAAGGCTTGAACATCAAAGAACAAAGCACTAACAACCTTTAGCTTAGATGGTACAAGATTCCATTTGCTACCATCAGCAAAACATATACGAAGGCCCAAACTACCTTCCATGGACGCTCCAATCAAAGGAAGCCAAAAAACTACAATAACACCAACATTTGGTAATGAATCCATAAGAAACATAACCTCTACTCCCTTAAAAGTAGATGAATTCACCCTAACCACACCTCCAATAAGAGGAACATCAACACATAGATCAGCCTTCCCAAAAATAGAGCTGATAATTAATGGAGGAAAATAATCTGCACAATCCACTTTAATATCTAATCTTCCAAAAATTCGAAATGCTGAAGAAATAATGAAACAAATTTGCCAAATGGTAATGATATCAAATAAGATCATAACAGCAGTTTCTCCAAGATTCTTCAAGAAACCATTAAAAATGCTTGAGATCATAAAAAGAACATCCAGGATAATGTTAACCTGGTTCAGAAAAACCTTCCAGTAAGATAATTCCTAAACTCCATTCCTCAATTGAAGAATTCTGGGCTTTAATTGCAAACAGAGTATCAACACAACCCTCTTAGACAATTCTTCTGAAAAGAAGGATCCACCTCCACAAACCAAATGCCCACACACCAACACTTCCTTGAGCAATAAGAGATCACACACTAACAAAATTACCAAACCACATCCAAAACCAAGAAAAACATTGAACCTAAACAAATCCAACCTCCAATTACACACATAATAACAGATCTTAACCCAGTAGAATATCCACACAAAAAACCTCTGTAGGCCATACCAAGTCGATGTAGAACCTCCGCCAGCCAAAGATTGTGTCGTCGGAGAACATTCGCCAGCCAAAGCTTAGCAAAAAATACCTTCAGACATGTCGCTTTGACAACATTACCTTCAACCAAAAGAAAATCAAATCTAAACCCAAAATAATATCCACACCAAGAACCTCCGTCAGCCACACCGGGCCGTCGGAGAACATTCGCCAGCAAAAGCTCCCCCAAAATCACCTTCGAACTTGTCATTTCTCCAAAATCACCTTCAGCCAAAAGAAAAATAGATCTTAACCAAGAAGAATCTCCATAATAAGAAGCTCCACGGGCCACACCAGGTTGACGGAGAACCTCTGCCCACCAAAGCTCTGCCAAAATCACTCGCTCAGCCAAAGCACTATACTTAGCTATGGTATAATGTCAATTTATGTAGATTTAATTAAAGAAACCAAAAATATAAATTCAAAGAAAATCTTGTGTGACATTTAGACATTATAAAAAAATTGTCCACAGAATTTAAAATTTAGTACAAGTGACATAAAATTTAGATTTAACTAGGTTACTTCGTAATGGGCATTACCCAACACTGGTGGGATTCTAGCCTTAATGGAAGGAAGCCTATGTGTGGAGACTTACACCTAATTTTAAAGGAGTAGTGATTTAAGATTTTGATTTAACTAGGTTGGTTCCTAAGAGGCATTACCCAACACTAGTAGTTTTCTAGCCTTAAGGGAAGGAAGCCTAAGGGTGGGGACTCAACCTAAGTGTAAAAGACTTATGATTTAGTATTTATAATTAACTAGGTCAGTTCCTAAGTGGCCTTACCCAACACTAGTGGATTTCTAGCTTTAAGGGAAGGAAGAAGCATGACTTAAGATTTAGATTTAATTAGGTTGGTTTCTAAGAGGCATTACCTAACACTAGTGGATTTAGATGACGGAGGGTGATTTTGTTTTAAGATTTTAGACTCCCTTTTCTAAATTAATTGATTTAGATGATATATGAAAGATTGTAAGCCATTGTACATTTCATCCTCTTTTGAAAGGGGGAGAGGTTGTATGAGGAGATTAAAAATGTTTATTTTATGGCAGTTAATTTTGCACAAATGATCACTTTAAAAAGTATGTTGTTAAAAATTATTCTCCAAAGAGTTAATATTCTCTTTAGTAGTCACAATGTTAGTGAAAACATTTTTAAAAATATTTTGATTCCACCCATTAGTTTTATGCTTTAATCTTTTTAACTTAAGATACAGTTTATTCATACCCAAAATAGTGTTATCCGGGTGAAGGTGAGCTTGCCAATTCTCCTAAACCATATCAATAAAATAATGAACAAGAAGACACATATTTGGAAATATAATGTTAGATGTAGATCTATCTTGTCTCAACCTAATGGTAATAAGCATTGGAGAATGATCAGATAAAGTTCTACTAAGGTGTTTAACATGGGTACAAGTAAAGGCATTAATCCAACTATCATTAAAAAGTACACAATCCAACCGCTACCAGAGATTACCCTGATTCCAAGTAAAATTGCTACCAGTATAACCAATATCAATGAGGTAACAATCCAAGATCATGCTATTAAAATACTCTATAGATTGAAAAAAAGGGTTGGCCCCCCTAGCCTTTCAGCAGGGCTGGAAATGGTGTTAAAGTCCCCACCAACCAACCAGTGAGAATTAACAACACTATTAAAGTGAATAATTTGTTCCCATAAATTCATTATGATAAAATAAGATGAAGCCGCATAAACAAAGGATACAAAACACTTATTATGCATAAAATCAATACTATAATGAATCACCTGAGTAAAATCACCAATAATTTCCATAACAATAGGATCCTTCCAAAGAACCAAAATATTGTTAGATGTATACAATATAGCTTATTAGATTTGGAAATTTAGGGTTTGGATCTTCCCAATTAGCTGACCTAGGTTAGGCCAAGGGCTAGGCTTGCTATGGCAATTGTGTGGGGTTATGGGCAACCTAAAAAAATTGTTGTCTTTGGGCCAATTTGAATTAGAATAGGAGATGGCTTATGGGGAGCTTCTCTTGGCCACGTGGGTTAGCCCAATTAGCTAGACAAAGTGGACCCAAGGGTTAGGTCACCTAAGGCTAATCCTTAGAGGCCCAAGGAATAGCCTCATAGGGTTTAGGTTCCTTGGTTTGGTCTAAGGCATTAAATTTAATGTTTAGGAGGTTTAGATTTAGCTTGGTTAAGCAAAGTTGACCAAGGGTTAGGGTTGGGGCCAACTCATTTCAATTAACATTTAGAACTTGTTGGATAATGTTTTAGGTCATGGCATGGTTTATATGTATGAAATGTATGATTAGGAATTTAAGGGTTATTTGGTCAACCAAGGTTGACTTTGTCAACCAGACTTAATCGAGCCCAAATCTACTCCAAATGGTATTTAAAATTTGTTGAAAGTGGCATTGGATCATGACATGATTGAGCCTTGAAGGGATTATTGAAAAGTTCAATTTTAGGGTTTCTAATGTTTAAGGGTTTCTTTTTCAACCATAGTCAATAATTGGGGCCGTGGAGTAACCTATAGAATTGTGAAATACTTTAGGGCTCTACAAATTTTAATAATGCTTAGGTTTTCTTTGATATAAAAATTATAAAAATCCTATATAACATATGCAAGTATATATGCTGAATCAAGTAATCTAATGATAGAGTAGAGTATTGATCCCATGAGATAGATATACTTACTTTAAAATCCCACTTACTTTCATTAATATTGTCTACTAAAACTATAATAATTATCTTGCTCAAATAAAAATATTTGTCATAAAGATTCAATCACTTAAATATAATTAGATAAAGATAATAAATACACTATATAGATATAATATTTGGGATTGATGAATTTAAATAACATATTTTTCTAATGATTCTCTTTTAATTATGATATTTTTCAGAGCATATACATTCCTATATCTCTGTCGAGCTTGTAGGAACAAAGGATTTCTATCGACTTCCTATGGTTATTTCATCTACTTAAGAATTTAGTATATTGCATACCCTAAGTGTATGCATGATGCATACTAATTCAATATTCTTGGTTATGCCTACTTCACTCCTTCGAGGCTCCATATTACACCTAATTTTAACTACACATCTGAAAACTATGTGTATTAAATTAAGAGTTAGGATTATTAAAAACTTTATTTTAATCATTTATGGAATAAGAAAACTAATTAATACATCATATGATACTTACTTCATCAATCCAAAATTAGAGAATTTAGCTAGACTAGAGAAAAGTTGAAGCAAACTCATTTTCATTAATAGCATGATAGAAAGAAAATACAAGAGATAGATACCACTAGATAGGTTCAATGGATCTCCTCTATACTCCTTCTTTTTACTTATAAAAATGCTTCCATAAACACTAGCCAAAAACACTATTGATGGTATCAAGTACTTCTCTAAATTCCCTTAATGATCACCTAATGTGGAATTCAGAGTACTCTGAATTATACTAAAATTATCTAAGTGACTGAACTCTCCCACAAATGTAACACAATGACTATTTATTAGAAAACACAAATAGGCATCTTGCACTATGATGCTATAAAGATCAATGCTGCTATGCCAAATAAATAAATAAACACTACAGCATTACTTTTCTTGTTCCACTATGATGCTTGCTGATGTGGATCAGTTACTTTGGTGAACAATCATGTCACTTAACTGACAAGTCATGTCCTTGGGAAGTTACAACTACTATGTCGTGGCACTACTGACTTTTGGATGCTACAATCACAGAAGGGAAATTTGGGCACCGAGGTGTTATTGATTGTGACATCATAGTGGTGGATAAAAGAACAATCGGTAATGCGATTATATATGACTACCAAGGTGTTTTTCGACAATGAAGTTGATGTTGCAATGTTGATATTCTTGCGCTCTGGCGGTGTCTTTGATGGTGTTGAGGCGTTGTTTGTTCCAACGCCGCAACCCTATATGGAACTTAGAATTTTTATGCATTTACTACATTTTTTTCCTGTACAATAAAACTAAAATAACATATTTTCACTAAAAATATAACACATAAGAAAGATAACACATTATTTACACTTATCATATTCTCCCCAACTTAAACTCTAGCATGTCCTCATGTAAATAAGAATATTATAATTCTGACTAAAGTAAACAATTGATAATTTTAAATTACTAAAATATAGGATAATATATCACGGTCTAGAAGTAGTAAAAACAAACAAGATTATAATTCAAGTTTTAAAAAGATACGAGTAATTATACAAATCAATCATTCTTATTATTGCTTAATATGAATTTATAGGTTATAATTTCAATTATATCAATTTTTGAATTTTAAAGTGAATAATACAGTTTACTGTTTAGATATATTTGTAGTTAAAATTAAAATTTTATTAGTTCACCATCATTTGTACTAGTTTTCATATTTTATCCTTTATGAATTTAAGTATAAAATTGCAGTCAGATTCTAAGCTTTTTACCTTACCAATTTTTTGAATGTAGTCATCCTTTTTTATTTCTTTCTTTTGCTTTTGCTTTTTCTTTTTAGAACTATTTTCATAGTTCTTTTTCTCTTTTAATTCTAGGAGTACATAATTAATGATTTTGAATATTAGTTTTTTCTTTTTACCTTTTATACAATTTTAATGAGTTTTATATAAAAATTTACTAACATTACCAATTTCAAATTCAGATTACTTATAATTTCTAATTTTAATATACTCATATCAAATCCTTAATTCTAATTATTCATCTTTATTTTAAAAATTAATAAATAAAAAGTATAACTCAAAATTTCAAATTAAAATAATAATTTAAATAATCTAGGTTAGATAATTATTAATTTTTTTTCACTCTATGAAGTGTAAATAGTGTTCATTTAAACTTTGATCTAGGGTTTTATTATTATCCTATTTTTACATAATTTTTAAATATCATTTTTAATAAGGTTAATTAATTAATCAGAGAATAAATATTAATGAAGTGTATAATAAGCATAAGGGGGATTTTGATAAAATGTAAATAAAAAGAAATTATTTTTACTGGGGTAAATTATTTCCATTCTTCAATTAACCTTTTCATCTTTTCATTTTTCTATCAAATTTATTTCAGAATTACTAGGTAAAGATCCAAGAGGTCTACTTCTGATTGAAATTGTAAGCTGACTTAGTTGGGTTTCTAAAATTTTAATAGTAGTTTGATTTTATAATTGAGTTCCTATTTGCATAACTATATCTTCCAATGCTATTCTCTTATTTCTAAATTAATTTCTTTGATTAAATCATGGGGGATTTGGAAGTCTAGGGTTAACAGTAGGTTGTTGAGATAAGCTCCAACTTACTCCTTGATTATTCTGCCCATTATTCCATTAATTACTACCACCCATATTATTTTCCCAATTAAAATTAGGATGATTCCTCAAAAGGATCATATGTATTTGAAGAGAGATTATTTTTATCCTCTAATTTCAATATTGTGTTCAATTCCTTGTATATTATTATCTTTAATTAAAATTTGATCCCCTAAGATCCTAGTTCTTATTCAAGAATTTATTCTTATGGTATTTAACTTTTTTGAAATCACTACAACTTGTGCAGTCAAAATCGACAAAGATCTAATTCATAAATTCAAGCTACTTTTTAGAATTTACCCTATCATAAGGACACTAGAAATTATTAGTAGTCATCTCCTCTATTAATTCATAAGCTTCCTCAAATGGCATAGACATTAATGATCCTCCAACTACATTTTTATTATACCTCTAAGAGATCCTCTAATCCATTATAAAATGTCTAAATAATCAGCCTATTAGGTAATGCATGGTGCAAGCAATTTCTAAGCATTTCCTTAAATCTTTCCTAACTCTTATAAATGAATTCACTACAGGAAAATAGATCCTTACTAGTAATTTTTTTTATGGATAAATTATCTACCAGTATAAGGGACGGTCTAAACAGAGAATATCCCGCCAAAAAATTAGCATCAAATGTTTTGGTGGAATGACTGCCAGATATTTACCAGTGGAAAATCTAAGTTGATGTGTTGACATAAGATCTTGGAGATTGCTTAGATTGAAAAGTTCTGATTGCCATATCTTCATGCAATGCCTACTACCAACTTCCTTTAGTTTTCTGCCAGATCTAATTTTAAAGCCCTTTATCGAGCTAAGTATCTTCTACAAAGATTTATGCTCTTCAAAACTAATTACAAAGCACTTGATTATTATGGTATCCCTTTTATTCTATGTAAACTTGAGAAGATATTTCCTCTAATATTGTTTGACTCTGTGAATCATCTAGCCATACATTTACCATATGAGGTTATAGTAGGTCATTGGATATATCCTTTTGAGAGATATTTAAATAAACTTATGAAGACTGCTAAGAATAAAGCATATTCTTAAGGCTCAATTTGTGAAGCATATCTAATGTATAAGATAACCTAGTTTTGCTCGTATTACTTTGACATAACATTACAATCAAGTATGAGTACTGCACCTCAAAATATCGGTCTTGTAGATTTATGTAAATCCTCAAATTTATTTATATTCAATAGAAGTGGTGAACCTGTGGGCACTAGCACCTTACGTTATTTATCTGATGAGGAGACAAGAGCAGCCACATTGTATGTCTTACTTACTGTAACGAAGTTTAGCCATATCTAGAGTAAGTATGACTTAGCTTGTTCATAAATTTATTACTCATAAATCCTAAACCCTAAATTTTGTAGGAGTTTTATTAATGGTTTGAGTACATCAGTATCAATAGAAGTCCAAAAGATAGCAAAAATAGAATTCCCTCATTGGTTCAAAAATAGGGTATATATTTTGACTATTAATTTCTACTAATTTGTCTTAATTAGTAAACACAAAAGTCAATAAATATGCTACTAATATACTGACATTTGATCTACCAATTAGGTGCACACTCAAGATAGTGATTTGTAGTATCCGGGTCTACTAGGTCTAGCTTGGGGATCAAATAGATTGGTGAAATGTTGACTAATTTTTTTGGATAATGGCTACAAATTCCAAACCAAATCTTGGTGTGAAGGTAGGAAGATATATAATTATGTTATTTTTGTAAGAGGGAACACCCATACAGGTGATGATTTTCAGTACTACAGGGTATTACAAGAAATATTATAGTTGAAATATCCCGATCAAGAGAATAATGTGCATCTATTCAATTGTGAATAGTTTAATCTAGTATAGAATAGAGGTACAAGAATACATCCACTTTATGATATAATAGAAGTACAGTGAGGTAGGAGATTTGCAAAGTTTGACCCATTCATAATTGCTAGCCAGTCAAGCCAAGTCTATTTTGCTAATGATTTGAGTATATTATGAGGCAAATAAGATTGGCTCATAGTTATGAGGACCAAACCCAGGTGTGTCATTGAGAAAACATCAATACCACCAGTATATCAAGAAGAGTTTATGTCAAACTTAAAAGAACTTGCTAATGATGTTGATGATAAAGTTGCAATTAATGAGAGTGAGTTGTAGATAAAGGAAGTAGATTTAAACATAGAGGAAAGACATGAGAAATCTTATAGTGGTGCAGATGTTTAATCATATGAAAGTGAATCAACAAATGATGAGTAAACATAAGGTAAATGATTTCTCACAATCAATTATGAATCACTAATTTATATTAATAATATGATTTATTTAAACAGCGTGGCAATAGTTACTTTATTTATTTTATTATTGACGACTTCATTTATTTAATTGTTGCTCTATTTTATATAAAATGTTTATTATAATTTATATTTCTAATATTTCTTAAATTTTTTTTTGCAGATGGCTTCAGGTGATGAGCATCACATAGGATTTTTTAAAAATATTTTTGGCAGGCACAAGAAGATGACTAGTTGCCCAGATAGCATGTCTGAATTTGAAATGTTTATGTTTAATGTTTGGTGATGATTCTGATTAGATGTTTATGTTTGAATGAATATAGTTTTAAAATAGTTTAATGTACGTTGTGCTGTAGAAATTATTTCCCTAAGAGGGAGAGCTATTTTTTTAATTTTTCCTACAAGTTTTCGATGGATTTCTAGCAGATTATCTACCAAAAAATTGATACGATGAAATGTATCGATGTTCTGGCAACAATTTACCACTGGTATTTCTGGCAGAATTTTTTGCCACATAAATCTGCAGGCATATGTCTAGTGGAGTCGTTCGGCAGATAATTTGCCAAACATACTAGCAGAAACTTTTTGCTAGAATTTCTGGTGGATAAAATGTAAGAACTCATACTATGTAAATGACATTTCTACTTTCCTTTTTTTACCGATAAGCCCGCCGAAAATGTTTTTGGTAGAATATTTCTATTGGAGTAAAATTTCCAACATGCGATTTAACGTTGACTAATGTTCTGATGTAAATATGCTATAAAAATAGATTTTTTGACAGAATTTTCTGGTTACCAGCTAATTTTGGCGACCGGTAACACATGATCTTCCTATAGTGATTCTCCTTTAAACTTAGTAAAAGAAGTTATATCATTTCTAAGTTTTGTAGTTTCTAAAGGTGGAAAATGGACCAATTCGTTCCTAGTGGTTATAGAGCTTGGGTATAAAGACTTCAACCACATTCTATCTTTATCTCGTGAAGAAAAGGGAAATAATCTAAGTCTAATAGCATCATCACTGATATCATTATACTTATATGTTGAACAAATTTCTAAGAAATATGCTCAATTTAAATTGGGATCTTCTATATAAGTTCCCCCAAATTGAGAATTTTGAACCATTAGAATGATAGTTGGTTTTAATTAAAAATTATTAGTTTGGATTGTAGGTATATTTATGCTCTGATGAATTTTGTCTACTAAAGGGTTTGCATAATCCTTAAGAGGTCTAGAATATTTTTGGTCTACCTCAAGTTCAGCCATTTTAAAGATCTTTTTTGTTTTTCCAATTTTAGAAAGGATTCTCTCAATTTAAGGATCAAATGTCAACAATTCCTTTCTAAGGCTATAAAGCATGCAACAAAAAATAATCAATGTAAAATAAAATAAAAATAAATAATAAAAAGAAAAAAAATGTAAGTAGTTCTAACTATGCAATTAATTCAACAATACAGTAAAAATTTTGCAAAGAGCAAAAAAAACTTCCCACCAACGGCGCCAAAAACTTCATGGGTGCTGTAGAGTAATCTATAGAATTGTGAAATGCTTTAGGGCTCTATCAATCCCTAAAAATGCTTAGGTTTTCTTTAATATAAAAAGTATAAAAACCCCACTTAATATACATAATTATAAATGTTGAATCAAGTAATATGGTGATAGAGCAGAGTATCAATCCCATGAGGAAGATATGCTTAATTTCAATTTACATGAACTGTCTACTAAAAGTACAATAATTGTCTTAATCAAATAAAAATAATTGTCATGGAGATTCAATCCCTTAAATAAATTAGATAAAGATAAATACACTATATAGATATAATTTTTTGGATTGATGAATGTTAATAACATATTTTTTCTAATGATTTTTTTAATTGGGATGTTATACAGAGCATATGCATTCCTAGATCTCTATCGAGCTTATAAGAACAAATGATGTCTATCAAGTTCTTATGATTATTTCATCTCATTAAGAATTTAGTATTTTTCATACCCTATGCCTATGAATGATGCATACTAATTCAATAATCCTGGCTATGCCTGCTTCCCCTCATCGAGGCTCCGCTTTACACCTAATTTTAACTACACATCTAGCAACTATATACATTAAATTAAGATATGGTAATATTAAAAATAATATTTTAATCATTTATTGAAAAAGATAACACATTAGTACTTCATTTAATACTTTCTTCATTAAACCAAAACTAAAGAATTTTGCTAGACACAGAGAAAATTTGAAGCAAACTCATTTTTATTAATAGCATAATAGAAAGAAAACACAAGAGATTGTTATCACCAGATAGGTCGAAGGGATCTCCTCTATGCTCCTTTTTACTTACAGAATTAGTTCCACAAACATAAGCCAAACACTCTAATAATGGTATCAATTACTTCTCTAAATTCACTTAGTTGTCACCATAAGAGAATTTCAGAGATGCACTCCAAATTATAATAAAATAATCTAAGTGACTGAACTCTCCTACAAGCATAACATAATGATTTTTTAAAGGAAAATGTAAATAGACATCTGGTGTTGTAGTGTTATAAAGATCGCCACCACTGTGCCCAATAAATGAACTAATGTTATTACACTATTATTCTTATTCCACCACGGTGCTTGCTGATGTGGATTAGTTACTTTAGGGAACATTCGCGTGCTTCACTAACAGATCATTTCCTTCAAAGGTTTCAACTGCTATATCGCTACACTGTAGACTTTTGTATGAAGCGGCATCATAAGGGAAATTTGGGCACTAAGGTATTATTGATTGTGATGTCATGGCTCTAGACAATTGGACACTTAATGCTGTAAAGCTAATATTTGACTGCCATGGCGATGTCCGACAGATAAGTCGGTGCTGCAATGTTGATATTCTGGTACTCCAGTGATATCATTGATGGCACTACAGTGTTATTTGTTCCAATGATGCAGTGTTATATGGAACATAGAATTTTTATGCCTTTCCTATACTTTTCCTGCATAGTACAACTAAAACAACACATTTTCATTGAAAATATAACACATAAAATAGAATATTATTTACACTTATCAGTCAACCATAGTCCACCAAGGGCTCAATTGAGTGTATCCATGTATGGTTTAAGATTTGAAAATATTTAAAGGTTTTGGTGAGATTTTTTTTTTGTTAAAATCCACGGAGGGGTCTACGCATTAATTAAAAAAAGGGATTACAAGGTCCTTAAGGGGGACCTTCAGCTCACTAATGCTCAAACGAACTACAAAAAAGAAAAAATAAAATCTACAAGCCAAAGATCCCCTCTAATCAAAAATACATGAGAACCTAATAATATACTAGGATGCTAGGAGCCAACACCCAAAAAGAGAAAGATCTTGAAATCAGCATTATGCACAGACTTTCTGCAAAAAATTGGAGTGTTGCAAGAAAAAACCACAAGGTAATACACCTGTAAACGTAACAACTACAAAATAAAATGTTGCAATGTAAGATATAGAAATAATATAATAAAGTGAGGAAATGAAAATTAAAGGGCAATTGGAAATTGACAATAACATATAAGGAGTAAGACGAGCTCCGCTTGTAAATGCAACGATAAGAAAGGAAAGACATTTACCATAAGTAAGAAGATAAAACCTACATATATCACTCAGATGTAGAGCAGGAAAAGTATAAGCCCATGCAACAAATTAGCCTAGAAAGCAGCATTAACCATCACACAGGTATAACACATAACAGAAATAGCAGCAGGCTAATAAAGAGCCCAAAAAGTATCAAATCTCATTAACAGGTGTAAGCAAATATTGTAATGATAAGGCAGCATAGACATGCATTCATCCACAAGAGAGTTATTCAGGTAGCATAAAAATAACAATACCCTAGACAAGACGATCAAGGCTCTCCCAACAAATAACAATAATCTAAAGCAGCTGATCGGCCAAAGAGGAAGCACTCGCAAACAACCCCAGGGATATGTTACAGAGAAAGCAAAGAAAAAATAATAACCCGACAACACCCCTATCAATACAAAAAAGTATCAAAACCAATAAAGATAGCAAGAAATCATTTCCTTGAATAGTAGAAGTGAGAAAAAACCATAAATCATATTGGCTCATCAAAGTAGTATCCAACTTGTCTTGCAAATAATTACCCATCGAGTTTAGAAAATCAGGATAATCATAACTATGCACCTGCTGCTCAAACCCAAACCACCTCCAGCACACAAAATGAAAAAAAAACCCTATAGACATAAATAAGAAAGTCAACAGTGGCACAACCCTGCCACAAGATCCTCATCCACAAATGGATGGCATACATCAAACCAAACAGATCCTCACTAGAAAATAAAATACCAAATTGATTATGAAAGTAGTAAATCCCAAGCTCAGTAACAGATGAATTATGGAAAGACATATTCGTTCAGTAATGCCAAAGATTGTTACTTACATGAAATTTAAGTCTCAACCCAATAACACAACCCCTCAGCCCTCTAAAAACTAGAGGAGGATATTATGAGCAGCATTGGTGCAAAAAGTTAATATCCAGCTAGAAACAATCATAGCCAGACACAATAAAGCTACAAACACTCCAACTACAAAATAGGGCATGAATACACAAACCAAAAAACTCAGCTAGCAACAAATAAACCTCCAGGAGAATAGAATTAAACCCCCAGGTAGAGATCATGGTCAACAACAAATGAAAAAGCAACATAATATTGAGACAGGGCCATGGAAAAAGGGATGCAGCACCCAAAAAATACAACGACAAAACCCCAACAACAATAAAAATTACCACAACTAAAAATTCCCCAGAACCTACAATATAAAAATGGATGAAATACATCAAAAACAACCAGAAAGAATAGATAAACATGACAGTAAAACATATGAAAAAGACCAGCTAACTGAAACAAATATAAGGAAGATTAGAGCGGTCTAATCTAACCAACCCTATAAGCTTCCCAAGTAAAATATTTTTTTGGAAAATTTAATAAAATTGTACAAATTACACCATGTTTGACTAAGAAATCAGCCACAGCATTAGCCTCCTGCCAAATGTGAGAAATAGAAAAGGATATCAAAGAGAGCAAATATTTTATGTCTCTAAGCATATAAAAATAAGCAGGATTGAAAGTAGACTTCCCTTCAATATAGTGAATCAAAAGCATAGCATCTACTTCAATAAAAATAGTAATAATACCTAAGGAAATGCACTACTAAAGACCAAAAAGATGGGCTTCAATCTCAACTTTGATAGTAGTATTAGCATTACTGGGACCTGCAAAGGCAACAATCACATGAACCTTGAAATCTCTAATAATACCACCACAACCAGCATTTAAATTGTTAACAGAAACATCAATATTGAGTATAAAATAGCTCTCATGAGGCTTCAACCACTTAACAATCCTTCTTTTGAAACCAGAGGAAAAAGATTGAAAAGAAACATAAAAGTCAGCTGCAATATGATAAAAACCTTTAAAAGAATCCACTTTTAGTAAATTGGCATCAATTAACTGCTTAATTTTATCCTTGATTTTAACAATAATACTTAATTCATTCATTTTAATTCCCTCATGTTTAGACTCATTTCTACACTTCTATAAAAACCAATAAATAATGACATGTAAAATATTTCTAATATGGCCTTTGGTAGAAATAAACCAATCATTAAGAAGATTAGTGATAGAGGAAAAATTACCAGAAGATTGCACATTAAACATGCTATCAAAATATAACCAAACTTTCATAGCAATAGGACCTTGGATAAAAACATGATTGGTGTTTTCAATATGATAACAACATTGAAACTTAGAGACAATAAGTAAACCCTTTTCAATAAGATAGAATCCAGACGCAAATTGTTACGCAAAATCCTCCACATAAGAATAGAGTAAGAGGAAGGAATGTTGGTATGCCAAATAGCCGAATAAAGCAAACTTTTTTGTGAGCTTGCCAAATAGGATTCCAAATCTGCTTAAAAGTGCTTTAAGGTTTGGATTTGGACATTAGATTTTCAAATTGGAATTTGATTTAGCATTCAATTTAGGATTGATTTATGAGTGATTAAGGGAAGAGTTTTTAATTAAAAAGTGCTTGAACTAATGAAAAACATTGAATGTTTGTTAGTGATTAACTAATTGATCAAATGATAATCAATATTGATTATTAGATGACTATAAAGATTTAAAGATTAAACACCATGCCAAACCTTAATGTGGAATTAGATTTAAGTTCTGAATAGGAATTTAAGGATTTTTAAATTAAGATTGAAACTTTGTATTAGGGTTTTAACCTCACACAAAAATATGGTCAATAGTAATGTTCTCTCTTCGTTTGAGAGGCACTATCATCTTAAATTCTATAGAAGATCCTTGTGTTGGAAGACTAGAAGAGTAAAGTAACTAATCATATTTAAATCTACATTATTTTGAAATAGAAATCCAAGCTTATTATGGTTGATCTTATCCACCTTACATTTTAGCATACCCAGGTTTCTACTTATTTCCATTATAAATAAATGAATTAAAGTTTTACATTATTTTTAAATTATAGACCATGCTTTATGCTAGTTAGGTACATTTGCATATTAAAGAATCTTGATTAAATTTTTAACTAAAACACCTTTTATTTTAGTTAAATAAATAGCCTTCCAATCTTTCATGTATAAGGTTTTGAATGATGCTTAGGTTGTTAGCTGGCAGTCAACTCCAAGCTAACATAAGTCCAATATGTACACACACCTTCAACATCCCCTCCTAGGTAGGGTCATCTAAATTTTAAATAAATCATAAGCTCAAATTAAATCTAAATCTTTTGCTAAATAGTAAAGCCTTTAATAAATCAATCTTCAAGTTTTGTTCATTTCTATTTGGTAGTTTAAGAAACTCAAAACCTTGATCAAATCCATATAAATTTAAAAATTACAGCCCTCACTTTAATCAAGAGTTTTATTAAGGCATGTCTTGAGATTTAATTAACTATATTGGCTTGCCTTTATAGGGAATCTTGAACCATGTAAGAAAATAAACCTTGCTTTAATTCTCTAAAGTAGGGGAAAATTTTTTGGACACATACTAGAGCTTTATTACTTGGTTAGTTTCATTTTTAAAATGAAAGGTAAACATTGATTTTATCTTTTAAGATGAATTTTTCATTCCTTATGTTGTATTTGATTATCAAAGTAAATATTATTTCTCTTTTCAAATCAATAATGAAACATTAGTCTACCATTCAAGATAGTGTAATGTTAGCTACACATATTTGATTAAAAAATATAAAGTGAATGAGTGGATACAATTTATTTATCCCCAAGATTTTTTTGGAGACTCTACTTGGGGTTAATTCTTCTCTTCATCTTTAGTGGGGACTAGACTTTTTAAATTTACATAAACTTAAATGAAGCATTTGAGTTTCTTTCTTTATATTAAATTGTATTAGCTTGATTTAAAATCTTTATTTATAAAACCCCTAACAAGTTTTTGAGGTCCAATATACCAAATTAGTCTTTTATCCATAAAATGCATGTTAAATTCTCAAAGTCCAATATTGTATTGATCCTTTTCTATAAAACTCATTTTAAAATTTTGCGGTCTAATATATTTATTTAGTCCTTCATATTAAATCATCGAGTTCCAATATACTTAAATTACTTAACTTAAATTTACTATGAAGGACTATAAATTTTCTAGCCGTTTAGTATATTCTGGCCATTGTTTCTTTCTTTACATTAAATTGTCTGGATAAATTACAAATTTGGACCTTTTTGTATTAAACCCATATTAAATCATCGAGTTCCAATATACTAATTTGGTCCTTTATCTATAAAATCCAAGTTTAACTTTCGTGGTCCAATATACTGAATTTGCCCTTTATTTATAAAACCCAAGTTCAATTCTATTATCCAATACACTATATTGGTACTAGGATCAGATCCTTGACTATAAATCTTTAAATTCAAATATTGATTCAAACCATTTCAATTCTAAAAATCTAGATTCTAGTTTTGATCACTTCACTAATCTAAAGCCTTTCAAATTGGGTCTAAATCAATCGATCTAAATCTTCAATTCAACTTAGATCAAGATTCAATTAACTACTTCACTATTAAATTTAAAATTCTTGTTTCAATCCAATTCCCCAATCTGAAGTCTTTCAAAGTAGGTCCATATCCAAATCCTATGTAAATTTAAATCTAAATAAAAATTCTTCCTTTATGCTTATTCTAGGAATTCAGTAAATTTAAGTTTAGTAATTTATTGAGACCTAAATTCTTATCTAAAGCTAGTGAATTCAAAGATTTATTGACACTTTTGATTTAATTTCAAACAATGGCTGGAATCTTGATCTTCAACATTATTGCTAATTAGACCCAATTTGTTGGGAGCTCTCATATTATGTTTGAATCTGGCTTTAATAACCTATATTTGACTTTCACTTGATCACAAGCCAATGTGGTCAACAATGTTGAACTTCCTGAAAAATAATGATCTGTGGAGATCATTATTGGGGGCGGGTCTGCAACTGCTCTCATAGTCGCTAAACCCTCAATGTTCTCTCATCTCATTTTTCTCAAGTATACAAGAAACCAGAAGGGTAAACCTATTGCCCATCCAAAAATTATAGTCTTAAATAAATTTAAGATTGGGTCATCCTCTAAAGTAAAGGAGATGACCAAATAACAGAGACAAAATAAGAAGTATTGCTTGAGGCTGAGGTCTGAGAAGATGTTGATCAATACTAAATTGAGGCAACAATCAATTAAGTTCAAAAAATCACAATAAACTTCCCACCATTGAGTGGAAGCTTCCTACATCCACCATATGCCACTATAGGAGAAGAAAGCATTATTCAAATCAGTAACTCTCCACCCCCTACACTCTACTATTAACCAGTTCTCACTTTCTATCAAGGAGGAAGAGAAAGCTTAAGTATTTATTTGATTTATTAATCCATTTCTATGTAAGTAGTTATGGGAGATCAAAGACTAAATTACTCAAAACTATTAAAGGAGCAATTTCCACCATAGTAGAATTAGAGCAACTTAAGGAAAAAGTAACTCCACCTCCAGTTAAAAGAAGAGTGAACTTTGATTGCCATAAACCAATCATTACTTTAGATTATCATTAAGGACTAAAGAAGTTCTCAATATTCAATGATCATGTAGTATTTGCCATTACTCATAATTTTCAAACTCCTATGAAATCTTTGGTATATGGAGCTTTGGCTCAATACGGGTATACTCCATTATTTCAACCTTCATTAAATCATTCTAGAAAAAATCCACTTAAAGTCTCCCATCACACTTTAGATCATTAATCACCAAGAGTCGACCAACATTACTTAGAGGGTATCCAATGATATTGTTATCCTTTTAGAAGGAGGATGAAACCAATAAATCAGCCAACCTTGGAATCTGACTGGAAGAAGGTTTGGTGGCCCATGATGGTTGTCACTTCGATTGAATTTATTACAGTTAAAAAAACTATAATAGAGGAAAGAAGAACGAAAGGTAAAACTCTTATGCAATCTTTATCTATTATAGAATACACTTTAGGTGACCCACATAATGTGTCAGGAAGACTAATCAAAGAAATGATGAATAAGTTAAAAGAAAGTATCAAACATTTAGATGAAGAAGAAGTAGTTGTGAAGGCAGTTATATACTTGCAAGATGATCAAATGTCTAAGAGTATATGTATGGTAAGTACTAGGTCATTAATACAAAAAGAAAAAGTTAAAGCTAAAGATAATCTTATAGGTGTCCAAGCTAAGGAAGGTGATACACTATTTAAACAACTGTATATTAAATCAATTGAGTCAAAAGGATTAATAGATCTTGAGGATGGAGAAGAAAATGGAAGTAATAATGGACGATACAGCTGCCACAAAAAATAGTAGTCTCCCTCATCAAATGGACAAAAAGTGTCACATCAGGATGAATCTCTATATATAAAAAGTAAAAATAAAGAATTCAGCTAAGGGGAAGTAGAGAATAAATTGGTAAAATTAGGAAGAAAGTTATTTCAATCTATTAATATAAAGCACATGGTAGGGCAACAAGTTAAAGAGGCATTAGTAAAGTGTCTGAGTACCTTGTATGCTCTAAGGGATAAACCATACTAGAAGGAATACAACTTGGTCCCATATTTGAAATTATTTTATCTTCCTTCATTCAAGAATTTTGTTGGCATGGGTAATCCCAAACAACATCTTGCACATTTTAGAGCTAGTTACTGTAATATTGGGAGAAGAGGTGTGTTACTATTCTAATAGTTTGTTTGTAGTTTATTAGGCATTACATTTGACTTGTATTATGAACTACCCAATGGGTCGGTCTGTACCTTTAATGATTTAGAAATCTTATTTATAAAGAGATTTTTTGATGCAAAACACCACATCACCATTAGGGATCTGGGTGTAGAGAATTAAAAACCCGGTGAGAATTTAGGTGATTTCATCCTATATTGGAGAAATCTTATAACTATGGTATGAACCATAGTTGTAAGAGTAAAATGGTATAAACATTCCTCTAAAAAGTATTGATGATCCAAAAGCTTCCTTCTTGTGAGGCTTCATAGTTAAAATCTTTAAGAAACTATTAAGCAAAGCCTTTGATCTTTAGAAGGAAGCTTCTTAGCTAACACTCCTGAAGGACTACTCTTTGGCAGATGTAAAGAAGTTAAAAACTTATAAGGTGTTAGAAAAGAATTCAAAGTC
This sequence comes from Dendrobium chrysotoxum, assembly GCA_019925795.1. Classification (NCBI taxonomy): domain Eukaryota; kingdom Viridiplantae; phylum Streptophyta; class Magnoliopsida; order Asparagales; family Orchidaceae; genus Dendrobium; species Dendrobium chrysotoxum. The sequence goes on along the minus strand of CM034315.1, from coordinate 34,103,259 downwards.
AATATTTATATTTGATAAAGGTAAACAAGAAATAAAGGTTCAAGTAGAGAATCCCAATCACCCTTCCCAATATCAACAACACAATAGACCACAGAGCAATTATTAGTTGAGATATCGATATAATCTAACTCTAGAAGACAGTAGGAAGAAGTTTGAATCACTCATAAATAAAACCTACGCTTTAAAAAGGGAAGCCATTAAGTGAATCTTAAAAACTCTCTTAAAGAAGTTAGAATTTAAACTTCTTGACCCTAAGAGGATAGAATAGGTGGGTAAATTGACGCAACCCAATTATTGACCATATCATTGAATGCACAGTCATGAATTCAAAAATTTCATAACTTTCAAGGAATGGCTCAAGAAGAAAATAAAATCCAGGGTGGTTGGGATACACAAGAAATTTTTAGCTAATTCAAGGCAAGAATCTATTAAACATGTGAGCCTTCTGCACCATCTCCTACTTTAAAACCTGATGATGAATGGGATATCACATTTTCCCATTCCTTAAAAAAAATCCTAAATAATATTTATCATTCATCTATTCAGGTATCCCCACGAGCACAGAGTCCCATCCAAGTTGATATAGTTGCTCCTAAAGAAGTGCAAAATGATGTTTCGATCAAAGAGCGCATGGAAATGTAAGTTAGCCAAGCTTCCACAATCTTGAAGGAGGATAATAAAGTAAAAATAAAATTGTATCTTGTAAAGTAGTAGTAAAAATGGATGGGGGATCTAAATCCCATGCACCACTCACTATGTATAGCTTTTATTTTGTCTTACCTAGGACTAAGAAAGTAATGAAAAAAAAATTCTTTGTATTTCATATAAATTTTGATGAATAGTTAGCTAACAAATTAAAAAATCAAGACAAAAATTTTCAAGAAATATTAATGAATTTGAAAGATGTAAAAGAATCTCTTTAGTATTCATCTAATAGTGATACCCCTATTCTTGATTTTTAGAGTGATCATATCAATATTGAAATAAAGATGTCTGATTTAGATAGTTTATTAGATGAAAAATACACTATTATTGTTTGTGTAAATGCTTCAAAGGCTACTTCCCATAGTTTAGATAGAAGATTGGCTTCCTGTAGGGTAAATTCCCCTATTATCGCAGCGCAAGAACCTCTTGTAACAGAAAATTGCACTTCAGTTCTTTATGTTAATGCTTCCACGCCTACTTCTCATAACTTGAGAGAAGTGAGTGTAGAATTTCAACCCCTTTCCAGCAAACGGAATTTCCCTAAACAATCTTAAGTTATTTGGTGATCGAAGCCCAGACCATTTTTCTTGGAGGAAACCCTCTTATACTCCTTTAGACAAGATTCTCCAAATTAGAGATGCTTGATGAGGATATAATTTACTTGAGCCTTAACTTTGACAACGTTCAAGAAAATATTTCAAAATTGGAATGTGCTCTAGTGGGAAACTCCTAGGCAAGTGGATCTCATTTGCTTGGCTCTAAGGTGTGAAAGTTTGATAGGGATGTTAAGCCCTAGTGAACTAGTCCCAAGGCTAACCAAGAGGGGGGGTGAATTGGTTATTTAAAAATTTCACAACAACAATGAAAATCTTTTCAATACTTAGCAGTGGAAACAAGTAAACAAGCACGAAAAGATCAATCACAGATATTCACCCAAGCAGTTAATATCAGAGAAGTAAAGTGCAAAACTGAATCAAAAAAAGCAAACCAGATTTTATAGTGGTTCGGTCAACTTGACCTACGTCCACTCCCCAGAGCCTCCCCTCCGGGTATTGCACTAAACAGAAAGTGACTCTCCTTTTGCTCCCACAGTAAGGCGGAGAAGCCTGTACAAAAACCTCCTTTCCACCACACGGTGAGGAAGAGAACCCAACATCCTTTTGCTTCCTCCTAAAGCAGGCAGAGAACCTTCGAACTCCTTTTGCTTCCACCTGAAGCGGGCAGAGAATCCTCGAACTCCTTTTGCTTCCACCTGAAGCGGGCAGAGAACCTCGGATCTTCTTACCGACGATCCTCCCTCGACGAACACCAACTAGACGGAAGATGACGAGTGGAGAAGACGACTCTGATCCTTACTTGGAGCAACCTTAGTGAATCCCTCACTAACTCCCCCTCTTAAGATCCTCTCTCTCTCTCTCCCAACTCTCTCTCTCTAGGGTTTCTCTGGGAAGGAAAGTGGCAAAAGATTTTTCTTATTTCAAGAAAAAGTTCTTTTATACGAGGGCTTAAAATTTGCCCTAAATCTCAACTGGTCGGTAAGAATCGTCCAGGATGATTGATAGATCATCCTGTACAATCAGTTCAAAATCAGTTGCATCAGCCTGGATGATCTGGCTCTTCTGGACGATCAGTAGAAAAAATTATTCATATCGTCCCGTACGATCCTGCGATCGTCCTGGATGATTAGTGCAAATCGAGGAATATCGTCCAGAAGACAGTTCGGGTCGTCTAGAGAAACTTGTGCTGGATGACCAAAAAATGACTTGATTGTCCAGGACGATACGGGTATCGTCCTGTACGATTAGTTCAAAAAGTGCCCAAAACATCCTGAAATGCACTAGACGATCATGATCGTCCGGGACGATCCTGCGATCGTCCAGGACGATATGATCGTATCAATCAATAATAAATTACTTTTCTTAATTACCAGATTAAATTAGGCATGATTGTACTGAATCGTCCAGGACGATACACATATCGTCCGGGACGATCAGACCAAATAACTTAAAATAAAAACTTGCCTAACTTGATCTGGCGGCTGAGAATTTTTGATTTGAGCATATCATCCTGTACGATCCAAAGATCATCCAGGATGATCTGCTTAATCAGACCTTCTTAACCTGGTCGCCCTAATTAGGGTTTCTATTTTTACTGGATCATCCAGGATGATGTGAATATCGTCCAGGATGATATGAACAAAAAATGAACAGAAACTCTAACTCACTCAAGTTCTCCCCCTGAGTGTGTGTGTGCAAGGTTACTTAGCTAGGGGATCAGTTACATTATAATTGACTCAAGAAAAAGAAAATTAGTATATCGGACACACTTGGACCCGATCTTGAGTTGGCTTGAGTGGCTCGTGGTCTTTTGTGCCTGAAACGAATTAGCCAAGCAAAACACACTGGAAACATGTTTGTCATCATCAAAACCAAATTTGCAACAATCTCCCCCTTTTTGATGATGGCAAACATTTATACAGTAGTTGGAAAATAACATTAACTAGGAGAGCAAAAAAGACACATATTTTTTTTTTTAATTTTCATTTAACTAAATCAATACAGGAAACATAACACATAACAAAAAACTGAAATGACTACAACTGACTCCCCCTTTTGACATCATAAAAAAAGGAGGAGGGTAAAACAGAACACTGAAACATAAGTACAAAACATAAAAGAAAACAACTACAAAACAGAAAACTAGAACAAAGGCGGATCCTGATCGGAATAAGGAGGTAGCGGTGGTGGGTTGAAGTAGTTGTGAATGGCTTGAAAATGGGCTCCAATCCAGGCAATATCCTGGTCATGCTGCTGTTGCTGCTGCGCAGCATAGTCAGTGAAGCACTGGATGTCCTCGGCGTGTCGCTGCTCCTGGGTAGCCACATAGGAGTCAAATCTGGCCTCCCACTGATCGAAGAGCTGCACCAGGTGGTCAAAGGGAGAGGCAATGCGAAGAGGAGCAGGTGCCTCTTGTGCAGCAGGAATTGGAATGGCCTCTTCCTCCTCTTCCTCAACATCCGGGGCGGGCTCCGGATATAGTCGGGTACTGTGTAGGACATGGAAGGAATTGTTGGTGAGGAAGGAAGGAGGGACATCTGGAGCTGCAGGATATTGCAGGTCATATTTGGTTTCGAGGGCATAGGCAATGATATATCCTAAGGCTAGATTTTGACGACGGCGATGACCTGGATTTTGAATAGTGGTGAGGTGCTCGAGGTACCGGATAATAAGGTCAGATGCATTAAATTCCCTATGGGCCAGGATGTAGTAGGTGGTCAAGGACAGTAGTGGGGTGATGTGAATTCGATCCCCCACCTTTGGAATGATGGAGGAATGAAGGACATGTTGAATTGTCCGGGCATCCTTAAGAAGTGTAGTGCAGGCATTGTCATGATAAGGGGCATTTGTATTGCGAAGGAAATGATTGGCAACACTCCAATCATAGTCAGGGTCGGTGATAAGGGTGTGGAGTTTGTCGCTAGTGATGGAAAATTGGAGAATGTTATGAAAGTCCTGGTAAGTGAGTTCGACTGGGCGCTGACTGACATAAGAACGGAGGGTGGAATAATCAGCCGAAATTCGCAAGTTTGCAAAGAAATCACGAAGAAGTTCTGAGCTAAAAGGAAAGGCGAGAGTCATGATGAAAGTGAGGGAGGTGTGTGTGAAGAGGTCAAGGACAGGATAAGTAAGAGTGTGGGGATTTACGATTTTCGATGGTGTGATCCCCACTTCACAGTATCGCTCGTAGGCAGCCTGATCGGCTGCATTGGGGAAGCGAGGGTCAACCGGCCCCCGGGAGGAGCTTGCACCCTTTTGCCGCGAGCGTTTGCCACTAGCCATTAGGAATCAAAAGTGAAGGAAAGTAGAGGAAGAAAGGGTGAAAATCCTTAAGAAAAACTGCTGTTTATATAGAAAATGGCCTGATCGTCCCGTACGATCGCAACATCATCCGAGACGATAGGGGCATTTATGTCGTCCTGGACGATTGGTCAAAAAAGAGGTCAGATCGTCCAGGACGATTAGACACAGGCGATCATCCCGAGGAGTCAGGCTGGATGACCGTTGATGAAAAGGTATCATCCAGGATGATTAGGTGGATCGTCCCGAACGATGTGCCATAAGTGTGTCGGACGGGCCGAATTCTAATCGTCCAGCGGCTGACACGTGGATCGTCCAGGATGATGAAGTGGATCATCCAGGACAATGGATAATAATTGGTGCAATGCCAGCCGTTTGATCAGATTAGGAAGATATGGATCATATCGTCCAGGATGATGTAAGGATCGTCCAAGATGATCACCAATAATTGGAGTTCCCAGCAGCAGGAGCAGTGTGGGGATGATTTTGAATGAATCATCCAGGACGATGTTTGGATCGTCTAGGATGAAGAGGATCATCTAGGACGATCGGGGTATCATCCAGGACGATGTGAAGAAAACAGAAAATGATGGAGGATGAAGATGACAGATCAGGATCCTAAAAACACAACCATGAAATTTAAACTAAAACAAAAACCGAATAAAACTCACAGCAAAAACACATAAAAACAACGAATTTATTTTTTTTTTATCAAGCTGCTCGAGGAAATCAGAATTTTTTCTTGATTTTTGATCCAAAAACAAATAAGAAGACGATTGACAGCACTGAAATCCAGAAAAGGTTGGAAAAAAAATCAACTTTCGTAACTCTGACCCCGGGAACCTTATCGATGCAAACCTCTTTCAAAACAAAAATCTGATTCAGAAGAAAAGAAATTAGATTTGAAAAGAGATCCTTTCAAGCCTTGTTCCAGAAAAATATCTGATATAATAGTGTTACAAAGTAAAAAATCAAAAATCAGGATTTTCAAACACAAGCTTTTGAACGTATTAAGCGGCACACGGATTTTTCTAAGACCTTTAACGATCTGAAAGGAAAGAAAGCTTGGTTGGGCTCATTTTGTGCCTCTCTCTCAATTTATTTGGTGCTTTGCGCATCTTTTCATTTTTGATACACTTTGTGTACCTTTTAGTATGCGATTTTTAGCATCTTTTCAACTTTGGGCTCATTTTATGCCTCTTTTTCAATTGATTTGGCGCACTGCGCATCTTTTGTAAGCTTTCTTTTTTTCATAATCGTTAAATAGTCTAAGCTGTGAAATTATCTTCCAGACATAGGAGATGACTCTCCACAATAGGGAAGAATGATCACAAAATAAAAAACATACATCATATGATAAATGCAATCACTTGATTTAGAAAATCAAACTAATGACTTAAGACTTTGAAAATACTATTGATATGAGGTAGATTACTGTAGGAAGATAAAATAATCTCTATTTCAAATACTAACATTTTAATTTTAAAGAGGATTTTTATCCAAAAGAAACTATACACCAGTAAAGGAGTTAGAGGAAGAGAAATAATCATCAATGTTTCTTCCCTTTAATAGATTCAGTGGAATCAATCACTACTTACCAGCTTTCAAATAAAAATAAGTTAAAACTCCCAGTTAGAAATTTAGATTATCAGAAGTAGTGAGCTGTGATCAGATTTTGAAAAGCATAAAACAGTAAGTGTAAAATATGAACCAGTGAATAAAAAGTAGGTAGAAAATCACATCACAGTAAATGCTCAAATCAAACTAACAACAAGGAAAAAATAGAAATTAGCAGAAGAAATAAAATTAACTAAAAGCAAATAATCAAACCAAAAACTAAATAACAGAAAACAGAATAACAATCAGAACAATCAGAAATCAGCAGTTATCAGAATCAAGCATTTATATCGATCACTCCTTATCTGGTTCTCAAAATGCTGAATGAGTCAAAGGCCAGTGGTTTAGTGAATATGTCAGCCAGCTGATTTTCAGTTGCTACATGATGTAGCTCAATGTCCCCTTTTATCACATGGTCCCTAATGAAGTGATGTCTTATATCAATGTATTTGGTCCTAGAATGTTGGATTGGATTCTTAGAGATACAGATGGCACTAGTATTATCACACAGAACAGAAATTGTGCCAACAGGTAACCCTAAATCCAAGACTTGTTGCTTCAACCAAAGAACTTGGGCCACACAACTCCCTAAGGCAATGTACTCAGCTTCAGCAGTGGAAAGTGCAACTGAGTTCTATTTTCTACTGGACCAGGAGACTAAAGACTGTCCTATGAATTAACAAGTTCCAGAGGTGATCTTTCTATCCACCCTACACCCCGCAAAGTCAGAATTAGAATATCCAATGATCTCGAAAGAGGTGTTGTGCCTAGGGTACCAGATTCCTAGGTTTGGGGTCCCTAAAAGATATCTAAGAATTCTCTTAACAGCAGTCAGATGGGACTCTTTAGGATCAGCCTGAAACCTAGTACAAAGACAAACACTAAACATGATATCAGTTCGGCTAGCAATCAGGTAGAGCAGTGATCCTATTATTCCTCTATACTTCTTCTAATCAACAGATTTTCCACTTGAATCCTTATTTAACTGAACTGAGGAGGTCAAGGTAGTATTGATTGGCTTGGCTTTATCCATTTCATATTTCTTCAAAATGTCCTTAGTATATTTAGATTGATTGAGAAAGGTTCCATCATCCGTTTGTCTTATGCTAAACCCCAAAAAGTAGGACAATTCTCCCATCATACTCATCTCAAACTCCTTACTCATTATTTTAGAAAACTCATCACATTAATATTTATTAGAAGATCCAAAAATTATATCATCAACATAAATCTGGACAATGAGTAAGTCATCTCCTAATCTCCTCAGAAAAAAGGTGGTGTTTATGCTCCCCTTAACAAACTCTCTTTCTAACAGGAATGTGCTAAGACTCTCATACCAAGCTCTGGGTGCCTGTTTCAATCCATATAAGGCCTTTTTTAATTTATAAACATGATTTGGATATTTGGAACTCTCAAAACCTGGGGGTTGTTCTACAAAAATATCTTCTTTTATTACCCCATTCAAAAAGGTACTCTTGACATCCATTTGAAACAGCTTAAATCCCTTATAACATGCAAAGGCTAGTAGCACTCTAATGGCTTCCAATCTAGCTACAGGGGTAAAAGTCTCCTCAAAATCAATCCCTTCTATCTGATTATACCCCTTAGCCACCAATCTTGCCTTATTCCTAACCACCACACCAGAATTATTCATCTTATTCTTAAAGACCCACTTGGTTCCCATAATACTTTAATTTCTGGGTCTTTCTATTAACTCCCAAACATCATTCCTTACAAATTGATTCAATTCTTCCTGCATAGCTAAAATCCAAAACTCAACCGACAAGGCTTGATTGATGTTGGTGGGTTCAGTCATTAAAATAAAGGCAGAATGGTTTACTTCTTTCCTAAGCCCATGCCTAGTTCTAACACCTTCAGAAGGGTCTCCTAAGATCAGTTCTTTAGGATGACTCAAAGAGTATCTCCAATCTCTAGGCAAACTAGTTTGAGGCTCTACCCTTTCCTCCAGATTTGTATTTCTAACCCCTTGGGTAACCTCAACAATCTCTTCATCTTCTACTTCAGATCTGGACTCCTTAGGATCAGATTCATCAAACACTACATGGGTTGTTTCTTCCATCAACAAAGTCCTCTTATTGAACACCCTAAAGGATTTCCCCACACTTGAATATCCTAAGAACACTCCTTCATCAGATTTCGGGTCAAATTTTCCTAAGGGTGACTTCCCGTTGTTCAGAATGAAAACCTTACAGCCAAAGACATGGAGGTGGGACAGATTTGGAGTTCTACCCTTAACGATCTCATAAGGTGTCTTGTTCAGTTTGACTCTCACATTCACCCTACTCAACACAGAATAGGCAGTGTTCACCGCTTCAGCCCAAAAGTATTTTGGAAGTGAATACTCGGCAAGCATGGCTCTAGCGGCTTCCACTAAGGTCATGTTCTTCCTTTTAGCTACCCCATTCTGCTGAGGGGTCCTAGGAGCTGAGAAATTGTGACTAATTCCTTGCTCCTCACAAAAACTTCCAAATCTTTCATTTTCAAACTCCCCTCCGTGATCACTATGGATGGTAATAATCTCACATCCTAACTTCTTCTGAATCCAAGTAGAGAAAGATCTAAACTCATCAAATGACTCAGATTTATGTGACAAAAATTTCACCCAAGTGAACCTCGAATAATCATCTACAATCACAAACCCATAGACTCTCCCCCCTAAGCTGGCAGTGCTAATGGGTCCAAAGAGGTCTATGTGAAGAACTTCTAAAGGCCTAGAGGTGCTAATATCCTTAACAGAGTGAAAGGAGGACTGGACTTGCTTCCCTAACTGACAGGCATCACACAGGTGATCCTTAGTGAACTTAAGCTTGGGCACATATCTAACTAAGTCCTTTTGGGTGACTCTTCTAAGGGTTTTCATACTAGCATGACACAATCTCCTATGCCATAACCAAGACTCATCAGCAGTAGTTTTTAAGCAAATTAAATTATCAGATTTAATGCAACTTATATCCAGCTTGTAGACATTATTGATCCTTTGCCCCTGCAAATAACTTTATCATTTAAGCTTAAAATGCAGCCAGTGGGCAGGAATTTGATGCTGTATCCCTTATCACACAGTTGACTGACGTTCAGTAAGTTGTGTTTCAGTCCATCTACAAGCAAAACATTATCAATCAAAAAATTCTTTGAATCACCAATTATACCTGAGCCTACCACCTTCCTAGTGGTGTTATCTCCAAGTGTAACCTTGCCTCAAGCCCTGGCCTCTAGCGATATGAATTGATTTGCATCTCCAGTCATATGTCTAGAACATCCGTTGTCCAGGTACCACATGCTCTCACGAGGTTTTGTGTGAGAGCACTCCTACAAAAATATCAAACGTCAGTCTTAGGAACCCAAACAGGTTTGGGTTCCTACTTATGAAAAGAAGAATGTAATGCATGCGTGCTGTGCTGTGAAATAGGCAATTTGGGTCTCCACACCCAATGTGTACTACGGTGAACAGTGCAGGTGTGGGAAATGTGCCCTAACATGCCACATAAAAAATATCTAACACTAGAAAAAGGGTTAACTAATCTATGTGGGTGATAATGCCTCTTCCTAGATGTATATGAAACATGCTTTGATGAACTTGCAATAGATTTTTCAAAAGGTGGCGATGCATAAAACTGTTCAAAAGTAAGTGGTTTTTTATTCTTTTCAAAAGCAGCAATTTTCACTCTCAAAAATTCATTCTCTTTAGTTAAGCTTGCAATTTCAAAAGTTCTTGCACTTTCATTACTTTCTAAATCACATGCCATATCATTCAATTTCTTAAAAGCAGCTTCTAATTCAACATGCGATGTTTTCAACGAATCATGCTCAGAAACTAAATCAGAATATTTTTTGTTCAATTCATCAAACTCATCAAGCAAAGACATGTGATTGGAATCAAGTGTGGAATAATCTTTAACTACATAATCATGCTCTTTTTGCAAAGTCAAATAATCTAATTTCAAACTAGCATGAGTTTTCTTAAGCTTCCTATACGATGTATGAATTTTTTTAGAAACTTCAAATAATTGATCGTAAGTAAGCTCACATACCTCTTCCTGGTCCGACTGACCAGGGTGATCATCAGCCATCAGACACAAGTTTGTTTCCTCCTCTTCAGCTTCAGTCTCAGAAGAGTCGGATGCAGAGTCTGCCGAGAATGCCTTCTGAATCTTCTTCTTATCCTTTCTGAACTTTGGTTTCTCCTCACCCTTCTCCTTGCTTAGATGGTCTTTAAGTGTAGGATAATCAGCCTTAATGTGTCCAGGCTTCCTGCATTCAAAACACACAGTATCAGATGAACCCTTAAAATTTTTACTGGACTTACCCATGTTCCACTTCCGATAGTTCTTATGTTTCTTCCTTAGAAAGCTCTTGAATTGCCTAGTGATTAAGGCAACATCATCGCTATCAGACCTGGAAGAGCTAGAATCACTCTCATTGGCCTTCAGTGCCACTGTTTTCTCCTTCTTTCGTTCACCTACATCAAGTTGCCTTTGGTTCACCCCTTGCTCGTAAGTAATGAGTGATCCAAGTAAGCTGTTAATAGAGTAAGTATTTTAATCTTTAGATTTAGTGATCGCAGTAATCTTAGCATCGTATGACGAAGGCAAACATCTAAGAATTTTGTTCACTCTTTCGTAGTTTGTAAGTTCTCTACCTAAAGCATGCAAAAAGGTAACAATCTGAGTGAACCTTGTGTACATTTCTGAAATAGTCTGACTAGGTTTCATGCGAAAAAGTTTGTAATCATGTAACAGGATGTTTAACCTAGACTATTTGACTTCAGTTGTACCTTCATATGTTATACACAATCTATCTCAGATTTCTTTACCCGTTGTACAAGTAGAAACACGCATATAGTCTTCAGATTTTAAAGCACAAAAAAAACAGTTCAAACATTTTGCATTTAACTGTGCTAAATCAAGATCATCAAAAGTCCAATCTGCAAACGGAAGTTCAGTTTTCACATTATTAATCAATCTAAAAGGTGGTTCGTATCCATCCTTAACTAACATCCACATGCGATAGTCAATCGATTGAAGAAAAGTAGACATGCGTGTTTTCCAAAAATCAAAAGGAATATTATCAAACAACGGTGGTCTTGTAATAGAATAACCTTCAGCAGTATTACGATTATTACAGTTAGCAATTGATCAAATTTAAAAGTTTTTAAACCTAAATTTTGAATCCCTCTCGGATACTACTTGAAAGTCCGATAGGGATGTTAAGCCCTACTGAACTAGTCCCGAGGCTAACCAAGAGGAGGGGTGAAATGGTTATTTAAAAATTTCAAAATAACAATGAAAATCTTTTCGATACTTAGCAGCAAAAACAAGTAAACAAGCACGAAAAGATCAATCACAGATATTCACCCAAGCAGTTAATATCAGAGAAGTAAAGTGCAAAACTGAATCAGAAAAAGTAAACCAGATTTTATAGAGGTTCCGTCAACTTGACCTACGTCCACTCCCCGGAGCCTCCCCTCCGGGTATTGCACTAAATAGAAAGTGACTCTCCTTTTGCTCCCACAGCAAGGCGGAGAAGCCTGTACAAAAACCTCCTTTCCACCACACGGTGAGGCAGAGAACCCAACATCCTTTTGCTTCCTCCTGAAGCAGGCAGAGAACCTTCAAACTCCTTTTGCTTCCACCTGAAGCGGGCAGAGAACCCTCGAACTCCTTTTGCTTCCACCTGAAGCGGGCAGAGAACCCCGGATCTTCTTGCCGATGATCCTCCCACGACGAACACCAACTAGACGGAGGACAACGAGTGGAGAAGACGACTTTGATCCTTGCTTGGAGCAACCTTAGTGAATCCCTCACTAACTCCCCCTCTCAAGATCCTCTCTCTCTCTCCCAACTCTCTCTCTCTAGGGTTTCTCTGGGAAGGAAAGTGGCAAAAGATTTTTCTTGTTTAAAAAAAAAGTTCTTTTAAACGAGGGCTTAAAATTTGTCCTAAATCTCAACTGGTCGGCAAGAATCGTCCAGGACGATCGATAGATCGTCCAGTACGATCAGTTCAAATCCAGCTGCATCAGCCTGGACGATCTGGCTCCTCTGGACGATCAGTAGAAAAAATTATTCATATCATCCCGTACGATCCTACAATCATCCTGGACGATTAGTGCAAATCGAGGAATATCGTCCAGAAGACAGTTCGGGTCGTCCAGAGAAACTTGTGCTGGACGACCAAAAAATGACTTGATCGTCCAGGACGATACGGGTATCATCCTGTACAATTAGTTCAAAAAGTGCCCAAATCGTCATGTATACAGTTCGGGTCGTACTGCTGAAATGCACTAGACGATCATGATCTTCCGGGACGATCCTGCGATCGTCCAGGATGATATGATTGTATCAATCAAAAATAAATTGCTTTCCTTAATTACCAGATTACATTAGGCATGATTGTACTGAATCATCCAGGATGATACATGTATCATCCAGGACGATCAGACCAAATAACTTAAAATAAAAACTTACCTAACTTGATCTGGCGGCTGAGAATTTCTGATTTGAGCATATCATCCCGTATGATCCAAAGATCATCCAGGACGATCTGCTTAATCAGACCTTCTTAACCTGGTCACCCTAATTAGGGTTTCTATTTTTACTAGATCATCCAGGACGATGTGAATATCGTCCAGGATGATATGAACAAAAAATGAACAGAAACTCTAACTCACTCAAGTTCTCCCCCTGAGTGTGTGTATGCAAGGTTACTTAGCTACGGGTTCAGTTACATTACAATTGACTCAAGAAAAGAAAATCAGTACATTGGACACACTTGGACCCGATCTTGAGTTGGCTTGAGTGGCTCGTGGTCTTTTGTGCTTGAAACGGATTAGCCAAGCAAAACACACTGGAAACATGTTTGTCATCATCAAAACCAAATTTGTAACAAGGTGAACTGTCAAGGAGATGGTGTCATGTTGGGGAGTTTCAATCGATCACCATTTCTCCAAATTACTTTATTTATATTTTTCAAAGCCCTAAAGCTCGTGTTGTCATCCTCAGGGGTGGTCATTGGATTATGGCTGGAAGCATAATTGGCCTTGATCGATGGTCATGTTTCTTCTCCCTTGAGGATATTAAGGGGGTTCATCTTGCCTATTTGGGAGCAGTTTCCTCAACTTCCTCTGATGTATTGGTATCCTTCCAATATTGCCCATATGGCTGCTATGATTAGAGACCTCTTTGGATGGATGAATAATCATCCTCTTGGTGTCCAAGTTCTTTTGCCAGAGTGTGTCTCTGTATTGATCTTACCCAGAAACTCTCTCTGGGCTTTTGGACTAAGGGACTAAATGGAAGATTTTTGTAAAGAGTTGAGTATGAGGGCCTTTCTCATCTTTGCTTCTACTATTGAATTATTAGCCAAAAAGTGGAGACTTGCCCTTGTAAGACTAAGCTGCAGCCTGTTAACAACACTCTTCAATCTCTGCTATGGAGAATCCAGCTATTCCTGTACAGACTCAGCAATCCAATCCTCCATCTTCCAAACCTTCAAACTAATTGGGAACCTGGAATGTCATCACTAGAAGATGAATGTCTAAGAAGAAAGGCCATCTTCCTTCTAAAGGCATGAAATGAGATGCCCCTTTCCAACGTCAGTTGATTCCAACCCAGAGCTTACTGCCTTCACTGCTCAGAAACCTCAACAGCATGATTTCTCCAATAATAATTTGATCCTCTCCAAGCATAGACCTAGAGTCCTTCAGAAGGAACTACAGCAATTGGCCCCTTGAAAGAGGAAAAAAGCAACTGATGTGATCTTGGGCAGGGATTTGGGCCCCTAAAATGACCACTATTGAGGTCTTCTTTTTTTCATGGGGGATCTCTCATTTTTAGATGAGAGGTTTTTTTCTTTGTTCTTTTCTTTCTTGGTTGTTGTTTTCTTTAGTTTATGTGTCTACCAGATTGTGTTGAAGAGGCATATTAGTTATTTCTTTTAGTTTGTACTTTTCTGCACCCCACTTTTGGTATTAATGGAAAATCCTTTTTTAAGGGTTAAAAAAATTCAATGTTAATCAGTAATTAAGAAGTCGATCATCATGTTGTTTCTTCTTCTGAATATATTATTCAAGTCAATCTTCGCAGTGGTAAAATTTTGCCTCCGAAAGCTTTAAATGTAAATAAAGGAAAATAAGTCATAGATAATCATGAAACTTTGAATCAATCTCAACTAGTCAAAGATTTTGATGTAGCAAATCCATAGATTCCTAAAGTAGACTATAGTATTGTAGCTCATCTTAGAAAGCTTCATACAAAATTTAGTATTTATGATGCTCTAGTTTACTCCAAAGAAATAAAGGCTAATGAAAGATTTATATATCTAGAGATCTTTATGGCTTAGCTAGCATCAATGCAGCTAGAAGATTCATTCTACTTAAAAGAGGTTATAAGAGACACATTTTTATTGAGGATTTGTTGTTAGGAACCACTTATCATAATCACCCATTATATATTTTTGAAAATATAAACCACTTTAAGTTGTCTTGTGTTCTTTTTGATCAGGTACATTGATCAACATAACGACTCTTAGAACTCCTGCTTACTTAAAAGTGGACACTCAAAAACTTAGTTCTAATAAGCATGATTCTATGATGGTTGAATGAAAAAGGTGAGAGTGATTTGAGTTTAATAACCCTTCTCTTAGAAACAGAAGCCTAAAATTGAAGATAAATTTAATAAATTAGATTTTGAGGCTTATTTTAACACTCTCTTGGGTATACCCTAGCTCCATGAATATAGAATGGTGTCTTCCACCCTTCATCAGTATATTAAGCACTCTCATGAGGGATTTTAACACTGTATTAAAGATAATTTAAAACTATTTTCAAATCATGAAGTTGGTATATATAAAGATGCTTTATATTTTATAATAAAAAAGAAGACAGCCTTTTTTAAAATTTTAAAACTTGCTGGAGTAGAAGAAAAAGAATTGAGAGAAAAGAAAAATATAGAAGAAAAAGTAGAAAAGAAAATAAAAATATTTTGACCCTGAACACGATGTTCGCTGGCACCCAATTGATCTTTCTTAAAGAGGTGGTAGAATTGCTCAACAGTCTAGAAGGAGAGGTAAAGGTTGGCAAATCACAGAGTAAACAGAAATGAAAAGGAATATATACAAAAAATGATGCTTATAATATATATCTATTTATAATCTAGTTCGAAGGATAAATCCTATATTTTAAAAAAACTAAAAAGCTATACAATATAGGAATACTATTAAAAAACCTGCTATTGAATAACCAAAGATTGAAATTTTTATATAAGCTGATAACAACAAGGATAGGATCCAAAGCTCTAGGGTAGCTAATTTGGATATGTCTACTATATAAAGGTTAAAATATTACATTGATAATATAACATTAACCCCATTATCCTAAAATACTGATGAAGTAGAGTTTTCATTGAAAGCATCTCCACCTCTATACCCAAATTATAAAGCCAATTTTTTTGTACCCTCTACCAATAAAACTATAGAAACGGATGTAATCCTTGATGATCCATTCATGTATAAAATAATAGAAATGCCTTTTGACTAGAACTCAAATTGTGTAAATAAATTTGCTAAGCAAAGTTTAACACTGTCAACTTGGACTAGAGGTGAAGTCCAACAACTCAATACCTTATGGAGTACTAAATACCATAAATAAACATCAAAAGTAGGTGTTGGCTTTGTGATTATATGGACATTCAATTGATGATGAATATTGCTTATTTATATCAAATAAGCTTTACAGCAAATGTTAAATCTTTTATGGAAATTTTTTTAGAGACTTTAGATAATCTGGATGACTCTCAAGTTAGGGATGCTTCATTTGAACTTGAAGAATAGATTAAATACATAATTGATAATATAAAAGAAATAAATCTAGGTAACAACAAAGAACCTCATTGGATTTCATAAGTTCATTATTGAATGAGGATGAGTTCAGTAAAAAGTTCAGGTTATTCTCAGAGTTTAAAGATTGCTTTGCCTGGAGTTATAAAGAAATGCCTTTGTTATCTCTAGATATTGAAGCTCATAAACTATAAATATAGTCTGATATGGTTTTAGTAAAATAAGCACCTCGGTGTATGTGACTTGATATTGAACAAGTAGTAGGTGAAATCAAGAAATTAATAGAAGTTAGTTTCATCATGGAAAAGAAATATCCAACATGGTTAGCCAGCATTATTCTAGTACATAAGAAGAATGATCAGATCCATATATGGATCGACTAGAGAGATTTAAAGGAAGTTTATCTTGAAGATGAGTTTCTCTTCCTATATTGAAACTCATGGTCAATATTACTTCATCATAGGCAATATTCTCCTTTATGGATGGCTCAACCAGTTACAATCAAATAAAAATGGCTCCTAAAGATCAAAAGCAAGTAGCTTTTTGAACACTAATAGGACCCCATATTCAATGAAAATTATGTTCATTTTTATTATCTTAAATTCTAGTAAAAGTCTATTTTAGTTGATTTTGTCCAGGAATGTCTCAAGATAATGCAAAAATTGCAAAGTTAAGAATGAGCATCATATTGCCTAAAACATCAGTGCCACTGTGACTTCTATGTCTCGATGCCAGAATAGGACATTACAGCACCAGAGCCTCAAGATAGATTGCATTTTTATTTAGTGCCCTAGTGGAAAAAATGTTGGTGCTGCAACGCTACCCAATGTCTCAGGGCCAGAAGTAAACATTGTTGCACCAGTGTCTCAGAAAAAATTATAAATATTTCAACCCCAATGTTCCAAACTCTAAAGTACCATAGCACTGGATGAAGGATCAAGTACCGTAGTGCCCATTATTTTATAACACAACAACTAAATAGTTATAAGAATAAATGTTATCTCGGATTAGTTAAGCCTATTAGTGGGTCAGCCAACCATTGTGCTGGCTCAGCCCAAGGCTACAGCATAGCCAATTTAACATTTTTAAGGTGTTATTTTATATTTTAACATTGTGGTGCCACCCTGTCAAGCGTAGTGGAACCTGAGTCTCTTTTTATAAATATAAATAGTTTTTTGAGCTTTCCTTTAGTGAGTTCAATTACAGTCCTAATATTATGATGTGATACATTTTGTAGAGTGGTTGGTCATCATTGTAGTGAGAAAAACAATACTTATGAGTGGAATGAATGTGGAGTACGAAGGTATAAGGAGGGATTCACTCCAGGAAGAGTCTATCTATAGGATCTATTTGCAATTCTTATATCCATGCAATATGTTCTTCATATTTTCTCTTTATACCTTCTCTTGAGTAAGAAATGAAAGTGTCTTATTCCAACTTATTTCCATGGCTAGCTAAACTCTTATTTTTTTACTGATGATGTGAATACCTTTGCATATCCTAATATAGACTCTTGTATGTAATTGGGAATTATTATTCTTAATTACTCACATGCTTAATTTAATTTATGTAATGGCCATGTATAAATTTAAAATTTAGTGTGATGCATTACCTCGATGGAGGAATATTGGTATAATTAGGTAAATTGGGATGGAATTCGTTTATGCCTTGATAAAGGATATATAGTATTATAAGATCTATGGAGATAGAATCACTATAGAGTGGCCCTAAATCTTTATTTACATCCTTGCATGCTCAACAGAGATCTAAGGGTACAAATGGCCTAATTCACAGCTAGTATAAATGAGTATTATTAGGAGAGCATAGGATCATTCATGATTATTAATCTAAAACACTTTTAATTCTTATCATCCTCACTAATTTTTATATTCCTTAGTAGGATCATTAATTACTCTATATTTCATTACATAGGATAAATTTAGTAGCTTCAGTAAATAGTTCAAGAGTATATTGTGGCATAGTATTTCCTCTTGCAATCGATATTTTCTCACACACTTTATTATTTAATCGACATATGCACTTGCATTATTATTGTTGTTATATTACAAAACATCCATACACCCCATTAAGGTTTTAGTGCTATTACCAGGAAAAATAACTTGTGCTTGTCTAATTAACTTTATATTGTCCAAAAAGTAGTATATTTAATCCTACTTCAATAGTTAAACTTCTATCTTATTTTGTTACTATCATTTATGAAGGTGTGAACTTGTTATTATCATTTCAAATTTTTAGTTTTTTTTTTATTATAGTAAGTGACCCTTCTTGTTTGACCTAGAAATATATAGGACCCTTAAAAAATCTAATAAAAACTTATAAGACTTTAGCTTTAATAATGGTCGAACCAAATCAAGATGAGGACCATCCTAGACCTCTTAAGGGGTACGATAATCCCTTAGTAGAAGGAATTTCTCAGAGTATTAATCATCCTACTATCCAAGCCAATAATTTTCAGCTGAAACCTGTTATTATCCAAATGGTTTAGAACTCTAAGTTTGGGGAACTTCTACTGAGGATCCAAACTTAAATTTAGCTATTTTTTTTAAAAATTTGTGCAACATTCAATTTAATGAAGCTAGGGATGACATTATTAAATTTCATTTGTTTTTATTTTCTCTAAGGTACAAAGCTAAAATATGGTTGAATTCCTTGTCCCAATGCTCCATAACCACTTTGAATGAGTTGACACATAGGTCCTAGCAAAGTAATTTCCACCTTCTAAAATGCTAAGCTTTTGAATGATATTACTTCATTTTCTCAATTTGATGGAGTGTCAATTTATGCAAGATGGGAAAGATTTAAAGAGATGCATAGAATGTGCCCTCATCATACTTTGCCTGATTGAATGGTGATTGATAAGTGTACATAATGTGTTATTTTATTTGTTATATTTTTAGTAAAAGTATATTGTTTTAGTTGTATTGTACAGGAAAAATATAGAAAAGGCATAAAATTCTAAGTTTCATTTTGGCCCTGGGTTGTCAGAACTAACAATGATGCAATGCCATCAAAGGCACTGTTTGAATGCCAGAATATCGACATTGTAGCACCAAATTCTCTATCGGATAGCACTATGGCATTAAAAGTTTATCTTTATAGCACCATGTTCTCTGCTGTTCATTGCTGCATTAACACGCTCTATAATGCCTCGACCCCCAAAATTGCTCTTATAATGCTGTAGCATTTGAAAGTCAGC
This sequence comes from Dendrobium chrysotoxum, assembly GCA_019925795.1. Lineage (NCBI taxonomy): Eukaryota > Viridiplantae > Streptophyta > Magnoliopsida > Asparagales > Orchidaceae > Dendrobium > Dendrobium chrysotoxum. Next base: position 34,084,014 of record CM034315.1, on the reverse strand, counting down.
AGCATCGCGGTGTAGTCATTATAACTTTCGAAGGAGATGACCTATAAATGAAGCGACATGAATGTTCACCAAGTAACTAATCTATATCACCAAGTGCCATGGAAATACAAGAATAGCAGTGCAACGACCTTAGTTCATTAGTTGGGCATAGCGGTGCCGATCTTTCAAGTGCCATGGAGCTCGATGCCTACTTTGTGTTTTCCTATAAATAGTCACTATGTTATATTTGTAAGGGAGTTTAGTCACTTAGATAATTTCAATATAATTTAGAGTGCTTCTCTGAATTTTCCTTAGGGTGCCAACTAAGGGAGTTTAGAGAAATGCTTGATACCATCATTAGAGTGTTTGGCTTGTGTTTGTGGAGGAAATCTGTATGTAAAGAGAAGGAGTATAGCGGAGATCCATTGAACCATTCTGGTGATATCTATATCCTCTCTTTTTTTCAATCATGTTATTAATAAAAATGAGTTTGCTTCAAATCTAATCCATATCTAGCTAAATTTTTTAGTTTTAAATTGATGATTTAAATATCATATGTAGTACTAATAAGTTTTCTGATTCCTTAAATAATTAAAATGATATTTTTAAAATTACCGGATCTTAATTTAATACACATAGTGTCAATATGTGTTGTTGAATATAGGTGTAATTTGGAGCCTCGATGGAGGAAAGGAGGCATAATAAGGAATATTGAATTAGTATGCATCATACCTAGGTATAGGGTATGAAATATATTAAACTATTAAGGAGATGATATAATTATAGGAAGACGATGGACATCCTTTATTCCTACAAGCTCGACAAAGATTTAGGAATGTATATGCTATGAATAACATCACAATTAAAAGAGAATTATTAAGAAAAATATGTTATTTATATTCATCCATCCAAAATATTATATCCATATAGTATATTCATTATTTTTAATAATTTTAGCTAACTGATTGAATCTCCACAACATCTAATTTTATTGAGTAGGATAATTATTATAATTAGTGTAAATAGTAATAGCTGATTGATAAAAAACATATTTCCTCATGGGTTCGCTATCAATTTATTACTTCATTTGGCATGTATACTTGCATATATTAAGTGTGGTTTACCAATTTATATCAAAGAAAATCTAAGCATTGTTGAGGGGAGATATATCCTTAAGCATTCATTATTATAATTCAAATTTACATCTACGCACCACCCCCATAAAGTTTTAGGAGCCGCTGTTGGAGAAGTATTTTAATTTTCATAAAATTTTAACTATATAATTAAATTAATTGCATAATTAGACCTACTTATTTTTATATTATTATTTAGTTGCTTTGAACAAGAATTGTATATTATATTTTTTTTGTTGCATGCTTTATAGCCTTAGAAAGGAACTATTATCATTTGATCCTAAAATTTAGAGAACACTTTCTAAAATTCAAAAAACAAAAGGTTTAGAAAATGGCTGACCTTGAGTTAGACCAAAATCATTCTAGACTTCTTAAGGATTATGCAAACCCTTTAGAAGATAGAATTCATCATATCATAAATATACCTGTAATACAAGCTAATAGTTTTGAAACAAAATAAGCTATTATTGAAATGGTTCAAAACTCCAAGTTTGGGGAAACTCCTCTAGATGTTCCCAATTTACATTTTGCTAGTTTCTTAGAAATCTATATAACATTTTAGTACGATGGTGTCAGTGATGATTATTTTAGACTTATATTGTTTCCCTTTTCTCTAAGAGATAAAGCTAAAATATGGTTTAATTCTTTATCCCTAGACTCTATAACCAATTGGAATGAATTGGCTTATAAGTTTCTCACTTAATATTTTCCACCTTCAAAAACTACCAAAGTTAGAAATAACATAACTTCTTTTACTTAGTTTGAAGGAGAATCCATTTATGAGAGTTGGGAATGATTTAAAGAAATACTTAGACAATGTCTACATCATGTATTACCTGGTTGGTTAATTGTTTAAATGTTTTATAATGGAATAGTAAAATCTCTTAGAGTTATAATTAATGTTACAGCTGGAGGATCATCAATGTCTAAGACATTTGAGGAAGCTTACGAATTAACAGAGAAAATGGCTACTAATAATTTCCAGTGGCCTACTCATAAGATAAATACTAAAAAAGTAGATGGAATTTATGAATTATATGCTTTATCAATTTTGAATGTACAAGTTGCAATGATTTCTATGAAGTTGAATACCATAAGAATAAATTCTAGAATAGGAACTGAGACCTCATGGGATCAAAATTTATTAAAGTTAATAATATATAAGGGATTGAACATATTAATGTAATTGGAAGACAAAATAATCCCTATTTAAATGCATATAATCCAAGTTAGAGTAATCATCCCAATTTAAATTGGTCAAATAATATGGGTGGTAATAATCAATGGAATAATGGACATAATAATTTAGGAGTAAGTTGGAGCACTTCCTAACAACCTATTGTTAATCCTAAACTTATTAGGGATCTAATCAAAGAAATCAATTTAGAAATAAGAAAATATCATTGAAAGATGTAGTTATGCAGTTAGGAACTCAATTGCAAAATCAAGCTGCTTCTATTAAAAAATATGGAAACCCAATTAAGTTAGCTTGTAATTTTAATCAGTGGTGGACATCTTGGATTTTTACCTAGTAATATTGAAATAAATTCAATAAAAAAGGAAAAAACATCTTAATAGAAACCATTTTAAGAATGGAAACAATATACCACAGCCAAATTGAAAAATCTAGGCAAAGTCTGGTTAAAGATTATAAACTTAGTGCTGTGTGGGAGGCAACCCATTTGATATGCTATGCATGATGCTTAGTGCACTAGTTATACTATAATCAATATTATGTTATTGTATGTTTCATTATGTTCTATTTACACATGTTTTATACAACTTTTTTCATTTATATGAAAGCATGTGTAGTGTTAACTATTATTTGTGTTCCTTTTATTTACATTTCACCAAAATTCCCCGCATTTTTATTATAATTTTTTTGTATTTTGGTTATTTAATTAATCTTTGTAAAAATGATAATTAAAAAATTAGGTGAAATTAGGATAATAATAAAATACTAGATCATAATTTAAATGAATACTATTTATACTTTGTAGAGTAGAAAAATAAACTAATACTTATTTAACTTAGATTATTTAAATTATTATTTTAATTTGAAATTATAAGTTATACCTTTATATATGAATTTTATAAATAAAGATGAATAATTAGAATTAAAGATTTGATATAAGTACATTAAACTCAGAAATCATATGTAATCTAAATTTGTAATTGCTAATCTTACTAAATCATTACATAAAACTCATTAAGATTTTAAAAAGGTTTTGAAGCAAAAACTAATATTTAAAATCATTAATTATGCACTCCATAAATTAAAGAGAAAAAGAACTATAAAAATAGATCTTAAAAGAAAAAAAAAGAAATAAAGAAAAAGAAAAAAAAGACAAGTACATTCAAAAATTGGTATCAGTTAAAAGCTTAGAATCTGATTTTAATCTTATACTTAAATTCATAAAGTATAAAATAAGAAAACAAGTACAAATGATGGTGAACTAGTGAAGTTTCAATTCTAACTACAAACAAATCTAATCATTAAGCTAAATTATTCACTTTAAAATTAAAAAAATAATAATTAATTCTATAATCTCTAAATTCAAATTAAGCAATCATAAGGATGACGGATTAGTGTAATTATTAGTATTTTCTCTAAACTGGAATTATAATCTTATTTATTTTTACTACTTTTAAACCGTGATATATTATTCTATATTTTAGTAATTTTAAATTATTTTTTTTACTTTGATTAATCATTTAATTAGAATTACAATGTAATTATTTGCTTTAGGACAAGTAAGAGCTTAAGCTGGAGAGAATTTGATAAGTGTAAATAATGTGTTATTTTATATGTTATATTTTCAGTAAAAATATATTGTTTTAGATGTATTGTGTAGGAAAACATAGAAATGAAATAAAATTTTTAAGTTTTATATAGTGCCACGGCATCAGAATAAATAATGTCACAGTGTCATCAAAGACACCGCTAAAGTGCTAGAATATTAACATTACATGACAACTTCTTTATCAAATAGTGTTGCGCTCTCAAAAGTTTAGCTTTTTAGCATCATGTCCTCTGTCATTCAGTGTCATAGCATCACACTCTATAACACCTTGGCACCAAAATTACTCTTCTGGTGCTACTACGTTCAAAAGCCAGTAGCTTCGTGGTGTAGCAGTTGTAACTTCCCAAGGACATAACCTGTCAGGAAAGCGATGTGACTATTCACCACATAACTAATTCATACTAGTAAGTACCTCGATGAAAGCAAAATAGTAGTGCTGCAGAGTTAGTTCATTTATTAGGTGTGGTAACACTGATCTTTCAAGCACCGCAGTGCCAGATGCCTACTTTAAATTTTCCTATAAATAATCACTATGTTATATTTGTAAGGGAGTTCAGTCACATAAATAATTTCAATACAATTCAGAGTGCTTCATGTTTACCCCATGAGGCCCATTACATAAATAAGCTATTTTGATGACAACAAATAAATGATTAGAGGGTACTAATGTTTTATATTTAAGTGTGTCAGGAAATCAGAGAGGACAATCCAATAATTAGAGCTATTTAAGTCAAATCATCTTGAAATTGAAGCTGGGTGGTTTTTCATTAGTATGGCACAATAATTCAAATTTATATAGCTCACAAATGAATCAAAAAGCTAAAATATATTATTGACATAAATTCATAGCTTTTTCAAATCATTCCTCATAACTATCTCATGTATGATTATAACTTTGGTCATTTTCGGAAAGTTTACTATCTTGCATTTTAAAACATCACAAATTGTATTCATTTTATTTTATTTAGTTAATCCATCCAATAATGTTCAAAAACAAATTTAATCATCTCCATACAATCAATTCTAGCCTTGTATCTCAAGTGATAATCCAATTATTCAAATTATTTATTTTATGTTTTCGTCTGCTATTCATGTTTTTCTACCTTGTCATAATACACATTGTCATGCATGAATATCATAAGGCCAAAATTTTCTTCATTAACTAACCTAAATCTAATCAACATTCTTATATTAAACTAATGATACACTTGTGAATAATGTTGGAGCACTTCTTGCAAGATAAAATAATTTTTATCCTACATTATTAAAAGATTAGGTAATTATTTTTATTAATGTATCTAGTCTTTAATGTCATAATTTATTTATGGTCAAATTAATTCTAAAAATTCAAGATTTATTAAGCATTCTTTAATGGATTAATCACAAATAAAAAATTCTAGAATGTTTAGCTTCATTTTCAAAACTAAACTCCCTCAAAAATAACTTTCCTATAATAAAATCGCTATTTTTGTTAAGTTTTGACCTCTCCTCCTTAATGGAATTTTAAATATACTTTTTTTTTAATTTAGTGTTGGAATACCTTCCTAATCAAATCCTCTAGTTGACCACGAAGTATCTTGGATTAATTATATTGATTTCATGATCAAATCTTTCCTAACTTTGATTCAAAATACATGGAAATCGCTTATCCAAAATTGCCATGTGCTCTAAATTATTTAATCCTCATAACCTTGAATCATTGGCTAAATCATTCACCTCATGGATTAATGATGTGGAAATCTAATTAAATGGTTAATATTTCATCATTCCTTATACGAAATCCTCTTGCATGAATCCAAACAAAATCCATTGCCAAATTAGCTCCCTTGGCCAATATTAAAATGATATCTTTCCTATTTTTTTGTGGATTTGTGTAGGCTGATCTAATGCATTTCAAATTTCATTATTATTTCAAATTATTTAATAAATAATCTCCCTCCAATTCCCTCTTGACTTGGACGAAATTCTCTCAATAAATAGTGGGGTTGGCTATGTGTGTGTGCTTGCTCCTAACCACATTAAAACTCTGCCAGAATTTTACCTTTTTTGCTAAACCATCTCCCCCCAACCTTTCTTGGTGGAGATTTTCATTAACTCTTTTGATCATAATCAAGCCAATGAATCTCCCCATCAATCACCTTCATCTTTTTCTCAAAGGAGATAAATCTTAGGTGAGTTTTTTTCAAGTGGTGAATTGTATTTTAAAATCTAGTTTGAAAGTTTTTTTTTTAAATAAAAATTTTCATTATTTCATTTTGTGATTGATTTCATATATAACAACTTTGCATAACCATATCATCTACATTCAAGTTTGTGATTATGATTAATTAAAATAAAATTCTTTGTGAGCTATTCTATTTGTATTGTTTGTTTCTTTTGCAGGATGAGGGATAAAATATTTTAAAATTGAGAGCTAGAGTTGGGTTGTATTTTTTTATTTTGTTCTTTTGTTTATTATCTTTTAATTGTTTATTTGGGGTTGTACTTGCCTGGTGTAAGAATGTATGGTGTTTTGGGGTTGTGTTTGCTGGTGTAGGAAAGCACGGAAGTTGGTGTAAGCTTGAATTGCTTAGTGAATTCCTAGCCGTGGGTGGCTAGGCATGGACGTAGGCTAGGTTTTGAGTTTTGGCTAAACCACATAAACAAGTTGCTTGTGTCCTTATTTTTCTTTCTTACACTTTACTTTATTTTTTGGATACTTGCTCTATTCATAAAATAAATAATTAATAATTTACAAATAAGTTTTCTATAAAAGAAAATATTAAATTTTTAGTTGATAAAAAATTTTGAAGCCACCTAATTCAACTCCCCCCCCCCCCCCCCCCCCCCCCCCCCCCCCTCTTTGGTGCCGTAGCATTTTAACACTTCTCTAAATTTCTATTAGGGTAACAGCTAGGGGAATTTAGAAAAGTACTTAATACCATCATTAGAGTGTTTGGCTGGTGTTTGTGGAAGCAAATCTATAAGTAAAGAGTGTAGAGGAGATCCATTGAACCATTATGGTGATATCTATCTCTTGTATTTTCTTTCTTTCATGCTATTAATGAAAATGAGTTTTCTTCAATTCTACTCCAAGTCTGGCTAAATTCTCCAGTTTCTGCTTGATGTTATAAATATCATATTTAATACTAATGAGTTCTCTTATTCCTTAAATGATTAAAATGATATTTTTAATATTACCAAATTTTAATTTAATCCATATAGTGTTGCAAATATGGATTCAAGCATTATAATTTTTATGATAACAAACATTCTTATTTCTCTACTACTATCACTACTGCACATATGTTTTAGTTGCCCTGCCTACTAACTTTTTAGGTCCACAAGATCAATTGCAATTCAAGCCAGCTCAAGATTGGGTAGATTAGGACTGAGTTAGTCTGTAATTTTAATTCCAATGATTTTTATCTTTTCTTGAGTCAAATGTAATAAGGTGGATGCTGATGCTAAGTAACCTTGCACACACATACTCAGGTAGAGAAATTTGGTAAGTTAGAGAGTTTTTTATTTTTTGATCATATCGTACAGGACGATCAAAAATCATCATAGATGATCTAAAATCCTCCTGGATGATCAGTTAAAAATAGAAACCCTAATTAGGGCATCTGGGTCAAGTAAACCTGATAAAGCATATCGTCCTTGACAATCCTTGCATTATCCTGGATGATATGTTTAAATAAAAAATACTCAGCCACCAATCATATTTTAGGAAATATTTTATTTTTAAAATTTTGTTCTAATCTTCCAGGATGATCCCATATCGTCCCAAATGATTCATTACATTCTTGCCTGAAATGATCCCTTGATTAAGAGACTAATTATGGTTAAACTAATCAATCACATCATACATGTTGATCTTCCTGGTCATCCCATATGATCCTTTATATTTCATGGGACAATCTCCAATCGTCCAAGATGAAAACCATGATTTCTTCTAATCATCTAGGGTATCATCCTGGACGTCCCGAGACATTTGCAGGATGATTTATCGATTGCGAATCAAATTAAACTGATCATCCCGGATGATCGTGTAATCATCCTGGATGATTTGTAAAAATTATTTCTTCTAATCATCCAAAATAATGGAAATCATCCTGACTTAAAGGCTATTTCTGTACTGATCGTATAGGACGATCAATAGATAGTCCTACACGTTCCATAGATCATCCTAGATGATCTTTAACGACAAGTTAAAATTTAATGCACTTTTTGAGACCTCCTATTTAAACTCTCTAATTATCTCTTTAGATAATCTTTTGGTATTTTTCTAAACCAAGAGAGCATAAAGGAAAGGGAAGTTTGGGGGGGAGAGACAGAGGATCTTATGAGGGGGAGTTTGTGAGGGGATTCACAAAGGTTTATCTAAGCAAGGATTCTATCATCTTTTTCCTTCTTTGTCCTTGGTTCCTTAGTGGCTCTACGGAGACGATCATCAGCATCAAATCTAGGTTCTCTGTCTACTCCAAGAGGGAGTAAAAGGATTGTCAAGTTCTGTTCCTACTCTAGGAGGGAGTAAAAGGATTCCAAGTTCTTTGCCTTCAAAATAAGGGTGAAAAAGGATTCAACTCGGGTCGATGGAAAGATTTTGTAAGGGCTTCTTCGCCTTCATGTGGGGGCAAAAGGAGAGACACTAACTGATTAGTGCAATATCTAGAATGGGAGGTTATGGGGAGTGGACGTAGGTCAGATTTGACCAAACCACTATAAATCTACTGTGTTCTTTTTACTTTTCTTTTCACATTTATTTTTACTTGTTTCTGTGATCTATCTGTGTTGAAATCTTTATGTTTGATTATCTACTTCCACTTAACTTATTTATGGTTAAAATATTCAAAAAGATTTCAAAAGAATTTTTCTTTTTGCTTAATGAATTTTTAAAAATACCAATTCACCCCCTCCTCCTCCCCCCCCCCCTGGTTAGCCTCGGGACTAGTTCATACGGGCTTAACAACCCTCACAAACTTTCACATAATGGCCATTTGTGTAGTTAAAATTAGGTGTAATATGGAGCTTCAATGGGGGGAAGCAGGCATGACAAGGAATATTGAATTAGTATGCATTATACATAGGCATAGCATATGAAATATATTAAATTCTTAAGGAGATAATAAAATTGTAGGAAGTTAATGGACATCCTTTGTTCCTACAAGCTTGATAGAGATCTAGGATTATATATGCTCTGAATAACATCACAATTAAAATAGAATCATTAGAAAAAAAATATTTTATTTATATTCATCAATTTAAAATATTATATCCATATAATGTATTCATTATCTTTATCTAATTTTATTATGTGATTGAATCTCCACAACATCAACTTTTATTAGGATAATTATTATAATTAGAGTAAATAGTAGTTGTTGATTGATCAAAAGAATACTTTCTTGTGGATTCAACACTCAACTCTGTCACTTTATTACTTGATTTGGCATGTATACTTGCATATATTAAGTGGGGTTTACAAATTTATATTAAACAAAACCTAAGCATTGTTTAAGATCGATAAATCCTTAAGCATTCAGTGTTATAATTCAAATTTACATTTACCCATAGCCCCCATCTATTGTTAATACTTTTTATAATAGCCTTGTAGCATCCCTTAGGTCAATAATTGATGTGGTAGCTAGAGGGTCTTTGATATTAAAGATGTAGAAGAGGCTTATACCTTGATAGAGGAGATGAAAATAAATAAAGTCCATTGGCCTTCTGATAGGGTGAATCCTAAGAGAGAAGCCAGTGTTTATGAGTCAGATACTTTATCTTTTTTAATTGCTTAAGTAGTTACTATGTCTTAGAAGTTAGTTAATTTTGGAGCTAGTACAGTATCAGAATCACCTACACATTTGGAAGAGAATAATTTTAATTCTATAATTGAGTTTAGTGCTTAAGGGGTCAAGATTGTAAATATAATTGGAAGACCAAACAATCCTTATACAAATATATACAATCTAGGTTGGAGGAACCCATAATTTTAATTGGAGTAATAATAATGGTAAAAATTAATGAAATGCTTATCAATCCATTGGACCTTGGAATAATCCTCAACAGCCTTTAGTGAACCCTAGACCTTCTTATCCCCAAGGCTTTAATCAAAATAATTAATTCGAAGATTGGAAGAAACCTTTGGATGATTTAGGGATTCTGATGGAAAACTAATTCCAAAGCTAGGCTGCTGCCATTAAAAAATTGGAGAATCATTTAGAGAAGTTAGCAATTTCCTTTAGCAGTTGGCCCCATGAAACCATACCTTATACCCTTGAAATCAATCCCAAAGAAAAAGAGAAATATAAAGGTTTGGATCAGTTAAGGAGTGGCTGTGAAGTGATGCAGCAAAAATGATAAATATGGAAAATTCAAGCTGAAGACTATAAATTTAGGGCTACTTAGGATGCAACCCAACTCTATTGATATAAAATTAACATTCTTTTTGTTATATAAAGTGCTCTTATGTTATTTGTATAATTATTTTATGTTGTTTATGTTAATTATCCTTATTTCTTATGTGTTTCATGTGCATTGTGAAAATTATTATGAGTGTTTTTATTATAAGAGTACAAATTATGGTTTTGACCAAGTTATTACAATGTATTTTTTAAGCATTTTATGTCTTCTACAAAAAATTTAACCAGTACTGTAGCATTAAGTTTTGAGTGATGTAGCATTTCCTTGTCAAGCATCGTAGCATAAAAATTTGGCCCTTTTACACTAATATCTCAAGAAAATTGGTCATAATGCAATATTGTAGTGCAAATCAAAGTGCCATAGCACTAATCATGTTCCTATAGCACCGCGGTATCTGAACATTATTATCTAAAGTGATGAAATATTACATTCACCATTATTAAACCTATACACCTCTTCATTTTGACTTATTATTGATTACTGTAATATTGCCTTAAACTCCCTTACATTAGGTTAAAACCATAATTAAGTAGTTAGAACACCATAGCAGCAATCTTTTCCAAGTGCCATAATGCTCATACATGTCAGATGCTATGATGATTCCTTAGTCAAAAGATGGCACTTCAATTTTTAATACAAGCGTCGCATATGCTTTCACATTATGGCACTAATGTATGTTTGACCATGTTTTTTATTTTTCCTTACTCAATGCCATAGTGCTCGTTATATTCTTTAAAAAGTAACGGCTGTTATCTATTTTCTTCATTAAGTGTTGTCTCTCTATTTTTATTTTTGTATGATTATCTTACAATCTTTGCTCAAATCTCATGAATCATAAAGTACATGCTAGCTAGAAGAGAGCTTCATCTTCTTTTGATAGCAGGAGATTCATTTCTTCTGAGGTAGAGGAAAAATATACCTAGTTGTTTGTGAGTAAACAACTAAAAACTAAGAGGGGGTTTTTGAATCTTGCTAGGGGGTGTCCTATAAATTATTGTCAATAGAGGTGGGAGGCATTATGTAAGGATCCCTCAGCCTACATAGTGAATGTTGTTAAGGAGTTCATTATAAATTTAAAGGAGGCCCAAAACAACATGTGTTTTATAAGGGGTAAGTGGGTTCCCTTTGATCCCCCTAGCAGAAATAGGATTTACAAAATTTTTTTTTTTTGAAGGGAAATGCTAGTATGCATTAAAAATCAAATAGAAACCTTATTACAACTTACTCAAATAACACCTAAAGAATCATATGTTGCAAATCTGGTTTTGATGATGACAAACATGTTTCTATTGTGTTTTACTTGGCTAACCCGTTTCAGGCACAAAAGATCACGAGCAACTCAAGCCAACTCAAGATCGGGTCCAAGTGTGTCCAATGTACTATTTTCTTTTTCTTGAGTCAATTATAATTTAACTGAACCCCAAGCTAAGTAACCTTGCACACACACACTAAGGGGAAGAGCTTGAGTGAATTAGAGTTTCTGTTCAATTTTTGTTCAGATCGTCCTGGACGATATTCACATCGTCCTGGCCGATCTAGTAAAAATAGAAACCCTAATTAGGGTGACCAAGTTAAGTGAGTCTGATTAAGCAGATCATCCTGGATGATCCCTTGATCATACGGGACGATATGCTCAAATAAGAAATTTTCAGCCGCCAGATCAAGTTAGGCAAGGTTTTATTTTAAGATATTTGGTCTAATTGTCCCGGACGATACGTGTATTATCCTGGACAATCCAGTGCAATCATGCCTAAATTAATCTGGTAATTAAGGAAAGCAATCAATGGTTAATTAATACGATCACATCGTATGGGACGATCGCAAGATCATCCTGGACGATATTGATCGTCTAGTTCATTTTAACTGTACTACCCGAACTATGTTCAGGACGATTTGGGCACTTTTTGAACTAATCATCCAGGATGATATCCTTATCGTCGTCCATATCGTCCTGGACGATCAAGTCATTTTTGAGTCATCCAGCACAAGTTTCTCTGGACGACCCGAACTATCTTCTGGACGATATTCCTTGATTTACACTAATCATCCCGGACGATCACAGGATTGTACGGGACGATATAATCAATTTTTTCTACTGATCGTCCAGAAGAGCCAGATCATCCAGGCTGAAACAGCTGATTTTGAACTGATCATACAGGACGATCTATAGATCATCCTGGACGATCTTAGCCGACCAGTTGAGATTTAGGGCAAATTTTTGAGCCCTCCCATAAAAGATATTTTTCTTCCAACAAGAAAAATCTTTTGCCACTTTCCTTTCTAGAGAAACCCTAGAGAGAGAGAGAGAATCTTGTGAGGGGGAGTTCATGAGAGTTCATGAAGGTTGCTCCAGGCAAGGATCAGAGTCATCTTATCCGCTCGTCGTTTTTCATCGTGTTGGTGTTCTTTGTGAGAGGATCATTGGCAAGAAGATCCAGGGTTCTCTACCCACTTCAGGAGGAAGCAAAAGGAGGTTAGGTTCTCTGCCTCACCTGTCGGTGGAAAGGAGGTTTTTGTACAGGCTTCTCCGTCTTGCTGTGGGAGCAAAAGGAGAGACACTTTGGTTTAGTGCAATACCCGGAGGGGAGGCTCCGGGGAGTGGAAGTAGGTCAAGTTGACCGAACCACTATAACATTCAGTGTGTTCATTCTGATTACTTTCTGTACTTTTATTTTTCTGTGATTAACTGCTTGGGATAAATTATGTTTGATCTTTTCGTTTGATTGTTTTATTTGTTTCCACTGCAAATCAACGAAAAGGTTTTTACTGTTGCTCTCAAATTTTTAAATAACAAATTCACCCCCCTCTTGGTTAGCCTCGGGACTAGTTCATCAGGGCTTAACATCCCTATCGAACTTTCAAGTGGTATCAGAGCGGGATTCATAAAATCTAGTTTTGAAAAACTTTTGAATTTGATCCATTACTAACTTTGGTAATCGTAATACTGCTGAAGGTTATTCAATTACACGACCGCCATTGTTTGATAATATTCCTTTTGATTTTTGGAAAACTCGCATGTCCACTTTTCTACAATCAATTGATTATCGCATGTGGATGCTAGTTAAGGATTGGATACGAACCACCTTTTAGGTTGATTAACAATGTGAAAACTGAACTGTCCTTTACTGATTGGACTTTTGTTGATCATGATTTAGCACAATTAAATGCCAAATATTTGAATTATTTTTTCTGTGCTTTAAAATCTGAGGATTACATGTGTGTCTCTACGTGTACAACCGGTAAGGAAATCTGAGATAGATTGTGTATCACATATACAGGTACAACTGAAGTTAAACAGTCTAGCTTAAACATTATGTTGCATGACTACAAACTTTTTCGCATGAAACCTACTGAAACCATTTCTGAAATGTATACAAGATTCACTCAAATCGTCACTTCTTTGCATGCCTTAGGTAGAGAACTTACAAACTACGTAAGAGTGAACAAAATTCTTAGATGTTTGCCTTCTTCATATGATGCTAAGATAACTATGATCACTGAATCTAAATATTTAAATACTTACTCTATTGATAGCTTACTTGGATCACTCATTGCTTACGAGCAAGGGGTGAACCAAAGACAGCTTGATGCAGGTGAGAAGAAGAAGGAGAAAATAGTGGCACTGAAGGCCAATGAGAGTGATACTAGTTCTTCCGGGTCTGATAGCGATGACGTTGCCTTGATCACAAGGCAATTCAAAAGCTTTCTCAGGAAGAAACACAAGAACTTTCAGAAGTTGAATAAGGGTAAGTCCAGCAAGAATTTTAAAGGTTCATCTGACACTATCTATTTTGAATGCAGGAAGCCTGGACACATTAAGGCTAATTTTCCTACACTTAAAGCTCATCCAAGTAAGGAGAAGGGTGAGGAGAAACACAAGTTCAGAAAGGACAAGAAGCGAATTCAGAAGGTGTTCTGGCAGACTCTGCATACGACTCCTCTGAGACTAAAGCTGAAGAGGAGGAAATAAATTTGTGTCTGATGGCTGATGATCACCCTGGTCAGTCAGACCAGGAAGAGGTATGTGAGATTACTTATGATCAATTACTTGAAGTATCTAAAAAAATTCATGCATCGTATAGGAAGCTTAAGAAAACCCATGCTAATTTGAAATTGGATTACTTGACTTTGCAAAAAGAGCATGATGTTTTGATTAAGGATCATTCCACTGTTGATAGCAATCACATGTCTTTACTTGATGAGTTTGATGAACTGAATAAAAAGCATTCTGATTTAATTGTTGAGCATGATGCATTAAAAACATCGCATGTTGAATTAGAAGCTGCTTTTAAGAAATTGAATGATATGGCATGTGACCTAGAAAGTAATGAAAGTGCAAGGACTTTTGAAATTACTAGACTTAACAAGGAAAATGAATTTCTAAGAGTGAAAATTGCTGCCTTTAAAAAGAATAAAAAACCACCTATGTTTGAACAATTTTATGCACCGCCACTTTTTGAAAAATCTGTTGAAAATCCATCAAAGCATGTTTCATACACTACTAGGAAGAGGCACTATCACTCACGACGTTTAGTTAATCCTTTTCCTGGTGTTAGATGTTTTTCATGTGGCATGTTAGGACACATATCACACACTTGTACTGTTCACCGTAGTACACATTGGGTGTGGAGACCCAAACTGCCTGTTTCACAGCACAGCACACATGCATTGCATTCTTCTTTTCATAAGAAGGAACCCAAACCTATTTGGGTTCCTAAAACTAACGTTTGATCATTTTGTAGGTGTGCTCTCACACAAGACCTCGTGAGAGCATGTGGTACCTAGACAGTGGATGTTCTACACACATGATTGGAGATGCAAATCAGTTCATTTTGTTGGAGGCCAGGGCTGGAGGCAAGGTTACACTTGGAGATAACACCACCAGGAGGGTGGTAGGCTCAGGTATAATTGGTGATTCAAAGAATTTTATGATTGACAATGTTTTGCTTATAGATGGACTGAAACATAACTTATTGAGCATCAGTCAACTTTGTGACAAAGGATACATCATCAAATTCCTGCCTACTGGCTGCATTTTAAGCTTAAATGATAAAGTTGTTTTGCAGGGGCAAAGGATCAACAACGTCTACAAGCTGGATGTAAGTTGCATTAAATCTAAGAATTCAATTTGCTTAAAAATTGCTGCTGATGAGTCTTGGTTGTGGCATAGAAGATTATGTCATGCCAGTCTGAAAACCCTTAGGAGAGTCACCCAAAAGGACTTAGTTAGAGGTGTGCCCAAGCTTAAGTTCACTAAGGATCACCTGTGTGATGCCTGTCAGTTAGGGAAGCAAGTCCAGTCCTCTTTTCACTCTGTTAAGGACATTAGCAGCTCTAGACCTTTAGAAGTCCTTCACATGGATCTCTTTGGACCCATTAGCACTGCCTGCTTAGGGGGAAGAGTCTATAGGTTTGTGATTGTAGATGACTACTCGAGATTCACTTGGATTAAATTTTTGTCCCACAAATCTGAGTCATTTGATGAGTTTAAGTCCTTCTCCACTTGGATTCAGAGGAAGTTAGGTTGTGAGATCCTGACTATTCATAATGATCATGGTGGAGAGTTTGAGAATGTGAAGTTTGGAAGTTTTTGTGAGGAGCAAGGGATTAGTCACAATTTTTCAGCTCCTAGGACCCCTCAGCAGAACAGGGTAGCTGAAAGGAAAAACAGGACCTTAGTGGAAGCTGCTAGAGCCATGCTTGCTGAGTATTCACTTCCAAAATACTTTTGGGCTGAAACGGTAAACACTGCCTGTTTTGTGCTGAATAGGGTGAATGTGAGAACAAATCTGAACAAAACACCTTATGAGATCATTAAGGGTAGAACTCCAAACCTGTCCCACCTCCATGTCTTTGACTGTAAGGTTTTTATTTTGAACAACGGGAAATCATCCTTAGAAAAATTTGACCCCAAATCTGATGAAGGAGTGTTCTTAGGCTATTCTAGTATGGGGAAATCATTTAGGGTGTTCAATAAGAGGACTTTGGTGGTGGAAGAAACAACTCATGTGGTGTTTGATGAATCTGAACCTAAGGTGAATAGAGTTGAGGAAGAAAAAGAGGTAGAGGAAATTACCCAAGGGATTGGAAATGCAAATCTGGAGGAGAGGGTAGAACCTCAAACCACACTGCCTAGAGATTGGAGATATTCTACAAGTCATCCTAAAGAACTGATCTTAGGAGACCCTTCTGAAGGTGTTAAGACTAGGCATGGACTTAGGAAGGAAGTAAACCACTCTGCCTTTATCTCAATGACTGAACCCACCAACATCAATCAAGCCCTTTCGGATGAGTTTTGGATCTTAGCTATGCAAGAAGAATTGAATCAGTTTGTAAGGAATGATGTTTAGGAGTTAGTAGAAAGACCTAAAAATCAAAGTATTGTGGGAACCAAGTGGGCCTTTAAGAATAAGATGAATGTTTCTGGTGTGGTGGTGAGAAATAAGGCAAGACTGGTGGCTAAGGGGTATAATCAGATTGAAGGGATTGATTTTGAAGAGACCTTTGCCCCTGTAGCTAGATTGGAAGCCATTAGAGTGCTACTAGCCTTTGCATGTTATAAGGGATTTAAGCTGTTTCAAATGAATGTCAAGAGTGCCTTTTTAAATGGGGTAATAAAAGAAGATGTTTTTGTAAAACAACCCCCAGGTTTTGAGAGTTCCCAATATTTAAATCATGTTTACAAATTAAAAAAGGCCTTAAATGGATTGAAACAGGCACCCAGATCTTGGTATGAGAGGCTTAGCACATTCCCGTTAGAAAGAGAGTTTGTTAAGGGGAGCGTAGACACCATCCTTTTTCTGAGGAGAATAGGGGATGACTTACTCATTGTCCAGATCTATGTTGATGATATAATTTTTGGATCTTCTAATAAATATTTATGTGATGAGTTTTCTAAAATAATGAGTAAGGAGTTTGAGATGAGTATGATGGGAGAATTGTCCTACTTTTGGGATTTAGCATAAGGCAAATTTTCTCAATCAATCTAAATACACTAAAGATATTTTGAAGAAATATGAAATGGATAAAGCCAAGCCAATCAATACTCCCATGAGCTCCTCAGATTAGTTAGATAAGGATTCAAGTGGAAAATCTATTGATTAGAAAAAGTATAGAGGTATAATTGGATCACTGCTTTACCTGACTGCTAGTCGACCTGATATCATGTTTAGTGTTTATCTTTGTGCTAGGTTTCAGGCTGATCCTAAAGAGTCTCACCTGATTGCTGTTAAGAGAATTCTTAGATATCTTTTAGGGACCCCAAACCTAGGAATCTGGTACCCTAGGCACAGCACCTCCTTTGAGATCCTTGGGTATTCTGATTCTGACTTTGCAGGGTGTAGGGTGAATAGAAAGAGCACTTCTGAAACTTGTGAATTCATAGGACAGTCTTTAGTCTCCTAGTCCAGTAGAAAATAGAACTCAGTTGCACTTTCCACTACTCAAGCTAAGTACATTGCCTTAGAAAGTTGTATGGGCCAAGTTCTTTGGTTAAAGCAACAAGTTTTGGATTTAGGGTTACCTGTTGGCATAATACTAGTGCCATCTGCATCTCTAAGAATCTAATCCAACATTCTTGGACCAAACACATTGATATAAGGCATCACTTCATTAGGGACCATGTTACAAAGGGGACATTGAGCTACATCATGTAGCAACTAAAAATCAGCTGGCTGACATATTCACTAAACCACTGGCCTTTGACTCATTCAGTATTTTGAAAACCAGATTAGGAGTGATTGATATAAATGTTTGATTCTGATGACTGCTGATTTTTGATTTCTCTGATCTTTATTTTATTCCTATTAGTTAGTTATTTGAGTTGATTATTTTCTTTCAGTTGTTTTTATTTTTTCTTCTTCTGTTGATTTCTGTGTTAGCTGTGTTGTTAGTTTGATATTAGTATTTACTTTAATGTGATTTTCTACCTGTTTTTATTCACTGGTTTATCTCTTTTACTTACTGTTTTCTACTTTTCAAAAACCGATCATTGCTCACTACTTTTGATAAACTGAATTTCTGACTGAGAGTTTTAACTTGTTTTATTTGGAAGCTTGTAAGCAGTGATTGATTCCACTGGATCTGTTAAAGGGAAGAAACATTGATGATTGATTTTCTTCCTCTGACTCCCTTAAATGATGTATTGTTTCTTTTGGATAAAAATCTTCTTCAAAATTAAAAAGTTGATTTTTGAAATAGAGATCTATTTTATCTTCCTACAGTAATCTACCTCGTATGGTTAGTGTTTTCAAAGTCTTGAGTCATTATTTTGATTTTCTAAACCAAGTGATTGCACTTATCATATGATGTCTAGTTTTTATTTTGTGAATTACTCTTCCTTATTGTGGAGAGCATCTCCTATGTCTGGAAGGTAATTTTACAGCTGAGATCCTTTAATGATTTGAGAGGGAGAAAGCTTACAAAAGATGCGCAGTGCGCCAAATAAATTAAAAAAAGAGGCACAAAATGAGCCCAAAGCTGAAAAGATGTGAAATATCGCCAACTAAAAGATACACAAAGTGTATCAAAAATCAAAAGATTCGCAAAGCACCAACCAAATGGAAAAAGAGGCACAAAATGAGCCCAAACCAAGCTTTCTTCCCTTTTAGATTGTTAAATGTCTTAGAAAAATCCGTGCGCCACTTAATATTTTCAAAAGCTTGAGCTTGAAAATCCTGATTTCTGGTTTTTTACTTTGTAACACTATTATATCAGATATTTTTCTGGAATGAGGCTTGAAAGGATCTCTCTTCGAATCTAATTTCTTTTCTTCTGAATTGGATTTTTGTTTTAAAAGAGGTTTGCATCGATAAGGTGCCCGAGGTCAGAGTTACAAAAGTCAATTTTTCTAACTTTTTTTGGATTTCACCGTTGTCAATCGTCTTCTTAATAGTTTTTGGATCGAAAATCAAGGGAGAATTCTGTTTTACTAGAGCAGACTAGTCAAAAAAAAATTATTGCTTTTTCTGTGTTCTTGTTCCGAATTTTCTTTATTTTTGTTTTAATTTTTCATTTTACTGGTTGTGTTTTTGGGATCCTTATCTGCCATCTCCATCCTCCATCTTTTTCTGTTTTCTTCACATCGTCCTGGAGGATACCTAGATCGTCCTGGATGATTCTCTTCATCCTGGATGATCCAAACATCATCCTGGACGATCCATTCAAAATCATCCCCACTCTGATCATGCTGCTGAGAAACTCCAATTATTGGTGATCGTCCTGGATGATACTTACATCGTCCTGGATGATATGATCCATATCTTCCTGATCTGATCAAACGGCTGACATTGCACCAATTATTATCTATCATCCTGGATGATCCACTTCATCGTCCTGGATGATCCACGTGTTAGCCGCTGGATGATTGGAATTCGGCCCGTCCAAAACACTTATTGCACATCGTCCGGGACAATCCACCTAATCGTCCTAGACGATACTTTTTCATCAATGGTCGATCGGCCTGACTCCTTGGGACGATCGTCTGTGTCTAATCATCCTGGACGATCTCTGATTGTCCTGGATGATCAGACCGCTTTTTTGACCAATCATCCTGGCCATCATAAATGTCCATATTAACCTGGACGATCGCACGATCGTACGGGACGATCAGGCCAAATTATATTTAAACAGCCGAATTCTTAAGGTTTTTCCACACTTCTCCTTTCACTCTCCCTCACTTGAGCTTTTAAATGGCTATTGGCAAACATTCCAGGCAAAAGGGTGCGAGTTCCTCCCGGGGACATATTGATCCCCGCTTTCCCAATGCAGCCGATCAGGCTGCCTTCGAGCGCTATCGTGAGGTGGGGATCTCACAATCAAAAATAGTAAATCCCCGTACTCTTACCTATCTTGTTCTTGATCCTTTCGCACACACTTCACTCACGTTCATCCTTACTCTCGCCTTTCCCTTTAGCATTGAACTTCTTCAAGTTTTCTTTGCAAATTTGTGCATTTCTACTGATTATTCTACTCTTCGCTTGTATATCAATCAACGTCCCGTGGAACTCACTTACCAAGACTTTCACAACATTCTTCAACTTTCTGTCACTGGCGATAAACTCCACACTCTTATAACTGACCCTGACTTTGATTGGAGTGTCGCCAATCACTTCCTTCACAATACAAATGCACCTTACCATGATAATGCATGCTCTTCACTTCTTAAGGACGCACGGACCATTCAGCACGTCCTTCATTCCTCCGTCATTCCAAAGGCGGGGGATCGAATTCACATCACCCCGTTACTGTCCTTGACCACATACTACATCTTGGCCCACAGAGAGTTTAATTCCACTGACCTGATTATCTGATACATCGAACACCTCACCACTATTAGGGATCCAAGTCATCACCGCCGTCCCAATCTAGCCTTAGGACATCTCATAGCCTATGCCTTAGAAACTAAATATGACTTGTAGTATCTCGAAGCTCCAAATGTCCTTCCTTCCTTCTTCACCAACAATTCCTTCCATGTCCTACACAGCACCCGACTACATCCGGAGCCCGCCCCGGATGTTGAGGAGGAAGAGGAAGAGGCTATTCCCGTTCCTACCGCACCCGCTGCACCTGCTCCCCTTCGCATCGCCTCTCCTTTTGACCATCTGGTGCAGTGCTTTGATCAGTGGGAGGCCAAATTTGACTCCTATGTGGTTGACCAGGAGCAGCGGCACGCTGAGGACTTACAGCGTTTCATTGATTATGCTGCTCAGCAGCAACAGCAGCATGACCAGGACATTTCCTAGATGGGAGCCCACTTCACCACCATCCACAGTTACTTCAACCCACCACCGCCACCTCCTCCTTCCGATTAGGATCCGCTTCCATTTTAGTTTTCTATTTTGTAGTTGTTTTCTTTTCTACGTGTACTGATGTTTCAGTGTTTCTATTTTCCCTCCTTCTTTTTGTGATGTTAAAAGGGGGAGTTATCAGTTGTAGTAGTTTCTGTTCTTATTATATTTTTATAGTTGTGTTTCCTGTATTGCTTTGGTTGTTAAATGAAAATTAAAAAAAATTGTTTTTCGATCTCCGAGTAATTTTATTTTTCAAACTACTGCACAAATATTTGCCATCATCAAAAAGGGGGAGATTATTGCAAATCTAGTTTTGATGATGACAAATACGTTTCTATTATGTTTTGCTTGGCTAACCTGTTTCAGGCACAAAAGATCACAAGCAACTCAAGCCAACTCAAGATCAGGTCCAAGTGTGTCAAATGTACTATTTTCTTTTTCTTGAGTCAATTGTAATGTAACTGAACCCCCAACAAAGTAACCTTGCACACACACACTAAGGAGAAGAGCTTGAGTGAATTAGAGTTTCTGTTCATTTTTTGTTCAGATCGTCCTGGATGATATTCACATCGTCCTGGACGATCTAGTAAAAACAGAAACCCTAATTAGGGTGACCAAGTTAAGTGAGTCTGATTAAGCAGATCGTCCTAGATGATCCCTTGATCGTACGGGACGATATGCTCAAATCAAAAATTTTCAGCCGCTAGATCAAGTTAGGCAAGGTTTTATTTTAAGATATTTGGTCTGATCATCCCGGACGATACGTGTATCGTCCTGGACGATCCAGTGTAATCATGCCTAAATTAATCTAGTAATTAAGGAAAGCAATCATTGGTTAATTGATACGATCACATCGTACGGGACGATCGCAAGATTGTCCGTGACGATATTGATTGTCTAGTTCATTTTAGCTGTACTACCCGAACTGTATTCAGGATGATTTGGGCACTTCTTGAACTAATCGTCCGGGACGATATCCTTATCATCCTGGATGCTCAAGTCATTTTTGAGTCATCCAGCACAAGTTTCTCTGGACGACCCGAACTATCTTCTGGACGATATTTCTCTATTTACACTAATCATCCCAGACGATCGCAGGATCGTACCGGACGATATGATCAATTTTTTCTACTGATCGTCCAGAAGAGCCAGATTGTCCAGGCTGAAACAGTTGATTCTGAACTGATCGTACATGACAATCTATAGATCGTTCTGGATGATCTTGGCCGACCAATTGAGATTTTGGGCAAATTTTTAAGCCCTTTTATAAAAGATATTTTTCTTCCAACAAGAAAAATCTTTTGCCACTTTCCTTTCCAGAGAAACCCTAGAGAGAGAGAGTTTGGGAGAGAGAGAGGATCTTGTGAGGGGGAGTTCGTGAGGGTTCACGAAGGTTGCTCCAGGCAAGGATCAGAGTCGTCTTCTCCGCTCGTCGTCTTTCGTCGTGTTGGTGTTCTTTGTGAGAGGATCGTCGGCAAGAAGATCCAGGGTTCTCTACCTGCTTCAGGAGGAAGCAAAAGGAGGTTAGTTTCTCTGCCTCACCTGTCGGTGGAAAGGAGGTTTTTGTATAGGCTTCTCCGCCTTGCTGTGGGAACAAAAGGAGAGACACTTTGGTTTAGTGCAATACCCGGAGGGGAGGCTCCGGGGAGTGGACGTAGGTCAAGTTGACCGAACCACTATAAAATTTGGTGTGTTCATTCTGATTACTTTCTACACTTTTATTTTTCTGTGATTAAATGCTTGGGATAAATTGTGTTTGATCTTTTCATTTGATTGTTTTATTTATTTCTGCTGCAAATCAACGAAAAGATTTTTACTGTTGCTCTCAAATTTTTAAATAACCAATTCACCCCCCCCCCTCTTGGTTAGCCTCGGGATTAGTTCATTAGGGCTTAACATCCCTATCGAACTTTCATCATATTCTTCCTTCAAGTAAAACATGAAAGAAGGAGGAATCTCTACATCATAACGATCATACCAAATAAAAGATCTATCAAAGGCCAAATTAGCACAAACATCCGTTAATTTGTTACAAACTCTAGTACAGAAAGAAAACAAGACTTGGTTGAAATCTTGTAGAAAACCCAAATTCTCTTCAATTCTTCCATTATTCTTCCAATTCTTCAAAGCTAATTCAAGAATTTTTATAATGTTAAAGTTGTCACCTTTTATAATCACACCTTGAGTTTCACACATCCAATCTTGCATAATATTCTTTAAAAAATACACAGCCCTCAACTCCACTTGAGCTATGTCCCAATGCAAGTATTGAGCTCCAAAGGCTAACAAAAATCTTCCTTTATCATCCCTTACCACTCCTCCAATCCCAGCCATGTTATTACTTTTAAGTGAAGCATCAACATTGATCTTTATCCACCCAAGTGGAGGAGGATGCCAAGAAATAGATAGCTTGCGCTGGTTGACATCTTAGTTGTCCATGGAAAGATTAATAAAGTTGCTCACCGTAGCCAAGGACACCGAGTTGGCTGTTATAACATTGTCCGTATCATCTGCACCTCCATGAACCAGCTTACATATACATTTCCAAAAAAGGAATGCAGATGTACAATAGATATTAGCAATAATTGAGTTCATACCAGCATACCTCTGTAACCCGTCCAAGCAAGCTTTAAAGTCTTCAAAGATAGGAATTTGGAAGCCCCAACAGTTAAGAAACCGAATCATGTTCTGAAATTTAGCACATCTCCCAGCAATGTGGTAGCTATTCTCTTCTTCATTATAACGTCTTGGGCAACCAGAAAAGTTGCTTATTCTTCTTTTCAACAAAAAGGCATTAGATGGGATAGCTTCATTATAAAGTCTCCACCAAAATAGTTTAATTCTCGGTCTCAGCTTTAACTTCAATTTCTTCATTATAATCCATTACCGCTTCAAATGACAGGGCAACTATAGATTTACCTAAATTCTTTGATCTCAGCTCCATATGATCTGTTATTCTTCTAGCTTCAATCGAAATTTGAGTAATAAGCTCCACCAAGTGCTTCCCAAAAAAAATCTAGAGCTGATTTATATTCCAATCTCCTTCCGAAATGAAAAGGCTTGAACTGAGGTTTGAAGTCTCCAGATTGTTCAAAAATGTCGGCCATATAGATAAGCATTTATCTAGATTCCAAGAATCAAGCATCCAATTAATAGAGTTTACATTAGGAACATTCCATCTAACAAAGTTTCTAAGATACAAAGCCCCCATGGTAATAATATTTCATGTAGGAGAACAAGCACTTCTCACCGGACCATTCCATATATCAACTCCATATTTGCTTCTAAGAATTTGGTAAAGCAAAGATTCATTCTTCATGAAGAAGTCCCAAGCAAACTTTGCCCAAAGAGGTCCTACCTTGGAGACCGTCGAGAACAATCCACGACCACCTTCATTCTTTGGTTTGCAAAGTAACTCCCAAGAAACATAATGCAATCCTGCACTTCCACTCTTTTTATTCCACAAGAAGCCTCTACACATCTTGTCAAACTCTTTAAGAATACCCAAAGGTACTAAAGAAAGAGACGATAAAAATATTGTTAGAAAAAGAAACACAGATTTTACCAAAACTAACTTTCCTTCCAATGAAATACAATTTTTCCACCAAGTGTTCAATTTGTTAGAAGCAATCTCCAAAAGATTTTGAAAATATGAAGCCACCATCCTCCTTAAGGTTATCTTCACACCAAGATAATTAAGCTCTTTTACCACGTTGAAACAGAGAATTTTTTTAATTTTCTTCTTCCTACTAAGGTTGGTATGCTTGCCAAATATAATCATAGACTTGGATTAATTAACAATTTATTCCGACCATTTGCAATAGTTGATAATAATGTTCTTCAACTCCTTAATCTTCCTAACATTTGCTTCCGAGAAAATTAAGACATCGTCTGCATAGAGTAAATGAGATACTCCAGGAGCATTAGGAGTAATAGAAATTCCAAAAGTATTCCTCTTTAGATTTATAGCATCAGATAAAATTTGAGAACATAAAATAATCAAATAGGGTGACAAAGGACACCCTTGCCTAAATCCACTCTTGCCTTTAATCCAGTCAGTTTTCTTCCCATTAATCAAAATGCAATATTTTGGATCAAAGATACATTGCATTAACAGCTCCATAAATTTGCTAGGAAATTTAAAGTGAATAAGAACTTGCCTTAGAGCTTGCCACCCCATACTATCATATGCTTGCTCCATGTCCAGTTTGATAGCCAAAAGCCCTTTTTTTGCTTCTGAATACTGGAATTTATTGAATACCTCTTGAGTAAGCAGAACATGCTCTGACATGGATCATCCTATGATGAATGCTGCTTGATCTCCCGATATGATCTTGTGAATAACCTTCTCCATTATATTCAATAATATCTTTGCAATGATTTTATAAATAGTCATACAAAGACTAATAGGCCGAAAGTTAGAAGCCACCTGAGGATTTTTGATCTTTGGGATTAAGTCAATTAGTGTTTCCTTCCACGAATGGTGCATTACTCCTTAAGATAGAAATTGACTTACTGCTATCCATACATCATTCTTAATAAGTTTTCAAAAATCTTTAATAAAAGAGAATGTAATCCCATCCAAACTGGGTGAGATATTCCTCCCAGCCTTATCCACCACCACCAGTAGTTCCTCCGAAGTGAATTCAGCATCTAGTCTGCTTTGATCCTCTTCACCAAGAACTGTAGAAGGATTCGGCCAGCCTTCCAGTAAGCATTCCCTATGTTGCCATTTTTGTTTAAAAAAATTAGAGAATGTTTTATGTATTTCAGTAAAACCTTCCGTTACCAGACTTGCTTGGGTTTTGATATGACTTATCCAGTTAAAGTTTCTCCTAGCATTAGCAAATGCATGAAAAAATGAAGAGTTAAAGTCCCCTTCTTCCATCCATTTTACTTTTTCTCTTTGCTTCCACCAAGTATTGAGCCGTGCAAGAGAAATATTGAGTTCATTAATTTTATATCTGAGAAGCTACAGCCTTTCAAAGGATAACCAACCATCTACTTCCTTCATTTGGATTTCCAAAATCTCTTCCTTCAGTTTGTCCCGCAATAAGCTCAGATTCCTGAACTTAGCTTTGCTCCAAAAGAAAAGAGCTCTAAGAGTTCTTTTGAACTTCAAATTTAAAGAAGTTGTCGGGTCATTCCCACTGTATTTCTTCCATGTTTTCTCCAGAACAGCAGTAGCCTCATGGTAAGATGCCAAAACTTCTTCGTAACGGATCCCTCTATTACAAAACTCCATTGGTTTGAGAATTTCTAGAAGAATAGGACAATGGTCTGAAGCTATTCGAGATAGGTGTTTCACCAAGGCTAGATGAATGGAGTTCAATGTAGTGGAATTAATTAGACATCTGTCCAATTTCTCTAATATCCGAGCCCCTCCAAATTTATTATTGCACCAAGTGAACTTGGGACCCATAGACCCAACCTCATGAAGATCATTATTGATCATGAAATTCTTCATATCCTTAGAGCCTTAAGACATGATGAATTTTTTCCCACCTCTTTTCTCATCTTGAGAAAGAACACAATTAAAATCTCCTCCCACCACCATAGGCCAATCATCAGAGCAGTGTCTCTCTGAGAAATTCCATAAGATTTTCCTGTCCAGAGCATTAGGACTCCCATAAACAGTAGCCACCTTCCAACATCCCTTATTAAGGATCTCCAATTTACCAATAATCAATTGTGATGAATTCCCAATCACCGAGAAAGATGCTAAGTCATTTCTCCATAAAACCATCAATCCTCCAGAGAGACCATCAGAAGGAACCATATACGATTCCCAATTATTACCCAAAAACTTCAAAATTTGAATGTTTTCTAAAGAGCTTATCTTTGTTTCCAACAAGCCCATAAAAAGGACATTATTATCTTTTACCACCTCCTTCAGATATAGAGCAGCCTCCACTTTCCTGGCTCCTCTACATATAGGATTTACAAACTTAAGGACATCAAATTTAATGATTTATTTACTTTTAATCTAGCACATATTGAACCCCAAGAGCTTCTTAGAGTTTTGAATGGTCCCCAGAGTGGTGTTGTTTGGAGAGAGAGAGAGAGAGAGAGGAAAAATTAATTAATTTAAGGCTTGGCACTATTTTATCTCTACATGCTTTTGGCCACGAAATATATTTTTGTGAGGTGACATGTGAGTGTGTTATCTTATAATATGCTATCCAAGTGGGTCAATCCTTTGATGTTGGGAAGTAAATCAACTCTTCATTGATGTAAATCATTAGGGGTTAAACTTTAGTAGGTCTATGTCACGCCTCCTTAGTCTATTACCTTTGTGTCATGGCGGGTGTTTTAGCTGATTCTAGGGAGGAGCATCTCTTCCCCATTTTTTCTCTCAGCAAATAGAAAATTGATAAATTTTCTGGAGGGAGGATATGATGAGGAGGTGGAACTTAGTGAGCCTAGATTGGCTAGCCATCCTAGTTCTTGTAGGAAGAGTACCCATACCCCCAGATCATTACAAGGCTAGGTTATAGACTCGAGGGAGTATATGGAAGGAGTTTCTACATTTTATGAGGAGAGTCTGGAGTGGAAACATGGGATGTCACATTGAGTTGAGAAAAGGTAGTACAATTATGCTTAATAGTTCAATAATGCATTAGTTGGTATGTTTAGGAGGAGTCCATTTATGGAGAATCCCAATAATCTCCATTTCATGCCAACTAAAACATATGATCCTTTTGATTGGCCCAAGGGTAGGGCCTGCTAGGATAGGTTTATTGGATCATGGAAAACCCAATGGAACCCTTAGTTTGGTTTGATTTGCCTTTGGTTGGGTTTAGCCTCATGAAGAGCCCTCTTTGGACACTTAGGTCAAGCAATATGGCTAACCCAAGTGGACCTAATTATTGGGCCATCAAGGCGAATCCCTTAAGGACCTAATGCGTCACCCTAGGGCCCTAGGTTGGCTTGGAAATGCCTTGGTCAATGCATTTGAGCTAAGTTCATGTGTGTGTGCATTTGATCTAGCTTGGTTGACTTGGTCAACCAAGTTGACCTAAAGTTTGGGGTTAGGTCTAATAAGTTTGAATTGATAATTTGAGACTAGTGGAGGTGGTCTCATGCCATGGAGAGGTCATTTGGTTTGAAAAGCCAATTTAAACTCCATTGGTAGTATGGCCTCTATGTCGTGCAAGAGTGAGAAGGGTGTATGTTCTGTTAAAGAAATTTTTAAATAACCAATTCAACCCCCCCCCCCCCCCCCCCCCTCTTGGTTAGCCTCAGGCTTATTCCTTGAGGTCTCACAACCTCCTCGAACTTTCATCTCATTCTCTCCCTATTATTAATTTCAGCTTGGCCACTAGTTTGGGGGTGATAGGCTATGGAAACCTTATGTTGAATGCCAAATTCATAGATTAATGTCTCTTCTATTTTATTACAGAAGTGGCTCCACTCATCCCTGATAAAGAACCTAGACATCTCAAATCTAAAATATTTATTTTCTTAAAAAAATATAAGCACTACCTAAACATGAGTTCTATGGGTTGTAACTCCATCAATCCACTTAGAGACATGATCTATAGCAATCAAGATATATTGGCACCCATGAGATTACATAAATGGGCCCATAAAATCCAAACCCAAACATAAACAAATTCAACTTCCAATATATAAGTCATGGGAAATTTGTTTCTCCTAGTAATATGCCTACTCGTTGACATCTATCACATTTATTTACATAATCATTGACATCTTTAAATAATGTTGGCCAATAAAATTCATATTGAAGGATTTTAGACACAGATCTAAATCCTCCAAAATGCCCTCCATAACATGAATCATGGTACTAATGATGGGTTCTACTTCTTCCTCAGGGACACATCTCCTAATAATTTGATCATTGCACTTCCTAAAGAGATAGGTCTTATACCAAATGAAAAACTTAACATAACAAAAAAAAAAAAAATCCTTTTAAAGTGGCACAAATCAAAAGGTATCACACCACTCTCAATAAAATTTACTATGTCAGCATACTAAGGCAAATTACTCACATGCAATGCAATAACCACACCAATCTAGGTTTGGCTTCCTCTTTTGTTATATGATATTTGATGCTAGAATGATCTGTATAAAATAAAACCTTATCAATGAAATAAGATCGAAATTTATCAAAGGCAAAGATAATTACTAATAACTCTTTTGTTGTATTAGTGTAGTTACAGTGAGCAGTATTTAAAGTTCTACTTGCATAAAAGAGTTATCCCCATTATTAGAACTTGGGGTTAATACACACTGCTACAACAATTTTCAAAATTTATTTTGATAAGGGTTATGATTTAGAGCAAGAAAACCCCATTATTAGAACTTAGTTCAACCCTATTAGTCAAACCATGTGGGTCCAAGGCTTAGAAAATTTTTTAGGAGACTCATGTTGACCTCATGAACAGTCCCTGTGAGCTTGGTTCAATGATTTGGTCAAAATCATGAGAAATGAATTTTTTAATTATATGTGGTGATTTTGGTCATCTAGGGTTAAATTGGTCAACCATATTTGACCAGGGGTCAAAGATGAGTCCAACTCATTCCAAATGATTTTTTGGACATATTGAAGTGGTCCCAAAGTAGAGGTAGACCAAAAATGACTTGGTTAGAAAATATTATAAATGATCTTTCATTATTAATTAGAATTAAACAAGAATTTGACTTTTAACAGGACACAATAGAGAAAAAGGATTCATGTAGCTGACCCCACGTAGTGGGACAAAAGCTTGATGTTGTTGTTGTTATTGTTGTATTGAAGTGGTTTCATGTAGTGGTGAGGTCAATTGGTTTAAAATGCAATTTTAAGGGCTTCAGGGGCTATTTGATCAACCATGGTTGACTTGGTCAACCAGGTTTGAACAAAGGTTGGAACTTGATTCAATGGATGTCAAATGGTGTTTTGAACACGTTTGTAGAAGGTTATATGTCTGGTTTTGACTGAGTTATGTTGATATTTAAGAAAAATTCAATTTTCAAGGTTTATGGTTTTAGAGTTTTGTGATCAACTATGGTTAACCAAGGTTCACTATTTGCTCAAAGCATCATATTTAGGTAAATGGTGATGCTCAATAGATTTGGTGAAGCTTCCAAGGTCAAAATTATAAGATGTGATGTTCAGTGGCATATGCTATAAATATTTGAATGTTTTATAACCTATGGAAATACTTTCTTTTGGTGGGGCTAGGAACCTTGGAATGGCTTTAAATTTATGTATTTGTCTTTAGGGACATGCCTAGTCAATATAAAATTGAAAAATCATGAATCTGAGGTCATTGTGTTGGGTTTAGAAGTGACCAAAATTTCTCCAAAATATGATGTAGACTAAGGGGTTTTGGGTTGGTTTTGAACACAAAATTTAAGAGTTTTGAGTTCGCAATGGGTTTAGTCACTGGATTGAATTTAGATTTTATTTAGATAATGACTTGGAAGGATTTAAGGTTTAAAATGCTCGAATCATTGACAATCATGGATGATCCTTAAAGATTGAGCAGGAGATCAGCTGACTAGCATTGGATACAATCAACTAATTGATTTAAAGCTTGATTTTGATTTATGTTTTGAATTTATCAATGAAGATCAATGATTCAGGGAATTTTAGTTTTACAATCATCATATCACTGACACTCATTTGGTGATTGTCAGGTGATAGATCATATGATCACATGATAGTCAGGGGTGATTATTAAGTGATGATTTTATGTATGCCAATGTTTAAGGCACTATACTAATGCACAGTACAAAGTTTATTTAGAGTTTGAAGTATGGTTCAATGATTGATGCCTAGAGATTGAATTTTTATTTAAATCATTGACCTTATCCAAAAATAAGGTCAACATGTACTTCTACCAAAGTTTCCTCCTCTAGTTGATCTTCCTCTCTAATAGGTTCTCCTAATTCTTTCCTATTCCTCAGTTGGATGACTTTACACTGCTCCTTACCTTTCTCCTTAGGGTTTACTTCAGCGGTACTAGGCATGGCCCCTTGGGGTCTATTATTGATTGAACTAGCTAGCTACCCTAATTAAGTTTCTATATGCTGAATGGAAGCAACCTGGCTTTATAATTAATTACCATCTACATTATTAAATCCTCCAAAGATGGCTTCTTATCTTTAGGCTGATTACTAAAATTGAAACCTGGGGGGTAATTAGGCCTAGGATTCCCAAAATATTATTAAGGGTTGTTTGATATTCAACATGGTTAAGATAATTTGCATTCCAATTATTTTCACCATTAGTATTGCTCCAATAAAAATTCAGGTGGTTCCTCCAACCTAGATTATATGTATATGAATAAGGGTTATTGGGTTTATTAATAGCATTTAAGGTTTATACACCTTGAGCATTAGGATCACTAGATGGACTAAAAAGGTACTCTTCTAAAGGCATAGGTGATCCTGAGGTTAAACTAACTCCAAAATTTTCCAACTGATTATAGATGGCTAATCCTTGAGCAGTTAGAATGGAAAGAGCATATGACTCATAGACATTGACTATCTTTCAAAGATTTAACCTATCTAAAGGCCATTGGAAATTATTAGTGGCCATCACTTCGATTAAAGCATAAGCTTCATTAAAGGGCTTTAACATTAATGACCCACTAGTGGCAACATCTATGGTAGATTTAAGGGATCCTACCAATCCATTATAAAAAGTCTGAATAAGTAACTAGTAAGGTAGGGTATGGTGGGGAAACTTCCTAAGCATCCCCTTAAATCTTTCCTAACTTTCATAAATTGACTCTCCATCCAATTGAGTAAAGGAAGTAATATCCTTCTTAAGCATTGTTATCTTTGATGGAGGGAAATACTTAGCTAGGAATTTATGTTAAAAATCATTCCAAATGGTTTTAGAGCCTGGGGTAAGAAATTTAACCACATTTTCATATTATCCTATAAAGAAAAGGGGAATAAATGAAGCCTAACGGCATCATCAGAAACCTTGCTATACCTATGTAGTATAGATCTCTAGAATGCTATCTCTATATACGTTGGGGCCCTCGGCAGGAGTTCCACAAAACTGAGAATTTTAGACCATTTGGATGATTACACGTTTAAGCTCAAAGTTATAGTCTTGGATGGTTTCCCTATGAATGATCTCATGAATACCCTCTACCATGGGATTAATACATTCTATAAGAGGTGTAGCTGATTAGGTTCTTGAGTGGGTTCGACCATTTCTAAAGATTGGGTCTTTTAGTTTTTCTAAGTTGTGTAAGGGTTCATTCTATTTATAGGTCAAGGAATAAGGTTCCCAAACTAGATCTATGATACATACATAATTATAAACTATAATGCAATTATGAAATGTAAAGCAAAAGTAAATTCACACCACCTAAATCAATCACAAGATCAAACAAAATTTAAAGTCAAACATAAAACAAAACAAAGTAACACAAAAAAATAATAAATGAAATATAATAATATTAAATATGTAACCCTTTGACCAGATAGAGTAATAAATAAGAGAAGAAAAACTCCCCAACAATGATGCCAAAAACTTGACAAACTCTTAGCATGCACTATAAAGCTTAGCTAAGATTTAAATTTATCTAAGTCTGAGTGATACAAAAGTATACATGTTGTACAAGTAATAATGTTAAGAGTAAAAGTGTTGATCCCACGAAGAGCTTACTATACAAACCCAAAAAGTCAAAAAATTATTTTCAAATAAAAAAATAAAAAATATTTGAATTTTTGTTCGAATTGGAGCACTATAGTGCTGATCATGGGAATTCTATGGTGTTGTTCCTATGAGCATAACAGTGCCAGAAATTACTATCACGGCATTAAATGCTCTATTCTATAATAATTCTGGATTCAATGTGAGGTGCTGCAACGCTGGGTAAGAGCACCATAGCTTCAGGCACTAAAAATATTGCTTCATACATTTTGTTTCTCTAAATATCCATCACCACCACCCATCCCCTCCCTCACTCACGTTACTTGGCTTGGATGAAAGAAAAAGAGGGTGTAGTGAAAGGAGAAGATGAGGAGAGTGAGAAAAGAGAGAAAGTTTCTTCAAGTCATTTATGTCCATCATTCCTTTTATTATATTTGAAGTGACTAAAGTCTTACTTTTATTTTAGATGATTTTGATTTCTATGAATTTTATCTCTCCTAAATATGACAAAAATGCAATATCTCCTTATTTTCTAAACTTTCACTATTTAACTTTTGATATGATATAGATTTGATTAATTTGAACAATTTAATATGATATTATTGCATTTTTATCGGTTAAATGTGTGTATGGAAATTTCTATGTAAAATGAGTAGGAAAAATGTATATTAAGAATGGGTGAAAAGTGATGTATTATGATTTGATATGATGATAGTGAAATGTAACATGTACGAAAATGATTGATATGATTGATATATACTGAAATGTAATATTGATATTGGTATGAATGATATAAAAGAATATTTAGTATATGTGTATAGAATTGGGAAGCCAAAATGCTAATATAAAACACCATAAGGTGTGGTGAAAAGATTTACCAATTGATATCAGATATAAATGATAACCCTTCATGATACCTTCAAGATCCATGATATTCACTAATTGGCTATTATAAGGAGTTGGAGACAAATTTGGAGTCATAAGCAGTTGGGGTGACTGATCTATGTGATTAACTGATTGGGAGTCATAAGGAAAAGGTTAAGATTACGATACCCTTGTCTAAATATCTGATAAATGATAAGAATACTTATATATAACAGATAGTACTAATACATGATAAGAATTTTAATGTAACTATTTTATGGATAACTAATTGATTGAACTGATTGTATGAATGATAAGGTTGACTGATTGAATAATAAAGACAAACTAACAGGTTGATTGACTAAATGAGATTAACTCAGCATTAGAACTGATGTTTGATAGATTGAGATATGATATGTAATAGATATTATAAATTGATATAGAAGATTAGTATAAATAACATATGCTGATTCATAGATTTTCTTATATGATTTACAACATACCATTTCACTTTAACCTTGCATTAATTTAAGTGTTAAGTTATGATTACTTGCTAGGATATATGCTCATTATGTTATTTTATATGATTTTAGATAAAGATAGGGAGCATGAAGTGGCAGGCTATATAGAGATGCTAGTTTAATTTTATTTCTAATTCATGGGTTTTATGTATTCTCTTATAGCGGATAGTGTCTATTATATATATGCTTTCTAGACTTCAAATTTTGTAACAAAATGTAAATATTGATAATAGCAATTTAGTTTATATTTTTCTTGCCATTTATTTATTTTTTTATTATAATTAATCAGCTTTAGATGTCAAATTAATCTTCTTATAAATGAATGATTATTGGTTGTTAGCTGAAAGAAAAATGAATAGAATAAGTTGAAAAGATAAAAAAGAAAAAAAGGAAATAAAATAAATTCTTTCACTTTAGATGTTAGGGTGTTATGATTAGTATCAGAGCAATGTTTAGTGGAAGAATTTGCTTGTAAATAGAACTATATTAATGATTATACTATTTATTGATTAAATGTGTTTATGATTTATTTTATTTTATTGAATTTATTTTGTTTTGAAAGATAGATTTTGTATTTAAGATTTATTTATTGATCAGACAAATGGACTTGAAAGGGAAGAAGTCAGAACCTTCTATTTAAGTGTTTTTAGTGACATATGAAATATAAAAAATTTTGCTAGCCTAATCACTTAAATGGTGAGCGATAAAATAACAAAACATATTGGATAAAGTTTTAAGAAAATAAGTGAAAGTAGTAATAGAAAGATAGTCAGTATTATCAAAGTACCTACCACTATAAAATGTATTTGGTGTGGGAGGAGACATGTGGCATGTGGGACCCTGTTATAGGGTGACTAGGTAATGCTTTAGGTGTGGTAATTATGGGCACTGAATGGAAGAATGCCCATTTCCTAGACCTGGGCAATGATATTTTTAGATTGGAAGTAGATTGTCAGAACCAATGAAAGAGGTTCTTAAGGTGTTTGACTATTTGACTGGAATGATTTTGTTTTATTTTTATAAGTAAAGTTTTTATTTTAGAATATATTATATTGTGATTTTTATCTGACACAGTTTGTTGAATCCATTTGATTTGGTGTGTTATGGATTTAGTTCAATTTAAGTATATATATACACACACACTCTATCTCTCTCTCTCAGACTGATATGGAAATATTAAGGATAATATTTTTTAAGGTGGGTGGATTATAACAACTCAAAAAGTTTAAAAACGATTCCAAAATGAAAAAAAAATAAAAATTTGAATTTCTATCTGAATTCAAGAGCTACGGTGTTGTTTATATGAATGTTGTGCTTGTGAGTGCAGTGAAGCCAAAAAATTTCACCGTGCAATTGAAGGCTTTGTTCTATAGTAATTCTAGATTCAGCATGTGGTGCTACATTACTGAGTAGGAGCACTAAAATGTTACACACTAGAAATGATTTTTAGATATATTTTTTCTCTGAATTTCCCTCACCACTATCCATTCCTTACCCTCACTCACTCATTTCTTGGCCGGGAAGAAGTAAAAAAAAGAGAGGAGAGAAGGGAGAAGAAGATGAGAGAGAGAAGAGAGAGAAAGATACTTTGGGTCATTTTTCATCCATCATTGTTGTTACAGATTTTATTTTATTTAAAGTAAATGACTAAACTCTTACTCCTATTTTTTATTGTTTTGATTTCTACAGATTTTATCTCTTAAAAATCTGCCAAAAATATATCATCTTCTAATTTTGTGAGCTTTCACTGTATAACTTTTGAGGTATTATAGATTTGATCATTCTGAATAATTTAATATGATGTGATTACATTTTCAGTGGTTAAATATTTGTATGAGAATTTCTACGTGAAATGAGTAAGAAAAAGGGACACTATAAATGGGTCAAAAGTGATGTATTGTGATTTGATATGATAATATTTAAATGTAACATGTGTTATAATGATTGACATGATTAGTATGTACCAGAATGTCATACTGATACTGGTATAAATGACATAACATAGCATTTGGTATGTGTATTGAATTGGGAAGCTAAAATGCTAATATGGAATGTCGTAAGGAGTGGTGAAATAATGTACTCATTAATATTAGATAAATATGATAACCCTATGTGATACCTCCAAGATCTCTGTGATTCATTGAATGAGAGTCATGAGGAGTTGGAGACTAATTGGGAGTCAAAAGGAGTTAGGGAAACTAATCCACATGATTCGCTGATTGAGAGTCATTAGGGAAGGGGCAAGATTAAGATACCCTCATCAGAATATTTGATAAGTGATAAGAGTACTTATATATAATAGATAATACTGATACATGATAAGAATATTGATACAACTACTTTACTAAAAATTAATTGACAAAACTGATTGAATGATTTATAAGATTAATTGATTAAATAAGACTAATTGAATGATAACGATAGATTAACTATTTTGGTTGAGTAAATGAGATTAACTTAGCATTAGAACTGATAATTTATAAATTAAGATCTGATATGTAATATATATGATAAATTTATCCATATGACTGATAGTGATACCATAGATTAATTCATAGATTTTTCTTATATGATTTACAACATACTATTTCTCTTTTTCCTTGCATGGATTACAGTGGTAAGTTGTGCTTACTTGTTGGGCTATATGCTCATTATATGGTATTACATGATTTTAGGTAAAGGTAAGGAGCATGCAGTGTGAGGCTAAACAAAGATTCTAGTTTAGTTATATTTCTAGTTCTTAGGTTTTATGTATTCTTTTGTATCTAATAGTGACAATTATATATATACTTTTTGGACTTTGGATTTTATAGCATGATGTAAATATTGATAATTGTAATGTAATTATATTTTTCCTACTATTTATTTATTTTATTTAATTCAATTGATCAACTCTAAATTTCAAATTAATCTGATTGTAAATGAATGATTATTAATTGACAACTGAAAGAGGAAATTAATAGAATGAGTTGAGAAAATAATAAAGAAAAAAAAAAAGAGAAAAGAAAAAAATTATTTCACTTTAGATCTTGGAGTATTATACTTACTACCCTTGTATTGCCTGAGCACTGTCTACTGAAATTGTAATGGTTTATCCTAGTAAATCTAAAATGGAAATTATTTCCTGCCTAACTATTGTAATTGCACAAAAAGAAATTCAATAAAAGAAAATGTTCTGAACTTATGATGGTAAGTGATACGATATTTTCCTTAGTTGAGTTTTCAAATGTATGTTGTGAATCAGAGTGTAATAACTCTTAGATCTTTGTCAAGCTTATAAGAGCTTAAAGTAAAGTTCTCACCCTACTATAGTGGTTATATCTCCGTAGATTCTAAAATCCTATCCATCCTATGCCAGGGTATAGAAGTTTTATGTTTCAATA
The DNA here is from genome assembly GCA_019925795.1 of Dendrobium chrysotoxum. Lineage (NCBI taxonomy): Eukaryota > Viridiplantae > Streptophyta > Magnoliopsida > Asparagales > Orchidaceae > Dendrobium > Dendrobium chrysotoxum. The sequence goes on along the minus strand of CM034315.1, from coordinate 34,046,512 downwards.
CTCCTAATTATTCCATCATTTCTCCATTGAGGTAATGAATCACACTAGGTTTTAAGTTCAAGCACGGCCAATGCAAAAACTAAATTAAGCAAGGGAGTCATAAAAAAATATTCATTCATTACATGAATTAGAGTCTACTAAAGGAAAACATGATTCATTACACATGACAAGTCCAAAACTCAAGGATTTACCAGCCATTGAAGTGAATTAACACAAACCATAATTCATTTTATAAAACAAAATAAGATATAAGAGTTTAATTGTTAAAGATTTCACTAGGGACAAATTATCAAATAAAAAACAAAAACTCTGAAAGCTTTTATGATCGATCTCCCTTAAGCACATTCCCTCATCACACTTAACTCTCTCACGCACACCATTCTGATATCAAAATAAACAGCCAACCCTCTCAAATTCAAAAGAAAGCTATTTAAACTAAGTACATAACTGCAACTAGCGCCGGGGCACTTGAAAAGGTTGCACAATGGCGCTACATAAATGAACTAACACTTCGACGTTAGCTACTTGTCTCCATTGTGGTGCTGAGTGAATCAATGCGATGCTTCCCAACTGAATCGCTTCAACTTCCTTGTCGCGACACTACTGTGATTTTGCGTCATGGTGCCATGATGGCGCTGCAGTGTTAAATTTAACCTAGCAATGTAGGGCTTCAAAGTGCTGGACTCCAAGGCAATAAAATTCCCAAACTCATAGCCACAACGATGCTTAATTTCTAATTTTGGGGTTCTGATGGCGCTGTAGCACTTGAAGTCTTGGCGTTGGGGCACTGAATTAAATAGCAAAATTTCAAAACACATGCTGGTAGTGGTGCCTGATTGCTGGCGCTGGGGCACTAATGGCGATGCGTCATTGCATGATTGGGCACCAAGGCACTCCTATAAATTTAACTATGTTGAGCCTTTTTCTAGTAAATTCCTACACAACATCAATTGAAATAGTATTTTTTACTAGAATAATTGCATATAAATATTTGCCAGAATTTTAACTTATATGGTGCCGAGTAGAGTGGCGATTTAAGAGGGCGAGCGGAGTGAGGCTGCAAGATGGTCAAGGATTGCCACATTTAGGAGAGTGTCGTCTGGATGCTATCAAGAGAAAGAACCAGTGTGGAATAATGAGTTGATTTGAATCACCCTATTTAGATAAAGAATGGGTGAGTAACCTCTTAACGTAAACTTCGAATTGACTCAGTTGAGAGAGATTTTGTAGAGGTGAAGTGTGTCATTAGTCATTTGACGTGTCTCGCCTTAGGAGGCTTGTCTTTGGCTGATATGAATAAACATTTGTTCGACAAAAAGATGAACTTTTGAGATTGCCCCCATTGAAGGGAGTGTGACTGCCTGGAATGTGTGGCTGGTCCTGGTCCTCCATGCTTGGGTTTTAAGCTCATTCTCAGCTCCTGAGTGAATCCCTTGAATTGTTCTGAGAGAGGAGTGTTTCTTCTTTGTGCTTGACCAAAACGTAACATGCAAGATACCTGTGAACATATACATGCATAGATAGTCATGGGTGCACACCATGCCAATTTCTTCTTATGAGCTTGATGGATGACTTTATCTTACCAAACATTATAATTAGGCTACAAGGCTATTTTATATTTCTCTTATTTTTTATATAGCTATATATATAACTAATTTCGTAATGCTCAAACTTCAAATCAAGTCTACAAATAGGGAGTGATGGTGAGCTCAATTTTCTGATTATTTATCACATTATTGGATGTAATTTTCACCACCCTGGAAGAATTTTTCTCACGCTCTTCTAGCTATATCCTATTTGGATAAGGGTGATGATGAGATCGTGAATTAATCTGGCAAAAAAAATTATATTAGAAAATTAGTAAATATATGAATCAAGAGGTACTTTATATCTAGCCCCCTAACACTGCAAAAGCTTAACAAAGCCGTACCTTCGAACGGAAAATCTTTTGCAGTCTAATAGGGTTTTCATCTTTTCGGTCAGCAAATGGCTCTTGCCGCGCTGGGCTTTTCTTATTCGCCGAAACGACTCTCCTTATCTTTTGCAAAATGCTTGGTAATCTCTCTCTCTCTCTCTCTCTCTCTCTCTCTCTCTCTCTCTCGTTGTTCCTGTTCTTTGGGGTCTGCTATTAGATTTTTTCTCCATTCTAGAGACACAGAGATGATGGTCCGGATTTGGCGACGTTATCGCGTCCGAGTTCTCCTCATAAGTGGCGTATGGTCATTGCATACGACGGAAAAAAGTTTGCAGGTCCGTATACCCAAAGCCATTCCTTTTCTCAAGAAATTTTCGGATTATGGATTTGATTATGCATTATTTCTCTGTTCAACCCTATAAATTCTGATCTGGGTGATGGGTCCTATGTTTTTCCTTTTTTTATTTGTGGAATGCTTAAATTACTGATATATCAAGAGAGTGATAGTTATATGCTTATTGTAACTAAAATTTCAGTCAAATGCAGTCTGAAAAAATATGAATATTTTAGTGGAAATCTCCGGATGAAAATCACAGGGTTTTAAATGTTCAAATCCAATAGTTATGAATAATACTATAGAATGTGTCCACCTCCTAGTAGTGGAAGAGACACAATTGAGAAAGTCGATCTAAAGTTGGATTCATCTTGAGCTTGTTTGAACATTGGCAATGTTAGCCACATATGTCAGCTACTACTAGGACATAAAACGCAACACCTTGAACCATAAGATGTCTGGGAGACATCAACATTAATGTTTGTATTCCCATGTAGCATTGACTCAATAGCCATGGCCTTGGTTTAGCTGTGGTTGGATACCTACAATAGATTTATGATGAGTTTTGGCATCAAATTTGACAAAAATTTAGAAATAGTCACTCCTTTGAGCACTATAGTCACTGCAGAAATCTTTGTATGCGGCAATTGGTGACTATTGGAAATGAAATGTTAATATGCGTTAACATCGGATATGGCAAGAATGTACATATGAAAATACCTTTGGATGCCATAGAAATGAATAATGATATCAGTAGACATAGCTAATTGGACGACACAATATTATGAAAAGATATGTAGATTACGACTTTGTACATAAGTGTACGTGTCGCAGTATAGTAATAAAATGATAAGTTGAGTATCATTCCTACGATGATTAAATTAAATCTAATTTGAAAAGATAATTACTAGTTTTGCAAACCACTAAAAGCTATCTTGCCAGATAAAAGTGAACTAACAAAAGTAAATCTACCTTACTAACAAAAGTAAATCTACCTTACAAAATATTTTTGGAGTTTTTTTTTATAATTGTATAAAATTTTTATTAAACTATTAATGTTCTTAATTTTTTGAAAATAAAAAATACAGATTACAATTAGTTAATGTGGATCAAAACAATAGTAATCCTTCACCTCTGTCGAGTTCGTTCAGATTCTAACTACTATTATATTTTTAAATATATTCTCAAGACCCCAAATATTAAATTGGCCTATATTGTATAAAATTTTTATTAAACTATTAATGTTCTTAATTTTTTGCAAATAAAAAATACAGATTACAATTAGTTAATGTGGATCAAAACAATAGTAATCCTTCACCTCTGTCGAGTTCGTTCAGATTCTAACTACTATTATATTTTTAAATATATTCTCAAGACCCCAAATATTAAATTGGCCTATAACTAGGTCTAATTAATACTTGTTCTGATTTTCTTTGTCGATTCATTATGCTTCCATTGAGGTTATAGATCACACTTTATTTTAAAAGATGAGTGGCCAACTAAACAGTTAAATTAAGCATACGAAAATATGAAACATAGTTTAACATATTTTACATAGTGTTACGCTGTTTCAGTCTGAACCGACCCAGCCGGTTCAGCAGGTATACAAGAGGCGGATTGTGTTCGCCTCTTCGCCCCTTGTCTGCCCAAAGTGATGGGTCCCACCCATCATTAGAATTTCAAATTGAATAGAAAGGGGTGGCTAGAGCTTTGGGAGGGAAATTAGATTAGGAAAGCTTTGGTATTAAAGTGCATGAGGAGATTAGGGAGAGGGTATGTTTTGATTAATTGGAATTAGGGTTTCTTGGAGGCTTAGGCTCTAGACTCTCTTGTCTAGAGAATTGGAAGAGACGATCCTCCTCTCGAATTGAGGATCTCTTTAATCTTGCGTTGTTCGTGTTTTCCTTTATTTTCTATAAGAATTTGCTATCGATTGATTGTTCTTCCACGAATATTTCTACGTTTTCTCACTGTTTTGATCCAACTATTGCTAGGGTTGCTTGTGAACTCAAGTAAATCCAAAGGATCACTTGCGAACTCAAGTATTTCCTATCAAATTGGTATCAGAGCAAGTCTTGGGACCGGTGGAGGGCTGTTTTCGGCAAATCCCAGTAGCAGTTTTTTGCTCGGAATGGTAGTGACCAGAAGGTGAGGAAGTTAAAGATGCCCATATTCAAAGGAGAAGGTGCTTATGGGTGGATTTATAAGGTGGAGCGATACTTTGCTATCAATGGGCTGATGGAGGAGGAGAAGCTTACAGCAGCAGGCTTGTGCTTGGATGGAAAAGCCCTGTCGTGGTATCTGTGGAGAGGCCAGAGGAGGCCTATCAGAAATTGGAGGGAATTCAAGGACTGCATAATAGAACGTTTCTAAACCGACCGGGAAGGAGACTTCTATGAACAGTTCTTTGCTCTGCCATAGGAGGGATCAGTAGCAGACTACCGGGAGCAGGTTGAGCACTTGGCTAGCAGGGTGGAGTGACTCTCAGATACAGTATTGGAGGAAAATTACATGAAGGGGTTGAAGGCGGAGATCCGAGCAACAGTGAAGGTTTTGATGCCCCGTGACTTGGGGTAGGCCATAAAGTTGGCCCAGCTGGTAGAAAATCAAAGGAATCTGGAGAGGGGAGCCAGGAGTAGCAGCACAGGGAGAACTTACATAATGACGACCACCCATTTAGCGCCTAAAGGTCCTACAACAGGAGGGAGTCGAGAGGCCACCAAGGAGAAGGCAAGAGGAGGTGGAGGTGGGGGAAATTTCAAGAGGCTGACAGAAAAAGAAATGCAGGAGAAGAGGGCTAAGGGGTTGTGCTTCAGGTGCGATGAAAAGTATACGCTAGGGCATCGGTGCAAGGACCAAACTCTTCAGGTTCTCACCATCTATGATGACGAGGAAACTGAGGGAGGTGAGGAGGAGACAGAGGAGATGGAGGAGAAGCTGCATTTGGATATGGCCGAGGTTTCCCTGAACTCTGTGGTATGATTCACTACGAATCATACCATGAAAGTGAAGGGGGAGATAGAGGACAGGGAGGTGGTGGTGCTGATTGATAGTGGGGCCACTCATAATTTCATTTTCACTCAGGTTGTCGACCAACTGGGAGTGAGATTGGTGGATACTGGTTGTTACGGGGTGATGATAGATACGGGAAAGGTGGAGAAAGGCCAGGGGATTTGCAGAGGAGTGCTACTGGCTATCCAGGGGATTCAGGTGAAGGAAGATTTTCTTCCTCTGGAGCTTGGGAGTACAGATGTCATCCTAGGGATGAATTGGCTGCAGACTTTGGGAGACACCAAAGTGAATTGGGGAGCACTCATGATGGAGTTGATGGTAGATGGAAAGAAGGTGGTGATTAAGGGAGATTCGGAGCTATCCAAATCCATGGTTTCTCTTAAAACTATGGTGAGGGATATACAGTTGGCAGGCGGAGGATACTTGGTGGAGCTGCACAGTTTGGAGGGAGCTAGATTGAAAGAGGGAGGGGACATACCCCTCTCTGTACAACTGTTGATTCAGCAGTTCCAAGAGGTATTTCAGCCGTCTCAGGGATTGCCACCACAGAGGGAGCAGGAGCACGCCATCATATTGAGGGAGGGAGTGTCACCCATTAGTATACGGCCCTACCGCTACCCTCAGTTCCAAAAAGATGAAATCGAAAAGTTGATTAGAGAGATGTTGGAGGCAGAAATCATCAGACCCAGCATCAGTTCCTTCTCTAGTCCAGTTCTATTGGTGAAGAAGAAGGATGATAGTTGGCGATTTTGTGTGGATTACAGAGCCCTCAACAAGGAAACTGTACCTGACAAGTTTCCTATACCAATCATTGACGAGCTGTTAGATGAATTGAGTGGAACGGTGATCTTCAGCAAGATAGACTTGAAATCAAGTTATCATTAGATCCGGATGAAGAAGGAGGATATACCCAAAATGGCCTTTAGAATTCATGAGGGACACTATGAGTTCCTGGTGATGCCTTTTGGTCTCACCAATGCTCTCGCTACTTAACAGGCACTTATGAATAAGGTTTTCAAACCTTATCTCCGACGATTTGTACTGGTATTCTTCGATGACATCCTTGTCTACAGCAGGACGAAAGAGGAGCACTTGGAGCATTTAAAAAGGGTATTAGAGGTGCTGCAGGAGCATCAGCTGAGGGACAACTTGAAGAGTGCTGCTTCGCACAAGCCGGTGTAGAGTACTTGGGCCATGTGGTATCGAAAAAAGGGGTGACGGCAGATCAGTCCAAAATTGAGGCAATGTTGAAATGGCCAGTGCCTAAAAATCTGAAGGATTTAAGGGGATTCCTAGGACTAACAAGTTACTACAAAAGGTTTGTAAAGGGATACAGTACCATAGCATGGCCACTCACAGAGCAATTGAAGAAGGACAGTTTCCTATGGGGAGAGGAAGCCACATCAGCATTTGGGAGCTTGAAGAAAGCTATGACTACGGTACCGGTCCTAGCTTTACCAGATTTCACTCTGATCTTCATAGTAGAGATAGATGCGTCCGAATACGGGCTGGGTGCAGTGCTTATGCAGAGTCATAGGCCCATTGCCTATTTCAGCTAGGTGTTGACTGCTAGAGCCAGGCTAAGGTCAGTCTATGAGAGAGACTTAATGGCCATCATTTTGGCCATCCAGAAGTGGCGGCCCTACCTACTTGGGAGATATTTTATTGTCAGGACAAATCAGCGGAGTTTGAAATACCTACTGGAGCAGCGGATGGTGACATAGCAGCACCAGAGGTGGCTGTCCAAGTTGTTGGGGTACGATTTTGAGATTCAGTATAGACCAGGAGTGGAGAACAAGGCGGCAGATGCCTTGTTCAGATGTATGGGGGAGTTACAGACAATGACAACAAGGCGGCAGATGCCTTGTCCAGATGTATGGGGGAGTTACAAACAATGACACTATATGTTCCTTTGATGCTTGATTGGGAGGCCATCAGAGAAGAAAGTGCTAGGGATGAGGCTTTGGGAAAGATCAGGGCAGATTTGCTGAAGGGGATAGCCATCCAGGGTACTCATTGGAGGGGGACAGACTGCTATATCAGGGGAGGTTTTTGATGCCCCGAACCTTGATCCACATCCCAAACTTACTCCAAGAGTTTCATGGAAGCGCTGTAAGGGGCCATTCGGGCTTGCAGAAGACATACAGGAGGTTAGCTTCGGAGGTGTACTGAAAGGGGATGCATAAAGATGTAGAGGAGATGGTAGCCAAATATGAGATCTGTCAAAGGAACAAATACATGGCTATGTCACCACGAGGACTACTATAGCCGTTGGCTCTACTGGGACGAGTATGGGAGGAGATATCCATGGACTTCATAGATGGGTTGCCCCGTTCAGAAGGCTTCACGGTGATTTTAGTGGTGGTGGACAGATTGAGCATGTACGCTCATTTCATCCCCCTCCGACACCCTTACACAACGGTGACAGTGGCTTCAACTTTCATCAGAGAGGTGGCCAGATTGCATGGAGTACCAGAGGCGATAGTATCAGATAGAGATAAGGTGTTCCTCAGCCACTTTTGAAGGGAGTTGTTCAGATTACAAGAAACAGTTCTGAAGAGGAGCACAACTTACCACCCACAGACAGATGGCCAGACGGAAGTAGTCAATAGGAGCCTGGAGGCGTACCTGAGATGCTTTGTGTCAGAGACACCCAAACTATGGGCTAAGTGGCTATCATGGGCTGAGTACTAGTATAACACATCTTTTCATTCTACTTCACAGATGACCCCATTCAAGGTGTTGTACGGACAGGACCCCCCACACTTGGTGCACCTTGGGAGTAGCAGTACTCCCGTTTCTTCAGTAGAGGAGTACTTGGAGGAGAGGGATCGAGTGCTAGAGGAGTTGAAGAGGCATCTACTGAGAGCTCAGCAAATTATAAAGAAACAAGCGGATGGGCATAGGAAGGACATTCAGTTTGAAATGGGGGAGAGGGTGTTCTTGAAGCTCCGACCATATAGATAGAAGACAGTCGCCAACAAGAGGAATAAAAAGCTGGCTCCAAGGTACTTTGGGCCTTATGAAGTGCTGGAGAAGATTGGGGCAGTAGCATATCGACTGAAATTACCACCATCGGCGACTATACATCCAGTTTTTCACGTCTTGTAGTTGAGGAAGGCCATTGGTGACTACACAGCCAACCCCGAGCTACCGACGACATTTACTGAGGATTTAGAGGTGGTTCTGAAACCCTTAGAGCTGATGGGGGTTCGCCATAATGAAGATGGAACTAAGTGTTGATCCAGTGGAAGAACCTTCCTGACTACGAGGCCACGTGAGAGCCATACGAGAGGACGAAACAGCGGTTTCCGGGTTTTCACCTTGAGGACAAGGTGATACTTTGGGAGGGCGGTATTGTTATGTCGTTTCAGTCTAAACCGGCCCAGCCGGTGCAGTAAGTATACAAGAGGCGGACTGTGTCCACCTCTTCTCCCCTTGTTCGCCCAAGGTGATGGGTCCCACCCATCATTAGAATTTCAAATTGAACAGAGAGGGGCGGCCAGAGCTTTGGGAGGGAAATTAGATTAGGAAAGCTTTGGTATTAAAGTGCATGAGGGGATTAGGGAGAGGGTATGTTTTGATTAATTCGAATTAGGGTTTCTTGGAGGCTTGGGCTCTAGACTCTCTTGTCTAGAGAATTGGGAGAGACGATCCTCCTCTCGAATTGAGGATCTCTTGTATCTTGCGTTGTTTATAAGAATTTGCTATCGATTGATTGTTCTTCCACGAAGATTTCTACGTTTTCTCGCTGTTTTGATCCAATTATTGCTAGGGTTGCTTGCGAACTCAAGTAAATCCAAAGGATTACTTGTGAACTCAAGTATTTCCTATCACATAGGTATCCTTTTGCTTTAACATGCATAAAAATCAGTTCACAAGTAGTGTAGAAAGTATATTTAATTACTGAACATGCTTGAAATAAGAAGTGCAAATTGTTTTGTTGCACATGAAAACAAACACAAGTAGATGTTAGAGGGATTGAAGCAATATTGTTCAGAGAGGCTACTAAAAATTAGATATGATCATATCTGATCCCTCTACCTAAACTCTTAATATTACCCTTCTATCTCGCACACTTATAACACACAAGAAAGAAAAAGAAAATATACTATCATTGTCCACATTCTCCCATAACAGGCCCTTTATATGAGAAATAAGCCACCTATTTACATATTTTAAAAATAACTACACTAGCGTTGACCTTTGTGGTGTTGTAGCACTAAACTAAATCAACTTTTTGGTTCACGTATCGTTGCATTAGTTCATCAGTTTAACTTTCATTAACTATCACCGTCGAGGCGCTGTGGCAACAATATGGTGTTGCTACGTTGCTATCTTGGCTTCTCGATGCCTTGCTCTCTATCTTGGATCCTTGCCATCTCCACTGCATCACTATTTATTGCACTCCAATGCTATTAGGTGTGGCACTGCGACACTTTGATTAGTTGTGGTGCAGAGCTCCTTCAACCATGATTCCTATATCGCTATTTTCCTGCACACAAAGATAGATTTATATAGTATTTTCATAAAAAATAATTATAGTTTGGAGTATACATTTTTCCCATCATAAAATTTCTTAAATTTTAGAATATTATGTCTAAAGTAAATCATATTACACTTGACTCATCAATTTTCTTTTGCTAGAATATAATATCTAAAAATGATAAAATTAATAATTTAATTATATTTATACTAATATAGATTGAAATTTTTTTCAAATGAAATAATTCATAACAGCCTATTCTTTCATTTTTAATTGATATTCCTTCTAAATCAAACTCATAAGGGTGATGCGACAAATGTGGCGCTGTGGCGCCATTTCAATTTCCCATTTTTTTATTTGGCAACAAAATTATAAATAAAGCAAGGTGAATACAAGCAAGATAATAAATACACAATCTGATATAGCTAAAGCAATAAAAGATACACTCTTTTGGATTGCCTTCCAACCAACACTATGTTTATAGTCTTCAGCCATACTAAGTCAAATATTATTCAAGATGAGCTAATGTTAAGATACTCTTAGATCAGTCTATATCCTCACCATGATAATGTTTAAGTCTATGACCATTAACTTTAAATCAAAGGGCCATCTTTTTATCCTGAATTTCTACAACTCCATAAAGATATACTCCAGTAATAATGAATGAAGTTAACCACCTAGACTTTAATTTTTAAGGAAATAATTTTAATTTAGAGTTATACAACAATGCTTCATGTCTAGGTGAAAATTCATCCCTAATGATCCCACGATCATGTCATTTCTTACTTTTCTCCCTAACATTTTTATGGCTACAACCCCGAACTAACAACTACTGCGATTGAAGGCACTTATGGCCATCCGGTAGAATCATGCGAGACATCTTTTCCCAAAATAATTGTTGCAGTCTTTTCTGCATTTCTACTTGTTGATGGCATGCAGTGTGTATGGTGGGTATTCTTCATCGCCAGTTCATTGTATTTTGATAATGGATGTTTGATGTTGTTGCATCTTACATTGGCCCCTTATACTTGTCAATTGGCAAGCTACTACATTATCATGCATTTCAGTGTTCGTGGGGACTGTTATAGGTGTCTATATGTCGCTTAGTGTTGATTGTCGGACTGTCATTACATTCGTGACTCAACTGTTGTCATATAGCTCAATTGTTATTGGTGTTTGCAAGCGAACCAATATATTCCTCCATAAATTGTTGACATTGAATGTGTATTGGCATCGGCCACGGGACATCATTGCATTTGTTGCATTTTTTTTCTTACTGGATGCATCAAATCATTATGCTTGTGACACATTTATTTTCTTGACTTACGAGGGATCTGTTACACTTGGGCATATCTGCCATCGTTGCTTGCAGTATACTCTTAAGCTACATTCATCACTAATTTCCAATGATCGTTGTTTATTGTTGTATAGCAGTGACACTTTCATTAAAGCCTATTGCCCCTTGTCCTTCTGCAACCTACAACATTTACATTATGAATTTTCTTCTCCTGCTTGTAGATGAGGCATTATGTGTATGATGGATTCTTGATTCTTGCCTCCTCTTAGTCATTGTAATCATCCCAAATTGTCAATTGCATGGAATCCCATTATCACTTATGAGTGATTTGTACTTGCGAGAGTTTAATGTGTTGACTCGCAAGCTCATGTTCGAAGACTTGTTTATTACAAGTTCTTTGTAATTTTCGCACTCTCACTTGTAAGCATGTTGACATATTTCTCAGACTTCATGTTGATTGTTGCTTTTGAATGAGATATAGAGAACTTATTCATCATCGATCATTGTTTGTAGTTGCTATTGACATGCATGTTACTCTTGCCCATAACGATGCATTTATCGTTCGTTGTATTCAACAAATCTTTTGTTTGCTAATTAGTATTTGTATCTTAGTTGACATGATAACGCCTTGAAATTGATTGAAGATTTTGTCCTGTTGATTGAAAGCATGTCATATTGGAAATCCCTTTTCATTCAATACAAATTCTATGTTTATTTACTTGCACTCAATTCGGAGTTTATCATTTTGCATGTATTGAGAATTTATTTTCCACTTGCTTGCTTGTATGATGACATCGATCATAAATCTATTATTGCATCTATCATATATCCTTGCTTGCATGATTAATATTGTTACTTTACAAGTTTCATTTTAGACATTTAAATTATGTTGCATGCTATTCATTTGATGTTCCAATTATAGCTTAGTTCACTATCATTTGTTCAATGTGCAAGCTCAAACCATTAGAGTTCAGTTCGAGTCCACAGTACAAGTTCAAGTTCTTATTCAAAGTCTTCTGAAGTCTTTAGAAATTCAAGCCTCTTGTAGTTCAATTGAGTTCAGGTTCTTTATCGTCATTCCCTCAAATCTAAATTCATTAAGATTTGAGTTCCTTTAAATTTAATTTTGTTGTTCGTTAAGGCCACCTCCTGTCAAAAATTAAATCCCCTGTTCAGTGTAAAATTAGGTAGCCTCGGGCGTCTCACCCATTTAGGGGAAAAAACCAAGAGTTTGGGCCTTCCCACCATGCGCAATAAAGACGTGTATGGTAGGTGTTCATAGATACTGCGGCCATAGTCTTCATTCCCACCACGCGCAATAAAGGTGTGTATGGGGGTCGGCGAGGGTACCTGTTTGAAAAAACAATTGGCTTTCCCCCGCTCAAGGGTACTTATAAGTAACCCCGCCTCACCGTAGGCGTCGGACTGGGTTTCCATCACACCACGCGCAATAAAGGCGTGTATAAGCGGTTTTCAGTTGTTCCGCGAGCACTAAAATAGGGCTTTAGGATATCACTCACCTCATTGTAGGTGCCGCACCGGGTTCTCATCCCATTACATTAATAAAAGCGTGTATATGCGATTTTTCGGTGCGCCGTGAACACTGAAATGGGGCGTTTGGATCACCCGTTTCGTTGCTAGCACCTCGACGCACTTCCTCCCACCACGCTAACAAAAGGGTGTATAGGTGGTTGTTTTGTCGCGCTACAAGCGTCGATGGTGGGCTCTCGTAGTTTTAATATTTAGAGGGATTTTACTTTAGTGACCGGCAAGGTGGAGTTGGCACATGGATCGAGGTAAGAGAAGCATCTATTTTTTATTATAATTAATTAATTAATTATAATTAATTACAATTAATGATAATTAATTATAATTATAATGATCAATCATAATTAATTATGATTGATAATAATTAATTTAAATTAAAATAATTAATTATAATTAATTTTAATAAATTATAGTTAATTATTAATGATAATAATTAACTATAATAATAATAATAAATTAATTATAATTTATTTTAATTAAAACTAATTATTATTAATAATAATTAAGTATAATTAAAATATTTAATTATAATACATTGTAATTAAATGTAAATAATTATTATTATTATTATTAATTAATTATAATTAAAAAATTTAATTTTAATTAAAAAAAGTATGATTTGGACAAAATTAGTATTATTAGGATTCATGGAACAATTAAATTTCATAGAGGATTAAATCCTATTTCCACCTTTTTGCCATAAATCCAAGATTAATTAAATCCTGTTGTTCGGCGAATTCATTGGATTTGGCTGAAGAAACGCTCGGAAAGGAGAGATTACCTTCACAGCTAACGAACTCCAATCGCTACTTACGATCCGGCTGGGAGGGGAATGTCATTGACGGAGTGGAGCCGACCAACAACGAAGGAGCCGAAGTCGGCCGGCAATAGTGGAGGCGAGGTTGTCGGTTAGGGCTTGAGGAGGCATCGGTCAGGACTAGCGGCCCGAATGGGTTTAGCCTGGATCGGATACTATGAGGGATTGGCAGGTTCAGGGAAATGGAGGATTCGGGAGTTTGGTGGAAGCTTGGAAGAGTGGAAGGAGTCTGAGATGTTCGGTTGGTTTGTGTGGGATGGAGAAAAAAAGCCGAAGCCCCTTTAGCCTCATTTTATTGACACTGAGAGGAGCGAAATCGAGGCCATCGTCGCGGGTTTTACGTTGAAATTTTGGCAAATGACGCAAACGGCGCCGAATTTAGCGAGATTTGCGGAGGATTCGACTGTACGAGGTATGTAGGGATTCTTGCTAATTTTTCTTTATTAGAAGTCAACAAATACTCCTCAACAAATGTGGTATGCATCTAAAACGAACCACGTTTGTTGTATGCTGATTGACCGTATGGATCTCCAGATATTTGCTCTGGATGTCATACAAAGATTTTCTATTTTGCGGATCTCCAAAAAGTTTGTTTGGATGTCACGCTGAGGGCTTCATTTTGCGAATCTCCAAAAGTTTATTTGGATGTCATGCTATAATTTTCATTCTGTAGATCTCCAAGAGTCTATCTCTGTGCCTTCATAGATCTTTAGATGCACTTGTAATTTAATTGACATGTTGACATTTGTCAAGTTAGATTTATGGGATAGTGATAGAGTACTTCATACTCAGATCTCTATTGTGTTACTCGTAGATTGACGATAGTAGTTAGCATTGCCACCTCCTGCTCTTCTTTTGCCAACACCGTCACTTTAGTTTCTAGCTTTTTTATAACTATCAACATCTTTTTCTGTCGCAATCATGTATAGATGTAATATTTTCGCTTTATATTGTTGATATTGTTCGAGAGTTATCTGAATTTTATAGATTCATCAGCTAGTGGGACTTTGCTGTCTCTTGTACTTATTGTATCTTACTCAAATTATACTTTTTGCTGATGGCACATTCAATTTATGAAGGATCTTTCATTCTTCCCTCCTTTAACTATATTTTGGCAGTAAATTTTAAATATTTATTTGGGGATCTCGGCACGCAGCGTGATGTCAATCCAAATAAATATATAAAATATCTCCAGTCTTTAGGGATATTTGTAGATGTCATTCAGGATGCTTCTTTTCGTAGCTTTAACTTGAGTCATGAGATTTTGATTCCTTCTGCCCTGTGTTATATATTGCGGACATTAATGGAGGATTATCTGATTTGTCAATACTGACTTGTCGGGGGATTTTCGTACCTTCGGCTCTTATGCTTCTTGCTTTAGCGGGCTTGATGAAGGAGTAGATGCCGGTGACTTAAACCATTCAGGTCTATACTAGGTCGATGGCGAAAAGTCATCGGTCAAGAGCTTTGTGCATAATGGACTTGTTGATGATAAAATCCTCTTAGTTCTTCCTTAGGCTCTATATGAACTTTAGGATAATTTCTTCGATCCTTCGCTTTGTGCTTAGGTGGACTTATTGAAGAAAGATTCCTTCGATCCTCACTTTGTGCTTAACAGATTTATTGAAGGATTTCCAGATTTTGAATTTAATCAATAGTATAAAATATAGGTAGTATCTTGATCCTTAACCATTTAAGGAGACTTTAATCTAATTCACTTGAGTTCATCAGATTGGGCGAGCTAGGATTTGACAGCTCTTCGTCCTCTAGCTGATGAGATGGGGGTTTCTCTATTACGATCTTTCTTATGGGTGTTGAGTAGACGGAGCTACCAGCGATCCAGCCATATTTGGGCGTGTTGGATCCGGCCTTTTACACCCATTTAGGCTTCAGACTTGAGCTATGGGAAACGTATTTCCCAATGCTGATTTTACTGAAGTTAGTAGATTTGGAGTCATCCTTTGTGGTTGAGGATTTGGAGTCTACGATCATTCGGTAGTTGTTCAGGACTCATCTTTCCCACTAGAACTTTAATTCTCTGGTCGATTAAGAGAATTTAGTGGATTACGACTACTTGAACATGTCGAGTCAAATAAGCTTTCGTACTCCCCATAGTCTCTACTAACGGGTTAATGAAATGGGAGTTCCACTACTACGGCCTTTCTTATGGCGTGTTGAGTAGACGGAGCTGCCAGTAATCCGGCAATATTTGAGCTTGTTGGATTCGACCTCTTACACCCATTCGAACCTTAAGCTTCAGGCTGTCAAAATACTTCAAGCTGCTCTAGCTCGACTTGTTAGAGTATGTACTCATAAAAATCTCTTGCTTAACTTTTGAAATCTCGGTACATTGGAAAGGTGGTGTCCCAAACTTTTGGAAGATCACCTGCATATACTTTGAAAAGAATTTGTTGTATTCTTCAGTATGAAAGAATTTTTGTATCGATAATTTTAAATATTTATTCGGGATTTCGGCATGCAGTGCGATGTCTACCTGAATAAAAATTTAAAATGCCCGTCTCGCAGGGACATTTCAGAGTAGAATAAATTTGAAATTTTGAGATTTTAAATATTTATGTGGAGGATATTGGCATGTAGCACGATGTCAACATAAATAAATATTTAAAATATCCCCTATCTTGTGTCGCAGGGATATTTAGAATAGAATAAATTTGGAATTTTAAAATTTTAAATATTTATTTGGGGATCTCGGCACGTAGCTTGATGTCAATCTAAATAAATATCTAAAATACTCACTATCTTATAGGGAGACTTTTAAATAGGCTTTGTATTTTGAGATTTTAAATATTTATTCAGGGTTTTCGGAACGTGGCACAAGATTATATATTTCAAATGCCCCCAATCTTATGGGAGAATTTTGAAATGCATTCTTGCTGCACAAGAGAATTTCAAAATGAAACATGTATATATTAATAAGCATTTATAAAATACACAGTGCATTAAATATAACATTTTCTCCAGCAATTTTATGCGTAGTACTTTTTCAAATATTGACCATTGATCGGCGGTATAGGCCTTTGACCGTCCAGATCAATCAATTAATAGGCTCCTCCTTGGTACATTTTTTCGACGCAAAGGTGCCCTCCCAGTTGGATACAAATTTACCACCGATTTTTCGGTGTGGGATGATTGGCCTTCTCAGCACTAGGATCAATTCCCTTTTTTGAAATGCACAATGGCGTACCATTCGATCAAAGGATATTGCCATTCTTCCTCAGTAGATTTTTAGATTTTATTGAGCCTGTAGTATGATTTCATCGAGTGGGTCGAGCTCTTCCATTCTCAGGCGGGCATTTTGTTCTTGTGTGAGATCATATTGGACGGCTACCTGAAGTGACGACAGTTCAATCTCTAGTGGCAACACTGCTTCAACTCTGAACATCAGTAAGGAGTAGCTTTGGTCGGTGTTTTGTAAGTCGTACGATATACCCACAGCATCTCTGCCATCTTCGTATGCCATTCTCTTTTGTTCTTGATGAGAATCTTTTTAACAGCTTTACCAACATCTTATTGAAAGCCTCCGCCAAGCCATTTGCTCTTGGGTTGTCTATTGATGAATATCGTCAAACTATCTTATGCCGATCAACGAAGTTATAAATTTTTGTACTTTTGAAAGCTGTACCGTTGTCTGAGATTATGCGGCGTGGTACACCAAACCTATAGACAATATTGTGGGTAAAGAAATTGATCACGTGCTCGGATATGACTTCTTTGAATGGAGCCGCTTCTGTCCACTTAGAAAAGTAGTATGTAGCTGCCAGAATAAAGCGGTGTCCCGCTGATGATGGTGGATCTATTGGCCCGATTATATCAGTGCCCCAATATTCGAATTACAAGGACACTACCATTGGGAGCAGTGAATTTTACGGCTGATGAATAACATCACCATGAATTTGATATTCATGGCACCTCTTGGCATGGTCAATATAATCTCTCACCATTGTAGGCCAGTAATAACTCATTCTCTTGATTTTAACAGGCATTTTGGGACCCGACTGATGCGCTTCACAGAGCCCTTCACGAACTTTTGCTACCACTCTATCAGCTTCCTTAGTCCCCAGGAACCTTTGCCACCTCAGGTCAAAAGCCCGTCGATACAACGTGTTGTTGACAAATGCATATCGTAATGCTCTTTTTTCGGATTTGCGCGGTTAGATATTTATCTGTCGGGAGTTTACTTTCTTTGAAGTAGTCGATGAATGGCTGCCTCCAATCATTCTCTACTTCAATATCTAAGCATTGCCACCACGATTCCGAAGCTTGGCTAGCTTTATGTCTCTTGGCTACATGATATCCTTCCAGATAATTTTCCATAATAATCTGATGGAGAGCTTGAGGGTCAATTAGACTTGTATATCGCTGGCTTGAATCCAGTACTTATTTTGCCTTTGGTAATTGTAACAGAGCAGGGTCCAAGACCCGATGGTTGTAAACTCCAATGAATATAGGGCTCTCATTGGTATTCGTCATTTCCTTGACCAATTTAGCCAAGCAATCTGCTTTGGCATTCTGACCTCGAGGAACTCGAGCTATTTTAACATTTGTCACTTACTTCAGGAGCTCGAGAGTTCGCCGATGGAAGTGGGCCAATTCAAGTTTACAAATCTTGTAAATGCCCAGAACTTGATTTATCACTAGTTGAGAATCGCTAAGATATATCCTTGCTTGCATCGTTAATGTTGTTGCTTTGCAAGTTTCATTTTAGGCATTTAAATTATGTTACATGCTATTCATTTGATGTTCCAATTATAACTCAGTTCACTATCATTTGTTCAATATGCAAGCTCAAACCATTAGAGTTCAGTTGAGTCCACAGTACAAGTTCAAGTTCTTGTTCAAAGTCTTCTTAAGTCTTTGGCAATTCAAGCCTCTTGTAGGTCAATTGAGTTCAGGTTCTTTATCGTCATTCCCTCAAATCTGAATTCATTAAGATTTGAGTTCCTTTAAATTTAATTTTGTTGTTCATTAAGGTCCCCTGCTATCAAAAATTAAGTCCCTTATTTAGTGTAAAATCCGTCAGCCTCCCGGCGTCTCCCCCGTTTAGGAGAAAAAACCAAGAGTCTGGGCCTTCCCACCACGCGCAATAAAGGCGTGTATGGTAGGTGTCTATAGACACCGCGGCCATAGTGTTCATTCCCACCACGCGCAATAAAGGCTTGTATGGGGGTCGGCTAGGGTACCTGTTTGAAAACACAATTGGCTTTCCCTCGCTCAATGGTACTTATAAGTAACCCCGCCTTACCGTAGGCGTCGCACCGGATTCCCATCCCACCACGAGCAATAAAGGCGTGTATAGGCGGTTTTTCGGTGCGCCGCGAATGCCAAAATGGGGCTTTAGGTGATCACCCACCTCGTTGTAGGCATCGCATCGGGTTCCCATCCCACCACGCTAATAAAAGCGTGTATAAGCAGTTTTCCGGTGCGCCGCGAACGCTGAAATGGGGCTTTTGGATCACCCGCTTCGTTGCTAGCATCGCGACGCACTTCCTCCCACCACGCTAACAAAAGCGTGCATAGGTGGTTATTTTGTCGCTCTGCTAGCGTCGAAGGTGGGCTCTCGTAGTTTTAAGATTTAGAGGGAATTTATCTTAGCGACATGCGAGGTGGAGTTGGCATGCGGATCGAGGCTGGGGAAGCATATCTTTTTTTATTATAATTAATTAATTAATTATAGGTAATGATAATTAATTATAATTATAATAACTAATTAAAATTAAAATAATTAATTATAATTAATTTTAAGAATTTATAGTTAATTATTAATGATAATAACTAACTATAATAATAATAAATTAATTATAATTTATTTTAATTAAAACTAATTATTATTAATAATTAAATGTAATTAAAATATATAATTATACTTAATTATAATTAAATATAATTGATTATTATTCTTAGTAATAATTAATTATAATTAAAAGAAATTAATTTTAATTAAAAAAGTATGATTTGAACAGAATTTATGCAGGAATTGTGATATTAGGATTCAAGGAACAGTTAAATTTCACAGAGGATTCACCTTTTTTCCATAAATCCTGGATTAATTAAATCCTGTAGTTCGGCGAATTCATTGGATTTAGCCGAAGAAGTGCCCGGAAGGGAGAAGTTACCTTCACAGCTAGCGAACTCCAATTGCTACTTCTGATCCGACCGGGAAGGGAACATCGTCGACGGGGCGGACTCGACCAACAACGAAGGAGCTGATGTCGGCCAGCAATGGGGGAGGCAAGGTCGTCAGTTTGGGCTTGAGGAGGCGTCGGTCGGGACTAGCGGCCCGAATGGGTTCGGCCTGGATCAGATACTATGAGGGACGGGCAGCTTCAGGGAAATGGAGGATTCGGGAGTTTGGTGAAAGCTTGGAAGAGTGGAAGGAGTCTGAGATGTTCAGCTGGTTTGCGTGGGATGGAGTAAAAAAAGCCTAAGCCCCTTTATCCTCATTTTATTGATGCTCAGAGGAGCGAAATTGAGGCCATTGTTGCGGGTTTTACGCAGGAATTTTGGAAAACGATGCAAATGTCGCCGAATTCAGCAGGATTTGCGGAGGATTCGACTGTAGGAGGTATGTAGGGATTCTTGCTGATTTTTCTTTATCAGAGGTTAACAACAGTCAACAACCAGTTAGTGGTAATCAAATGCACTGATCCCTTGCAAGCAGAGGTGGTTAGTAGGCAACAAATGCAAACATTCATAAGCCGCTTCAAGGATCTTCGAACACTATGATACTCTTTAAGCAGACATTAGTTAGTTAGCAAATGAAAGTTGCAGCCCGTACGAGTACTAAAAGTTAGTGTATAAAGAACGTAGCAGTGCTCTCCAATCGACATCTAAGTAGATTCAATGATAGTCTTTACGACAGTCATGCAGGAAGAGATAGTTGCCCCCACTACATCCACTTGCAAGCATTGACGGAAGTTTGTAGCGAGCATATCAGTCTACTTGTAGATAACGACGGTAGATGAGACGGGAAAGCAATGATCTCCTTACAACCGACATCAAGTGTCTTGAAGATACAAGCGGTAATCTCCACGAGAACTGAAGGACATGCGGTGAATATGAATGCCTACTACAACTGCATAAAATTTGCCGTATGCAATGATAATCGATGACGAGTGATGGGTGTTGTGACACCCTTACAATTAATAGATAGCCACTGGCCAATCCCTAAACCCATACCGCTACTATATGCCATATACACGTGTCTCTACGTGTCTGGTTGACGTCTAGCCTTAATCAAAAGTTCTCTCTCTTTATCGAGAGAGATAATTAACTATAGGGGCTTGTGCCTATAGGAAACTAGAACTTAGATCAAAGAGTCCTCACAAAATGTGGGCAAAATATCTGAGAAGTGTCTTATCTACAAACCCAATCTGTCTTCTCAAAATTTACACCACAACTTAATCCGTTAAAACTCCCCTCAAAAGTAGGAGAGATCAGGGCGCAAATTTTCGGAGTCCACAAGGATTAAGTTTTTTGTTATGCACTTCAACAAAAATTTTAGGGAGGAGCACAAAAGAGTAAGAAGTTGTTTTTGACCTGGATCACATGGTATTCGTAAGTAATATTTAGAATTCTCTTTTATAGAGGTTAACACTCTCCATGGTTTGCTGGCAACCTTAGTTATGTTGACTATTACAAGTGTTAAAAGAATATGTAGGTAAATTCTTCTTTCCGACGGATATTTAGGCAAGATTGCCTTTATTTCTTAATGTACTTTTCTTCGTATGATGACTTTTGGATATCACATAGCTCATGCGTTAAAAAAAAAAAATTTAATTCAACACCAACGAACTAACTAATTAGAAATTTTGCATCACTTTATTTGAGTTCATATAGCTTGAGGTGATGTAGTTGTGGAATTTGTCAACACTATCTTCATGATCTCATTGGAGATTGTTTTTGTTGTCTTAACTGAAGATTATATATGCTTAATGCATTATACGACTTGACATTTTTTCCGAAAAGAATTTTAAAATTAAGAAAGTTAATGGGCATCCATTATTTTAGTATGCCTCAGCTAAGTTAATGACCCATAAACATTTTTGGGTACCCATTAACCTATAAAATAATGCTCTTATATTTTTTGCATTCACATTGCTTGGTACATACGACATCAGCTTTGACTGGTTAGGACTATCTTACATGCCATCCTTTTAAACTAAGACCCCTGACCACCTTTTAACATCTATAGTAAATACCTACACTTGGGCAATCCAACCCCATACACCTATCATTTTTTTGTTTTTACGAATACGTCGTTCTCGCTTATTAGTTTTGGACTTTAAGATGAAGGGGCAGAAGATATAAAATAAAGTTAATTATTGTTTAAGGATTAGATGGGGGCATTTAAAGAATATTAATAAAAATATTTTTGAGAGTAAAATTCTAGATCTTAAGATTTTATTTGTGTATGAGGAAGCTAATGTTATGTGAAAAAAAAAAGATTGTGATATTAAGAATGTTGCAAAAGATGTGTTTAGAGTATCAAAGAGAAAAGCTACTAATATTAAAAGTAGTTGGTGATGAAATCAAAATGTGATTAACTTAGCGATTGACTTTAGTGACCTTAGCACCCTAAATGAAAACACATAATTTTTTTTTTATTGTCATATTAGTAAAACTGAAGTCAAGGAGGCTTTAAAGAAAATGAAGTATGGAAAAGCTGTTGGAGCTGATGATTTTCCAATAGAGGTGTGGAAATGCTTAGGAGTTGAAGAAATTTCTTGGCTTATTAAACTTTTTAATATTATTTTGAATACTAAAAAGATGCCAGATGAGTGGAGAATAAGTGTGTTGATTACTATTTTTAAGAATAAAGATGATGCACAAGATTGTGCGAATTATAGAGGAATTAAGTTAATCTGTCATACTAAAACTATGGGAGAGAGTTATGGAGCATAGGTTGTTGCGTGACACTCATGCTTCTCAAAATCAATTTGGATTCATGCCAGGTAGGTCTGCTATGGAAGCTATACATTTATTGAGAGGATTGATGGAGAAGTATAGAGAGAATAAGGAGGATCTTCATATGATTTTTATTTATTTAGAGAAAGCATATGATAAAATTCCAAGAGAAGTGCTATGGAGAGTTCTACATAAGAAAGGGGTTAATAATGCTTATATTCAAGTCATTATGGACATGTATGCAGGAGCTATTACTTCTATTCAAACACAAGGTGGTTTCACCAAATATTTTCCTATTTCAGTTGGATTACATCAAGAATCAGCCTTTAGCCCATATCTTATTGCTTTAGTCATGGATGTTCTCACTAGACATTTGCAAGAGGTTTTATCCTGGTGTTTGATTTTTGCTGATGATATGTTTCTTGTTAATAAGACTAGAGAGGGAGTTGAAGGTAAACTTGAATTATGGAGGTCAACCTTAGAGCCTAAAGGCTTTCGTTTGAATAGATCTAAAACTGAATATATGGAGTGTAATCTTAGTGATAATAGATCTAGTTAGGGGATTGTGACTTTGGGTGATCAAGTCATTAATAAGAGTACACGTTTTAGATATCTTGGGTTTATTGCTCAGAGTGATTGTGAAATAGATGAGAATATTATTAGTAGAATTCAAGTTGGATGGTTGAAATGGAGAAATACATCGAGCTTGTTGTATGATAAAAAAGCCCCTCTCAAACTTAATGGAAAATTCAATAAGATGGTAGTGAGACCTGCAATGCTTTATAGTGCAAAATGTTGGCCATTAAAAGAGAAGCATAATATTAAGTGTTGCAGAGATGAGGACGTTCAGGTGGATGAGTGGATTTACTCTTACAGTTAGGATACGAAATGAGCATACATGTGAAAAGGTTTGAGTAACTCCAATGGAAGATAAGATTAGAGAGAGTCGCCTTAGATGGTTTGGTCACATAAAACGACGGCCTTCCGATGACCTGGTTAAGAAAGTAGATGCATTAGGTTTGACTTATCTTAAGAAAGGTAGAGGTAGACCTAAAAAGACTTGGTTAGAAAGTCTTAGAAATGACTTTTCTTTATTAGATTTAGTTGAGAATTTGACTCTTAACATGACACAATGGAGAAAAAGGATTAATGTTGTCGACCCCACATAGTGGGATAAAGACTTCTTCTTCTTCTTCTTGTTATGAATACCTCGTTCTCATCATTTGAGCTTCCATTCATTCTCCTTGGACATTTTGAACAAAAGCAAGGGAGAACTCTCCATCTCTCTTAGGTGTACTCTATTGCCAAATCTTCTTTCTTAGTTATCACCTGTAGTTTACTCACCTTAAATCATTTCATGACATTTTGCTTCTCTTCTTTCGTCAATCCTTAAGATGTATAGCCATTCCAAATGATCCTAGAACAAGAATCGCAGGGGATCTTCCTACTCTGAAATCTGGCCAAATGGTTCTCACCTCAACATAAATCGTGCTTCCATCAACAATCCTCATTATATCGGCTAAACAATATATTTAGGGTGTAATATCATACACTTATTCAAAAGCTTAGGCTTGCTTGTCTTTTTTTGTGTGGTTCATCTTTTATATTTGATTTATATGAATATTCTATGATAATGAGATGATTGATGGTAACTGTCACTATTGACTAAAATCTTTTCTCTGTGGTTTTTCTCTTATCATTAGTGGCAACGATTAGATTAATTAAAAATATCATGATACAATATCATGTACATTGTCCAGTACAATTTGTTTAAATTTTTAATTATTGTAATTAAGGAAACTATTTTTGCTTTTAAGTCATTTGAAATATTGATTGTATTTTACGATTAGTTTAATTTTTTAGATCATATAATTAATGCAAATTGATCTTATCATGAAATCCATATTAAGGCATATTATATGGGAAAAAGGATCAAAATTATACATTAACTCTTTATGAGGGACCAAAATGGTCCCCAACTATATTATTTAGAAGATCATTTTGGTAATTGAATTCTTTAAAAAAGAATCAAAATAATTTCGTCGTGGGACTATTATGATTCCTTTTTAAGAAGTTGAGGGACCAAAATGATCTTTTAATATAGCTAGGATTACTTTGGTCTTTCATAAAGAGTCAATGAACCATTTTGATTCTTTTCTCTATATTATATAGTACGAATTAGTTATGATCAATTTGTATCAATTTTGATCAATTTGTATTAAATAATTTGGTAAGCCTTAATTTTTTTTAACTTTCATGTATGTGCTGTCTTTTAATCTCTAAATCTGATTACATATGACAAAAACCCAATAAAATAACATTTTAATTCGGCTATTGTTGCTCTGTGTATGATTAAGTCTAGTTTGAGCTAGAAACAATCTTCGAGTTTTGTATGTCTTGGTTGAAACATGCCTAACATTGTAAACTTTTTTCTAGTGTACACTTGCAATGTGATAGGAAGTATTTGTAGAAATTTAGGAAAAACCTTGGCTGAAATCTAATTTCAGCAATTTTCGAAAACTAACAACAAGAAAATTCGGAATAGAACACACAAGAACACTTTTTTATTGAAAGTTTTATGATAGAAAATACAAGATACAAGTGGATCTACATTGGGAGAGGAAATTCGGCTCTCCCAAATCTTCCCTTCGTCTGATTGACTTAGGATTTTCCCTACTTCCCTGGCTGTAGACGCCCTCTGATGGCGATATTTTGGTTTGGCCCTCTAGCAGTTTCTTCAATATCTCTTCTAGGATGGAAAATTTTAAATTGATCTTATCATGGATGACTGAAATATCCTTTTTTTAATCTGAAACTTGAATTTGGAGATCTGAAATTTCAGATTTCATTTGTCTGATCTCTCCTTCTAATACTTCTACCTTTCTTCCTGCCATAAGTCCTCGGATCTTTATTAAGCTCGAAAATCTGGATTTCCACCACAAAAGCAGCAAAATTCACAGCCTGAAATAGAAAAAATTGTTGTAGAATTCTCCAAAAGCAACGCAAAAACAATCCAGAAACCACTTTGATACCAATTTGATAGGAAGTGTTTATAGAAATTTTTGAAAAGCCTTGGCTGAATTCTGATTTCAGTAATTTCTGAAAACCAACAACAATAATACTAAGAATAGAACACACAAGAACATTGAATATTTTATGAAAGAAAATACAAGATACAAGTGGTTCTTTAATTGGAGAGGAAGATTCGGCTCTCTCAAATCTCTAGATGCTGCTAGAGCCCAAAACCTAAGAGAGAGATCAAATTTCTGCCAAATTCAAGATACCCTAACCCTAGGAAAATAAATTATTTAATGCATCCAATTCAAAAGGAAATCTCTAAACAACCCCTACTTTGAAATTTTACTCCTAACTCTCTCAAAAATCCTTCCTAAATAGCTCTGTTGGCCCTTGCGATTCGAGCGGCAGGGATGGGAGGCGGGCTCTGTTCCGCCTCGCTTAGAAGCGGGCCGGTCCCATTGTGGACCGGCTGGGCCGGTCCCATTGTGGACCGGCTGGGCCGGTCTAATGACCGGTCTAACAAAATGTTAATATTAAACACCTCCAAATAAAAATGTATCAGTAAAATAATAGTTCAACTTAATTATGTTTGATTTTATCAATAGTCATGCTCTAACATGCTGTCAACATTGGATTGATGTTTTAATGAGCGGATTGTGAGAATAATTTAGACAAAAAAATTTCTTCTCTTTGCATTAATTCGATACAAAAGGGCACCAAAGACTAGAAATTTTTATGGTTCTTTTTTCATTGAGCGGAGTGTTTAGAGTGTCAGGATGTGCAGTAATTCAGAGAAGTACCGGACTTTGGAATGAGATGGGCATGAATGGGGGCAAGTACGCAGCAGCTGCCACCCTGTCGAGAAATGGGATTCTTGTTCGGTCTTTTCGGGTGCTTCAACTGTCTACTGTGCATCAAAAGTTTCACTTAATCTGATGAAGATTTTTATGGTCTTTAACATTTTTTTTAATACTTCTTCCACCATGGGTGGTGTTTGAGTTCGTAGAAACTGGCAATCTCAACAAAATATGCTTGCGAGAAAGGCCTTTTGATTCTGTTTGTTGAAGAAATTTATATGTAGATCCGTTTACTGAATTCTTTTCTGCACTTCTTTTAAATTGATGTTTGCCGTTTATAGAATTTAAATTTATCATGTTAGATTCTGATTAATAGCTGACAATAAGGCAATAATGTTTGCTTTTGCCTAGTTCTTCCGTTCCAGTTCATTCTGATATATTTATAGGAAATTAAGTAAAATCCGATTATTTCAGTGTAACATGCTATGTTCATTATGCTGAAATTTGAAAGGGATTCAGATTCATGAACTGTTTATTTGGACGTCCATAGCTAACTAGTTGATCATTTGACCAGTATTCTATTTGCTTCATGCTTATAGATCAGAACTGTGAATTGAACTGATAACTACTTTATAATCAGAGCTTGCTGCAGCATAATTTTATTCTGTATGATATCTCTGAAGTTCTTTGAATTCTATTTACAGGTTGGCAATACCAAGAATCACCACCAACAATACAGTGCCTTATAGAAAAAGCCTTAACACGCATCACAAAACTTGATCGCAAACAGCTTCGTTTGGTTGGTGCAGGTAGAACTGATGCTGGTGTTCATGCGTGGGGTCAGGTTTGTAGTTTCTTGAGTGGAAATTCTAGAAAATGATGCTACAGAAGATTTCTATATATTTTTCACTGTGATTCTACGAAAGTTTTCATGTTTCTCTTCTTTTACTGTAGAAACAATTTGGATCTTTTCATCCATTATTCTATATTAAATTCTTGAAGAATGCTTTATGAATCTCTCGATTTATTCTGATTTGAATTATTGGATAACACCATATTGTGAGTATGCATCCATCATGTTCTGCAAGGTTGCCCACTTTATCACTCCTTTTAATTATGATTGCTTGGAGAGTATTCATGCTGCACTTAATGGCCTTCTTCCCTCTGAAATCCGAGTGAGGGAAATCAGTCCTGCATGTCCTGAGTTTCATGCTCGGTTCTCCACAATTAGTAAGTTATATCATTATAAGATCTACAACGATCTGATCATGGATCCATTTCAAAGTCGTTATGCCTACCATAGTGGTTATAAATTGAACCCAGTTGTAATGAGGGAGGCTGCATCATATTTTGTTGGTAGGCATGACTTCACCTCTTTCGCTAATGTGTCACACCGTGATGGATTGGTCAATCCTGTGAAGGAAATCTTTCAGTTTCATGTCAAAGAAATGGTATTTCATGGAACCATATATATTTCTATGGACATGCTTCTTTGTTGTATAAATATTTTTTTTATTTTTGCTTCTATTGTCTGCAGGATCATGTTTTTCAAATTGAGGTTGAAGGTACAGGTTTTCTGTACAGACAAGTAAGAAACATGGTCAGTTTTTGTTTACACGATGAAACTTATCCTCACAATTAGATATATTTCATGTAAAATCTGTCATCAATTACTTCAATATTAAATAGAAATTCTTCATGGATTTTAATAGTGAATATTCCCCATAATGTTCTTGACATGTTTGCTTTAATTTGAACTTTTTTCTTTGACTTAAAACTTGTTTATGGATGATATATGATTAATGCATGTTATATTGAACATGGAAATTCCCCTTGAATTTCAATGAAAAGCTTCTAATGTGATGCTTTAATTTGATTATTTCGAGTGGTCAATTGGTTGGTATGAAGTGAAATACACGAGGAAGATAAAGTTGATGCTGACAAGTTCTTTGTTAGAGTCAATAATAAGTTGTCTAGTAAACTACAATAAATCTATCCATATTGAGGATGGATTATGTGCTGACTTTTTGAGGATATGTGGCTACTTATTGGGGATCATTTTATCTTGATGTGTTTTGGATTGTTTCCTTACATGAAAGAATGATAATTACTCTTTACCTCAAAAATTTAGGTCAGGTTGCTACTCACTGAGAAAGTTTGAAATGGTTTTCATATTGCACGCACAACGATTACTTGAATTGTTGTATCATCTATTTGACAAAAGTAGAAATTTTACTTCCCAAGAACTTCATGTTGTGAATTTTCTCTCTTTTTATTTTTCGGCTGCAGGTTGCATTATTGATCGAGATTGGCCGTGAAGCACTGCCTCCTGTTGTGGTACGGGATATCTTAGCTGCCTGTAACCGCCGAGAACTTGCCAAGTTTGCGATGTCAGCTCCTCCTCATGGACTTTGTCTCATGTCTGTTAATTACAGTGATGATATCCTGAAAGCTCCTGCAGGATGTCCGGCTTCTAGTTTTGGCAGGCCTCAAACAGCGAGTAAATGTAGACTCCCATTTTACTGAATTGTTGTTGTTAACATTGTATTTTGCTTGAAAAGAAAAGAAGTCTTCTCAATTTCAATAAATTTGATAATTCATGGCTTACTTGCATTATTCTGAACAATGGATCTCATGAACTGCGTTATTGTATGTTCTTGGTATATCGTTTGGGATTGAGCACTGTGAGATTGGCGTCTGATTTAATTTCTCTTAGTTGCGACTTGATTTGGATAATTTTATGAGCTATTGTGGGATCTTGACATTTCAATAATCCGCCAATGGCTTTATGCATTCTTGCTGCCTTCAATAGCCAACTATAGTTTGGAAACCAAATTGAACTATTCTTAATACTTGCATCAGTATTAAAAGTCCCTGCGGTTAAAGCATCCAGTTTGAATGCTGCTTCATCAGTCTATGGAGGCGGAACCCATTTGGGCATGTGCTTAAATGAAGCTTTATTAATCCATGAATAGTGTTGAATTCACGACTATCCGAAATTCACCCCCTGCTATCTTAAGATTATAAAGTGAAAGAGAAAAAAAATTATAAAGTGTTTTTTGTAAAAGCCGTATGACTACATGTGTTGGACTCTCCATGTAAGCCAAAACGAGCAAAATAATAAAAAAAAAGAAAAAAAGCTCACATACCTGCCGGCTGCCCATCCCCCGTATCCTGCTACTGCCGAATCAGTCGCAGCCTGCTACAGTACTGCCCATATCCTGTGCGAACGGCGCCACTCATGTCGCTTCTCCCACGTGCGTAGCTCACCTCGAGCGGGCCCCGAAGTCGTCGTTAAATACCGACCCCAAAGCCTCTGCTTCGAGACTCGCTCATTTCTTCCACATGGGGAAACTCCCGCAAGCTTCGCAATACCCTCGCAAACCCTCTCCCGCTGAAACCTCTACCTCTGATCCCTATCCAACCCAGGAAGCCAACTCCTCTCTACCTCCCATTCATCTAGCCGAGCACAAGCAAGACCCAGTCTCTACTGTAGCCGAACCCCCACTCATCCTCCACCTTCCGAGAGAGAGAGAGAGAGAGAGAGAGAGAGAGAGACCTACTTAGCTGAACCCGTCATTGCTCCCGATCTCTTCCCAGTTCCGATCCCAAGTCCGACGGCCCTTACCTGTATCGACGTCGAGGCCACCTACGACCGGACCTCACCCCTTCCTCCCTCTGTCTCAACTCCAGCCACCGCCTAGCCCTAGCCGAGACCTCCTCTCTGCCTACCGGAGCCTCCAAGCCGAATACCCTGCTCCTTTCCCGATTCCCTCTTATCTGCTTGTAGCCGACGCCTCCCAGTGTTGCAAATCTGGTTTTGATGATGACAAACATGTTTCCAGTGTATTTTTCTTGGCTAATCAGTTTCAGGCACAAAAGACCGCAAGCTACTCAAGCCAACTCAAGATCGGGTCCAAGTGTGTCAAATGTATGATTTTTTCTTTTATTGAGTCAATTGTAATGTAACTGATTCCCTAGCTAAGTAACCTTGCACACACACACTCAGGGAGAGAGATTGAGTGAGTTAGAGTTTCTGTTAAAATTTTGTTCAGATCGTCCTGGACGATATCCACATCGTCCTGGACGATCCAGTTAAAACAGAAACCCTAATTAGGGCGACTAAGTTAAGAAGGACTGATTGAGCCGATCGTCCTGGACGATCTACGGATCGTACGGGACGATATTCCCAAATCAGAAATTCTCAGCCGCCAGATTAAGTTAGGCAAGTTTTATTTTAAGTATTTTGGTCTGATCGTCCCGGACGATACGTGTATCGTCCTGGACGATTCACTACAATCATGCCTAAATTAGTCTGGTAATTAAGGAAAGCGATTAATGTTTAATTGATACGATCACATCGTCCTGGACGATCGCAGGATCGTCCCGGACGATCGTGATCGTCTTGTGCATTTCAGCTGTACGTCCAGAACTATGTACAGGATGATTTGGGGCCTTTTTGAACTAATCGTACCGGACGATTACCCTATCGTACGGGACGATCAAGTCATTTTTTGGTCGTCCAGCACAGATTTCTCTGGACGACCCGAACTGTCTTCTGGACGATTTCCTTCAATTTGAACTAATCGTCCCGGACGATCGCAGGATCGTACGGGACGATATGAACAACTTTTTCTACTGATCGTCCAGAAGAGCCAGATCGTCCAGGCTGAAACAGCTGAATTTGAAATGATCGTACAGGACGATCTACCGATCGTCCTGGACGATCTTGGCCGACAAGTTGAGATTTAGGGCAAATTTTAAGCCCTCCTTTAAAAGAACTTTTTCCTAGATTTGGAAAAATCTTTTGCTGCCTTCCTTCCCTGAGAAATCCTAGAGAGAGAGAGAGTTGGGAGAGAGAGAAGAGATCTTGTGAGGGGGAGTTAGTGAGGGATTCACTAAGGTTGCTCCAAGCACGGATCAGAGTCGTCTTCTCCGCTCGTCGTCTGTCGTCTAGTCGGTGTTCTTCGTGGGAGGATCGTTCGCAAGAAGATCCGGGTTCTCTGCCTGCTTCAGGAGGAAGCGAAAGGAGTTCGTGGGTTCTCTGCCCGCTTCAGGTGGAAGCAAAAGGAGTTCGAAGGTTCTCTGCCTGCTTCAGGAGGAAGCGAAAGGAGGCCGGGTTCTCTGCCCGCTTCAGGAGGAAGCGAAAGGAGTTCGTGGGTTCTCTGCCCGCTTCAGGTGGAAGCAAAAGGAGTTCGAAGGTTCTCTGCCTGCTTCAGGAGGAAGCGAAAGGAGGTCGGGTTCTCTGCCTCACCGTGTGGTGAAAAGGAGGTGTTTTGTACAGGCTTCTCCGCCTTGCTGTGGGAGCAAAAGGAGAGTCACTTTCGTTTAGTGCAATACCCGGAGGGGAGGCTCCGGGGAGTGGACGTAGGTCAAGTTGACCGAACCACTATAAAATCTGGTTTGCTTTTTTTGATTCAGTTTTGCATTTTACTTTTGAATATAAACTGCTTGGGTGAATATCGTTGGTTGATCTTTTCGTTATTGTTTACTTGTTTCCGCTGCTAAGTATCGAAAAGATTTTTGTAGTTATCGTGAAATTTTTAAATAACCAATTCACCCCCCCTCTTGGTTAGCCTCGGGACTAGTTCACTAGGGCTTAACATCCCTATCGAACTTTCAAGTGGTATCAAAGCGGGATTCAAAATTTCTGTTTAAAAACTTTTGAATTTGATCCATGGCTAACTGTAACAATCGTAATACTGCTGAAGGTTATTCTATAACGAGACCACCGTTGTTTGATAACATTCCATTTGATTTTTGGAAAACACGCATGTCTACTTTTCTTCAGTCTATTGATTATCGCATGTGGATGTTAGTTAAGGACGGATACGAACCACCTTTTCGAATGGTTAACAATGTGAAAACTGAATTGCCGTTTGCTGATTGGACGTTTGATGATCGTGATTTAGCACAGTTAAATGCCAAATGTTTGAATTGTTTCTTTTGTGCTTTAAAATCTGAGGACTATATGCGTGTTTCTACTTGTACAACGGGAAAAGAGATTTGGGATAGATTATGTATAACATATGAAGGTACAACTGAAGTCAAACAATCTAGGTTAAACATCTTGTTACATGATTACGAACTTTTTCGCATGAAACCTAGTGAGACTATTTCAGAAATGTACACAAGGTTCACTCAGATTGTTACCTCTTTGCATGCTTTAGGTAGAGAACTTACCAACTACGAAAGAGTGAACAAGATTCTTAGATGTTTGCCTGCTTCTTATGATGCTAAGATTACTGCTATTACTGAATCCAAAGATTTAAATACTTACTCTATTGACAGCTTACTTGGATCACTCATTGCTTACGAGCAAGGGGTGAACCAAAGGCAACTTGATGCAGGTGAACGCAAGAAAGAGAAGACCGTGGCACTAAAGGCCAAGGATTCAGATGCTAGCTCTTCCGGGCCTGATAGCGATGATGTTGCCTTAATCACAAGGCAATTTAAAAGCTTTCTAAGGAAGAAACATAAGAACTATCAGAAGTGGAACAAGGGTAAGTCCAATAAAAACTTTAAGGGTTCATCTGAATCGGTTTGTTTTGAATGCAGGAAGCCCGGACACATTAAGGCTGATTGTCCGACACTTAAAGCTCATCCAAGCAAGGAGAAGGGTGAGGAGAAACCAAAGTTCAGAAAGGACAAGAAGCGGATTCAGAAGGCGTTCTGGGCAGACTCTGCATCCGACTCTTCTGAGACTGAAGCTGAAGAGGAGGAAACAAACTTGTGTTTGATGGCTGATGATCACCCTGGTCAGTCCGACCAGGAAGAGGTATGTGAGCTTACTTACGATCAGTTATTTGAAGTTTCTGAAAAGATTCATACATCATATAGGAAGCTTAAGAAAACCCATGCTAGTTTGAAACTAGATTATCTGACTTTGCAAAAAGAGCATGAAGTGTTGATTAAGGATCATTCCACCATTGATAGCAATCACATGTCTTTACTAGATGAGTTTGATGAACTGAATAAAAAGCATTCTGATTTAATTGTTGAGCATAACTTGTTAAAAACAGCGCATGTTGAATTAGAACTTGCTTTTAAGAAAGTGAATGATTTGGCATCTGAGTTAGAAAGTATTGAAAGTGCAAAAACGTTTGAAATTGGAAGTTTAAACAAACACATTGAGTTTTTGAAAGTGAAAATCAGTTCTTTTGAAAATAACAAAACACCGCCTACTTTTGAACAATTTTATGCACCGCCACCTTTTAAAAATTCTGTTGCAAGTTCTTCAAAGTATGTTTCATACACTACTAGGAAGAGGCACTATCACTCACGACGTTTAGTTAATCCTTTTCCTGGTGTTAGATGTTTTTCATGTGGCATGTTAGGACACATATCACACACTTGTACTGTTCACCGTAGTACACATTGGGTGTGGAGACCCAAACTGCCTGTTGCACAGCACAGCACGCATGCATCGCATTCTTCTTTTCATAAGATGGAACCCAAACCTGTTTGGGTTCCTAAGACTGACATTTGATGATTTTGTAGGTGTGCTCTCACACAAGACCTCGTGAGAGCATGTGGTACCTGGATAGCGGATGTTCTAGATATATGACTGGAGATGCAAATCAGTTCATTTCGCTGGAGGCCAGAGCTGGAGGCAAGGTTACACTTGGAGATAACACCACCAGGAAGGTGGTAGGCACAGGTATAATTGGTGATTCAAAGAACTTTATGATTGATAATGTTTTGCTTGTAGATGGACTGAAACACAACCTGCTGAGCATCAGTCAACTCTGCGACAAGGGATACAACATCAAATTCCTGCCCACTGGCTGCATTTTAAGCTTAAATGATGAAGTTGTTTTGCAGGGGCAAAGGATCAACAACGTCTACAAGCTGGATGTAAGTAGCATCAAATCTGATAATTCAATTTGCTTAAAAACTGCTGCTGATGAGTCTTGGTTATGGCATAGGAGATTGTGTCATGCCAGTATGAAAACCCTTAGGAGAGTCACCCAAAAGGACTTAGCTAGAGGTGTGCCCAAGCTTAAGTTCACTAAGGATCACCTGTGTGATGCCTGTCAGTTGGGGAAGCAAGTCCAGTCCTCTTTTCACTCTGTTAAGGACATTAGCACCTCTAGACCTTTAGAAGTTCTTCACATGGACCTCTTTGGACCCATTAGCACTGCCAGCTTAGGGGGGAGAGTCTATGGTTTTGTGATTGTTGATGATTATTCAAGGTTCACTTGGGTTAAGTTTTTGTCACACAAATCTGAGTCATTTGATGAGTTTAGATCTTTCTCTACTTGGATTCAGAAGAAGTTAGGATGTGAGATTATTACCATCCATAGTGATCACGGAGGGGAGTTTGAAAATGAACGATTTGGAAGTTTTTGTGAGAATCATGGGATTAGTCACAATTTTTCAGCTCCTAGGACCCCTCAGCAGAACGGGGTAGCTGAAAGGAAGAACAGGACCTTAGTGGAAGCCGCTAGAGCCATGCTTGCCGAGTATTCACTTCCAAAATACTTTTGGGCTGAAGCGGTGAACACTGCCTGTTATGTGCTGAATAGGGTGAATGTGAGAGTCAAACTGAACAAGACACCTTATGAGATCATTAAGGGTAGAACACCAAATCTGTCCCACCTCCATGTCTTTGGCTGTAAGGTTTTCATTCTAAACAACGGGAAGTCACCCTTAGGAAAATTTGACCCCAAATCTGATGAAGGAGTGTTCTTAGGATATTCAAGTGTGGGGAAATCCTTTAGGGTGTTCAATAGGAGGACTTTGGTGGTGGAAGAAACAACCCATGTAGTGTTTGATGAATCTGATCCTAAGGAGTCTAGATCTGAAGTAGAAGATGAAGAGATTGTTGAGGTTACCCAAGGAGTTGGAAATACAAATTTGGAGGAAAGGGTAGAACCTCAAACCCCATTGCCTAGAGATTGGAGATATTCTTCGAGTCATCCTAAAGAACTGATCTTAGGAGACCCTTATGAAGGTGTTAGGACTAGGCATGGACTTAGGAAGGAAGTAAACCATTCTGTCTTTATCTCAATGACTGAACCCACCAACATCAATCAAGCCTTGTCGGATGAGTTTTGGATTTTAGCTATGCAGGAAGAATTGAATCAATTTGTAAGGAATGATGTTTGGGAGTTAGTAGAAAGACCTAGAAACCAAAGTATTGTGGGAACCAAGTGGGTCTTTAAGAATAAGATGAATGATTCTGGTGTGGTGGTGAGAAATAAGGCAAGATTGGTGGCTAAGGGGTATAATCAGATAGAAGGGATAGATTTTGAGGAAACTTTTGCCCCTGTAGCTAGATTGGAAGCCATTAGAGTGCTACTAGCCTTTGCCTGTTACAAGGGATTTAAGCTGTTTCAAATGGATGTCAAGAGTGCCTTTTTAAATGGGGTAATTAAAGAAGATGTTTTTGTAGAACAACCCCCAGGTTTTGAGAGTTCCCAATATCCAAGTCATGTCTATAAATTAAAAAAGGCCTTATACGGATTGAAACAGGCACCCAGAGCTTGGTATGAGAGGCTTAGCACATTCCTGTTAGAAAGAGAGTTTGTTAAGGGGAGCGTAGACACCACCCTTTTTCTGAGGAGAATAGGAGATGACTTACTCATTGTCCAGATTTATGTTGATGATATAATTTTTGGATCTTCTGATAAATATTTATGTGATGAGTTTTCCAAAACAATGAGTAAGGAGTTTGAGATGAGTATGATGGGAGAATTGTCCTACTTTTTGGGGTTTAGCATAAGGCAAATGGATGATGGAACTTTTCTCAATCAATCAAAATATACTAAAGACATTTTGAAGAAATATGAAATGGACAAAGCCAAGCCAATCAATACTCCCATGCCCTCCTCAGTTCAGTTAGATAAGGATTCAAATGGAAAATCTGTTGATCAGAAGAAGTATAGAGGGATAATAGGTTCACTGCTTTACCTGACTGCTAGCCGACCCGATATCATGTTTAGTGTCTGTCTTTGTGCTAGGTTTCAGGCTGATCCTAAAGAGTCCCACCTGACTGCTGTTAAGAGAATTCTTAGATATCTTTTAGGGACCCCAAACCTAGGAATTTGGTACCCTAGGCACAGCACCTCTTTTGAGATCATTGGATATTCTGACTCTGACTTTGCGGGGTGTAGGGTGGATAGGAAGAGTACCTCTGGGACTTGTCAATTCATAGGACAGTCGTTAGTCTCCTGGTCCAGTAGAAAACAGAACTCAGTTGCACTTTCCACTGCTGAAGCTGAGTACATTGCCTTAGGAAGTTGTGTGGCCCAAGTTCTTTGGTTGAAACAACAAGTCTTGGATTTAGGAGTACCCGTTGGCACAATTTCTGTTCTGTGTGATAATACCAGTGCCATCTGTATCTCTAAGAATCCAATCCAATATTCTAGGACCAAACACATTGACATTAGGCATCACTTCATTAGGGACCATGTTACAAAAGTGGACATTGAGCTACATCATGTAGCAACTGAAAATCAGCTGGCTGACATATTCACTAAACCACTGGCCTTTGACTCATTCAGCATTTTGAGAACCAGATTAGGAGTGATTGATATAAATGCTTGATTCTGATGACTGCTGATGTATTATCTTTCTGATTGGTATTCTGATTTCTGTTAGTTAGGTTTAGTTTTTTTGATTTCTGATTTCTATTAGTTAGTTTTTGGCTTTGATTATTTACTTTCAGTTGATTTTATGTTTTTGCTGATTTCTGTTTTAGCCTTATTGTTAGTTTGATTTGAGTATTTACTCTGATATGATTTTATACTTTTTTTTATTCACTGGTTCATATCTTGCACTTATTGTTTTATGCTTTTCAAGATCTGATCACCGCTCACTACTTCTGGTGATCTGAATTTTTGACTGAGAGTTTTTACCTTGGTTTGGTTTGGAAGTTGATAAGCAGTGATTGACTTCGCTGAATCTGTTAAAGGGGAGAAACATTGATAATTGTTTCTCTTCCTCTAACTCCTTTTCTGGTGTGTAGTTTCTTTTGAATAAAAATCCTTTTCAAAATTAAAATGTTAGTTTTTGAAATAGAGATTATTTTATCTTCCTACAGTAATCTGCCTCATATCAATAGTGTTTTTCAAAGTCTTGAGTCATTAGTTTGATTTTCTAAATCAAGTGATTGCATTTATCATATGTTGTATGGGTTTTGTTTTGTGAATCGTTCTTCCTTACTGCGGAGAGTCATCTCCTATGTCTGGAAGATAATCTCACAGCTGAGACTCTTTAATGATTATGAAAAGGAGAAAGCTTATAAAAGATGCGCAGTGCGCCAGATAATTTGAAAAAGAGGCATAAAATGAGCCCAAAACTGAAAAGATGCAAAATTGCCAAGTTGGATACACAAAGTGTATCAAAAATCAAAAGATGCGCAAAGCGCCAATCAATTTGAAAAAGAGGCACAAAATGAGCCCAACACAAGCTTTCTTTCCTTTCAGATTATTAAATGTCTTAGAGAAATCTGTGCGCCACTTAATATTTTCAAAAGCTTGAGTTTTGAAAATCCCGATTTCTGATTTTTTACTTTGTAACACTATTATATCAGATATTTTTCTGGAACGAGGCTTGAAAGGATTTCTTTTCAAATCTAATGTCTTTTATTCTGAATCGGATTTTTGTTTTGAAAGAGGTTTGCATCGATAAGGTGCCCGGGGTCAGAGTTACTAAAGTTGATTATTTCCAACCTTTTTGGATTTCAGCGCTGTCAATCGTCCTGTCATTGGTTTTTGAATCTAAAATCAAGGAAAAATTCTGATTTTCCTGTTTTGTTGTTGTTCTGTGTATGTTTTATTTTATATTTTATTTCCGTGTTATGTTTTTCCCTCCTCCTTTTTGTGATGTCAAAAGGGGGAGTCAGTTGTAGTCGTGTCTGTTTCTATTTTCTGAGTCATGTTTTCTGTATTGTTTGAGCTGTTAAATGAAAATTTAAAAAATGTGTGTTTTGTTTGATTTCTTAGTTTCATTTTATTTTCATCTTAGTTTCATTTTATTTTCAGACTACTTTACAAATGTTTGCCATCATCAAAAAGGGGGAGATTGTTGCAAATCTGGTTTTGATGATGACAAACATGTTTCCAGTGTGTTTTTCTTGGCTAATCAGTTTCAGGCACAAAAGACCGCAAGCTACTCAAGCCAACTCAAGATCGGGTCCAAGTGTGTCAAATGTATGATTTTTTCTTTTATTGAGTCAATTGTAATGTAACTGATTCCCTAGCTAAGTAACCTTGCACACACACACTCAGGGAGAGAGATTGAGTGAGTTAGAGTTTCTGTTAAAATTTTGTTCAGATCGTCCTGGACGATATCCACATCGTCCTGGA
The DNA here is from genome assembly GCA_019925795.1 of Dendrobium chrysotoxum. Taxonomy (NCBI): domain Eukaryota; kingdom Viridiplantae; phylum Streptophyta; class Magnoliopsida; order Asparagales; family Orchidaceae; genus Dendrobium; species Dendrobium chrysotoxum. Next base: position 34,008,049 of record CM034315.1, on the reverse strand, counting down.
CGATCCAGTTAAAACAGAAGCCCTAATTAGGGCGACTAAGTTAAGAAGGACTGATTGAGCCGATCGTCCTGGACGATCTACGGATCGTACGGGACGATATTCCCAAATCAGAAATTCTCAGCCGCCAGATTAAGTTAGGCAAGTTTTATTTTAAGTATTTTGGTCTGATCGTCCCGGACGATACGTGTATCGTCCTGGACGATTCACTACAATCATGCCTAAATTAGTCTGGTAATTAAGGAAAGCGATTAATGTTTAATTGATACGATCACATCGTCCTGGACGATCGCAGGATCATCCCGGACGATCGTGATCGTCTTGTGCATTTCAGCTGTACGTCCAGAACTATGTACAGGACGATTTGGGGCCTTTTTGAACTAATCGTACCGGACGATTACCCTATCGTACGGGACGATCAAGTCATTTTTTGGTCGTCCAGCACAGATTTCTCTGGACGACCCGAACTGTCTTCTGGACGATTTCCTTCAATTTGAACTAATCGTCCCGGACGATCGCAGGATCGTACGGGACGATATGAACAACTTTTTCTACTGATCGTCCAGAAGAGCCAGATCGTCCAGGCTGAAACAGCTGAATTTGAACTGATCGTACAGGACGATCTACCGATCGTCCTGGACGATCTTGGCCGACAAGTTGAGATTTAGGGCAAATTTTAAGCCCTCCTTTAAAAGAACTTTTTCCTAGATTTGGAAAAATCTTTTGCTGCCTTCCTTCCCTGAGAAATCCTAGAGAGAGAGAGAGTTGGGAGAGAGAGAAGAGATCTTGTGAGGGGGAGTTAGTGAGGGATTCACTAAGGTTGCTCCAAGCACGGATCAGAGTCGTCTTCTCCGCTCGTCGTCTGTCGTCTAGTCGGTGTTCTTCGTGGGAGGATCGTTCGCAAGACGATCCGGGTTCTCTGCCCGCTTCAGGAGGAAGCGAAAGGAGTTCGTGGGTTCTCTGCCCGCTTCAGGTGGAAGCAAAAGGAGTTCGAAGGTTCTCTGCCTGCTTCAAGAGGAAGCGAAAGGAGGCCGGGTTCTCTGCCCGCTTCAGGAGGAAGCGAAAGGAGTTCGTGGGTTCTCTGCCCGCTTCAGGTGGAAGCAAAAGGAGTTCGAAGGTTCTCTGCCTGCTTCAGGAGGAAGCGAAAGGAGGTCGGGTTCTCTGCCTCACCGTGTGGTGAAAAGGAGGTGTTTTGTACAGGCTTCTCCGCCTTGCTGTGGGAGCAAAAGGAGAGTCACTTTCGTTTAGTGCAATACCTGGAGGGGAGGCTCCGGGGAGTGGACGTAGGTCAAGTTGACCGAACCACTATAAAATCTGGTTTGCTTTTTTTGATTCAGTTTTGCATTTTACTTTTGAATATAAACTGCTTGGGTGAATATCGTTGGTTGATCTTTTCGTTATTGTTTACTTGTTTCCGCTGCTAAGTATCGAAAAGATTTTTGTAGTTATCGTGAAATTTTTAAATAACCAATTCACCCCCCCTCTTGGTTAGCCTCGGGACTAGTTCACTAGGGCTTAACATCCCTATCGAACTTTCACCCAGGCCCCTCTACCCGATTTCCCTCACATAGTAAGGTATTATTAGGTTTTATTATTATTATTATTTCTAATTATACCTATTGTTATAATAATATTATTAATTATCATTATTATTCGTATTAATCATAATTAATTTAAATTAATTATAATTAATCTTTATTAATTATAATTAGTTGTAATTAATCTTAAGTTAATTATAATTAATTTCTATTAATAATAATTAATTTCAGTTAATTATAATTAATTTTCCATTATTTATAATTAATCCTTCATTAATTATAAGTGATTTCAATTAATTATAATTAATTTTTCATTAATTATAGTTAATTATTCTTATTTATAATTAGTTATTATTTTATATACTTCTCCTCTTACCTCGATCCGCGTGCCGACCTCGACGACGCTTGCCAAGGTATAACCCCTAAACCCTAGAACTCCGAGAGCCCACTTTCGTTGTTTGCGGCGGACCGGAAAATTGCCTATACATGCGTTTGTTCGCTTGGTGGGATGGGACCCCGGTGCGGCGCCTACAACGAGGCGGGTAATCACCTAAAATCCTGTCCTCGACATTCGTGTCGAGCGAGCAAACCGCCTATACACGCATTTATTCGCGTGGTGGGAAGGGAATCCGGTGCGACACCTATGACGAAGCGGGTAGGCCTTATACACGCTTTTCTTAGCATGGTGGGGATAATTTTAAGTACACATACGCGACTCTGTACCTGCGGGGAAACAATTGCTCTCCTTTTGAATCAGGTACCGTCGAAGACCCCATACACGCTTTTATTAGTGTGGTGGGAATGAAAACACGGCCGTGATGTCTAAAGACACCTACCTTACACGCTTTTATTAGCGTGGTGGGATGACCCAATTTCTCAAAATTTCTCCTAAACGGGGGAGACGCCGGGATGCTGCTGAAATTTCAGGTGAACTTGAGACTTCACTTAGACTTGATTGAACTCAAAAGAAGAGGACCTAGACTTGTGAACTCAAACTCAAATGAACAAGACTTGGATTGAATAGAATTCAAACCTAAATGAACTAAATAAAAGACTTGATTCAAGTTTGAAGTTGAATGGAACAAGGCTACAATGGATATGGGCTTGAATTAGACTCAGATTTGAACTTGTTATAGACATTGCAAAGGACTTGAACTCAAACGGGCAACAAGGAATTGAACTTTAAACGATTGATGATGACTCAAGAACTCAAGTGAACTCTAAAAGATTTGAGTTCGAATAGAGCACACGGAACCAGACTTTGGTTTTAACAAATGAGCAATCAAAATGTAGAGGCTCAATGAACAAATCTTGATTATTTAAGTAGATATATATGAGCAAATTATGATGCATAGTGAACAAAGAAGGTTCCTACATCTCATTCATAAGTAACAAATAGATGTACTTATGCATATGCCAATGAACAATAACGCTATGTGATGGTTTAAAGCATGCAAATGAACACTAATGGATGAATATAAGACTTGTGGTGAACTAAAACTTCAATGCAAAGTCTATTATCGAAATAAATGAGAACTCATAGAGACGATGAAAGACCCATAACAAGAATAATCAATTTGCAAGCAACAAGAAGAGCGTGAAGGACATGGCTCAGTTCTAAAGCCATGATGTGGGGCTTTTGGACTATGATAATCAATTTGCAATACTGAACTTATGTTACCCCTAAACAACAGTCAATTAGAATTGTGAGACAAGTGAAGATCAATATACAAGCAAATACGCCGGTCTTCTACAACGTAGGATTGACGTGCAGCAAACATGGCAATACTAGTGAATGGTTGTATGCAAGACCAATTAACTTGCAGCAACATCTTTACCACTCACAACCATGCAAATGCTAATCAGTAGTCAACATTAACACTCAAGCAAGCACATTCAACCTTGCAAGCTACAATCAACAATGGTTAGTGAAGTTGTATTCAAAAAGTCTGAGTCAAATGCCGTCTTTCTACAATCAACACCACCTGATTGAAAGTGAATACACCGGTTCTCTCCAAGCAGAAGAATTTCATGTCCCAATGAATTTTGGAGATATTTCAGTCAATCAGAATGCAAAGAAGTGAAGGTGATTTAGCAGATGAAACAACTGCTTTACGACACTCCGGTAACCAACATCAATATATAAATAAACATACTGATCTACATGCAACTAAGAGTAAAAGATCTGCAATACATATGATTTATCCACGAATATAGATGTATGCATCACATGCCATCCATGGGTAGATGCAAAAAGACTACAGTAAATGTAGTATCCTGTAGTCAATTTCAATCTGTGAATATATCCACCTACCTACAGGCAGTAGTAGCGAATGTACCGTGAAGACCAAGGGTCGTAGCAAAATGCATGAATAATGTAGTAAGTGCAAACACATCTATAAGCTATCATGGCAGGAGAGGACTTGTTGTGCACCCGAGTGTGTCAACCACAAGCAAAATGCAGAATAACTACAACAAATAAAAATGCCAGCAATCAATTCTAGAAGACTCGTACGTAAAACAATCACCACAAACAAAAACATCATGTGACTGTAATTGTCTTCAAATGACAAGCAGGAGATTCGTTAGTGCACTATGATTTGTAGAAAGCAAGTAGTGCACGACAGTCTACCTGTACAAAGCAGCGAACAACTCAGTCTAGAAGTTGCTATAATACGCCACCGGATCTGCAACATCCATGCAAGCAGACAGAAGGCGTACAAATCTCCAAATAAAACTCCAGTGCCACGCCACCGGATCCGTAACAGTCATGCAAGTGGACTGAAGGCGTTTACAAATATTCCAAGAATGCCCCCCACACGCGCACTATAATTTGTATACACTTAGGTACACATAAAGGGATGTATCATAAACCCGCATGGGCCCCGACGAGCATGTTATTGGTACACACATGACGTCTAGGGATGCTGCGCGGGTTAATAAGTGAATTTAAGTTTGAGCCCGATCCTTCTATTCAGGTAGATAGGAGTTGACATGGCTCGGACTATTAAATAAATATACGGTCGTAAGGGCTACCGAGATATTTATTTTATACATTCATATTAGGCCTTCAAGGCCTTAATCCAGAGAATTCACTTACAAAGGCATAAAGCCTATGAAACCCGATCCTCTGTGGGAAGATTAACAGAGTTGACAAGGTTCAATTCTCAAATACTTTCAAATAATCCCATACCCCGATGATGGCCGTGTTGACAGAAAATCTCAACCGAAGGGGTCCATATAAATTTCAATCAAATACTTCACAAATTCTCAAGCAACCATGAAATCCAAAATCCAAAAATTATCAAAATCCGGAATATTTAAAATCGAAATTCAACCATTATACACTTAAAGCATAAAATTCATCCACTCACCGCAACAGTTTGTCGGGGAGGACAAATTGAAATTTACGTCATCTCACATAGAACTAATGCCTAGTCAAAAATATTACTAGGATCCATTCTCAAACAATCTCCTACCAACAAGCACGTGGTACGTGTCCTCTAATCGACAGTTTCGCCGCCAAATGGTACTGCGGGATAAACGATTATGACTCAGGGCCCTCTGAATTAGGTGGTCGTCGCCAAGTGGCACCATTATACTATGGTTATGGCCAGAGCCCTTATGCTCCCCAATGGCATCAAATCCTTGAGATATGAATCAATAGGATATGATCGATAGGGCACAAAGCCCTCTGTTATCTAAGGTGGATTCAAATTTGTCCCCTTAGATAAACACTCCCCCCAGGTCTATAAGGTACCCTTGGACGAAGCAACCCGTGGCTGCCGACAAGGATCCTTCTGTCAGGTTGGGTCGACTACCTCCTCTGACTAAGTAGACTACGGATCACGATGGCCTGGGACAACGGAACCATGGGATCTTGATTGGGTCTATCATCCATTCCTCCACCATCTATTTTAAGTACAAGATGGTGAAATTTATAATTTTAAATATCAAAACTCCAAACTCTCTAATTTCCACATCCCAAACCTATGCTGCTACTATATGCCAGACCCACGTATCTCTACGTATCTGATTGATGATTAGCCTTAATCGAAAGTTCTCTCTCTTTACCGGGAGGGGTAATTAACTATAGGGGCTTGTGCCTATAGGAAACCAGAACTCAGATCATAAAGTCCTCGCAAAATGAGGGCGAAATCTCTGGGTAGTGTCTTATTTACAAACCCATCTATCTTCAAAAATTTATCCCGGAACTTAATCCATTAAAACTCCCCGAAGAAAGCAAAAATGGGCGGAGGCCGGAGACGAATTTTTAGAGCCCATAAATTTCTGGCGACTCCGCTGGGGATTGGTTTCTCTTTCCATCTTTGGCTAGTCATCTTAGTGCCATAGTAGCAGCTATTTTCAACCCGGATTTAAATTTCAAATCTTTCAAAATGATCATTTATTGAATCAAAATTTTGAATCTTTCAAAATGATCATTCAAACAAATTCATCAAGATAACGCATTTACCGGGATTTCTATAATTATTTTCATTTGCTTGCTAATGTTATCTACTCTGCTTTATTTTTTTTATTATGTGCAAGTCTCTGCATTTTTGAAAGTGTGGGGTGATGTATCAGACTCTGATTACTAACCCTTAGCTTTTATTCATGCAGATGGATCTTTAGAATACTTCAATAACTGTCCAACTTGGACGTGGAGCCAGTATTCAACTAGCAAATATCGTGATCAATACTGGAAGATCCAGAGCTACCATCCAGTTTGGTAGCATTGACTTTTCTGCAGTTGTTATAAGGACTGCCACTGTTCCTACATGCGGTATTGAATCTGAGGGGCATGCTAGAAGGCCCCACCCTACTAAAACTTCCACTCATCATGCACATCTGCTAGTGCCACGACTTATTGCTGAAAATCCTCATAGGAGGGCTTCTATCTTTGAACGACTCACAACCTGAGGCACCAGCCATTAAGAGGATTGTGGCTGACGGAAGGATTTCTGTGGTGGCTGCAAACCCCACATTTCTGCCAACCGGGTTATATGTACCTGAAAAGAATAATGCTGAGGCTTCCTCATCTGAAGGAAAACTGACAAGAAGGCAGAGGAGCAAACTGAATGCTGAGCTCTGAGCTCAGCAATAATTCTTAACCCATCCCTCCAACCTACCGGCCAAAGAGCCTGATGTAACCATTCCCACTCGGAATGGGTTCGCAGATCTAAAATGGGTAAAGAGAAATAGCTCAACTGGTGAGCTAAAGAAATTATTCTTGGAGTAACGGCCTGAGGTCCCAGCTCCTCCAAGAAAGAAAGAACCTGAAACTCTCTCGGCCCGGGTCTACAGGGTCCTGAAAACTGTGAAAGAGAGAGGATTGAATAAGAGAAAATACCAGCGCCCACTGATGGTCGAGACCAGAAGGACCCCGCCAAGAGAACGTATGTCTCTTGCAATGAAGAGAAAGGAAAGAAAAAATACACCCCATGCGGTGAGCATCGGGGTGTGACACCTGAACTGTGCGTTCAGGGATCCACCACTGAAAGGTCCCGGTGGAAGGAAAAGCAAATCTGGAGGCCAAGGCCTCACAGAGAAGAAAAGAATGAAAGAAAGGCTGACCCGGGTGTGACATCCGGTACAGCTTCCCGGAGATCCGCCCCCAGCAGACAACATTGAAGATGGGTTCCAAAGAAGGCCCACGATGATGATCCTCCTGACGGTAGACACCTTGGAGAATCCTCCAGGGGATCTCGTCATTCTCTGTCCCCTCCCAAAAATGAATCCAACTTCGATCTCAGCAATCGGATCGAAGAAATCTTCTTACCAAATCAAGAGCTGAAAATCCAGTGGCGTCACCGCTTAGAGATCCGAGTACTAGAAGAGGAAGGAGAAGAATATATGGGGGAAGAATATATAGAAGATATGGAAGAAGAAAATGTTGAAGAATAGATTAAAGAAAACTTAGAAGATATAAATAACACCTTAGACATGGAAGTGGTCTACATGGTGAGACATATTAATGTCGATGAGGAGGCCTACTAAGACGTTGGTGAGGACGATGATCTATGGCAACCACCGCTTAGACAAGTATACCGGCTGGCCATTCCCAAGAAGAATGAGAAGAGGCTGAGGAGAATCCCTTTACTGATGAGAACATCACGCTCGCAGAAATGCAGAGGCAAATGAAACGTCAAATGAGGACCAAGGATAGGGAAATCTCTCAATTACATGAGAAAATGACAGAGATGATGACCCAAATGACGACAATGATTCAGATTATGCAGAGAAATGCTGTAGTTGGTCCTATGCTCAATCCTCCTCCGGATCCTCCAAACTTTCAAATGCCTCAAGTCTCGGAAGTACGGGGCATTCCTGAGGGTGGCCACGAGGCTTAGAATACCACTCTTCAACCCACCCCGCAGAACATTACAAGTACCTCCGAGCCTGTGACTGCTATGCAGCTCAAAGGAATCATCACCGAGAAGATCAAGGCTATCATAACTATTGATCAAGCAGAGAAATTGGTGGGTAAAGGTCGCCCGTACCCGATAGAGTATGATTAGGTGCCATACCCGAAGGGATATTCTATGCCAAAGTTTAACGCTTTTGATGGTAACAAAAATCCTAGACAGCACCTACACAATCAAGGCCTCCTACGGGAATACTGGAGAGAATGATGCTCTACTCTTCCGATAATTCGTTAGCAGTTTGACAGTAGCTGCTTTCGAATGGTATGCTGAGCTACCAAATGACTCTGTCAAGACATTTGCGGAGTTAGAAGCTATGTTCATGAAGAGGTTCGCCAATGTGACCGAGAAAATTGAAAGTACGAGTTACGCCAAGAGGGGGGGGGGGGGGGGGGGTGAATTGGTATTTTAAAAAATCAATCCTAAACAAGAGTTCTATTTTTTGTATTTTTAAAGGATAACTTAACAAGTAAAGTGCGGAAGCAAGTAAAACGTTCACAACGACGATATTGGTAATACAATTATAATTTTCACAATACAAGATCTAAATTATGATTTTTCACCAAGTAATTTAAAGCATGAAAAATAAAGTACGGTAAAATGGAAACAACACACCAGAGATTTTTATAGTGGTTCGGTCACTTGACCTACGTCCACTCCCCAGAGTCCTCTACTCCGGGATTTGCACTAGAAAAAGTTGACTCTTTTTTTGCTCCCACATCAAGGCAGAGAAGCCTTTACAATACTCACTTTCACCTCCCTCGGTGCGGTGGAAGACGACAGCGGACCTTCTCCTTTTTCTCCCTCCTGGAGATGGCAGAGTACCTTGACGATGTTGATCTTGAAGTGACTCTTCTCTCGAGAACTTTTCCGAGACTCCCCAAAGCCACAAGAGGAGCAAAGCATGCAGCTAGCTTGGAGCCACCGTGTGATCCCTTCACACTACTTCTCCCTCACGCTCAAGCTCACCTTTACCTTCCTCTCGCAAGCCCTGGATCTCTCCAAAAAAAAACTTCTCCTTCAAGAATCCCCTTTCTCCCTCAAAACTTCTCACAGTAGGAAAATAGATCAACAACTCTCATAAAAATTTTAAGTTGTTTTTTATATCAGGCTTCAGAAAACCCTAAAGATTTCAACTTTTGTGTTTCTGTTCGTACAGTACGATATGTAATCGTATAGTACGATCAGTTCAAATACAGCTTTGTCCAGTGTGAGCACAAACGAACAGTTATCAAATTTTATATATATTATACTGTATGATATATATATCGTACGGGACGATCATGTTGATTTCTACTGTTCGTATAGGACGATCCCTGGGATGAAAGAATTCGTCTCTGCCAGTCGTCCAGCACTCCACTAATCGTACAGTACGATTAGTTCATTTCAGGATATCATCCCGTACGATATGAATATCGGCCAGGACGAATAGAACAAAAAATCTTAGTTTCATCTGGTACGATCGAAGGGATGAATGAAATCATCTCTGTCTGTCGTACAATATGATATAGTATCGTACAGTACGATTGACTTTAAGAAGGAACCAACATTTATTTCCTGATTACGGGAGATAATTTTGGTAAGTGTTGAATTAATCGTACCGTACGATCTGGATTGTACAGTATGAATAGTTCAGAAAATCAAAAATATAAACTTACCAAACTTATTCTGACGGCTAGGGTTTTTCAATTTAATCTCATCGTACAGTACGATAACTATCGTATAGTACGATTAGATTACAAAGATAATCATCTGAAAAAAATAGCCGTTAGCCTGAGTATTATTTATGAATCATACAGTACAATATGTTTTAAAAAAAAATTAACATAAAAATAAATCTCCCCCTGTGTGTGTGCATGGTTGCTCATTTCACATACATGCTTCTGTGGCAGACTCAAGAAAATAAAATAAAGAAATAAAAATTACAGACTTTTCAACATCCTATTCTACCCGGTTTGAGTCTCCAGTAACCTTGAATAGTGTGCGTCTGACCTGAAATGTTAGTGCTCATATGCAAGGATAAACATTTGTAATCTTAAGGAAGTCCATATGGATTCAGTAAGTATTAGTTGTCACCATCAAAATTATGTGCTCGGGATCCTGGATTTCAACAATCTCCCCCTTTTTGATGGTGTCAAATAATATTTTCTGATGGCCATAGTTGCTCTGACTTCCTTAGCTCCCCCTCAGAAGAATAACTTATTATTTTTTTTAAATAGGAGGAGAGAAAATAAATTTTATTTTCTTTTTAATATAACATACAAAAAAAAAACATAACATGAGAATAACATATAGTGAGACTAGAAGAGTAAACATGAATAACTAATATCATTAATAGTAAGAAAAATAGAAAGAACACAGAAACGTCTCCCCCTTTTGACAACACCAAAAAGAGAAGAACAAACAAACAACTACAAAGACAAGAAACTAAAAAAGAACAAATAAACAAAAAAAATAACAAGAAACTAAAAAAGGAACAAATAAACAACTACAATAACTCAAAATTCTGGATCCTGATCCAGAGGTGGTGGTGGAGGTCGTGGAAACAGTTGGTAGTACTGATGGAGGGACGCAAACTAGTGATTAATGGAGGTGAAGCGCTCCCTAAACCATTTCATATCACTTTCATATTCCTGATGTTGTTGAGGAATGTGTGAATCCAGTCTAGTATCCAATCGATCAAGGCATTGAATGATGTCATCGTGAGGGTAGTCAGTAGGAGCAAGACCAGGTGGGTGGATTGGTGGTGGTGGAGGGGCGTCAGCAGGAGCAGTAGCCTCTTCTTCATCAAAATCGGGATCGGCGTGAGCGGCCCCCCGATGGAATAAGATGCGAAAGGAGGCATCTGAGTAGAAGATATGAAGATGATCCGGAGGTAGCGGATAATGAATTTGATACTTAGCATCTAAGATGTAGCCTATGACATGACCTAAAGCAAGATTTAGTTTGCGGTGGGCACCGGGATATCGGTATGCAGACAGGGTATGGATATAATCAAGAACCATTTGGGCTTCATTAAATTTGGTTCTAGACATTATTAGATAGGTGACTACAGACAGCAGTAGAGTAATATGGATGCGGTCTCCAGCTTTGGGTATGATGGACGTGTGAAGAACATGCTGGATAACGCGTGCATTTTGATTTACGGTTTGGACAAGGGGCAGGTGTTGATTGGAGGGGACACATCTAAGGGTCATGTTTACAGAGGTCCAATCATAGTAATGTGAGATCATAGATTGGGGACGAGGGCCGTCAGTGGATAGTTCAATGTGTGCAGCTATATCGTTGACGGTGATAACGACATGCTGTTTACAGACATAGGAATTGAAAGTGGTGTTCTCTAGGTCTACTTTGAGATTTGCAAGAAATTCAAAAAGTAGTTCGGAGTGGAAGGGAAATGCTAGAGTTAAAAGGAATTGAAGAGTGGTAGAGGCAAAGAGGTTCATCACCTCGAAATTCAAAGCGACTTGATTCAACATGCGAGATTGGGTGATTTTGGCTTCTTTGAACTTAGTGTAAGCTTTCTCGTCTGCAGCGGAGAGAAAATGATCGTCGAATCGCTGAGAGGAGGAAGAACTCCTGATGACCATTCGGCCGTGCTTACTTGCACCAGACATGGTTGAAGAAGGGAATTGAGAAAGGGAGGAAATTTGGAGTGAGTGAGAGTGAGTGAGTGTAGTCAAAGAATCCCTCCATTTTATAGAATTTGTGAACTATCGTACAGTACGATTGAAGATCGTATAGTACGATAGGTGTAATAATGTCGTCTGGATGACCGTTCAAAAAAGAGAGTCAAATCGTACAGTACGATCATAATCGTACTGTATGAACGTGAGTGAGAGGCGTTCGTTCCGAGAAGTCATCTGAATGACCTTTGACAAAAAGAATCGTACAGTAAGAATAGGTGTTCGTACAGTACGAAAGGCAATAATTTTCATACCGGCTGGGTTTAAAGTCGTCCCAATCCATTTTCCACGTGGATCGTACAGTACGATGTGTGTTTCATACAGTACGATGACTAATAATGTGTATCGTACAGTACGAGTGGGAGTCGTACAGTACGATATGTGTAAGCCAGGAGAGATTTGGACCATGAATGGGAGTGGACGGCTGAGATTTGAGTGATTTTGGGATAATCATATAGTACGATATGAGATCGTACAGTACGATGTACAAAGAAATTCAAGGTTTGTTATTAGCATGGTAAGAGGATCAGAAAACCAATTTTTTTTTTTGTTGTTTTAGGCTTGAATGTCTATGACACCTAATTTTATTCTTAAGGTGCTAAAGGTGTCATAATCTAATGGTTTTGTGAAAATATCAGCCAATTTATCTTCAGTAGCAACGTGGTGCAGTTCAATATCTCCTTTGGCTACGTGATCTCTTATGAAATGATGTCTAATGTCTATATGTTTTGTTCGTGAATGTTGAATTGGATTTTTGGATATGCAAATAGAACTAGTGTTGTCACACATGATCGGAATGGTTCCTACAGGTAGTCCTAGATCTACAAGTTGTTCTTTTAACCACAAAACTTGTGCAACATAGCTACCTACCGCTATATATTCTGCTTTGGCTGTTGATAGGGCTACTGAATTCTATTTTCTACTAGACCATGAAACTAACGATTGTCCAATGAATTGACAAGTACCAGAAGTGCTTTTTCTATCTGCCCCATATCCTGCAAAGTCTGAATCTGAGTACCCTAAGATTTCAAAAGTAGTGTTGTGTTTAGGATACCAAATTCCTAAGTTTGGGGTGCCTAGTAGATATCTAAGAATTCTTTTGACAACAGTCATGTGAGATTCTTTCGGGTTAGCTTGGAAGCGGGCATAGAGACACACACTAAACATTATGTCTGGTCTACTGGCAGTCAAGTAGAGAAGTGATCCAATTATTCCCCTATACCTCTTTTGATCTACAGACTTCCCACTGGGATCTTTATCCAATTAAATGTTAGAGCTCATGGGTGTATTCATAACCTTAGCATTGTCCATTTCATATTTTTTCAAAATATCATTTATGTACTTAGATTGGCTAAGGAACGTTCCACCTTCTATCTGTTTTACACTAAACCCAAGGAAGTAATTAAGTTCTCCCATCATACTCATTTCAAACTCATCACTCATTGTTTTTGAAAATTCATTATATAAGTTTTTCTCCATCGATCCGAACAAGATGTCATCTACATAAATCTGAATGTTGAGTATCTCAACTCCTACCTTCTTCAAGAATAAGGTGGTGTCCACACTACCCTTAACAAAACCTCTATCTAGTAGGAACGTACTAAGCCTTTCATACCAGGCCCTAGGTGCTTGTTTTAACCTGTATAGTGCCTTTTTTAGTTTGAACACATGGTTTAGAAATTGTGAGCTTTCAAACCCCGGGGGTTGCTCCACATAAACATCTTCCTTGATTACCCCGTTCAGGAAAGCACTCTTGACATCCATTTGATACAGCTTAAAATCCCTAAAACAAGCAAAGGCTAACAGTATCCTGATGGCTTCTAGTCTAGCTACCGGAGCAAAGGTCTCTTCAAAATATATTCCTTCAATTTGGTTATACCCCTTTGCTACTAACCTAGCCTTATTTCTCACTACTATTCCAGAGTCATTCATCTTATTTTTAAAGACCCATTTAGTTCCAACCACACTTTGTTCTTTAGGTCTCTTGACTAATTCCCATACATCATTCCTAACGAATTGGTTCAACTCTTCTTGCATTGCTAGGAACCAAAATTCATCTCCTAAGGCTTGATCTATGTTCGTGGGTTCAATCATAGATATAAATGCAGAATGACTAACCTCTTTCCTAAGTCCATGCCTAGTTTTTACCCCTTCTGATGGGTCTCCTAAGATCAGTTCTCTAGGATGATTAGAGGAAAATTTCCAATCTCTAGGCAGATGTTCCTGAGGTTCCACTCTAGTCTCTATGGTAATGGTTTCTACTCCCCGTATAATCTCAACTTCTTCTTCATGATTAGATTCAGAGGTCTTATTGGATTCATCAAATACCATATGGGTAGATTCTTCTACTACTAGGGTCCTCTTATTAAAGATTCTATTAGCTTTACCTATAGATGAGTAGCCTAGAAAAACCCCTTCATCAGATTTAGGATCGAACTTTCCTATGGGTGACTTGCCATTGATTAAAATGAAACATTTGCAACCAAAAATATATAAGTGAGATAGATTGGGTGTCCTACCCTTAAGCAATTCATAGGGTGTCTTATTAAGTTTGGATCTAACATTTATCCTATTTAGAATATAACAAGCATTATTGACTGCTTCTGCCCAAAAGTATCTAAGTAAAGTGTATTTAGCTAACATTGCCCTAGCAGCTTCAACTAAAGTTCAATTCTTCCTTTCCGCTATTCCATTTTATTGAGGAGTTTTAGGGGCAGAAAAATTATGTTCTATTCCCATCTCTTGACAAAATGTTTCAAACTTATCATTCTCAAATTCTCCACCGTGATCACTATGAACTGTCTTAATTTCACATCCTAATTTTCTTTGAACCCAAGTGGAGAACGTCCTAAACTCTTCAAATGACTTACTCTTATGAGCTAGGAATTTTACCCAAGTAAACCTAGAGAAGTCATCCACTATTACAAATCCATAAGATTTTTCTCCTAGGCTAGCGGTACTAACAGGTCCAAATAGGTCCATGTGTAGAATTTCTAGTGGCCTAGTGGTGTTGATATCCTTGATTACATGAAATGAAGATTTAACTTATTTTCCTAATTGGCAGGCATCACAAAGATGATCCTTAGTAAAGTCTAACTTTGGTATGCCTCTAACTAAGTCTTTCTAAGTGATGTTCCTAAGTGTTTTCATACTAGCATGGCATAGTCTCCTATGCCATAGCCAAGAGTCATCAGCTATTATTTTCAGACACAAAGAGTTTGAGTTTTCAATGCAGTTTAAATCTAACATGTAAACATTGTTTATGCATTTTCCTTCTAACACAAGTGTATCATTTAAGCTAATCATGCATTTATTAGAAAGGAATTTTATGTCAAAGCCCTTATCACATAGTTGATTAATACTTAAAAGATTATGTTTTAAACCATCAACTAAAAGTACATTCTCAATAACCAAATTCTTAGTGTTTCCAATGATACTTGAGCCCACCACTTTCATGGTGGTGTTGTCTCCCAAAGTTACCTTGCCTCTTGACCTGGCCTCCAGTGTCACGAACTGCTTCATGTCTCCAGTCATGTGTCTCGAGCAGCCACTGTCCAGGTACCACATGCTCTCACTAGGTCTTTTATGAGAGCATCCCTACAATGTCACTCACAGATTAGCTTTGGGAACCCAAGTGAGTTTGGGTTCCACCATATGCTTATATGAATGAAATGTATGCATGTTATGCTGTGATGAATACGATTTAGGTCTCCACACTAGATGTGTCCTATGGTGAATTGTACACGTACGGGCTATGTGACCTAGTATGCCACAAGAGTAATATCTAACATCAGGAAATGGGTTCACTAATCTACGGGGGTGGTAGTGCCTATTTCTGGGTTTGGATGATGCTTGCCGTGCAGGTTTTGGATGAGATGGTTCACATGGTGGAGGCTGAAAAAACTCAGCAAACGTGGGAGGTGTTTTATTATTTTCGAATGCATGAAGTTTTTCATTTAAAAATTTATTCTCTTGGTTAAGGCTCGCATATTCAAATCTCAATGTATGCTCACTCCTACTTAGTTCCTCTCCAAGTTCTTCTAGTTCCTGAAATGCATACTCTAGTTCAACATGTGATGATTTCAAGGTATCGTGTGCAGTGGTTAACTCAATATGCTTCTTGTTTAATGCATCATATTCATCAAGCAAAGACATATGATTTTTATCTAAGTCAGAAAAATTCTTAACTACACTAGCCTGCTCCTTTTGTAAAGTACTAAACTCAGTGTTAAGACTAACATGCTTTTTCTTTAACTTTCTATACGAGCCATAGATTTTTTCAAAAATAATAAGCAGTTCATCGTAAGACATTTGACATACCTCATCTTGATCTGATTGATCAAGATTATCATTAGTCATAATACATAGATTCGTTACCTCCTCCTCTGCTTCTTCTTCCGATGATTCTGAGGCAGAGTCGGCCCAAAATGCTTTTTGTGTCTTAAACCTGCCCTTCTTAAAATTTGATCTTTCCTCACCCTTTTCCTTGGTTTGATGAGTCTTAATATTAGGGTAATCAGCTCGGAGATGTTCGGGTTTCCTGCACTCAAAGCAAATCGTGTCAGATGCAACTTTAGTATGCTTTGAGCTTTTACCTTTGTTCCAATTGCTTTGATGACGGCGCTGCTTTCTTTTTAGAAAATTTTTGAACTGATGAGTCATCATGGCGATGTCGTCATCTTCCTCCACAGCTGAGCTGTCACTTTCAGAATTGTTTGCTTTTAAAGCCACCGTTCGCTCCTTCTTCTTTTTACCTGCATCACTTTGTCGTTGACTCACTCCTTGCTCATAGGCAATGAGTGACCCAAGTAAATTATCAATATAATAAACATTTAGGTCTTTTGATTCAGTTATTGCAGTGATTTTAGCATCATACGAGTTAGGCAAACATCGCAGTATTTTATTAACTTTTTCGGAGTTAGACAACTCTCTCCCTAAAGCATGCAGAGATGTTACAATCTGGGTGAATCTAGTGTACATGTCAGATATAGTTTCACTAGGTTTCATGCAGAATAGTTCGTAATCATGTAGCAGTATGTTCAACCTAGATTGTTTGACCTCACCAGTTCCTTCGTACGTGATACACAATTTGTCCCAAATTTGCTTACCAGTAGTACAAGTTGATACTCGTATATAGTCTTCAGATTTTAATACACAAAAGAAATAATTTAGATATTTAGCATTTAACTGTGCAAGTTCTCTATCCTCAATGCTTCATTCATTAAACGATATTTCAGTTTTAATTCCATTCAACATACAAAACGGTGTAGAATAACCTTCTTGGACCAACATCCACATGCGATAGTCTAGAGACTGTAAAAATGTAGACATGCATATTTTCTAGAAATCAAATGGTATATTGTCAAATAAAGGTGGACGGGTTATAAAATAACCCTCCGTAGTGTTATGATTATCAAATTGAGCCATGGATCTTACATTTCTAGGTTTTCTAAAACACTATTTTGAAACCCCTCTCTGATACCACTTGAAAGTACGAGTTGTGAAAAGAGGGGGGAGGGGGGGGGGGGTGAATTGGTATTTTAAAAAATTAATCCTAAATAAGAGTTCTATTTTTTTTGTATTTTTAAAGGATAACTTAACAAGTAAAGTACGGAAGCAAGTAAAACGTTCACAACGACGATATTGGTAATACAATTATAATTTTCACAATACAAGATCTAAATTATATTTTTTCACCAAGTAATTTAAAGTACTAATTAAAAGCATGAAAAATAAAGTACGGTAAAATGGAAACAACACACCAGAGATTTTTATAGTGGTTTGGTCACTTGACCTATGTCCACTCCCCGGAGTCATCTACTCCGGGATTTACACTAGAAAAAGTTGACTCTCCTTTTGCTCCCACAGTAAGGTGGAGAAGCCTTTACAATACTCACCTTCACCTCCCTCAGTGCGGCGGAATACCAAACGCTATGTCACCCTCCTGGTGACGACAGCGGACCTTCTCCTTTTTCTCCCTCCTGGAGATGGCAGAGTACCTTGACGATTTTGATCTTGAAGTGACTCTTCTCTCGAGAACTTTCTCAAGACTCCCCAAAGCCACAAGAGGAGCAAAGCATGCAGCTAGCTTGGAGCCACCGTGTGATCCCCTCACACTACTTCTCCCTCACACTCAAGCTCACCTTCACCTTCCTCTCGCAAGCCCTGGATCTCTCCGAAAAAAAACTTCTCCTTCAAGAATCCCCTTTCTCCCTCAAAGCTTCTCACAGCAGGAAAATAGATCAACAACTTTCATAAAAAATTTAAGTTGTTTTTTATATCAGGCTTCAGAAAACCCTAAAGATTTCAACTTTTGTGTTTCTGTTCGTACAGTACGATATGTAATCGTACAGTACGATCAGTTCAAATATAGCTTCGTCCAGTACGAGCACAGACGAACAGTTATCAAATTTTATACATATCGTACTGTACGATATGTATATCGTACAGGACGATCATGTTGATTTCTACTATTCGTACAGGATGATCTGTGGGACGATCCCTGGGATGAAAGAATTCGTCTCTGCCAGTCATCCAGCACTCCACTAATCGTACATTACAATTAGTTCATTTCAGGATATCGTCCCGTACGATATGAATATCGGCCAGGACGAATAGAACAAAAAATCTTGGTTTCGTTTGGTATGATCGAAGGGACAAATAAAATCATCTCTGTCTGTCGTACAGTACGATATAGTATCATACAGTATGATTGACTTTAAATAAGAAACCAACGTTTATTTTCTGATTACGGGAGATAATTTTGGTAAGTATTGAATTAATCATACAGTACGATCTGGATCGTACAGTACGAATAGTTTAGAAAATCAAAAATATAAACTTACCAAACTTATTCTGGAGGCTAGGGTTTTTCAATTTAATCTCATCGTACAGTACGATAACTATCGTACAGTACGATTAGATTACAAAGATAATCATCTGAAAAAAATAGCCGTTAGCCTGAGTATTATTTATGAATCATACAGTACAATTTAAAATCGTACAGTACGATATGTTTTAAATAAAATTTTAACATAAAAATAAATCTCCCCCTGTGTGTGTGCATGGTTTCTCCTTTCACATACATACTTCTGTGGCACACTCAAGAAAATAAAATAAAGAAATAAAAATTACAGACTTTTCAACATCCTATCCTACCCGGTTTGAGTCTCCAGTAACCTTGAGCAGTGTGCATCTGACTTGAAATATTAGTGCTCATATACAAGGATAAACATTTATAATCTTAAGGAAGTCCATATGAATTCAGTAAGTATTAGTTGTCACCATCAAAATTAAGTGCTCGGGATCCTGGATTTCAACAAAAATAACGGTCGCTGACCTTGCTCTGAATAAGAGAAAAAAAGAAAAATCAGTGACCAAATATATCACTCGTTGGCGCAACTTGAGCATGAAATGTGAGCAGCAGCTTGAAGAAGAGCATGCCGTATAGTTGTTATTGGGAAGTATTGATGATAAACTGTAACCATTCCTGTGTATGGCTACTATCACCACATTTCAGGATCTACTGGATAGAGTGGCCAAGTTTAAAAAATTAGACTTGTCAAAATCTGAAAATTATGCTGATAAGCCTAAGAAGACTAAAGCCTCAGGTGCTAGAAGAGGTGAGGTTGACTTCATATTTTTCTCCAGAGCCGATAAGCAGAAATAGGTGGCGTATAATATAGATAAAGGCAAGCAGCTGATGCAATATCAAGAAAAGCCTAAACAAGCCTATAACCCTAACCCCCAGCCGAAGCTGATACTTGGGGAGAATGATAAACCATGAACTTATCAGGGTGGTGGAGAACGTCCGTGGAAAATGACGGGAACTGGTGATCGAACGTTCCCCTCCCTCAAAGATAAAATGAATAAAGAATATTCATTCAAAAGGGAGAGTGTTGCCAAGTTATTTTGACAGGCACTGAAAGCGGGCATAGAACTGCCTGAATGCAAGAGGCCGGAGAAGTCTAAGCATAGTGGCGACCCAAACTACTGCCCATACCATCGGGTAATGAGTCATCTAATTAAAGATTGCTATGTCTTCAAAGATTGGCTTAAAAGGAAATATCGAAGAGGAGAGCTCACATTATCCGACAATGTACTGACTCATCCCAGAAAAGAATCAACTCGGGTAGTTACGACTTCCTTTGTACCCCCGGTTGAAGAAAGGAAAAATGAAAAGAAGCCAGCTCAAGAAGAGCAGCAGGAGACGGTAGTCTCCAAGAAAACTGTGAAAATACTGAAACAGCTTGGAGGAGTTCTGGGTGTAAAATGGTAATCTCCTATGGAGCCAGTATTAAATCTGAAGGCGCTGCTTGTGGCATAAGCATCTACTTCTAAACAGTTTCCCAACCAAGCTGGAACTTCAAAATCTGGGAAGGCAAAGTCCAAAAAGAGGACAAAGTTGAAGAAGCCCAAGGAGAAAAAGACTGCAACTCAAAGGGCCATCGACAGTATGGACGAATACTACCAAACTGCAAGGAGACCTATTAAGCTCGCTGATTTCATGTCAGAGCTTAAAATAGAGGAAGCTGAAGAAAGCAGTGGAGACCCTCTTCCGGTAGAAGTATGTCGGGTCATCTCAGTGGCTCCAAATACACTGATAAAAAAAGAATGTACTGAAGATATATCATCTGAATACTGTGTGATGGTATCGCCAATGGATTACAGTTCAGAGGAGAATCTATATTTTCCAAAGGAAACTGAATCGGACCCCGACATATCATCGCAAATGGGACACGTAAATCTGGGTGGCAATTCTAAATCAACAGGTGAATCTCTAGACACGACAATGGCTGACTCTGAAGAAGAGACTCTATTAAATGAGTCTGAACTAGAAGAGATCGCCCAGGTACAGTTGAGGAGTGGCAAGATATTTCCATCTCTTCCAAAGAAAGAGATCTCCAATAAAGATAAGGGAAAGGAGATAGTTGTCAACGAAGATATTATTCCCAAGGACCCCAAGAAGAAAGATACTCCAGTCAAAGGAATAAATTATAATATCTTATCCCATATGAGGAAGATCCCTACCCAGCTCAGCATATACGACACTCTGGTGATGTCTAAGGACCTTCGGGAGACTTTGATTCAGGCTCTCAAGGACCACGAAAGATACAAGGCGTACTTTGCTGAGCGCAACCTGACTGAGGTCCTGCAAGCTCGTAACGAACTATTCATCACTTTCACCGAGGATAACATGATGCTCGGGACTGCAGACCACAATTGACCTCTGTATGTTACTGCAGAGAGTGATGATTTGGTAATCAGTCGAATTCTGATCGACCCTGGGTCCTCCATCAACCTTATGAGCTTAAAAGCACTAAGGTCATTGTGCCTCAATGTGAAGCACCTCGGGCCAGATAAGCTCATGGTGCATGGTTTTAATGAGAAAGGGAAGAAAACCCTTGGATCGTTTATGCTCCCTCTTGTATTTGAAGAATTTCACAAAGAAGCCAAATTCCATGTAATTGACGCAGACACTTCATTTAAGGCGCTGCTAGGTTGCCCCTGGCTGCATGAATATGGCATTGTCCCATCAACACTACACCAGTGCATGAAGTATCTCAGGGATGGAGAGGAATTCAGGATCTCTGGTGACATCCAACCCTTTTTAGTCCATGAAGTAACAGTATATGAAGATACGTAGTATTTCATGCCAAAAAAGCTGAGGCCGTCAAGCTCTCTAAAGGCTCAAGCATCAAATCCAGAGAGTGTAAAGCGACCTAAACAAGAAGGCGAGAAGAAACAAGTGGGGAGAAAGAAGACGTTGCCAGCTCTTTCCAAATTAGATGCTACTTCTAAAGGAAGGAAGCACGTAGCTCACCTTGGGAGTGACACAGATGAAGAGGATGTCACATCTAAAAAATCCCAGAGGATATGCCATTCGATGGATGAATGGAGTAGGGTGGTCAAATATTCAAATGATGATTATGACTATAACTCTATCTACATGAACAAGGTGCAAGATGTATTCTCTAGAAGAATAGATAGCCTGTCAATCTCAAACAGCATGCTCGTACTCACTCGTGTTCCCTTACAATATTTCAAAGAAATAATTCCACGAGATGTGCATAAGGTTGAAGAACTTACGACCCTTTATCTGCCTCCGATCAGAAAGGGGATTGAGTCGGGGAAGATATTCTATTCCATAGGAAAGATTGAAGAAGTGAATCGTGAGTGGGGCTATGTCTTCATTGATTCTGAAGAATTGCTACCTAGGTTTAATATCAAAGGTATTCAAAGAATGTTGCGAAAGCGGATCAATATTCCCACATCCAAACGACAACTTCGTATGTGCCTAAGTCTCTGGTATGGAAGGAATCCGTGTCCAATATGGCTGAAGGATATGAATGCATATAAAGGTATTGGATTCATCAGACAAAAATACATTCGGAAGGAGACTTACTGAGCCATCACTTGTAGGGAAGTTGAATCCAATGACGGTTTTGATGAAGAAGTCTATGAAGCTGATGATTATGATGATTAACCTGTAGAGGCCAAGCCTTCACCTGAAGAGCTTGAAGATGGTGGACAGACAACCACTATGGACGAACTAAAAGAAGTCAACTTGGGAATCGATGATGATCCTCGCCCAACCTTCATTAGGTCTCTTTTACCAGAAGACAAAATGAAAGAAATTAAAGAACATCTTTGTAAATTCAGGGATTGCTTTGCCCGGAGATATGCCAAAATGCCTGGCTTATCCCCTGATGTAGTAATTCACAGATGGGCCATTAAATCAGATATAACACCAGTCAAACAAGCTCCAAGGAGAATGAGATTGGAGATTGAAGAACAGGTGATTGCAGAAATGAAGAAGCTCATAGATGCTGGCTTCATCCGAGAAGAAAAATATGCCGACTGGATCACAAACATCGTCCCTGTGAAAAAGAAGAACAGTCAGATCCTTATCTGTATTGACTTTTGGGACCTCAACAAGGCGTGTAAAAAATGATTTTCTGCTTCCTGTATCAGAACTTCTGGTCGATAACACATCTAACTATGACATGTTTTTATTTATGGATGGATCGTCAGGATACAATCAGATCAAGATGGTGCCTGAAGATGAAAAATATACATCATTCAGAACGCTCATCGATATTTTCTACTATACAATCATGCCTTTTGGCTTGAAGAATGCTGGTGCCACCTACCAACCGGCAATGACCCATATTTTTTATGAATTAATACATCAGAAGGTCGAGTGCTATGTAGATGACCTTGTCGTCAAGAACATGAACTGGAAAGATCATTTAAATGACCTGAGGATTATATTTGAAAGAATTAAGAAGTTTGATATGAAGATGAATCCTCTCAAATGTGCTTTTGGGGTCTCCTCCGGCAAATTCTTGGGGTACGTCGTTCATCACTAAGGTATTGAAATTGACCCCAACAAGATCAAGGCGATCACAGAGATGCCACCACCAAGAAGCCTCCATCAACTCTGCTCCTTACAAGGGCAACTGGCTTTCATTCGGTGATTCATATCGAATCTGTCGGGTAGGTGCCAGCCATTTTCAAAGCTAATGAAGAAAGATGTTCGCTTTAAGTGGGATGAAGAATGTCAAGAAGCATTTGACAGCATCAAGAGATATTTATTAAACCTGTCCATTCTCGCAGCGCCAATTCTGGGAAAGCCTCTTATTCTGTATACGGCAGCACTAGAAGAGTCCCTCAGAGAATTACTAGCCCAGCACAATAAAGAGGGTAAAGAGAACGTACTCTATTATATTAGTCAGAGATTAATCAGAGCAGAGATATATTATTCTTCGATTGAAAAGTATTGCCTGGCGTTGATTTTTGCAGTTCAGAAACTCCGCCAGTATATGCTCTCCCACAAAATCACCTTGATATCAAAGATCGATCCGCTGAAGTTCTTGATGACAAGACCAGCGTTGACAGGTCGTTTAACAAGGTGGGCAGTGCTATTACTGTAATTTGAAATAGTGTACATGCTACAAAAGGCGGTAAAGGGATAAGCTTTGGCAGATTTTCTCGCTGCATATCCAATTCCTATAGATTCGCTGTTGAACGATTATTTGCCTTATGAACAAATCATACAGGTCGAGGAAGAGGAGAAGCTATAATTTTGGGAGATGTATTTTGATGGGGCATCATTGATCAAATCTCCCAGGCCTCCAAATCTTATAAAGGCCCAAGCTGGCATCGGTCTAGTCTTTATAGAACCCAAGGGAGGCATCATGAGATTCTCGTTCAGTTTAACTGAACCTCAGATAAATAATGAAGCCGAATACGAAGCTCTAGTAGCGGGATTGGAGATCGCGATTGGTGTCCAAATCACAGATCTCCAAATTTTTGGTGATTCTCAACTTGTGATAAATCAGGTATCGGGTATTTACAAGATTTGCAAACTTAAATTATCCCACTACCACCAACGAGCTCTCGAGCTTTTAAAACAAATACTGAATGTCAGGATAACTCTGAAAGTTCGATAGGGATGTTAAGCCCTAGTGAACTAGTCCCGAGGCTAATCAAGAGGGGGGGTGAATTGGTTATTTAAAAATTTCACGATAACTACAAAAATCTTTTCGATACTTAGCAGCGGAAACAAGTAAACAATAACGAAACGATCAACCAACGATATTCACCCAAGCAGTTTATATTCAAAAGTAAAATGCAAAACTGAATCAAAAAAAAGCAAACCAGATTTTATAGTGGTTCGGTCAACTTGACCTACGTCCACTCCCCGGAGCCTCCCCTCCGGGTATTGCACTAAACGAAAGTGACTCTCCTTTTGCTCCCACAGCAAGGCGGAGAAGCCTGTACAAAACACCTCCTTTTCACCACACGGTGAGGCAGAGAACCCGACCTCCTTTCGCTTCCTCCTGAAGCAGGCAGAGAACCTTCGAACTCCTTTTGCTTCCACCTGAAGCGGGCAGAGAACCCACGAACTCCTTTCGCTTCCTCCTGAAGCGGGCAGAGAACCTGGATCTTCTTGCGAACGATCCTCCCACGAAGAACACCGACTAGACGACAGACGACGAGCGGAGAAGACGACTCTGATCCGTGCTTGGAGCAACCTTAGTGAATCCCTCACTAACTCCCCCTCACAAGATCTCTTCTCTCTCTCCCAACTCTCTCTCTCTAGGATTTCTCAGGGAAGGAAGGCAGCAAAAGATTTTTCCAAATCTAGGAAAAAGTTCTTTTAAAGGAGGGCTTAAAATTTGCCCTAAATCTCAACTTGTCGGCCAAGATCGTCCAGGACGATCGGTAGATCGTCCTGTACGATCAGTTCAAATTCAGCTGTTTCAGCCTGGACGATCTGGCTCTTCTGGACGATCAGTAGAAAAAGTTGTTCATATCGTCCCGTACGATCCTGCGATCGTCCGGGATGATTAGTTCAAATTGAAGGAAATCGTCCAGAAGACAGTTCGGGTCGTCCAGAGAAATCTGTGCTGGACGACCAAAAAATGACTTGATCGTCCCGGACGATAGGATAATCGTCCGGTACGATTAGTTCAAAAAGGCCCCAAATCGTCCTGTACATAGTTCTGGACGTACAGCTGAAATGCACAAGACGATCACGATCGTCCGGGACGATCCTGCGATCGTCCAGGACGATGTGATCGTATCAATTAAACATTAATTGCTTTCCTTAATTACCAGACTAATTTAGGCATGATTGTAGTGCATCGTCCAGGATGATACACGTATCGTCCGGGACGATCAGACCAAAATACTTAAAATAAAACTTGCCTAACTTAATCTGGCGGCTGGAAATTTCTGATTTGAGCATATCGTCCCGTACGATCCAAAGATCGTCCAGGACGATCTGCTTAATCAGACCCTCTTAACTCAGTCGCCCTAATTAGGGTTTCTGTTTTAACTGGATCGTCCAGGACGATGCTACTATCGTCCAGGACGATCTGAACAAAATTTTAACAGAAACTCTAATTCACTAAATCTCTCTCCCTGAGTGTGTGTGTGCAAGGTTACTTAGCTAGGGAATCAGTTACATTACAATTGACTCAATAAAAGAAAAAATCATACATTTGACACACTTGGACCCGATCTTGAGTTGGCTTGAGTAGCTTACGGTCTTTTGTGCCTGAAACTGATTAGCCAAGAAAAACACACTGGAAACATGTTTGTCATCATCAAAACCAGATTTGCAACAATCTCCCCCTTTTTGATGATGGCAAACATTTGTAAAGTAGTCTGAAAATAAAATGAAACTAAGATGAAAATAAAATGAAACTAAGAAATCAAACAAAACACACATTTTTTAAATTTTCATTTAACAGCTCAAACAATACAGAAAACATGACTCAGAAAATAGAAACAGACACGACTACAACTGACTCCCCCTTTTGACATCACAAAAAGGAGGAGGGAAAAATATAACACAGAAATAAAATATAAAATAAAACATACACAGAACAACAACAAAACAGGAAAATCAGAATTTTTCCTTGATTTTAGATTCAAAAACCAATGACAGGACGATTGACAGCGCTAAAATCCAAAAAGGTTGGAAATAATCAACTTTCGTAACTCTGACCCCGGGCACCTTATCGATGCAAACCTCTTTCAAAACAAAAATCTGATTCAGAATAAAAGCCATTAGATTTGAAAAGAAATCCTTTCAAGCCTCGTTCCAGAAAAATATCTGATATAATAGTGTTACAAAGTAAAAAATCAGAAATCGGGATTTTCAAAACTCAAGCTTTTGAAAATATTAAGTGGCGCACAGATTTCTCTAAGACATTTAATAATCTGAAAGGAAAGAAAGCTTGTGTTGGGCTCATTTTGTGCCTCTTTTTCAAATTGATTGGCGCTTTGCGCATCTTTTGATTTTTGATACACTTTGTGTATCCAACTTGGCAATTTTGCATCTTTTCAGTTTTGGGCTCATTTTATGCCTCTTTTTCAAATTATCTGGCGCACTGCGCATCTTTTATAAGCTTTCTCCTTTTCATAATCATTAAAGAGTCTCAGCTGTGAGATTATCTTCCAGACATAGGAGATGACTCTCCGCAGTAAGGAAGAACGATTCACAAAACAAAACCCATACAACATATGATAAATGCAATCACTTGATTTAGAAAATCAAACTAATGACTCAAGACTTTGAAAAACACTATTGATATGAGGCAGATTACTGTAGGAAGATAAAATAATCTCTATTTCAAAAACTAACATTTTAATTTTGAAAAGGATTTTTATTCAAAAGAAACTACACACCAGAAAAGGAGTTAGAGGAAGAGAAACAATTATCAATGTTTCTCCCCTTTAACAGATTCAGCGAAGTCAATCACTGCTTATCAGCTTCCAAACTAAACCAAGGTAAAAACTCTCAGTCAAAAATTCAGATCACCAGAAGTAGTGAGCGGTGATCAGATCTTGAAAAGCATAAAACAATAAGTGCAAGATATGAACCAGTGAATAAAAAAAAAGTATAAAATCATATCAGAGTAAATACTCAAATCAAACTAACAATAAGGCTAAAACGGAAATCAGCAAAAACATAAAATCAACTGAAAGTAAATAATCAAAGCCAAAAACTAACTAATAGAAATCAGAAATCAAAAAAACTAAACCTAACTAACAGAAATCAGAATACCAATCAGAAAGATAATACATCAGCAGTCATCAGAATCAAGCATTTATATCAATCACTCCTAATCTGGTTCTCAAAATGCTGAATGAGTCAAAGGCCAGTGGTTTAGTGAATATGTCAGCCAGCTGATTTTCAGTTGCTACATGATGTAGCTCAATGTCCCCTTTTGTAACATGGTCCCTAATGAAGTGATGCCTAATGTCAATGTGTTTGGTCCTAGAATATTGGATTGGATTCTTAGAGATACAGATGGCACTGGTATTATCACACAGAACAGAAATTGTGCCAACGGGTACTCCTAAATCCAAGACTTGTTGTTTCAACCAAAGAACTTGGGCCACACAACTTCCTAAGGCAATGTACTCAGCTTCAGCAGTGGAAAGTGCAACTGAGTTCTGTTTTCTACTGGACCAGGAGACTAACGACTGTCCTATGAATTGACAAGTCCCAGAGGTACTCTTCCTATCCACCCTACACCCCGCAAAGTCAGAGTCAGAATATCCAATGATCTCAAAAGAGGTGCTGTGCCTAGGGTACCAAATTCCTAGGTTTGGGGTCCCTAAAAGATATCTAAGAATTCTCTTAACAGCAGTCAGGTGGGACTCTTTAGGATCAGCCTGAAACCTAGCACAAAGACAGACACTAAACATGATATTGGGTCGGCTAGCAGTCAGGTAAAGCAGTGAATCTATTATCCCTCTATACTTCTTCTGATCAACAGATTTTCCATTTGAATCCTTATCTAACTGAACTGAGGAGGGCATGGGAGTATTGATTGGCTTTCCTTTGTCCATTTCATATTTCTTCAAAATGTCCTTAGTGTATTTTGATTGATTGAGAAAAGTTCCATCATCTGTTTGCCTTATGCTAAACCCCAAAAAGTAGGACAATTCTCCCATCATACTCATCTCAAACTCCTTACTCATTGTTTTGGAAAACTCATCACATAAATATTTATCAGAAGATCCAAAAATTATATCATCAACATAAATCTGGACAATGAGTAAGTCATCTCCTAATCTCCTCAGAAAAAGGGTGGTGTCTACGCTCCCCTTAACAAACTCTCTTTCTAACAGGAATGTGCTAAGCCTCTCATACCAAGCTCTCGGTGCCTGTTTCAATCCATATAAGGCCTTTTTTAATTTATAGACATGACTTGGATATTGGGAAATCTCAAAACCTGGGGGTTGTTCTATAAAAACATCTTCTTTAATTACCCCATTTAAAAAGGCACTCTTGACATCCATTTGAAACAGCTTAAATCCCTTGTAACAGGCAAAAGCTAGTAGCACTCTAATGGCTTCCAATCTAGCTACAGGGGCAAAAGTTTCCTCAAAATCTATCCCTTCTATCTGATTATACCCCTTTGCCACCAATCTTGCCTTATTTCTCACCACCACACAAGAATCATTCATCTTATTCTTAAAGACCCACTTGGTTCCCACAATACTTTGGTTTCTAGGTCTTTCTACTAACTCCCAAACATCATTCCTTACAAATTTATTCAATTCTTCCTGCATAGCTAAAATCCAAAACTCATCCGACAAGGCTTGATTGATGTTGGTGGGTTCAGTCATTGAGATAAAGGCAGAATGGTTTACTTCCTTCCTAAGTCCA
Organism: Dendrobium chrysotoxum; assembly: GCA_019925795.1. Classification (NCBI taxonomy): domain Eukaryota; kingdom Viridiplantae; phylum Streptophyta; class Magnoliopsida; order Asparagales; family Orchidaceae; genus Dendrobium; species Dendrobium chrysotoxum. The sequence goes on along the minus strand of CM034315.1, from coordinate 33,979,209 downwards.
TGCCTAGTCCTAACACCTTCAGAAGGGTCTCCTAAGATCAGTTCTTTAGGATGACTCAAAGAATATCTCCAATCTCTAGGCAAAGTGGTTTGAGGTTCTACCCTTTCCTCCAAATTTGTATTTCCAACTCCTTGGGTAACCTCAACAATCTCTTCATCTTCTACTTCAGATCTAGACTCCTTAGGATCAGATTCATCAAACACTACATGGGTTGTTTCTTCCACCACCAAAGTCCTCCTATTGAACACCCTAAAGGATTTCCCCACACTTGAATATCCTAAGAACACTCCTTCATCAGATTTGGGGTCAAATTTTCCTAAGGGTGACTTCCCGTTGTTTAGAATGAAAACCTTACAGCCAAAGACATGGAGGTGGGACAGATTTGGTGTTCTACCCTTAATGATCTCATAAGGTGTCTTGTTCAGTTTGACTCTCACATTCACCCTATTCAGCACATAACAGGCAGTGTTCACCGCTTCAGCCCAAAAGTATTTTGGAAGTGAATACTCGGTAAGCATGGCTCTAGCGGCTTCCACTAAGGTCCTGTTCTTCCTTTCAGCTACCCCGTTCTGCTGAGGGGTCCTAGGAGCTGAAAAATTGTGACTAATCCCATGATTCTCACAAAAACTTCCAAATCTTTCATTTTCAAACTCCCCTCCGTGATCACTATGGATGGTAATAATCTCACATCCTAACTTCTTCTGAATCCAAGTAGAGAACGATCTAAACTCAACAAATGACTCAGATTTGTGTGACAAAAACTTAACCCAAGTGAACCTTGAATAATCATCAACAATCACAAAACCATAAACTCTCCCCCCTAAGCTGGCAGTGCTAATGGGTCCAAAGAGGTCCATGTGAAGAACTTCTAAAGGTCTAGAGGTGCTAATGTCCTTAACAGAGTGAAAAAAGGACTGGACTTGCTTCCCCAACTGACAGACATCACACAGGTGATCCTTAGTGAACTTAAGCTTGGGCACACCTCTAACTAAGTCCTTTTGGGTGACTCTCCTAAGGGTTTTCATACTGGCATGACACAATCTCCTATGCCATAACCAAGACTCATCAGCAGCAGTTTTTAAGCAAATTGAATTATCAGATTTGATGCTACTTACATCCAGCTTGTAGACGTTGTTGATCCTTTGCCCCTGCAAAACAACTTCATCATTTAAGCTTAAAATGCAGCCAGTGGGCAGGAATTTGATGCTATATCCCTTGTCGCAGAGTTGACTGATGCTCAGCAGGTTATGTTTCAGTCCATCTACAAGCAAAACATTATCAATCATAAAGTTCTTTGAATCACCAATTATACCTGTGCCTACCACCTTCCTGGTGGTGTTATCTCCAAGTGTAACCTTGCCTCCAGCTCTGGCCTCCAGCGAAATGAACTGATTTGCATCTCCAGTCATATGTCTTGAACATCCGCTGTCCAGGTACCACATGCTCTCACGAGGTCTTGTGTGAGAGCACACCTCTTCCTGGTCGGACTGACCAGGGTGATCATCAGCCATCAAACACAAGTTTGTTTCCTCCTCTTCAGCTTCAGTCTCAGAAGAGTCGGATGCAGAGTCTGCCCAGAACGCCTTCTGAATCCGCTTCTTATCCTTTCTGAACTTTGGTTTCTCCTCACCCTTCTCCTTGCTTGGATGAGCTTTAAGTGTCGGACAATCAGCCTTAATGTGTCCGGGCTTCCTGCATTCAAAACAAACCGATTCAGATGAACCCTTAAAGTTTTTATTGGACTTACCCTTGTTCCACTTCTGATAGTTCTTATGTTTCTTCCTTAGAAAGCTTTTAAATTGCCTTGTGATTAAGGCAACATCATCGCTATCAGACCCGGAAGAGCTAGCATCTGAATCCTTGGCCTTTAGTGCCACGGTCTTCTCTTTCTTGCGTTCACCTGCATCAAGTTGCCTTTGGTTCACCCCTTGCTCGTAAGCAATGAGTGATCCAAGTAAGCTGTCAATAGAGTAAGTATTTAAATCTTTGGATTCAGTAATAGCAGTAATCTTAGCATCATAAGAAGCAGGCAAACATCTAAGAATCTTGTTCACTCTTTCGTAGTTGGTAAGTTCTCTACCTAAAGCATGCAAAGAGGTAACAATCTGAGTGAACCTTGTGTACATTTCTGAAATAGTCTCACTAGGTTTCATGCGAAAAAGTTCGTAATCATGTAACAAGATGTTTAACCTAGATTGTTTGACTTCAGTTGTACCTTCATATGTTATACATAATCTATCCCAAATCACTTTTCCCGTTGTACAAGTAGAAACACGCATATAGTCCTCAGATTTTAAAGCACAAAAGAAACAGTTCAAATATTTGGCATTTAACTGTGCTAAATCACGATCATCAAACGTCCAATCAGCAAACGGCAATTCAGTTTTCACATTGTTAACCATTCGAAAAGGTGGTTCGTATCCGTCCTTAACTAACATCCACATGCGATAATCAATAGACTGAAGAAAAGTAGACATGCGTGTTTTCCAAAAATCAAATGGAATGTTATCAAACAACGGTGGTCTCGTTATAGAATAACCTTCAGCAGTATTACGATTGTTACAGTTAGCCATGGATCAAATTCAAAAGTTTTTAAACAGAAATTTTGAATCCCGCTCTGATACCACTTGAAAGTTCGATAGGGATGTTAAGCCCTAGTGAACTAGTCCCGAGGCTAACCAAGAGGGGGGGTGAATTGGTTATTTAAAAATTTCACGATAACTACAAAAATCTTTTCGATACTTAGCAGCGGAAACAAGTAAACAATAACGAAACGATCAACCAACGATATTCACCCAAGCAGTTTATATTCAAAAGTAAAATGCAAAACTGAATCAAAAAAAAGCAAACCAGATTTTATAGTGGTTCGATCAACTTGACCTACGTCCACTCCCCGAGCCTCCCCTCCGGGTATTGCACTAAACGAAAGTGACTCTCCTTTTGCTCCCACAGCAAGGCGGAGAAGCCTGTACAAAACACCTCCTTTTCACCACACGGTGAGGCAGAGAACCCGACCTCCTTTCGCTTCCTCCTGAAGCAGGCAGAGAACCTTCGAACTCCTTTTGCTTCCACCTGAAGCGGGCAGAGAACCCACGAACTCCTTTCGCTTCCTCCTGAAGCGGGCAGAGAACCCGGATCTTCTTGCGAACGATCCTCCCACGAAGAACACCGACTAGACGACAGACGACGAGCGGAGAAGACGACTCTGATCCGTGCTTGGAGCAACCTTAGTGAATCCCTCACTAACTCCCCCTCACAAGATCTCTTCTCTCTCTCCCAACTCTCTCTCTCTCTAGATTTCTCAGGGAAGGAAGGCAGCAAAAGATTTTTCCAAATCTAGGAAAAAGTTCTTTTAAAGGAGGGCTTAAAATTTGCCCTAAATCTCAACTTGTCGGCCAAGATCGTCCAGGACGATCGGTAGATCGTCCTGTACGATCAGTTCAAATTCAGCTGTTTCAGCCTGGACGATCTGGCTCTTCTGGACGATCAGTAGAAAAAGTTGTTCATATCGTCCCGTACGATCCTGCGATCGTCCGGGACGATTAGTTCAAATTGAAGGAAATCGTCCAGAAGACAGTTCGGGTCGTCCAGAGAAATCTGTGCTGGACGACCAAAAAATGACTTGATCGTCCCGGACGATAGGATAATCGTCCGGTACGATTAGTTCAAAAAGGCCCCAAATCATCCTGTACATAGTTCTGGACGGACAGCTGAAATGCACAAGACGATCACGATCGTCCGGGACGATCCTGCGATCATCCAGGACGATGTGATCGTATCAATTAAACATTAATTGCTTTCCTTAATTACCAGACTAATTTAGGCATGATTGTAGTGCATCGTCCAAGACGATACACGTATCGTCCGGGACGATCAGACCAAAATACTTAAAATAAAACTTGCCTAACTTAATCTGGCGGCTGGAAATTTCTGATTTGAGCATATCATCCCGTACGATCCAAAGATCGTCCAGGACGATCTGCTTAATCAGACCCTCTTAACTCAGTCGCCCTAATTAGGGTTTCTGTTTTAACTGGATCGTCCAGGACGATGCTACTATCGTCCAGGACGATCTAAACAAAATTTTAACAGAAACTCTAATTCACTCAATCTCTCTCCCTGAGTGTGTATGTGCAAGGTTACTTAGCTAGGGAATCAGTTACATTACAATTGACTCAATAAAAGAAAAAATCATACATTTGACACACTTGGACCCGATCTTGAGTTGGCTTGAGTAGCTTGCGGTCTTTTGTGCCTGAAACTGATTAGCCAAGAAAAACACACTGGAAACATGTTTGTCATCATCAAAACCAGATTTGCAACAAACTCAAGTTCCTCGAGGACAGAATGCAAAAGCAGATTGTCTAGCCAAATTAGCCAAGGAGCTTGTAAATGAAGATAAAAGGCCACCTATATTCATTGCAGTTAAAAATTGTCGAGTCTTAGAGCCTGCAATCTTATAATTCCCGCAAGCAGAGGGAATACCAAATTCCAGCCAATAGGATACAACCCCGGTTGATCCTCAACCTCCCCAATAGATCACTACTAAAAATCAACTGGGGGAACGCCATGTAGTAAAGAGACGAAGAACCAGTAGATTATTAGAGTCATGGTTACAATGCTTAGATGTTGAGGTCGAAGATGATTGGAGGCAGCCATTCGTCGACTACTTCAAAGAAAGCAAACTCCTGACAGACAAATCTCTGGCTACATAAATCTGAAAAAGAGTATTACGATATGCGTTTGTCAATGACACGCTGTATCGATGAGCCTTTGATCAAATATGGCTACGATGTCTAGGGACCAAGGAAGCTGATAAAGTGGTGACAGAAGTTCATGAAGGGCTCTGTGGAGCACATCAATCAGGTCCCAAAATGGTTGCTAAAATTAAGAGGATGGGTTATTACTGGCCTGCGATGGTGAGAGACTGTGTGGACCATGCTAAGAGGTGCCACGAGTGTCAAATTCACGGTGATGTTATTCATCAACTGCTAAATCCACTGCATCCAACGATAGCATCCTGGCCATTTGAATGTTGGGGCACAGACATAATCGGGCCAATAGATCTGCCATCATAAGCCGGACATTGCTTCATTCTAGCAGCAACAGATTACTTTTCTAAGTGGGCAGAAGTGGCTTCATTCATAGAAGTTACGTCCAAGCACGTGATCAATTTCTTTACCCATAACATTATCTACAGATTTGGTGTACCGCACCGCCTGATCTTGGATAACGACACAGCATTCAAGAGCACTAAAATATATAAGTTTGTTGATCGACACAAGATCGACTGGCGATATTCATCAATATACAATCCAATGGAAAATGGCCTAGCAGAAGCCTTCAATAAGACGCTGGTGAAATTATTGTAAAAGATCCTCACCAAAAACAAAAGAGAGTGGCATACGAAAATGGAAGAAGCGTTATGGGCATATCGTACAACCTATAAAACACCAACCAAAGCCACTCCTTACTCATTGGTGTTCGGGGCTGAAGCCGTCTTGCCACTAGAAGTTGAACTACAATCTCTTCGGGTCGCTATCCAGAATGAGCTTACTCAAGAGCAGAATGCTCGCCTAAGAATGGAGGAGCTCGATGCACTCGATGAGGTCAGGTTGTAAGCTCAACAGAATCTAGAGATCTACTGAGCAAGGATGACAAAATCTTTTGATCGAATGGTGCGTCCTCGGGCATTTTAAGATGGGGAATTGGTCCTGGTGCTGAGAAGGCCAATCATCCCTCATCGAAATATTGGTGGTAAATTCGTCTCCAATTGGGAGAGCCCCTTTGTTATCGAAAAGGTGTACCAAAGAGGAGCCTACCATCTTATCAATCTGCATGGTCAGAGGCCCATACTGCAGATCAATGGTCGACACCTGAAGAAGTATCATGCATATAATTGCTCGAAGAAGTGTAGCGTTTAATGTACTGTGTATTTCATACATATTTATTGGCATATACACTTTATATTTTGAAATTTTCTTGTGTCACCAGAATGCATTTCAAAATCTCCCTGCGAGATAGGGGCATTTTAAATATTTATTCGGGTTGACATCGTGCTGTGCGCCAAGATCCCCAAATAAATATTTAAAATCACAAAATTTCAAATTTACTCCATTATGAAATGTCCCTGCGAGACAGGGGGCATTTTAAATATTTATTCAGGTTGACATCATGCTATGTGCCAAGATCCCCAAATAAATATTTAAAATCACGAAATTTTAAATTTACTCTATTCTGAAATGTCTCTGCAAGACAAGGGGCATTTTAAATATTTATTCGGCTCGACATCACGCTGCATGCCGAGATCCCCAAATAAATATTTAAAATTATCAATGCAAATATTCTTTTATACTGAAGAATACAACAAACTCTTTTCAAAGTATGTGCAGGTGATCTTCCAAAAATTTCGGGACACCACCTTCTCCAACGTACAATGATTTCAAAGGTCAGAAAGAGACTTTTTGTGACTACACACTCCAGCAAATTGAGCAAGAACAACATGAAGTCTTTCAACTGCCTGAAGCTTAAGGTTCGAATGGGTGTAAGAGGCCGAATCCAACAAGCCCAAATATGGTCGGATCGCTGGCAGCTCCGTCTACTCAACACGCCATAAGAAAGGTCGTAGCAGCAGAACCCCCACTTCGTCAACCCCTCAGTAGGGACTGTAGGAAGTTCGAAGGTAAATTTGACTTGATAAGTTCAAGTGATTGTAGTCTACCAAATTCTCCTAATTAACTGGAGAATCAAAGTTTCAGCGGGAAGGATGAGTTACGAGCAACTACCAGATATTCGTAGGCTTAAACCTTCAACCACGAAAGATGACTCCAAATCTAACAACTTCAATAAAATTAGCATTGGGTAGCACATTTCCCATAGCTGAAGTCTGAAGCCTGGATGGGTGTAAGAGGTCGGATCCAACAAGCCCAAATATGGCCGGATCACTGGCAGCTCCATCTACTCAACACGCCATAAGAAAGGCCGCAGTAGAGGAACCCCCATCTCAGCAACCAGAGGACGAAGAGTTATCAAATCCCAGCTCGCCCAATCTGATTTACTCAAGTGACTCAGATTAAAGTCTCCTCAACTGGTTAAAGATTAAGATACTACCTACATTTGGTACTATCAGTCAAATCCAAAACTTGCAAATCCTTCAACAAATCCGTAAAGCACAAAGCTAGGATCGAAAGAATTCTTCTTCAACAAATCCGCAAAGCACAAAGCTAGGATCGAAGGAATTCTTCTTCAACAAGTCCACCAAAGCACAAAGCAAAGGACCGAAGAAATTATCCCAATGTTCTTGAAAAGCTTAAAGCTGAACTAAGAGGATTCCGTCATCAACAAGTCTGTTATGCACAAAGCTCTGGACCGATGACTTTTTTTCACCGACCTAATACGAATGGAAAGGGTTTAGGTTACCGGCATCTACTCCTTCATCAAGCCCACCGAAGCTAGAAGCAAAGGGCCGAAGGTACCAACAACCTGACAAGTTAGTAAAGACAAATCAGGTAATTCTCCATCAATGTCCATAGCATAAAGTACAAGGCAAAAGGAATCGAGATCTCAAGACTCAAGCTAAAACTACAAAAAGAAGTACCCTGAATGGCATCTACAAGTGTCCTTAAGGACTGGGGGCATTTTAAATATTTATTTGGGTCGGCATCGTGCTGCGTACCGAGATCCCCAAATAAATATTTAAAATCATCTACAACACCATCAACACAACTCAGAGTACAATCACAGAAATCACAAGAACAGTAGAAAGAGAGATCATCAACAGTAGAATTCATAAAAATGCTTCATTTTATTAATTCAGAATTCATATACAAGTTTTCAGTTCACATCTCGTTTATAAGTTTACATCAACAAAAAGAGAGAGAAAAGTACAATGTCCTTCGTATAGGACTACAAATTTGTCTCCTAAACTATGCCTGAAGAGGAAGTCAGTAGCTCTACTCTACTCCTTCCAAAGACCAGGTACTCTGTACTTCTGGAACCTATACAAAGTAACATAAATATCAGCAGAAATAAGAGATTATACAAGTATATGAAAAGCTACTAAAAAGAAAAGTGTACCTGAGACCAAGGTCTCCCGTAGTAGCTCACAAACTGGTGCCTCGCTCCTCCAAGAACCTGTGTAAGGCAACAAGGGTGTCAGTAAGCAGCTAAAGAAAGAAAAAGAACAGAACAAACAAAGTAAAAACGTACCAAAACTGAAGCCTCCTGTAGTAGTGAACTGGCCAAATCCTGCCCCTATAGTAACCTGCAGAAGATTTGAAGCATTATCAGTATAATTATGAAATAAAGAATTGAAAACTAAGGAAACAGTGGTGCCAAAAGAAGAATAGAAAGTGGCAGTGCTATATACTATCGTTAATCTATGAAGTAACACTATAAAGATCTTGGTATAAAATACTCTATCAGTATCTTTTGGATCTCTACTTAACTAAAACTAGCATGTCAATCCTCTTACTGATTACAAATATATCTGAAGAGCCATGAAGGTATAGAAATGGACTCTTGGAAAGCTATAGAGTGAAAATCTTAGTGTGACATCCAGGCAAGTTTTTGGAGATCCATTAAAGGAAGACCTTTATGTGACATCTAGAGAAAATATCTAGAGATCCACGTGGTCAATCAGCATACAACAAATGTGATTTGCTCTAGACGCAAACCATATTTGTTGGGGGGCATTTGTTGGACCCTATATGTAAGCCAAAACGAGCAAAATAATAAAAAAAAAAGAAAAAGCTCACATACCTACTTGCTGCCCAGCCCGCGTATCCTGCTACAGTTGAATCAGTCGCAGCCTACTACAGTACTGCCCATATCCTGTGCGAACAGTGCCGCTCATGTTGCTTCTCCAGCGTGCGTAGCTCACCTCGAGCGGGCGCTAAAGTTGTCGTTAAATACTGACCCCAAAGCCTCTACTTTGAGACTCACTCATTTCTTCCACACGTGGAAACTCCCGCAAGCTTTGCAATACCCTCACAAACCCTCTCCCGCTGAAACCTCTACCTCCGATCCCTATCCAACCCAGGAAGCCAACTCCTCTCTACCTCCCATTCATCCAGCCGAGCATAAGAAAGACCCAGTTTGTGCTGTAGTTGAACCCCCACTCATCCTCCACCTTTCGATTTCTCAGAGAGAGAGAGAGAGAGAGAGAGAGAGAGAGAGAGAGAGAGAGAGAGAGAGAGAGAGAGAGAGAGAGAGAGACCTACTTAGCTGAACCCATCATTGCTCCCGATCTCTACCCAGTTCCGATCCTAAGTCCGACGGCCCTTACTTGTACCGACGTCCAGGCCACCTGCGACCGGACCTCACCCCTTCCTCCCTCTGCTCAACTCAAGCCACCGCCTAGCCCTAACCGAGACCTCCTCTCTGCCTACCAGAGCCTCCAAGCTGAATACCCTGCTCCCTGCCTGATTCCCTCTTATCTGCTTGTAGCCAACGCCTCCCAGGCCCCTCTACCCGATTTCCCTCACATAATATGGTATTATTAGGTTTTATTATTTTTGTTATTTTTAATTATACCTATTGTTAGAATAATATTATTAATTATTATTATTATTCATATTAATCATAATTAATTTAAGTTAATTATAATTAATCTTTATTAATTATAATTAATTATAATTAATCTTTATTAATTATAATTAATTATAATTAATCTTTATTAATTATAATTAATTATAATTAGTTGTAATTAATCTTAAGTTAATTATAATTAATTTCTATTAATAATAATTAATTTTAGTTAATTATAATTAATTTTCCATTAGTTATAATTAATCCTTCATTAATTATAAGTGATTTTAATTAATTTTAATTAATTTTTCATTAATTATAATTAATTATTCTTATTTATAATTAGTTATTATTTTGTATACTATTCTTCTTGCCTCGATCCGCATGTCGACCCCGACGATGCTCACAAAGGTATAACCCCTAAACTATAAAACTCTGAGAGCCCACTTTTGTCGTTTACGACGGATCAAAAAACTGCCTATACAAGCGTTTGTTCGCGTGGTGGGATGGGACCCCGGTGTAGCACCTATAACGAGGTGGGTAATCACCTAAAATCCTATCCTCGACGTTTATGTCGAGCTGGCAAACTGCCTATACATGTGTTTATTCGCGTGGTGGGTAGGGAATCCGGTGTGACACCTATGACGAAGCGGGTAGGCCTTATACACAATTTTCTTAGCATGGTGGGGATGATTTTAAGTACCCGTACGTGACTCCGTACCTGCGGGGAAACAATTGTTCTCCTTTGAATCAGGTACCGTCGAAGACCCCATGCACGCTTTTATTAGCGTGGTGGGAATGAAGACACGGCCGTGATGTCTAAAGACACATACCATACACACTTTTATTAGCATGGTAGGATAGCCCAGTTTCCCGAAATTTCCCCTAAACAGGGGAGATGTCGGGAGGCTGCCAAAATTTTGGGTAAACTTGAGACCGTACTTAGACTTGATTGAACTCAAAAGAAGAGGACCTAGACTTGTGAACTCAAAATCAAATGAACAAGACTTGGATTGAATAGAATTCAAACCTAAATGAACTAAATAAAAGACTTGATTCAAGTTTGAACTTGAATGGAACAAGGCTGTAATGGATATGGGATTGAATTGGACTCAGATTTGAACTTGATATAGACATTGCAAAGGACTTGAACTCAAACAATTAACAAGGAATTTAACTTTAAATGATTGATGATGAATTAAGAACTCAAGTGAACTCTAAAAGATTTGAGTTCAAATAGAGCACACGAAACCAGACTTTAGTTTTAACAAATGAGCAATCAAAATGTAGAGGCTCAATGAACAAATCTTGATTATTCAAGTAGATATATATGAGCAAATTATGATGCATAGTGAACAAGAAGGTTCCTACATCTCATTCATAAGTAACAAATAGCTATACATATGCATATGTCAATGAACAATAACGCTATGTGATGGTTTAAAGCATGAAAATGAACACTAATGGATGAATATAAGACTTGTGGTGAACTAAAACTTCAATGCAAAGTCTATTATCGAAACAAATGAGAACTCATGGAGATGGCGAAAGACCCATAACAAGCATAATCAATTTTGCAAGCAACAAGAAGAGCGTGAAGAACATGGCTCAATTCCAAAGCCATGATGTGGGGCTTTTGGACTATGATAATCAATTTGCTATACTGAACTTAAGTTACCCCTAGACAATAGTCAATAAGAATTGTGAGACAAGTGAAGATCAATATACAAGCAAATACGTCGGTCTTCTACAACGTAGGATTTACGTGCAGCAAACATGGCAATACTAGTGAATGGTTATATGCAAGACCAATTAACTTGCAGCAATATCTTTACCACTCACAACCATGCAAATGCTAATCAGTAGTCAACATTAACACTCAAGCAAGCACATTCAACCTTACAAGCTACAATCAACAATGGTTAGTTAAGATGTATTCAAAAATTCCGAGTTAATTGCCGTCTTTCTACAATCAACACCACCTGATTGAATGTGAATACACTGGCTCTCTCCAAGGAGAAGAATTTGATGTCCCAATGAATTTTGGAGATCTTCAAGTTAATCAGAATGTAAAGAAGTGAAGGTGATTTAGCAGATGAAATAACTGCTTTACAACACTCCGGCAACCAACATCAAGATATAAATAAACATACTGATCTGCATGCAACTGAGAGTAAAAGATCTGTAATACATATGATTTATCCATGAATACAGATGTATGCATCACATGCCATCCATGGGTAGATGCAGAAAGACTACAGTAAATGCAGTATCCTGTAGTCAATTTCAATCTATGAATATATCCACCTACCTACAGGCAGTAGTAGAGAATGTACCGTGAAGACCAAGGGTCATAGCAAAATACATGAAGAATATAGTAATTGCAAACACATCTATAAGCTATCATGGCAGGAGAGAACCTGTTGTACACCCGAGTGTGTCAACCACAAGCAAAATGCAGAATAACTACAACAAATACAAATGCCAGCAATCAATTCTAGAAGACTCGTACGCAAAATAATGACCACAAACAAAAACATCATGTGAATGTAATTGTCTTCAAATGACAAGCAGGAGATTCGTTAGTGCACTACGATCTACTTGCAGAAAGCAAGTAGTGCACGGCAGTCTACCTGTGTAAAGTAACGAACAACTCAGTCTAGAAGCTGCTATAATACGCCACCGGATCTGCAACATCCATGCAAGCAGACAGAAGGTGTATAAATCTTCAAATGAAACTCCAGTGCCATGCCACCAGATCCGCAACAGTCATACAAGCGGACATAAGGCATTTACAAATATTCCAAGAATGCCCTCCACACGTGCACTATAATTTTTATACACTTAGGTACACATAAAGGAATGTATCATAAACCCGCATGGGTCCCGACGAGCGTATTATTGGTACACACGTGACGTCTAGGGATGCTACATGGGTTAATAAGTGAATTCAAGTTTAAGCCCGATCCTTCTATTCAAGTAGATAGGAGTTGACATGGCTCGAACTATTAAATAAATATACGGTCACGAGGTCGACAGAGATTTTCATTTTATACGTTCATATTAAGAGAATTCACTTACAAAGGCATAAAGGCTACGAAACCCAATCCTCTGTCGGCAAATTAATAGAGTTGACAAGGTTTAATTCTCAAATACTTTCAAATAATCCCATACCCCGATGATGGCCGTGTTGACAAAAAATCTCAACCGGAGGGGTCTATACAAATTTCAATTAAATACTTCACAAATTCTCAAACACCCATGAAATCCAAAATCCAAAAATCATCAAAATCTTGAATATTTAATATCAAAATTTAACCATTATACACTTAAAGCATAAAATTTATCCACTCTCCGCAACAGTTTGCCGGGGAGGACAAATTGAAATTTACGTCAGCTCACGTAGAGCTAATGCCTAGTCAAAAATATTACTAGGATCCATTCTCAAATAATCTTCTACCAGCAAGCACGTGGTACGTGTCCTCTAACGACAGTTTCACTGCCAAATGGCACTGCAGGATAAACGGTTATGACTCAGGGCCCTTTAAACCAGGTGGTCGCCGCCAAGTGGCACCATTATATTATGGTTATGGCCAGAGGCCGTATGCTCCCCAATGGCATCAAATCCTTGAGATATGAATCAATAGGATATGATCGATAGGGAACAAAGCCCTCTATTAGCTAAGGTGGATTCAAATTTGTCCCCTTAGACAAACACTCCCCCTAGGTCTACAAGGTACCCTTGGATGAAGCAACCCATGGCAGCCGACAAGGATCCTTCTGTCAGGTTGGGTTGACTACCTCCTATGAGTAAGTAGACCAGAGATCACGATGGCCCGAGATGACGGAACCATGGGATCTTGATCGGGTCTATCATCCATTCCCCCACCATCTGCTTTAAGTGCAAGATGGTAAAATTTCTAATTTTAAATATCAAATCTCCAAACTCTCTAATTTCCACATCCCAAGCCTATGCTGCTACTATATGCCAGTCCTACGTATCTCTACATATCTGATTGACAACTAGCCTTAATCGAAAGTTCTCTCTCTTTACCGGGAGGGGTAATTAACTATAGGGGCTTGTGCCTATAGGAAACCAGAAATCAGATCATAAAGTCCTCGCCAAATGAGGGCGAAATCTCTGGGTAGTGTCTTATCTACAAACCCATCTGCCTTCCAAAATTTACCCCAAAACTTAATCTGTTAAAACTCCCCTGAAGAAAGCAAAAATGGGCGGAGGCCGGGGCCGAATTTTCGGAGCCCATAACATGAAATTATGTGAATTTTCTCTTTGGACCTTAATATGAGTAGAACTAGTTAATATGGCTTGAACTAAGTAGATTAAGCTTTATTTTAGTTTTTTGAATATTTGGATGTACATCAGTCTTAGTAATCTTATAACTGTGGAAGTCTCTTGCAAAATGAGTTAGAGAATATAAAAGATAGTCTTCATTAACTCTTTGTAAATCTTTAATAAATATTTATTTTCAAATTAGATATTAGTCAATCACTTCGATGTTGACTTCTGACCTTATTCTTTTGTCCGTGCTAATGCTCCTCATTCAAATGCTCTTCCCTTCAACTTCGTACTTCTCTTATTGTCTTTTAGTTATGCAACTTATCATTCTAATTAAGGATCAAAGTTTAAATACAAAGATTAACATTACAAACGAAGATATAATTGCTATCTTATTTGGCAAGTGTAAAAATAGTGAACTTCTTTTGTAAAGAAAAAGAAAAAGAAGTGGAGAATAATAATTGAAGAGAGGAAGTCCAAGCGCTAGAACCAAGAACTCGATGCCACATTGAATTCTTTGGCCAAACAAAACAGTTTCTCTCTTATTGATGTTGAAAAATTTAATTCTCTACCAATGCTTGCTATCCCTCCAGCTGAAGTTGAGATTGATAGAGAAGATAAAAATTAAATTTTTTTTTAGAAAACTCTATTAACAGCTTCCACCCAAAAATATTAGGCAACTTATATTCATCCAGCATATATCTTTTTGATTCTAACAAGGTACAATTCTTTCTTTCTACAACTATATTTTGTTGAGTAGCCTTATGTTGAGAGAGGTTATGCCTACTACTTTCTTTTTGTGTACTTCACAAGATTTTTAAAAACCTCAAATGCATCATTTTTTTGCTACAGATAATGTTCAAGAATATGTAAAATTATCACCCATCATAACAAAATTATATTTTTCATCGCTTAGACATTTTCTAATAAACCAAAAAAAGCATTCATGAGCTCGTCAACCATGTCATTCATACTCCGTATCAACAATGATTCCTCCTTGAACTCTCCAAATATGGCTTAGGGTCCTCAAATAAGGTTATTAATGTTCTATCATGGATGTTGTTAAGTATAAATTGTGTACTATTTATTGTATTAAAAATTAATAAAAATGTCTTATTTTAATTGTGTTTGTGTGAGAAATGTTCAGGAGAAGATAAAAAGTTACAAGTGTCGAATGAGTGCCACAGCGCCCACAGATTTTGCATCGCAATTTTGCCATCTACAATGCCCCAACACCTAATTAAGACATTGTAGTGCCGATTGCATTGCAATTTTTCCATCTACAATGCCCCAACACCTAATTATATCCATATAGTATATTCATTATCTTTATCTAATTTTATTTAAGTGATTGAATCTCTACAACTCAATTTTTATTGAGTAGGATAATTATTATAATTTTAGTATATAATACTATTATTTGCAAGTGAGCATATCTTCCTCATGGTATTGATACTCTACTTTATCACTATATTACTTGATTCGATATGTATACTTACGCATATTAAGTGGGGCATTGATAAATTTTGATATCAATGAAAACCTAAGCATTGTTAGGGATTAATAGAGCCCAAATCATTTCACAATTTTATAGGTTACTCTATAGCCCCCATCAGCAGGTGTCACCACATCTTATAGAATTTTCCCTTAAGTTTGAGGGAGACTTTTCTATCACAGAATAAGCCTGATGCATCCCTCCACTTCAACCATACAAAATTAGCATATATGTGACCAAATTATCTATGACCACTCTCTTTACTCTTATCTTCCACTGGTGCTACTCTCACCATTTTATGTATATGCTCATTTTGTATCCTGTATCTAAGAGTAAAGCCACTCATCCACCTGAGCATCCTCATCTCTGCAACACTTAACTTAATATTATGCTACTCTTTTAATGGCCAACTTTCTACACCATAAAATTTTTGCAGGTCTCACCACATCTTATAAAATTTTCCATTATGTTTGAGGGGGACTTTTTTATTATACAATAAGACTGATGCATTCCACCACTTTAACCATGTAATATCTCCATCTATTTCACTATCACTAAGACTAAAAGACCAGGATATCTAAAGCATGTACTCTTACTTATATCTAAAATGTGTACCCTAAACCTAATAATACCTCTATAATTCAAGTTTACCTTCTACCCTTATCATTAAGAGAATATCATCAAGAAAAAAAATATGTTCCCTCTATTGATCGGTGGAAGGGATCAACCGATTCACAGATTTGGATGAAGAACCATGTAGAAGGAAGAAAGATGAATACCTTTATAATGACCAAGCTCTTGTCGTGAAGGTGTGACATCATATGCAAGAGAAGAACGACGAGAGGAGGTGTGACTTCTAATGCGATAAGAAGGAACATCATCGAAGGTGGTGATGTGACGGGAAAGTGAAAATCATCGAAGAAGGGGAGGCAATGATAAGGAACATCATTGAAGGAGTCTAAGAAGTGCAAAGGCAAAGTAGAAGAAGGTATAGGAGAGAAGTCAAAGAAATAAGAGCAAATGAATGGATGCTCACTCAATAAGTTATATAGGTTCATTTGTGTTGTATTTGTGGTAGAATTGTGGTGAATTTATTGTCGCAAATTTGTGGTGGATATTCTGCCACAAATATATCGTAAATCAGCCACAAAAATAAGTTAAAATTTTTTGTCACAAATACATCACCATTTTCAACAAAAAAAATTGCCGTAAAGTCTATCATAAATCTTTCACAAAAAGCTGACTTACCTGTAGTGGATGTTAAACCTTTTAGGTTCTATAGAGATAGTAAAATTGTAGGAAGGCCTTAAAACATCCCCTTTCACCTGTATAAGCTCAATAGATATATAGGGATGCATATGCTCTAATTCATATCTAAAATTAAGAGTCTCATTAGGAAAACTATATTGGCTTGCATTCATTAATCTAAAATATTTTATCTTTATTAGCATCCAATTTTCATGCAAGTCTTCATTACATGGAAAAAACTAAATAATATCCATTTTATATTTAGTAGGATAAATAGTGCATTTAGAATAAACATTACTAGTTTAATTACAATTAAAAAGAACACTTTCTCATGGGATCGACACTCTTCTCTTTCACTTTATTACCTGATCAATATGTATACTTTTGTATTTAGAGGACTTTCATAAATTTTATATGAAAGAAAACTTAAGCATATCTCCACATCAAATCAAAGTAAGCACCAGTCCACAACCAATCCACCATCAAGCTTTTGGAACCATTGCCATAGAAGTAACATGTGTATTGTAATTTTAAATTATATTGTTGAAATATGTGCATATTGAAAGTTTGATAGGGATGTTAAGCCCTTAAGAACTAGTCCCGATGCTAACCAAGAGGGGGGTGAATTGGATATTTGAAACAAAACAAAAATCTTTTTATAACTTACAGCGGAAACGAATTAAAACAACGATAAAAAGATCAATCACAGATTTCACCCAAGCAGATAATCACAATAAAATAAAGTGCAGAAAATAATGAGAAAGAACACACCAGATTTATAGTGGTTCGGTCCAACCTGACCTACGTCCACTCCTCGGAGGCACCCTCCAAGTATTGCACTAAACCAAAAGTGTCTCTCCTTCAGCCCCCACAAATAGGCGGAGAAGCCCTTACAAAATCACTTCCACCTTCCCCGGTGCGGCGGAGTAGTCGGGTCCTTTGACACCAAAGAAATCTTCTTCTTCCCAAAACTTCCCTCGAGACGAGCCTTGAATCCGATGGTACTTAGGTGCAAGCTTGCCGGAGCAACCGTGTGAACCCCCTCACACTCCCTCGAGAAACCCCCTTCCCAGGCTCTTCTCCCACTCAAATTCCACCCTTTCCTCTCTCCCTTTCAAGCTCTCTCTTCAAGTTTTCTCCAAAAGAACGAAGCCTCAATGGCTGCCAAAGACACCTATCAAGTGCTTTGAGAAAGCTTAAAAAGAGAGCTCCAAAAACCCTTCCAAATCAGTTCTGGTGGCAAAGATCATCCAGGATGATCGCGGGATCGTCCAGGATGATGTGCTCCGAAAGGCGGCTTCAGAAAACCCTAAAAGCTCAATTCTGCCGCCAGAAATCATCCAGGATGATCGCAGGATCGTCCAGGACGATGTGCAGAATTTGACCTGATTGTCCCGTACGATCCTGGGATAGTCCAGGACGATCAGAACAAATTTTGCACAAATCTTCCAGTACGATATATAGATCATCCAGGATGATTAGAACAAATTTTGACTCTTAAATCCTTTCCTAAATTATCGTGGCGGCTAGGGTTTTGAGATCATATAGGATCGTCAAGGATGATATAAATATCGTCCAGGACGATTAGTTCAATGAACAGATCATCCTGGATGATCAGAAATCGTCCAGTACGATTTGTTCAAAAGTTGAACTTCTGGTTTTGACAGGAACTCACTCCCCCTAAGTATGTGTACACATGGTCATAAATAAGCATATACTATTACAGGACTTGACTCAAGGAATCAAAAAGTACATCAATGAGAAATATAATAAAGCCTTTTCTACTCATTCTTGAGTCTTGAATCTTTCTTGTATTGATGCATGCTGTTCCTGAAATGTTAGTACACACACAAATAAATATACATTCCAAATATTAGAAGATGCGAGCCATAATGTTTGTTATCATCAAAACAGGAACTCGTGAGCCCGAGTCGTAACACATATTTAAACCTACTTGTATAATGTATCTTTATTTTGGCAATGTTTATTAAAAATATTATATATATATATATATATATTGCTAATTGTTTAGTTTGTGATTTCTTTTTTTAGTCGTTTCATCATTATTCCATGCTTAGTAGATTTAGTGAAGAGCTCTTATTATTTGATTTTGAGATACAAAATGACCCATAGAAAAATTTAAAATAAATAAAAAGATTTTAGAGATTTCTAACACAATACAAGATCATGACCATCCTAGACCTTATAGAGAGTATGTTAACCTTGTAGTAGAAAGTATTAGTAGACTTACTTTTTTTTTTGAAGATCTGCAAAATTGCATTAAATAAGTGAAGAAAGATACATTCTAAAAAGGAAAAAGAAGCCTTTCAAAATCCTTCCTAATCAAGTCAACAAACCATGATGGAAGTTCACTACCCAAAAATACATCCCAATAAAAATCACATAATAAGGCATGACGAGAATAAAAATCAGCCACATTATTACAATCTCTAGAAACAAAATGAAAAATAACATTCTTAAACACTTTTACGAAAGAAAGATCCAATGTTTGGACTTGGTTATTTCATTCAGACATCTTCTTTATAGAATTTTGAAGCAACTTGATGATATTCACATTATCCCCTTCTATAATAATATCTTTATTGACCATCATCCACTCTTGAATTAAAATTTTAGAATCTCAGATAGCTATCAATTCCAAATAGAAGATATTCCAATGAATAATTTGCTTACCGTATGCATAAAGCATTCTACATTTGTAATATCTTAAAACTCCTGCTATACCAGTCATATTGGATTACATAAGAGAAGCATCAACATTCAATTTGATCCAATCTCTTGGTGAGGGACACTGAGCTTTCGATAGAAAATCTTGCTGATTGATATCCCAATTCTTTTGGATTGGAAACAAATGCATATACATATAATGAGATGGGATTTTAGCAGCAATCGAAGAAGCTGAAGGGACTAATTTTCCATGCTTACACTGATTTCTAGCTTTCCAAATATGATACATAGTAGAAATATAAATTCTTGTAAGGTCCGATTTCGCCACCACTGCCTTCTTCAGACCTTCATAGCATTGAGACAAACTTTGAAACTTTGGTACATTAATGCCCCATTGTCTAAATATATCTAACAAATCTAATAATTTGATACAATGGGTTGAAATATGATCCAAGCCTTTAATATCTTCACAATCTCTCGGACAGTTACAGTTATCTTGTAATTTCCTATGTTTCAACCATCCATTTGTAGGTAGAGCATTATTAAAACATCTCCACCAAAATAAAAATTCCCTAGGAGAAACTTTAATTTTTTCATCCATTTCAAATCAATCCAAGATTCTTATTGAATATGAAAATGAGATTCATATGCCATACCAGTAACTAATTTACCAGAATTGGAACAGATTAATTCAGGCTTGTCTTCTTCTAGATCATTTAAAATAGGAGTTTCCAATATTAGCTTTACCACATCATCAGATAAATGGACTTTTAATACCTTTCTATCCCATCTTCTTTCTTTATCAAGTAGTATGGAAACCTTTTTATTTTGGAGCTCCGTCAGATTATAGGTTGAAGGCAACTTCCTCAAACATCTGTCAAGCAACCAAATGTCATTTATAATGTCAACCTTTGAAATAGAGTATACTTTCCATCTAATAATTGGTTTAAAAAATCGAGCTCCTTCTTTAATGATATGCTAAGAAGGAGAAGCATTTCTCTTTACTTCTTCATCCAAGATTCCTTCTCCATACCTTGCCTTCAATACTCTATTAATAAGAGAATTCTAATTTTGGATGAAGTTCCAATCTAGTCAAGGTCTTAAAGGACTCTGTCTCTCAGTGACAAAAAAATAAAAGTTCTTTTCTTTGTCTATAAAGCATGCAACCATGAATAAGCAATAAGCAAATAAAATAAATAAAAAAACCAAACAAGTAGGTTTAATATGTAATTGATTTAGTAATATAGTTAAAATCTATAAAAAGCAAAATACTTCCCCAACAACGGTGCAAAAAACTTGATGGGGATTATGGAGTGAACTTTTGAATTGTATAAAAATCTAGGGCTCTATCACCCCTCAATAATGCTTATATTTTTTGATATAAACAATAATGAACCCCACTTAATATGTATAAGTATACATGCCAAATCAAGTAATAAAATAATAGAGTAGAGTATCAAATCCACGAGGAAGTATGCTTAGTTGCAATAAACTACTACTAATTACTTTAATTGTAATGTTTATCTTAAAAAAATAAAAATAATTTTTTTGGAGATTCTATCACTGAATTAATTATTAAAATATTTGATACAATATTTAATTAACCTATTTTGGATTTATGAGTATAATTTGCATATCATTCCTTACGAGACTCTACAAAGTAATGTGATTCAAAGCATATGTTTCCTAAATATCTATTAATCTTTTATGGGTGAAAAGGATATTTGTTGATCTCCTATAATTATAATATCTCCTTAAGAACCTAGAATATTTTGCATCATATGTCTAGGCATGCAAACATCATATCTAAATACTCTTGGTTGTTCCTGTTTTCCTTCGTCGAGGTTATACAACATACTAAATTTTAACTAGATATATGGCCACTATGTGCATTAAATAAAGAGAAAAATAATATTAAAAATATTTTTAAATAGTGATAGAAAAAGATTCTTCATTAATACTCAACATGCAATTTACTTCATCATTCCAAAATAAGAGAATTAGCCAGATATAGAATGAATAACAAGTAAGCTCATTGTCATTAAACTCATGAAAGAATAAGAATATGAGAGTGATATCACTAGGATGCATCAAAGTATCTCCTCTACCCTCCTTCTCCCTTTATGTTATAGAGTTTATTCAAGAAACATAGGCTAAACACTCCAAATAATTAAATCTTGTACTTCTCTAACCTCCCTGAGATTTTATTCTAAGTGGGAACTAGAGAAGTACTATAAAAAGCACTAACTTTACAAAAGTGGCTAAACTTCCGTACAAAAATAACATTAAAACTATTTATAAAAAAACATAAAAAAGGAACTGGTGCTACAATGCTTGAAATAAGGGTACCGTGGTGTCCCCCTGAAGTGAACTAGCACCTCAATATAGAAGATTTTACATTGCTGCGCACTTGTTAACATGGATCAGTTACTTGGTGAAAAGTTGCATCACTTCACTTATAGAATGTATCCCTTAAAAGTTATAATTGCAATGCCAAAACACTATCGATATTTGAGTTCTGTAATGCTCAAGTGCAAAAATGGGGCCAAGGCATGAGAAGTTATGGTGCCACAATATTTAAAAATAGAGAATCCAATGTTATGATAAGTGTAAATAATGTATTATTTTATGTGTTTTATTTTTCAGTGAAAATGTATTATTTTAGTTGTATTGTGTAGCAAAAATATATAAAAGGCATAAAATTCTAAGTCTCATTTAGCTCCACAACTTTGGATAAAACAACACTACATCGCTATTAAAGGCACCTCCAGAGCACCATGATATTGGCATGGCGAAGCCAACTTATATGTTGGACAACACCACAACATTAAAATGGTCAGCTTTGTTGGGCTATGCTTACTATCTTCAACCACCATAACATCATAATCTGTTATGCCTCGGCACCAAAATTACCATCCTGGCATCGTAGCATTTGAAAGTTAGCAACACTACAACATAGCAGTTTTAACTTCCAAAGGACATGATCTATTAGTGAAATTGAAAGTACGAGATGCGCCAAGAGGGGGGGTGAATTGGTATTTTAAAAAATTCAACCCTAAACAAGAGTTCTATTTTTTTTGTATTTTTAAAGGATAACTCAACGAATAACGTGCGGAAGCAAGTACAACAATCACAACGACGATATTGGTAATTCAATTTCAACTTTCACAATTCAAGATTCAAATTATGATTTTTCACCAAGTAATTTAACGTACTAATTAAGAGCATGAAAAGTAAAGTATGGTAAAATGGAAAAAACACACCAGAGGTTTTTATAGTGGTTTGGTCACTTGACCTACGTCCACTCCCCGGAGTCCTCTACTCCGGGATTTGCACTAGTAAAAGTTGACTCTCCTTTTGCCCCCACAGCAAGGCGGAGAAGCCTTTATAATACTCACTTTTACCTCCCTCGGTGCGGTGGAATACCGAACGCTATGTCACCCTCCTAGTGACGGCAGCGGACCTTCTCCTTTTTATTTGTCGGTCGTACAGTACGATTAGTTCATTTTTGGATATCATCCAGGACGAATAGAACAAAAAACCTTAGTTTCATCTAGTACGAATGATGGGATGAATGAAATTGTCTCTGTCAGTCGTACGGTACGATATCTGATCGTACAGTACGATTGTCTTTTAAATTAGAAACCAACATTTATTTCCTGATTAGGGAGATAATTTTGGTAAGTATTAATTAATCAGACAGTACGATACAAATCGTACAGTATGATCAGTTTAGGAAATCAAAATTAATAACTTACCAAACTTATTCTGGCGGCTAGGGTTTCTCAATTGTATCTTGTCGTACAGTACGATAGGTATCGTACAGTACGATTAGATAATAAATTTAATCATCTAAAAATTAGCCGTTAGCTTGAGTATTATTAATTAATCGTACAGTATGATATTAAATCGTACAGTACGATATTCTTAAAAAAATTTTTTAAACATTTAAAATAATTCTCCCCCGGTGTGTGTGCATGGTTGCTCCTTTCACTTGCATGCTTCTGTGGTAGACTCAAGAAAATAAAAATAAAGAAATAAAAATTACAGACTTTTCAACTTCCTATTCTACCCGGTTTGAGTCTCCAGTAACCTTGAGCAGTGTGCATCTGACCTGAAATGTTAGTACTCATATACAAGGATTAAGCATCTGTAATCTAAAGGAAGTCTATATGAATTCAGTAAGTATTAGTTGTCACCATCAAAATTAAGTGCTCAGGATCCTGGATTTCAATAATCTCCCCCTTTTTGATGGTGTCAAATAATATTTTCTGATGGCCACAGTTGTTCTGACTTCCTTAGCTCCCCCTCAGAAGAATAACTTATTAATTTTTAAATAGGAGGAGAAGAACCAATATTTTTTTTTATTATAACATATAGAAAAAAAAACATAACAGGAGAGAAAAACATGTAGTGAAAATAGAAGAGTAAATATAAACAACCAATATCATTAATAGTAAGCAAAAGCAAAATAACACAGAACACAGAAATGTCTCCCCCTTTTGACAGCACCAAAAAGGGAAAAATAAGGAAACAACTATAATGATAAGAAACCAAAAAACATAAATAACTACAAAAACTCAAAAATCTAGATCCTGATCCGGAGGTGGTGGTGGAGGTTGTGGAAACAGTTGGTGGTACTGATGGAGAGACGCAAACTGGTGATCGATGGATGTGAAGCGCTCCCTAAATCACTTCATATCAGTTTCATGCTCCTGACGTTGTTGAGCAATGTGGGAATCCAACCTAGTCTCCAGTCGATCAAGGCGTTGAATGATGTCGTCGTGAGGGTAGTCAGGAGGAGCAAGACCAGGTGGGTGGATTGGTGGTGGTGGAGGGGCGTCAGCAGGAGCAGCAGCCTCTTCGTTATCAAACTCAGGATCGGAGGGAGCGGCCCCCCGATGGAACAAGATATGAAAAGAGGCATCCGAGTAGAAGATAGGAAGATTATCTGGAGGTAGCGGATAATGAAGTTGGTACTTGGCATCTAAGATGTATCCTATGATATGCCCTAAAGTAAGGTTCAGTTTATGGCGGGCACCGGGATATCGGTAGGCAGACAGGGTATGGATATAGTCAAAAACCATTTGAGCTACATTGAATTTTGTTCCAGACATGATTAGATATGTGACGACAGAAAGCAGTGGAGTAATATGGATGCGGTCTCCAGCTTTGGGTATAATGGATGTGCGAAGGACATGTTGGATAACGCGAGCATTCTGATTCAGGGTTTGGATCAGGGGTATGTGTTGATTGGAGGGGACACCCCTAAGGGTCATATTTACTGATGTCCAATCATATTCATGGGAGATCATAGATTGGGGACGAGGGCCATCAGTGGACAGCCCGATGTGTGCAGCAATGTCGTTGATGGTGATAACTACATTCTATTTGCAGACATAGGAAGTGAAAGTGGTGTTTTCTAGGTTGATTCTGATATTGGCAAGAAACTCAAAAAGAAGTTCGGAGTGAAAAGGAAAGGCAAGAGTCAAAAGGAATTGAAGGGTGGTGGATGCGAAAAGGTTCATCACCTTGAAATTCAGAGCGGCTTGATTCAGCATGTGAGATGGAGTGATTTTTGCTTCCTTGATTTTAATGTATGCTTTCTCATCTGTGGCAGAGAGAAAATGATTGTCGAATCGCCGGGAGGAGGAAGAACTCCTGACGACCATTCGGCCGCGCTTACTGGCACCAGACATGAGTGAAGAAGGGATTTGAGAGAGAGGAGAAAATTTAGAGTGAGTGAGAGTGAGTGAGGCTATGCAACGAATCCCTCCATTTTATAGAATTTGTGAACTATCGTACAGTACGATTGAGGATCGTACAGTATGATAGGCGTAATAATGTCATCTGGACGATCGTTCAAAAAAGCGAGTCAAATCGTACAGTACGATCAGAATCGTACAGTACGAACATGAGTCTGAGGCGTTCGTCCCGAGGAGTCGTCTGAATGACCTTTGACAAAAATTATCGTACAGTACGAACAGGTGTTCGTACAGTATGATAGGAAATAATGTTCGTACCGGCCGAGTTTAAATTCATCCTAATCCATTTGACACGTGGATCGTACAGTACGATGTGTAGTTCGTACAGTACGATGACCAATAATGTGTATCGTACGATACGAGTGGTGAATCATACAGTACGATAGGTATAAGACATGAAAGATCTGGATCGTGAATGGGAGTGGACGGTTGAGATTGGAGTGATTTGAACATTATCGTACAGTACGATATTGTATCGTACAGTACGATTGTCAGAGAAATTCAAGGTTTGTGAGCAGCAAGGGAAGAGGATCAGGAAACCATTTTTTTTTTTTTTTGAACAAACTAATCATAACAAACACAATTTTTTTTTATTTTAGGCTTGAATGTCTATGACACCTAATTTTGTTCTTAAAGTGCTAAACGTGTCATAATCTAATAGTTTTGTAAAAATATCAGCCAATTGATCTTCAGTAGCAATGTGGTGCAGTTCAATATCTCCTTTGGCTACATGATCTCTAATGAAATGATGTCTAATGTCTATATGTTTTATTCGTGAATGTTGAATTGGATTTTTGGATATACAAATAGCACTAGTGTTGTCACACATGATTAGAATGGTTCCTACAGGCAGTCCTAGATCTAACAGTTGTTGTTTTAACCATAAGACTTGTGCAACACAGCTACCTACCGCTATATATTCTGCTTCGGCTGTTGATAGGCCTACCGAATTATATTTTCTACTGGACCATGAAACTAACGAATATCCAATGAATTGACAAGTACCAGAAGTGCTTTTTCTATCTACCCTATATCCTACAAAGTCTGAATCTAAGTATCCTAAGATTTCAAAAGTAGTGCTGTGTCTAGGATACCAAATTCCTAAGTTCGGGGTGCCTAGTAGATATCTAAGAATTCTTTTGACAGCAGTCATGTGAGATTCTTTCGGGTCAGCTTGAAAGCAGGCACAGAGACACACACTAAACATTATATCTGGTCTACTGGCAGTCAGATAGAGAAGCGATCCAATTATTCTCTTATACCTCTTTTGATCTACAGACTTCCCACTGGGATCTTTATCCAATTAAATATTAGAGCTCATGGGTGTATTCATAGCCTTAGCATTGTCCATTTCATATTTTTTCAAAATATCATTTATGTACTTAGACTGGCTAAGAAACGTTCCACCTTCCATTTATTTTACACTAAATCCAAGGAAGTAACTAAGTTCTCCCATCATACTCATTTCAAACTCATCACTCATTGTTTTTGAAAATTCATTACATAAGCTTTTCCCCGTCGATCCGAACAAGATGTCATCCACATAAATCTGAACAATGAGTACTTCAACTCCTACCTTCTTTAAAAATAAGGTGGTGTCCACACTATCCTTAACAAAGCCTATATCTAGTAGGAACGTACTAAGTCTTTCATACCAGGCTCTAGGTGCTTGTTTTAACCCGTATAGTGCCTTTTTTAGTTTGAACACATGGTTTGGAAATTGTGAGCTTTCAAACCCAGGGGGTTGCTCCACATAAACATCTTCCTTGATTACCCCGTTCAGGAAGGCACTCTTGACATCCATTTGATATAGCTTAAAATCCCTAAAACAAGCAAAGGCTAACAGTACCCTTATGGCTTCTAGTCTAGCTACCGGAGCAAAGGTTTCTTCAAAATCTATTCCTTCAATTTGGTTATACCCCTTTGCTACTAACCTAGCCTTGTTTCTCACTACTATTCCAGAGTCATTCATCTTGTTTTTAAAGACCCATTTAGTTCCAACCACACTTTGTTCTTTAGGTCTTTTAACTAATTCCCATACATCATTCCTAACGAATTGGTTCAACTCTTCTTGCATTGCTAGGATCCAAAATTTATCTCCTAAGGCTTTATCTATACTCGTGGGTTTAATCATAGATATGAATGTAGAATGACTAACCTCTTTCCTGAGTCCATGCCTAGTTTTTACCCCTTCTGATGGGTCTCCTAAGATCAGCTCTCTAGGATGACTAGAAGAAAATTTCGAATCTCTAGGTAGATGTTCCTGAGGTTCCGCGCTAGTCTCTATGGTAATGGTTTCTACTCCCCTTATAACCTCAACTTCTTCTTCTTCTTGATTAGACTCAGAGGTCTTATTGGATTCATCAAATACCACATGGGTGGACTCTTCTAATACTAGGGTTCTCTTATTGAATATTCTATAGGCTTTACCTACAGATGAGTACCCTAGGAAAACCCTTTCATCAGATTTAGGATCGAACTTTCCTAAGGGTGACTTGCCATTGATTAGGATGAAGCATTTGCAACCGAAAACGTGTAAGTGAGAAAGATTGGGTGTCCTACCCTTAAGTAACTCATAGGGTGTCTTATTAAGTTTGGATCTAACATTTACCCTATTTAACACATAGCACGCGGTATTTACTGCTTCTGCTCAAAAATATCTAGGGAGAGTGTATTCAGCTAACATAGCCCTAGCAGCTTCAACTAAAGTTCTATTCTTTCTTTCTGCTATTCCATTTTGCTGAGGAGTTCTAGGAGCAGAGAAATTATGTTCTATTCCAACATCTTTACAAAATGATTCAAATTTATCATTCTCAAATTCCCCACCGTGATCACTATGAATTGTTGAAATTACACATCCTAATTTCCTTTAAATCCAAGTGAAGAAAATTCTAAACTCTTCAAATGACTCACTCTTATGAGCTAGGAATTTTACCCAAGTAAACCTAGAGTAGTCATCTACTATTACAAACCCATACAACTTCCCTCCTAGGCTGGCTGTACTAATAGGTCCGAACAGGTCCATGTGGAGAGTTTCTAGTGGCCTAGTGGTGTTGATATCCTTGATTGCATGAAATGAAGAGTTTACTTGTTTTCCTAATTGGCAGGCATCACAAAGATGATCCTTAGTAAAGTCTAACTAAGGTATGCCTCTAACTAAGTCTTTCCGAGTGATGTTCCTAAGTGTTTTCATACTAGCATGGCATAGTCTCCTATGCCATAACCAAGAGTCATCAGCTACTGTTTTCAGACACAAAGAGTTTGAAGTTTTAATGTAGTTTAAATCTATCATGTAAATATTATTTATGCATTTTCCTTCTAACACAAGTGAATCATTTAAGCTAATCATGCATTTATTAGAAAGAAATTTTATGTCAAAGCCCTTGTCACATAGTTGACTTAAGAGATTATGCTTTAAACCATCAACTAAAAGTATATTCTCAATAATCAAATTCTTAGTGTTTCCAATGATACCTGAGCCCACCACTTTCCTAGTGGTGTTGTCTCCCAAAGTTACCTTACCTCCTGACCTGGCCTCCAGTGTCACGAACTGCTTCATGTCTCCAGTCATGTGTCTCGAGCAGCCACTGTCCAGGTACCACATGCTCTCACTAGGTCTTTTATGAGAGCATCCCTAAAATGTCAATCACAGATTAGCTTTGGGAACCCAAGTGAGTTTGGGTTCCACCCTATGCTTATATGGATGAAATGTATGCATGTTATGCTGTGATGAATGCGATTTAGGTCTCCACACTAGATGTGTCCTATGGTGAATTGTGCACGTGCGGGCTATGTGACCTAGCATGCCACAAGAGTAACATCTAACACCGGGAAATGGGTTCACTAATCTACGAGGGTGGTAGTGCCTATTTCTGGGTTTGGATGATGCATCCCGTGTAGGTTTTGGATGAGATGTTTCACATGATGGAGGTTGAAAAAACTCAGCAAACATGGGAGGTTTTTTATTATTTTTGAATGCATGAAGTTTTTCATTTAAAAATTTGTTCTCTTAGTTAAGACTTGCATATTCGAATCTCAATGTATGCTTACTACTACTAAGTTCCCCTGCTAGTTCTTCTAGTTCCTTAAATGCATTCTCTAATTCGGCATGTGATGATTTCAAGGTATCGTGTGCAGTGGTTAACTCAATATGCTTCTTGTTTAATGTATCGTATTCATCAAGAAAAGACATATGATCTTTATCCAAGTCAGAAAAATTCTTTACTACACTAGCATGCTCCTTTTGTAAAGTACTAAACTCAGTATTAAGACTAACATGCTTTTTCTTCAACTTTCTATACGAGTCATGGATTTTTTCAGAAATAACAAGCAGTTCATCGTAAGATAGTTGACATACCTCATCTTGATCTGATAGATCAAGATTATCATTAGTCATAAGACACAGATTCGTTACCTCCTCCTCTACTTCTTCTTCTGACGATTCTGAGGCAGAGTCGGCCCAAAATGCTTTTTGTGTCTTAAATTTAACCTTCTTGAACTTTGATCTTTCCTCACCCTTTTCCTTGGTTTGATGAATCTTGATGTTGGGGCAATTGTTGCAAATCTGGTTTTGATGATGACAAACATGTTTCCAGTGTGTTTTTCTTGGCTAATCAGTTTCAGGCACAAAAGACCGCAAGCTACTCAAGCCAACTCAAGATCGGGTCCAAGTGTGTCAAATGTATGATTTTTTCTTTTATTGAGTCAATTGTAATGTAACTGATTCCCTAGCTAAGTAACCTTGCACACACACACTCAGGGAGAGAGATTGAGTGAATTAGAGTTTCTGTTAAAATTTTGTTCAGATCGTCCTGGACGATAGTATCATCGTCCTGGACGATCCATTTAAAACAGAAACCCTAATTAGGGCGACTAAGTTAAGAAGGACTGATTGAGCCGATCGTCCTGGACGATCTATGGATCGTACGGGACGATATGCCCAAATCAGAAATTCTCAGCCGCCAGATTAAGTTAGGCAAGTTTTATTTTAAGTATTTTGGTCTGATCGTCCCGGACGATACGTGTATCGTCCTGGACGATTTACTACAATCATGCCTAAATTAGTCTGGTAATTAAGGAAAGCAATTAATGTTTAATTGATACGATCACATCGTCCTGGACGATCGCAGGATCGTCCCGGACGATCGTGATCGTCTTGTGCATTTCAGCTGTACGTCCAGAACTATGTACAGGATGATTTGGGGCCTTTTCGAACTAATCATACCGGACGATTACCCTATCGTACGGGACGATCAAGTCATTTTTTGGTCGTCCAGCACAGATTTCTCTGGACGACCCGAACTGTCTTCTGGACGATTTCCTTCAATTTGAACTAATCGTCCTGGACGATCGCAGGATCGTACGGGACGATATGAACAACTTTTTCTACTGATCGTCCAGAAGAACCAGATCGTCCAGGCTGAAACAGCTGAATTTGAACTGATCGTACAGGACGATCTACCGATCGTCCTGGACGATCTTGGCCGACAAGTTGAGATTTAGGGCAAGTTTTAAGCCCTCCTTTAAAAGAACTTTTTCCTAGATTTGGAAAAATCTTTTGCTGCCTTCCTTCCCTGAGAAATCCTAGAGAGAGAGAGAGTTGGGAGAGAGAGAAGAGATCTTGTGAGGGGGAGTTAGTGAGGGATTCACTAAGGTTGCTCCAAGCACGGATCAGAGTCGTCTTCTCCGCTCGTCGTCTGTCGTCTAGTCGGTGTTCTTCGTGGGAGGATCGTTCGCAAGAAGATCCGGGTTCTCTGCCCGCTTCAGGAGGAAGCGGAAGGAGTTCGTGGGTTCTCTGCCCGCTTCAGGAGGAAGCGAAAGGAGTTCGTGGGTTCTCTGCCCGCTTCAGGAGGAAGCGAAAGGAGGTCGGGTTCTCTGCCTCACCGTGTGGTGAAAAGGAGGTGTTTTGTACAGGCTTCTCCGCCTTGCTGTGGGAGCAAAAGGAGAGTCACTTTCGTTTAGTGCAATACCCAGAGGGGAGGCTCCGGGGAGTGGACGTAGGTCAAGTTGACCGAACCACTATAAAATCTGGTTTGCTTTTCTGATTCAGTTTTGCATTTTACTTTTCAATATAAACTGCTTGGGTGAATATCGTTGGTTGATCTTTTCATTATTGTTTACTTGTTTCCGCTGCTAAGTATCGAAAAGATTTTTGTAGTTATCGTGAAATTTTTAAATAACCAATTCACCCCCCCTCTTGGTTAGCCTCGGGACTAGTTCACTAGGGCTTAACATCCCTTTCGAACTTTCAAGTGGTATCAGAGCCAGGTTCAAAATTTCTGTTTAAAAACTTTTGAATTTGATCCATGGCTAACTGTAACAATCGTAATACTGCTGAAGGTTATTCTATAACTAGACCACCGTTGTTTGATAACATTCCATTTGATTTTTGGAAAACACGCATGTCTACTTTTCTTCAGTCTATCGATTATCGCATGTGGATGTTAGTTAAGGACGGATACGAACCACCTTTTCGAATGGTTAACAATGTGAAAACTGAATTGCCGTTTGCTGATTGGACGTTTGATGATCGTGATTTAGCACAGTTAAATGCCAAATGTTTGAACTGTTTCTTTTGTGCTTTAAAATCTGAGGACTATATGCGTGTTTCTACTTGTACAACGGGAAAAGAGATTTGGGATAGATTATGTATAATATATGAAGGTACAACTGAAGTCAAACAA
Organism: Dendrobium chrysotoxum; assembly: GCA_019925795.1. NCBI lineage: Eukaryota > Viridiplantae > Streptophyta > Magnoliopsida > Asparagales > Orchidaceae > Dendrobium > Dendrobium chrysotoxum. Next base: position 33,947,505 of record CM034315.1, on the reverse strand, counting down.
TCTAGGTTAAATATTTTGTTACATGATTACGAACTTTTTCGCATGAAACCTAGTGAGACTATTTCAGAAATGTACACAAGGTTCACTCAGATTATTACCTCTTTGCATGCTTTAGGTAGAGAACTTACCAACTACGAAAGAGTGAACAAGATTCTTAGATGTTTGCCTGCTTCTTATGATGCTAAGATTACTGCTATTACTGAATCCAAAGATTTAAACACTTACTCTATTGACAGCTTACTTGGATCACTCATTGCTTACGAGCAAGGGGTGAACCAAAGGCAACTTGATGCAGGTGAACGCAAGAAAGAGAAGACAGTGGCACTAAAGGCCAAAGATTCATATGCTAGCACTTCCGGGTCTGATAGCGATGATGTTGCCTTAATCACAAGGCAATTCAAAAGCTTTCTAAGGAAGAAACATAAGAACCATCAGAAGTGGAACAAGGGTAAGTTCAATAAAAACTTTAAGGGTTCATCTAAATCGGTTTGTTTTGAATGCAGGAAGCCTGGACACATAAAGGCTGATTGTCCAACACTTAAAGCTCACTCAAGCAAGGAGAAGGGTGAGGAGAAACCAAAGTACAGAAAGGACAAGAAGCGGATTCAGAAGGCGTTCTGGGCAGACTCTGCATCCGACTCTTCTGAGACTGAAGCTGAAGAGGAGGAAACAAACTTGTGTCTGATGGCGGATGATCACCCTGGTCAGTCCGACCAGGAAGAGGTATGTGAGCTTACTTACGATCAGTTATTTAAAGTTTCTGAAAAGATTCATACATCGTATAGGAAGCTTAAGAAAACCCATGCTAGTTTGAAACTAGATTATCTGACTTTGCAAAAAGAGCATGAAGTGTTGATTAAGGATCATTCCACCATTGATAGCAATCACATGTCTTTACTAGATGAGTTTGATGAACTGAATAAAAAGCATTCTGATTTAATTGTTGAGCATAACTTGTTAAAAACAGCGCATGTTGAATTAGAACTTGCTTTTAAGAAAGTGAATGATTTGGCATCTGAGTTAGAAAGTACTGATAGTGCAAAAACGTTTGAAATTGGAAGTTTAAACAAACACATTGAGTTTTTGAAAGTGAAAATCAGTTCTTTTGAAAATAACAAAACACCGCCTACTTTTGAACAATTTTATGCACCGCCACCTTTTAAAAATTCTGTTGCAAGTTCTTCAAAGCATGTTTCATACACTACTAGGAAGAGGCACTATCACTCACGACGTTTAGTTAATCCTTTTCCTGGTGTTAGATGTTTTTCATGTGGCATGTTAGGACACATATCACACACTTGTACTGTTCACCGTAGTACACATTGGGTGTGGAGACCCAAACTGCCTGTTGCACAGCACAGCACACATGCATCGCATTCTTCTTTTCATAAGAAGGAACCCAAACCTGTTTGGGTTCCTAAGACTGACATTTGATGATTTTGTAGGTGTGCTCTCACACAAGACCTCGTGAGAGCATGTGGTACCTGGACAGCGGATGTTCTAGACATATGACTGGAGATGCAAATCAGTTCATTTCGCTGGAGGCCAGAGCTGGAGGCAAGGTTACACTTGGAGATAACACCACCAGGAAGGTGGTAGGCACAGGTATAATTGGTGATTCAAAGAACTTTATGATTGATAATGTTTTGCTTGTAGATGGACTGAAACACAACCTGCTGAGCATCAGTCAACTCTGCGACAAGGGATACAGCATCAAATTCCTGCCCACTGGCTGCATTTTAAGCTTAAATGATGAAGTTGTTTTGCAGGGGCAAAGGATCAACAACGTCTACAAGCTGGATGTAAGTAGCATTAAATCTGATAATTCAATTTGCTTAAAAACTGCTGCTGATGAGTCTTGGTTATGGCATAGGAGATTGTGTCATGCCAGTATGAAAACCCTTAGGAGAGTCACCCAAAAGGACTTAGTTAGAGGTGTGCCCAAGCTTAAGTTCACTAAGGATCACCTGTGTGATGCCTATCAGTTGGGGAAGCAAGTCCAGTCCTCTTTTCACTCTGTTAAGGACATTAGCACCTCTAGACCTTTAGAAGTTCTTCACATGGACCTCTTTGGACCCATTAGCACTGCCAGCTTAGGGGGGAGAGTCTATGGTTTTGTGATTGTTGATGATTATTCAAGGTTCACTTGGGTTAAGTTTTTGTCACACAAATCTGAGTCATTTGATGAGTTTAGATCTTTCTCTACTTGGATTCAGAAGAAGTTAGGATGTGAGATTATTACCATCCATAGTGATCACGGAGGGGAGTTTGAAAATGAAAGATTTGGAAGTTTTTGTGAGAATCATGGGATTAGTCACAATTTTTCAGCTCCTAGGACCCCTCAGCAGAACGGGGTAGCTGAAAGGAAGAACAGGACCTTAGTGGAAGCCGCTAGAGCCATGCTTGCCGAGTATTCACTTCCAAAATACTTTTGGGCTGAAGCGGTGAACACTGCCTGTTATGTGCTGAATAGGGTAAATGTGAGAGTCAAGCTGAACAAGACACCTTTTGAGATCATTGGATATTCTGACTCTGACTTTGCGGGGTGTAGGGTGGATAGGAAGAGTACCTCTGGGACTTGTCAATTCATAGGACAGTCGTTAGTCTCCTGGTCCAGTAGAAAACAGAACTCAGTTGCACTTTCCATTGCTGAAGCTGAGTACATTGCCTTAGGAAGTTGTGTGGCCCAAGTTCTGTGGTTGAAACAACAAGTCTTGGATTTAGGAGTACCCGTTGGCACAATTTCTGTTCTGTGTGATAATACCAGTGCCATCTGTATCTCTAAGAATCCAATCCAACATTCTAGGACCAAACACATTGACATTAGGCATCACTTTATTAGGGATCATGTTACAAAAGGGGACATTGAGCTACATCATGTAGCAACTGAAAATCAGCTGGCTGACATATTCACTAAACCACTGGCCTTTGACTCATTCAGCATTTTGAGAACCAGATTAGGAGTGATTGATATAAATGCTTGATTCTGATGACTGCTGATTTATTATCTTTCTGATTGGTATTCTGATTTCTGTTAGGTAGGTTTAGTTTTTCTTTTGATTTCTGATTTCTGTTAGTTAGTTTTTGGCTTTGATTATTTACTTTCAGTTGATTTTATGTCTTTTGCTGATTTCTGTTTTAGCCTTATTGTTAGTTTGATTTAAGTATTTACTCTGATATGATTTTATACCTATTGTTTTTATTCACTAGCTCATATCTTGCACTTACTGTTTTATGTTTTTCAAAATCTGATCACCGCTCACTACTTCTGATAATCTGAATTTCTGACTGGGAGTTTTTACCTTGTTTTGATTTGGAAGCTGGTAAGCAGTGATTGATTCCATTGAATCTGTTAAAGGGAAGAAACATTGATGATTGTTTCTCTTCCTCTAACTCCTTTACTGGTGTATGGTTTCTTTTGGATAAAAATCTTCTTCAAAATTAAAATGTTAGTTTTTTGAAATAGAGATTATTTTATCTTCCTACAGTAATCTGCCTCATATCAATAGTGTTTTTCAAAGTCTTGAGTCATTAGTTTGATTTTCTAAAACCAAGTGATTGCATTTATCATATGATGTGTGTTTTTTTGTTTTGTGAATCATTCTTCCCTACTGTGGAGAGACATCTCCTATGTCTGGAAGATAGATTCACAGCTGAGACTCTTTAATGATTATGAAAAGGAGAAAGCTTACAAAAGATGCGCAGTGCGCCAACCAAATTGAAAAAGAGGCATAAAATGAGCCCAAAACTGAAAAGATGCGAAAATGCCAAATACACAAAGTGTATCAAAAAATCAAAAGATGCGCAGTGCGCCAAATAAATTGAAAAAAAAGAGGCACAAAATGAGCCCAACCTAAGCTTTTTTCTCTTTCAGATCTTTAAATGTCTTAGAAAAAAAAACTCGTGTGTCACTTAATATTTTCAAAAGCTTGAGTTTTGAAAATCCCGATTTCTGATTTTTTACTTTGTAACACTATTATATCAGATATTTTTCTGGAACGAGGCTTGAAAGGATTTCTTTTCAAATCTAATGTCTTTTATTCTGAATCGGATTTTTGTTTTGAAAGAGGTTTGCATCGATAAGGTGCCCGGGGTCAGAGTTACGAAAGTTGATTGTTTCCAACCTTTTTGGATTTCAGCGCTGTCAATCGTCCTCTCATTGGTTTTTGAATCTAAAATCAAGGAAAAATTCTGATTTTCCTGTTTTGTTGTTGTTCTGTGTATGTTTTATTTTATATTTTATTTCCGTGTTATGTTTTTCCCTCCTCCTTTTTGTGATGTCAAAAGGGGGAGTCAGTTGTAGTCGTGTCTGTTTCTATTTTCTGAGTCATGTTTTCTGTATTGTTTGAGCTGTTAAATGAAAATTTAAAAAATGTGTGTTTTGTTTGATTTCTTAGTTTCATTTTATTTTCATCTTAGTTTCATTTTATTTTCAGACTACTTTACAAATGTTTGCCATCATCAAAAAGGGGGAGATTGTTGCAAATCTGGTTTGGATGATGACAAACATGTTTCCAGTGTGTTTTTCTTGGCTAATCAGTTTCAGGCACAAAAGACCGCAAGCTACTCAAGCCAACTCAAGATCGGGTCCAAGTGTGTCAAATGTATGATTTTTTCTTTTATTGAGTCAATTGTAATGTAACTGATTCCCTAGCTAAGTAACCTTGCACACACACACTCAGGGAGAGAGATTGAGTGAATTAGAGTTTCTGTTAAAATTTTATTCAGATCGTCCTGGACGATAGTATCATCGTCCTGGACGATCCAGTTAAAACAGAAACCCTAATTAGGGCGACTAAGTTAAGAAGGACTGATTGAGCCGATCGTCCTGGACGATCTATGGATCGTACGGGACGATATGCCCAAATCAGAAATTCTCAGCCGCCAGATTAAGTTAGGCAAGTTTTATTTTAAGTATTTTGGTCTGATCGTCCCGGACGATACGTGTATCGTCCTGGACGATTTACTACAATCATGCCTAAATTAGTCTGGTAATTAAGGAAAGCAATTAATGTTTAATTGATACGATCACATCGTCCTGGACGATCGCAGGATCGTCCCGGACGATCGTGATCGTCTTGTGCATTTCAGCTGTACGTCCAGAACTATGTACAGGACGATTTGGGGCCTTTTTGAACTAATCGTACCGGACGATTACCCTATCGTACGGGACGATCAAGTCATTTTTTGGTCGTCCAGCACAGATTTCTCTGGACGACCCGAACTGTCTTCTGGACGATTTCCTTCAATTTGAACTAATCGTCCTGGACGATCGCAGGATCGTACGGGACGATATGAACAACTTTTTCTACTGATCGTCCAGAAGAGCCAGATCGTCCAGGCTGAAACAGCTGAATTTGAACTGATCGTACAGGACGATCTACCGATCGTCCTGGACAATCTTGGCCGACAAGTTGAGATTTAGGGCAAGTTTTAAGCCCTCCTTTAAAAGAACTTTTTCCTAGATTTGGAAAAATCTTTTGCTGCCTTCCTTCCCTGAGAAATCCTAGAGAGAGAGAGAGTTGGGAGAGAGAGAAGAGATCTTGTGAGGGGGAGTTAGTGAGGGATTCACTAAGGTTGCTCCAAGCACGGATCAGAGTCGTCTTCTCCGCTCGTCGTCTGTCGTCTAGTCGGTGTTCTTCGTGGGAGGATCGTTCGCAAGAAGATCCGGGTTCTCTGCCCGCTTCAGGAGGAAGCGAAAGGAGTTCGTGGGTTCTCTGCCCGCTTCAGGAGGAAGCGAAAGGAGTTCGTGGGTTCTCTGCCCGCTTCAGGAGGAAGCGAAAGGAGGTCGGGTTCTCTGCCTCACCGTGTGGTGAAAAGGAGGTGTTTTGTACAGGCTTCTCCGCCTTGCTGTGGGAGCAAAAGGAGAGTCACTTTCATTTAGTGCAATACCCGGAGGGGAGGCTCCGGGGAGTGGACGTAGGTCAAGTTGACCGAACCACTATAAAATCTGGTTTGCTTTTCTGATTCAGTTTTGCATTTTACTTTTCAATATAAACTGCTTGGGTGAATATCGTTGGTTGATCTTTTCATTATTGTTTACTTGTTTCCGCTGCTAAGTATCGAAAAGATTTTTGTAGTTATCGTGAAATTTTTAAATAACCAATTCACCCCCCCTCTTGGTTAGCCTCGGGACTAGTTCACTAGGGCTTAACATCCCTTTCGAACTTTCAGCAATCAGCTCGGAGATGACTGGGTTTCCTGCACTCAAAACAAATTGTCTCAGATGCAACTTTAGTATGCTTTGAGCTTTTACCTTTGTTCCAATTGCTTTGATGACGGCGCTGCTTTCTTTTTAGAAAATTTTTGAACTGACGAGTCATCAAGGCGATGTCGTCATCTTCCTCCGCTGCTGAGCTATCACTTTCAGAATTATTTGCTTTTAAAGCCACCGCTCGCTCCTTCTTTTCACCTGCATCACTTTATCGTTGACTCGCTCCTTGCTCGTAGGCAATGAGTGACCCAAGCAAATTGTCAATAGAATAAACATTCAGGTCTTTTGACTCAGTTATTGCAGTGATTTTAGCATCATATGAGCTAGGCAAACATCACAGTATTTTGTTTACTTTTTCCGAGTTAGACAACTCTCTTCCTAAAGCATGCAGAGATGTTACAATCTGGGTGAATCATGTGTACATGTCAGATATAGTTTCACTAGGTTTCATGCGGAATAGTTCGTAATCATGTAGCAGTATGTTCAACCTAGATTGTTTGACCTCACTAGTTCCTTCTTACGTGATACACAGTTTGTCCCAAATTTGCTTACCAGTAGTATACGTTGATACTCACATATAGTCTTCTGATTTTAATGCACAAAAGAAACAGTTTAGACATTTAGCATTTAACTGTGCAAGTTCTCTATCCTCAATGCTTCATTCATTAAATGATAGTTCAGTTTTAATTCCATTCAACATACAAAATGGTGCAGAATAACCTTCTTAGACCAACATCCACATGTGATAGTCTAAAGACTGTAAAAATGTAGACATGCGTATTTTCAAGAAATCAAATGGTATGTTTTCAAATAAAGGTGGACGAGTTATAGAATAACCCTCCGCAGTGTTACGGTTACCAAATTGAGCCATGGATCTTACATTTCTAGATTTTCTAAAACACTATTTTGAAATCCCACTCTGATACCACTTGAAAGTATGAGATGCGCCAAGAGGGGGGGGGGTGAATTGGTATTTTAAAAAATTCAACCCTAAACAAGAGTTCTATTTTTTTTTTGTATTTTTAAAGGATAACTCAACGAATAACGTACGGAAGCAAGTACAACAATCACAACGACGATATTGATAATTCAATTTCAACTTTCATAATTCAAGATTCAAATTATGATTTTTCACCAAGCAATTTAACGTACTAATTAAGAGCATGAAAAGTAAAGTACGGTAAAATGAAAAAACGCACCAGAGATTTTTATAGTGGTTCGGTCACTTGACCTACGTCCACTCCCAGGAGTCCTCTACTCCGGGATTTGCACTAGTAAAAGTTGACTCTCCTTTTGCCCCCACAACAAGGTGGAGAAGCCTTTACAATACTCACTTTCACCTCCCTCGGTGCGGCGGAATACCGAATGCTATGTCACTCTCCTGGTGACGACAGCGGACCTTCTCCTTTTTCTCCCTCCTGGAGATGGCAGAGTACCTTGACGATGTTGATCTTGAAGTGACTCTTCCCTCGAGAACTTTCCTGAAGCTTCCCAAAGCCACAAGAGGAGCAAAGCATGCAGCTAGCTTGGAGCCACCGTGTGATCCCCTCACACTACTTCTCCCTCACGCTCAAGCTCACCTTCACCTTCCTCTCTCAAGCCCTGGATCTCTCCAAAAACTTCTCTCTAACGAATCCCCTTCTTTTCTCAAAGCCTCTCACAGCAAGAGGATAGATCAACAACACCCTAAAGAAAAATATAAGTTGTTTTTATATCAGGCTTCAGAAAACCCTAAAAGTTTTAACTTTTGCATTTCTATTCGTACAGTATGATCTATAATCGTACAGTATGATCAGTTCAATTACAGCTCCGTCCAGTACGATCACAGACGAACAGTTATTGAATTTTATACATATCATACTATACGATATGTATATCGTACAGGATGATACTGTTGATTCGTACTGTTTGTACAGGATGATCTGTGGGACGATCCCTGGGATGAAAGAATTCATCTCTGCCAGTCGTCCAGCACTCCCTTAGTCGTACAGTATGATTATTATTTTTTAGGATATCGTCCTGTATGATACGAATATCGTCCAGGACGAATAGAACACAAATTATTAGTTTTGTCTGGTACGATCGATGGGATGAATGAAATCATCTCTGTCGATCGTCCAACACTCTACTAGTCGTACAGTACGATTAGTTCATTTCTGGATAACATCCTGTACGATATGAATATCGTCCAGGACGAACAGAATAAAAAACCTTGGTTCATCTGGTACGAATGATGGGATGAATGAAATCATCTCTGTCAGTCGTACAGTATGATATATGATCGTACAGTACGATCATCTTTTAAATTAGAAACCAACATTTATTTCCTGATTAGGGAGATAATTTTGGTAAGTATTAATTAATCGTACAGTACGATACGAATCGTACAATACGATCAGTTCAGGAAATCAAAATTAAGAACTTACCAAACTTATTCTGGCGGCTAGGGTTTCTCAATTGTATCTTATCGTACAGTACGATAGATATCGTACAGTACGATTAGATAATAAATTTAATCATCTGAAAATTAGCTGTTAGCCTAAGTATTATTAATTAATCGTACAGTATGATATTCTTAAAATTTTTTTTTAAACATTTAAAATAATTCTCCCCCTGTATGTGTGCATGGTTGCTCCTTACACATGCATGCTTCTATGGAAGACTCAAGAAAATAAAAATAAAGAAATAAAAATTACAGACTTTTCAACATCCTATTCTACCCGATTTGAGTCTCCAGTAACCTTGAGCTGTTGGCATCTGACCTGAAATGTTAGTGCTCATATACAAGGATTAAGCATCTGTAATCTAAAGGAAGTCTATATGGATTCAGTAAGTATTAGTTGTCACCATCAAAATTAAGTGCTCGGGATCCTGGATTTCAACAGAAATGACATGACTATTCACAAAGTAACTGATCCACATCAATAAGCGCCACTACCTAGCTAAAATTATAGCATAGTGGCATTTATTTATTTTTTGGGCATAGCGGCACCGATCTTTCAAGAGCCACAATGTTAGTTGCCTACTTTGTATTTTCCTGTAAATAGTTATTGTGTTATATTTGTAAGGGAGTTCAATAGCTTGTATAATTTTAGTACTTTTTAGAGCACTTCTTTAGATCTCTCATAGAGTCAAATCTTAGAGAGACTAGTGAAGTGCCATGTACAATCATTAGAGTGTTTAGTCAGTATTTTTTTTAAGAAACTCTTTTACATTAAGGAAGAAGGTGTGTAAAGGAGATATATTGATCCTTCTTGGTTATATCATTCTCTTGTATTTTCATTCTTTTATGATTTCAATGGAAATGAGTTTTCTTATCTTTTCTTTCATGTCTGGCTAATTCTTTTATTTTGGATTGATGATGTAGAGATTATATTAAGTACTAATAAAAATTCTATTGCTATAAAGTTTAAAGAGGTTTTCAATATTATCCCTCTCTTTATTTAATGCACATAGTGGCCATATACATAGTTAAAATGAAGTGTGATGCATAGCCTCAATCGAGGAATACAAGAACAATAAGGAAATTGAAATACTAAGTTTGCATACTTAAACATATGATGTAAAATATGTTAGGTTATTAAGGAAATGATATAACTGTAGGAGGTCAAGAGATATCCTTTTAACCCCTATAAGCTCAATAGAGATCTAGAGGTGCATATACTCTGAATCATATTAAAAAAAAGAATTTAATTAGGAAAGATATGCAATTTACATTTATCAGTTCAAAACACTTTATTTAAATATTATATCCCTTATTTAACTATTTTTATTTAGTGTTAAATCTCCACAACCAACAATTTTACTTTAGTAAGATAATTTTATAATTAGAGTAAATAGCAGTAGTTGATTACTGAAAAGCATACTTCCTCTTGGGTTTGACACTCTACTCTGTCACTTTATTACTTTAATTAGCACATATACTTGTGTATATTAAGTGAGATTTTCTATTCTATATTAGAGAAAACATAAGCTTTGTTTAGGAGATATAGAGCCTTAAACATTTTTATAATTCAAAATTACACTCCATCATAGCACCAGCCAACATCTTTTTGGCTACATTGATGGGGAAGTATTTAGCATTTTATAAAATTTTAACTATATTGTTGAATTAATTACATAATTGGACTTATATTCTTTATTTTATGTGTTGTTTGTGATTGCATATTCATTATTATATTAGTTGCTATCTAAAATAGTTTTTCATTCTATTTTATGATAATAATTAAAGTTATAATCTAAATATTAGAACATTTAATTATCTATATATAATATTCAGAGCCACAAGATTAATTGTTTGAGTGCCCCAGCACTCAATCATTTAAGTAAAAAAAAGTGTGCCCTTGCCAAAAGTTGGAAGTACATTATATGGTTATAACTTTAATTATTAAAGTTTAAGTGAGCATCGCTATGTTATCAGTCATCATAATTATTTTAGTTATAAGCGCAGCAACATCGACACGTGTCAAACACCACTGCGGTGTCCCTTCCCAAAGCAACACTCCAATTTCCAAAAATTGTTTCCACTGTACCACATGGCCTAAACCATGACAATACTTGTCAGGTGATCATTTTATCATTTTGTTTCTTTATTAAGTGCTACACTGCTATCTCTTGTAGTGCCACTACGCTTCATCATGTTATATGTAGGAGAACAATTTTTCATTTAATTCAACACATTCCATTTCCTTCAAACTCTTCTCTTTTCTTTGAAATCTTCTCTAGAAGAATGGCTCCTAAGATGTTTGGTAAGAAGAGATCTTCTTCCCCTTTTGATAAGAATAGATTTATTTTTGTTGATGCTTAATCTAGATTTGCTGACTCGATTTTAAACAACTAACTAATTCTGGAATGAGATTTTAAGATTCCTACTCCACTTATTATGCAAATCATGACAAATAGAGGTTGGGAAAGATTATGTGAAGAACCATTTACTTTTATTATTAATATTATTCATGAATGTTTTGCAAATGGAAAAGAGGTGGTAGAAAATAGATTTTTTGTTAGGGGTAAGTGGGTTTCTTTTGATTCAGTAGCCATTAATAAGGTCTACAAGCTTAGAGACTTTAAATTTGATGAGTACAATGCCTTTATTAATACACCTAAAAATCCTGATGACATCTTGAATATCTTGTGTGGACCTCATGGTGGAGCATGTTAGAAAAAGAAAGATAATAGAATTATCAATTTGCGTGCCTCTTTTATGACCCAAATCTCCAAATGTTGGCATTATTTCATTTTTTCCTTATTGTGACATAGTCATAATATTAGTAAAGTCACTCATGATCGTGCCCTTTTGTATTATTCAATTTAGATGGGATATTTTGTTGATATAGGGAAACTTATATTTATATCTCTTATATACATCATTAGGGGTACTGCATCTACTGGGTTAGGGAACCCTTCTCTTGTTTATGGTTTGTGTGTAAAAACTATTATTCAGGGGGAACAGAATGAAGAACATATATTCCCTATTCAAGCTCTCGCAAAAGAAAGATATTGAATTTTAAGCAAGCAGGAAGGGATGAGGAGGAAGGTGATTTTAGTGATCCTAGATTATCTAATAGACTAGGAAGCAGTCGTAGTAGTAGGAGTACCAGAGGTCCTAAAATATTATGAGAGAAGGTGGCTGATTTAAGGTGGAAAATGGAAGAGGTGACTCACTTTTGTGAGGAAACATGAGTTGGCAATTTAATATAAAAATGAGGATGGCTCATAGCATTGACCAAAGGGAACATTATTATAGATATACTTTAGATTTTAATGATGGACATGTTGGTATACTTAAGAGTAGCTCTTTTATGGAGCATCATGAATAGCTTGAGTTCCCCCCTTGCACCTACCTGTAAACTAGTTGTGTGGCAGCTTAGAGAGAAAGGACATCATGATGATGCTGATGGTGAGAAAGATGACCTTGATTCAAAGGGTTAGGGGTTATTTTTTTCTTTTGATTAAAAGAGAGAGAGAGGGAGAGAGAGAGAGGGAGAGAGAGAGAGAGGGAGAGAGAGAGAGAGAGATAGAGATAGAGAGAGAGAGATAGAGATAGAGATAGAGAGAGAGAGATAGAGATAGAGAGAGAGAGAGAGAGTTAAGAGACTACTTTTGTTGGGTGGCATGTTTATTTTATTTTGAAATGTTGTAATGGATAGTCTGGTTGAAGACATAAAATTTCATGCTTATGGGATGCAACCCACTTGATATTCTATGTATGGTGCCAAGTGCATTAGTTATATTGTAACCTGTGTTATATTATGTTATGTTATCACAAATTTTATGCACCTTTTATTATTTATATGAAAGCATATATGGTGTTAATTATTGTTTATATTTTTTTTTACATTTTATTAAAATTCCCCTCATGCCTACTATATTCTTTATTTTGATTATTTAATTAACCTTAGAAAAAATGATAATTAAAAATTATATAAAATTAGAATAATAATAAAACACTAGATAATAGTTCAAATTAATATTATTTATACTTCATAGAGTGTAAAAACTAATAATTAACTAACTTAGACTATTTAAGTTATTACTTTAAATTGAAATTATAAATTATACCTTTATGAATTAGTTTTTAAAATAAAGATGAATAATTAGAATTAAAGATTAGATATGAGTAGATTAAAATTGAAAATCATAAGCAACATGAATTTAGAATTTTTAATCTTATTAAATCCTTATATTAAATTGATTAAGATTGTAAAAGGGTTCAAAGTAAAAACTTATATTCAAAAATTGATATATATATATATATATATATATATATATATATATATATATATATATATATATATATATATATATATATATATATATATATATATATATATATATATATATATATATGAATGAAAACAACGGCTAGCTAGCTCGTGCTCTAGCGATCTGGTTGCGATTCGGGCTTTCCTGTTGCTCTTTGTGATTCTTTCTGTAGACCTTGGTTTTACTGTTGATTTGAGGATTTTTTTCTGTAGATTGTGGTTTCCTTCTCTCGTTTTGTTTTGGTTTTTCTGCGAATTTTCTGTGGCCGCCTCTTGGGTCTTTTTTCTAGGGCTTTTACTTTTGGGAGATGATGACTCCGTCGTCATCTATCCCTCCAATCACTTCCAGTTCTGATGGCCGCTCTTGTTCCTTCCAGGATGTCATCTCTGGATCTTTGTCCTCTTCTTCTAAGCTTAACTTTGTGCAGTCTTCCTTTAAGGGTTGTCCTGTGCTCTGGTTTGAGGATTCAGTCATCTCTCAGTAGTTGCTCCTTTTACCCTAATGCTGGTCGAGAAATTTGCTTTGTGTAGACCTAATTTAGATATTATCTGAAAGTTTTTTATTAATCTGAAGCTTTCTGGTGCTTTCCATGTGGGTCTTCTGGATCCTCGTCACATTGCGATTCAACTAATGAATGATCTTGACTATAGCCGTTTATTTGCTAGAAGGTCTTATTACATTCAAGCTTGTCAAATGCGCCTCCTCAAATGGTCGCCCAATTTTGACGTGAGGGAAGAGTCTCCCATTGCCCCGGTTTGGATTTCATTCCCTAACTTGAGACTTCATTTTTTTTAACCAGCAAATTTTGTTTGGGCTTGCATCGATTTTTGGAAGGCCTTTACAAACCGATCAGGCCACGGCTTCTATCTCTCGTCCCTCTGAGGCACGAGTTCTTATGGAAATTGATGATTCAAAAAAGCATCCGAATGAGGTCTGGTTAGGTTCTGAGCTTAACGGTTATTTCAAAAAAGTTGAGTTTGAGAATTTTTTGATGTTTTGTTTCCACTGTAAAAAGCATGGACATGGGTTTAATGAATGCTATAGGTTGCATCCTCATCTCCGCAAAGATAAAATTGAATCCAAGGCCCCTCCTCTTAATGAAGAGAATGTTACCGAAAATGTTAATGTGCCTGTTGTTGACAATTTGGTTCCATGTCCTGTACCTGTTTTGGTTGAACCACCATCAACTCTTCTGATTTCAGAGTCTTCTTCCCGTGAGAACCACTCCCTTGTTCAGGAAAATGATAATAATATCTCAGATTTGGACTCTCTTGATTTAGTTAACTTGGAGGCCCAAAGGACGAATGATGGTTCCTCTCATATATTGAATCATGCGGAATTTATGGGGAAGGAATGTCCGTTACTTTCTTATAAAATTTCTAATCCTATTGAAACGTTGTGTAATGTTATTGAGTAGGGTATAAGAGTTATCTCTGGTACAGTGAGCTGCATTGAAAATATGGAGCTTGGATTGCACTGTGATGGTTCAGATGTTGATGAAGGGTTCGAAGCAGGTGTTCTTCCTCCCTTGGGTAAGAATAAGGAATTGGATTCCGAATGTAAGTCTCCGTCTACATCTCATTATAATAGTGATTCCTTTACTGATACTAATGAATTGGATTTTTCTGTTAAATGCTTTTCCAAAGATCATAATGATAAGAGCTTCATTAAGATTCAGTCCAAGAGGGGAAGAAAAAACAAAAACTATGTGTTACAATCGGGTAGGCATACCCGATCACATACTAGTCGTTGATTTTGGGTTTTTTTATGTTTAAGGCTATCATTTGGAATATTAGGGGTGTTGGTTTTCCCTGCTCTCGTTTGCGTGTTAAGAATTTATGTCGTGTGCATGGCATTTCGATTATTGCTCTTCTTAAACCCCTCATTAATGAATCTAAGCTTCTTTCCACGGCTAAATATTTGGGTTTTAAGCAGGCTACTGCCAACTGTTCGAATAAAATATGGTTATTTTGGAAAGATCATGTTAGAATTGATATTATTGGTGATTTTAATCAGGTGTTGCATTGTAATATTGAAGTCTTAAACCAGAATTATTGTGCCTCTTTCATTTATGCTGCTTCCTCTCGTGGTATTAGGAAAGTTCTTTGGGACCAATTATTGGATTTTCATAATAATTGTAACTTGCCTTGGTTGGTGGGTGGGGATTTTAATACTATTTCCAATCCCTCGGAGCGCTTGGGGTGTTCTACCCCTATATTGCATTCTATGGTGGATTTTAATAACATGATTATGGATTGTAACCTTGTTGATATTGGCTTTTCGGGTAATAAATTTACTTGGAACCAGGGGCACTTATGGCAAAGGTTGGATCGTATTTTATTTAATGATAACTGGTTGAATACCTTCAGTTCCATTTCTGTGGAGCACCTTAGTCGTACCCTTTTTGACCATTCTCCTTTACTCATTTCTCTTAATAAAAGACATGTTAACTCTTTTCCCCAATTTCGTTTTCAAAATAAGTGGTTATAGCATGATTCATTTATGAGTTGTGTTTTGGATAACTGGAAGGCCCAATTACATCCAGATAATTCTATCACTAGAATGATAAGATTTTGGTTAAAATTGAAATGGCTAAAATAGGTTCTTAATTGGTGGAATTATCATGTTTTCAAAAATATTTTTTCTAATATTCTTAACGCTGAGTAGGATGTTAATAATGCGGAGAACATTTGCCAAAATTCTCCTTCTGAAGCGAATTTTGCTTCTCTTCGGGAGGCTAAAGACTATCTTTTTAAACTGCATTCTCAAGAGGAAACTTTTTGGAAACAAAAGGCTTCTGCTAAACACTTGGTAGAAAGTGACAATAACACGAAGTATTTTCATGCTTTGGTTAAAAGGAAAAGGGTTAAGAATTCTATTTATAAAATTCAACGTGAGGATGGTTCTGTTTCTGAGAATGCCAAGGAGATTGCTTTTTTTGGCGGTCAATCATTTTCAGAATCATCTTAATAAGGATTTTATTCCCTGCAATATTGATTTCCCTGATATCATCCCTAACCTCATTTCCCAAGAGGATAATGACTTGCTTACTTCGCCCCCTTCTTTAGATGTGTTGACCTCATTTTTATATGAGGTCAGTAGGACCAATCCAGACCTTAGGATCTTTCCAATCCTTAGGATTTAATCTTGACCCTAGGATCAATCTGATCTTAGATCAATCCAGACATTAAGAACAATCCAGATTCAAATTAATCCTGACCCCAGATTAACATAATTTGAGACCAATCTAGATTCTAGGATTTCCCTAGATTTCAATCCCTAGGATCTTCTCTAGACCCTAGGACCTCTTCAAATTAATTTTAACCCTAGGATCAAGATAATCCTAGATCAATCCAGATTCAAATCAATCCTGACCCCAGATTAACACAATTTGAGACCAATCTAGATTCTAGGATTTCCCTAGATTTTAATCCCTAGGATCTGCTCTAGACCCTAGGACCTCTTCAAATTAATTTTAACCCTAGGATCAATTTAATCCTAGATCAATCCAGATTCAAATCAATCCTGACCCTAGGATCAATCTGATCTTAGCTCAATCCTGATTCAAATCAATCTAGATCTCAAATCAATCTAGTTTCCAGACTATTCTAGATCCTAGGATCTTTCCTAGATTTTAGATCTTAGGATCATTCTAGACCCTAGGATCTATTCTAGACCTTAGGATCCTCCCAGTATCTAGACTTTAGGATCTATTCTAGATCCTAAGAACCTTCTAGATCCCAGAGCTTAAGGTTTCCTAGACTTCAGTCCCTAGGATATACTCTAGACCCTAGGATTTCCCTAGGATTTCCTAGACTCTAGGATCTTCCTAGACTTCAATCCCTAGGATCTATCCTGGACCCTAGGATTTCACTAGATCAATTTAGGTCCTAGGATCCTCCAAGATCTTAGATCTATCCAGTCCTCAAATCTATTCAAACTCTAGTTCGAACCCTGATTGTACCTTTAATCAAACTTTAATCCTATCCTATCATTTATGATCTCTAAGTGATCATGAATGATTTGGGTAATTCAAATCCAATCATTCAAATTCAAATTCCAACTCAAATCCAGATTTTCAGACTAAATTCCAAGGCCAAAAGTCTAAGTCCTAATAGCCTTTTCCAGTAAATCTTTGAACATTTCAAAACCCTATCAAATGACCTCTAATTAAAGATATATCAGTTCCACACTGATGTGACATGTCTCTAGAGTCAACCCTCCAAATTTGAGCTCATTCTGAGGTTTCTAACCCCAGAAACTGAACTGAAATCCAAAGGCTATAAAACTTTCAAATATTTACAGTTCATGCCACTGGACCTACCACCCAGTGGATTTTGATCCTGGAGCTTTCTCCAAAGCTCCAAATCACTTCCAGATCCTTGATTATGACCCATTGAGCATTAAACTGCATTTTGTTGGACTCAATTTGACCCCCAGTTGACCAGGGGTCAAAATGACCAAAATACCCCCATGGAGTGTGAATAGTCACTTTGGTCAAATGAGCTCCAAATCAAATGCAACCACTTCCAGCAAGTTTCAAATATCAAACCAAACCTATTGGACCCACTTTCATCCCCTGGGTCAATCTGGTTGACCAAGTCAACCTAGTTTGACCAAATAGGCCTTTATGGGTCAAAATAGGTCATTTTGACCAAATGACCTCCCCAGACCTTGGGACCACCACCATTGGTCTCCAAATGTCATTGAAAATCTGTTAAGCCCAATTCCAGGCTCTGGACCCACCTAGTTGACTAAGTCAACCAGGGTTGACCTAAAGGCCCATTAAGGGCCCAAAGAGGTCATTTTGACCAAATGACCTCCCTAGACTTTGGGATCACCACTAGTAGATTTAGAATGTCATTCTGAATTGGTTGGACCCAATCCCTGACCCTGGGTCAACCTGGTTGACCAAGTCAACACAGTTGACCCATTAAGCCCATTTTAGACCTAAATGGGTCATTTGATCCAAAGAACCCATTTAAACTCCTGAAACACATCTACCAGACTTCCAACATCAAATCAAATCTGTTAAACCCAAATTCAGGTCCTGGGTCAACCTAGTTGACCAAACCAACCTAGTTTGACCCAAAATCCCTTAAAGGTTCAAATAGGTTATTTTAACCCATTCAATTAAGTCAATACCTCCAAACCCTCAAACCCATGTCATTTGATGTTTTGAGTATTCCTTAGCTTTTTCATAAGTCAAATCATTCAGATTTGACTTAGTCAAGCCATTAAATTAGGTCAAACTCCTATGTTTTGGTCTAACCATTACATGAATCTTATCAAGCTCATCTCCAACTCATAATCCAATCTCATGTTATTGTTTGAATGTGTCTAAGCTCAACATGAATTGAGCCATGGTTGTTTAGACCAAGTCAATCTATTTTGACTTGATCAAACCTTTCCTCATTCATATAGATATATTCAAACCTTAATTCTCCAATTTCCAACCACTTTTAAACCCATCTAACTAGTTGAAATTATCATTGGGATATCACCTCAGCAAGACTTGACCCGTTGACTGGTCAAGTCAGTCAACAAATGGTCAAAGGGGCTATCAAATAGCTTAAACACTCGATGACATGGCATTTATCTCAAGCCCTCTTAACCCCAGCTATTTAAATAGTTTCGAGAATGTTCTCAAGGCCTTTCCTAGCCCTTGGATAGAGATCCAACAGCCCAAATCAATTCCATATGTATATGTGAGGACAAAAACGCCTTTTTTAGCTACATGTCCTTATACTCGTCCTTGGCACCTGCTCCCACCTACCTCTGGACAGGTGTCATGATCCTAGCAGCCATCTAAGTTCATCCTAGCCATCCAAATGGCCTGAGGATGATTGAATAGGGGAATACCCTATTTTGAGCCGTCATTCTAACCTAGAGCCTATCTTTTCCACACTCAAGCTCTCCAAGTGAGATTTCTTTTCATTTTGAGTCTCTAGACCTCTTTCCTCACTTCCCAAGTCAAACCTAGCCGCTAGAAGTCACCGGCGACGAGCTTCCCAGTGAACTCAAGTTCAAATTCCGTCGGAGGCATCTCCAGCTCAATCCATCGCGTTCCAGGCCTCAACTTCAACTAGGGAAAGTTGCGAGGACAGTCTACAAATTCAGAGAATCCAAAAAAGCCCAAATCCATCGGTAAAATATTTCAAAAACTCAAACCCTAGTCTAGGATGCACTAGATTAAATAACTTTATATATGATGCATTTTAAACTTTAAATCCACGTCCACATTAATTATGTTCATTCATTCTTTCTCTGTTTAAAATTTCAAGTTGAATGATCCAGTCGCTTGTGCAAACGAGCCAAAAAATGAGTTCTAGGGCTCGGTTTGCATTTTCTGCTTGCTGGGGAAATCTGGACCGCTGATCTTAGGATCAACCGTCGAGATCTTCCCATTCCGCGGTGTGAATAGGCCACAGATCAGATCCTGCGGTTAATTCTTTCGGTTTGGCTCAATCTGAGCCGTCCATTCTAAATCGTGGGATCGGCAGTCTCTGTGATCCCCTATCCGACGCTATCATGGCCTTTGATTTCAAAACGCGCCCGATCGGACGGCTTCCATGATCCGCTGACTGGTTTAAGTGAGAAGCGTGTGGGACCCGCACCGTCATTTTCGATGCCAATGATTGGCGGCGACGCCAATCATTGCCAATGATTGGGCGCCGCCACCGCGGTTTGAAATGCCCAATCAGAGGGCGCCACGTGGCAAAACCGTCATCAGCTTTTTTTATTTATTAAATTCTAATTACTTTTAATTAAGTTTAATTAAAATAAATCAATAATTAATTAAGAATTAATTTTAAAATATATTAATATTAATTTAAAATGTTAATATATTTTAAAAGACCTAATAATTAATTAAGTGTTTTAAAATTTAAAAAAAAATTTTAATTATTCTGATTTAAAAATTAATGTTAATTTAAAATATTAATATACTTTAAATTATTTTAAATGTTTAATATTATTTTTTTTAATTACTGTTTATTAAATATATATATTAAACTAATTAAGTATTTAAGTGTTAGTTAATATTTGATTGAAATTAAATTTTAATCAATTTTGAAAATCTAATTAAAATTATTTTAAATTATCTTCAAATTTCAAAAATATTTAACCTTTAACTTAAACCTAATTTAATATATATATATATATTTCTTTTTAAATATTAATTATTCTTATCTTATTTTAAATTTATTTGATTGATTTTAAGCTCTAAAAATTCATATTAAACTCAATCTAAATCATAAAATTAAGTATAATATTTCAAATTTTTTTGAAAATTAAGTATTTTAATTTGAAGTTAATTTCAAAGATCAAGAATTTAATTTATCTTAATTAATATTAATTCTTTAATTCTTTTATTACTTAATCAATATTTAATTCAATATTATGTTAAGTATTTTCAAAATAAAGAAAATTTACTTTCAAATAACCTTAAAAATCAGTGGCTCTCTCATTTAAATTTTAAATTTATTTCATCAATATTTTGAGTATTTTAGATATAAAATTTATATTTATATATAGATACGTATATATATATATATATATATATATATATGCATATATTTTAAAATTATTTTAAAATTATACTTATTTTAAACCTTGAACTTTGAGAGATCCCTTGAAACTTTAGACATTGATTGAGCATATTTGAATATCATTAATGTGGAGTGGTGATTAATTAATGAACAAATGTTTTCAATATTTGTTCATTGGGTAATCTTTTAATTGATTTAATTTCCTTAAATTTCATGTGTAGATACACACACCACTTAGTTTTAGGATTCTCCTAGATTTAGGTTTGGTTGTGAATGTGTTTGTATGCATTTATATGTTAAGTCAAGGGTCTAGAAACTTTGATTCAAACCTATCAAACTTAATGATATCATTAAGGACAATAATTAAGGACTCATTTAGAGAACTCATAAAAATTCCATTAATTAGGATTCACCTCCTGTTGACTTGAAACTCAAACTATTTGAATATAGTGACACTCTCAGCCCTAGAAAAATTTTCCACTGAATTTTGAAATCATTAAACCCCTCAATTAATTTAATCAAAATTGATCCTTAATTAAGCCATTTAAATTTCCAGAAACTCAAATAAATCAAAATTAATCCCGAAAATTACATATAATACCTCAACTGACCATAATTAAACCCTTAATCAATGAAAAATAAAAGCCCCTTGACTGGACATCAAATTTCATCTTAATTTAATTTTAAGTAAAATTCAATATTTAATTAATTTAATTATTAAAAATTATTAAAAATTCCAAAACTCTCTAAAACTCTTAGGAATCTCTCCTTAGGTCATTCCTGATCTTTGGAGTTGATTCCAAGGAATTTGGAGGTCATTTGGATTCAAATCATAAAAAGGGCTTTAATTAAATAATTTTTGAAAATTCAATAATTGTCAAAACTTAAAAAATTCATAACTAATTCAAATGAATTCCAAATTGAGCAAACTCAAAGGCATATGACTCATCTTAAGGTCTAATATTTATCAAAAATGTTAAGTTTTCAGAAATCAATCAAATTTGAAAAAGTCAACTTTTGGTCAAACTTAGTTCAAATTCAAGTCAAAACTTCAAACCTTCATAATAAAATCTAGAAAAATCCAATTTCAGTGTAATTACTGTCTAACTGATAGTATTAAGGTCTAATATTTTAATAAAATATTAACTTTCCAGAATTTAAGTTTAATCAAAAAGTCAAATTTTGACCCTTGAATTAAATGAATAAAATAATCCAGAAAATGCTAAAATTCAATAAATCAATAAAAATTCCAGAAAATATCAACTTAACTCTAAAACCAGAAACCAACCAATCTTAATTAAAAATTAATCAGTCTTCAAACATTAATCAAACTCAAATCACTTAATTATATTGGGTACCACTGTGTAACCCAGGCCTACGAGGCTATTAAATTAGCCCCAAGGAAGGTGAAATAAACTTCACGGCCTCGGTGTGCAACAAAGGTGATATCCAACAAAAAATAAAAATCAAATTTAAAATTAATTTTAAGTCATTAAGGTTTAAACTCAAATCAAAACTTCTTTAAGCCTTCAACCAACTAGAACATCAAGCAACTTCAATCAAGTACCCTATCTAGGACATATCAAAGCCACACAGCCTACCTCACACACTTTAGATGGTTTGCTAGGACAACCAAATCTAGTCTTAGGCTAGGCCGGTGTTTACTTTTCTGCTGTGTGCTTTTACTGCATATTGTCTGCTAGTGGTAGAATTGATGTGATTGTTTATTTATTTACTGCACTCTGTGATTTGATTGATTGTACGTTAGACCTACCGTTAGGTTAGGAATTATTTATACTAATTCAACCTTATGCAGGTGGCCATGCTCATACAGGGCATAAATTAAAGGGGGTAAAATTATAATTATTAAATTGCATAGGTGCTCCAAAAAACTACTTAAGTCCCCCTTTAAATCAAAAAGAGCATGGCCATGCGTGGCTGGTTTAAGCATTTTTAAATTTCAAATATATAACTACTTGGGATGTTAAATATAAACTGTTGATTATTAGGATAACCTTGCAGGTTATTGAGTTTAGATTTTTCAATGTTAATTGATGTAATTTGAATGTTAATTGAGTTGTAAATTGTTTAAAGTGATTTGAGATTGAGATGTTTAAACATCCAATTTGGAATCCAAAGAGGAAGGAACATCCCTTAGGGGAGAGTTCCTATCCATTTGGAGATCCAAATTAGGATGAAGTTCAAATATCCAAAGAGAAAAGATAACCCCTTTCAAGGGAGAGTTTCTTTTCATTTGGATATCCAGACCCGACGATCCAAGGAGTTCCAAGAAGACGAAGGAGTGAAGAATGAGAAGAATCTCAAATCTCAAAATCACTTGAGTCTTAGGAGTAGAATCCGGGTTGTAGTCAGTGGTACCCGACCACTTTACTTTACTGCAGACCCTAGGTTGTATTATTAAAAGGCACTTGCCTATAGACTTTGAATTTGAGTTTTAATTTAACTGATTTAATTAAATATTGATTGTTTGATGTGTTGATTGTGATTAAGGACTCGCATGTTTTTAATAGTTTATTTGGCAATTTTTGTATGTCGTATTTGATTTAGCTTGGAACCCGATCGGAGGCTCGTGAGGGTACGATCATAAACTTTTTCTACTTAAATAAAATTTAAAACTTTAAGCTTAGATAAAAACTCTAACAATTTTAAGAAGTAAGCCTAGACTCATCAGGGGTTTTTCATGCGTTCATATTGAATTTTCTCATCCGTGTTAGGCACCTCCCTGCCTGTGGGTTTTGGTAGATCACCTGACCTATTAGGGTGCAGTTCTGTCCAAGGGGATGTTGTGCAATCTCTAGGATAAAACCTATTTTTAAGCCTGATTTTAAAACTGCTTCATTCTAATTTTAAGCATTTAATCGAGTCAACATGAATGCATTGCATTAGATACAAATTAAAATTTGAGTCTAAATCTTAATTGCATTTTTAGTTTAGGCATTTAACCTAACATATGTTAAGGGGTCAATTAGGATCTGCTCTAGATGTCGACCCTAATTCTTTAAACCAATCTTAATCAATGTTCCTACCACTCTTGCATAATTGACATGACTCATGGTTTTAAAGCATTTAGGTGATTTAGCTGGCTCCCTAATCCAGGCCGGGATAAGTGCAGAATTGCATTGCATTAGCTAGGGTTCTGGGTCACTGATTTTTAGTACCCAATTTTAGACTTAGGTTTTGAGGCAAGTCTTCAATCCTAAGACCTCAACTTCTGGGAAGCTAATTCCCACCTTCTAATAAAATTGACCACTTAAACTTTAAATATCTTTCAATCTAATTCAAGCCCAACACTTAGGATAGTTGGGGTGTTTCTGAAGCAATTCAGAATCTCAAAACACCTCCTACTCTTCTTCCTTTGACTCCAGAAATAACTGCTCAAATTTGATCCAATCCCTATTGAATTTCCAACCCTTAACCTCCTTTGACTTCTAGCTTTGAAATTCTTAAATAAAATTTGTATCGCTATTTTAATCGAGAGTTTTCATAGGAAATTTCTGGTTTCCTATGATGTAATTAACTATGAGGGCTTGATTGATTGTTTATTTATTTACTACACTCTGTGATTTGATTGATTGTATGTTAGACCTACCCTTAGGTTAGGAACGATTTATACTAATTCAACCTTATGCAGGAGGCCATGCTCATACAGGGCATAATTTAAAGGGGAAAAAATTATAATTATTAAATTACATAGGTGCTCCAGAAAACTGCTTAAGTCCCCCTTTAAATCAAAAAGAGCATGGCCATGCGTGGCTGGTTTAAGCATTTTTAAATTTCAAATATATAACTACTTGGGATGTCAAATATAAACTGTTGATTATTAGGATAACCTTGCAGGTTGTTGAGTTTAGATTTTTCAATTTTAATTGATGTAATTTGAATGTTAATTGAGTTGTAAATTGTTTAAAGTGATTTGAGATTGAGATGTTTAAACATCCAATTTGGAATCCAAAGAGGAAGGAACATCCCTTAGGGGAGAGTTCCTATCCATTTGGAGATCCAAATTAGGATGAAGTTCAAATATCCAAAGAGAAAAGATAACCCCTTTCAAGGGAGAGTTTCTTTTCATTTGGATATCCAGACCCGACGATCCAAGGAGTTCCAAGAAGACGAAGGAGTGAAGAATGAGAAGAATCTCAAATCTCAAAATCACTTGAGTCTTAGGAGTAGAATTCGGGTTGTAGTCAGTGGTACCTGGCCACTTTACTTTACTGCAGACCCTGGGTTATATTATTAAAAGGCACTTGCCTATAGACTTTCAATTTGAGTTTTAATTTAATTGATTTAATTAAATATTGATTATTT
This sequence comes from Dendrobium chrysotoxum, assembly GCA_019925795.1. NCBI lineage: Eukaryota > Viridiplantae > Streptophyta > Magnoliopsida > Asparagales > Orchidaceae > Dendrobium > Dendrobium chrysotoxum. The sequence goes on along the minus strand of CM034315.1, from coordinate 33,922,650 downwards.
AATGTGTTGATTGCGATTAAGGACTCGCATGTTTTTAATAGTTTATTTGGCGATTTTTGCATGTCGTATTTGATTTAGCCTGGAACCCGATCGGAGGCTCGTGAGGGTACGGTCATAAACTTTTTCTACTTAAACAAAATTTAAAACTTCAAGCTTAGATAGAAACTCTAACGATTTTAAGAAATAAGCCCGGACTCACCGGGGTTTTTTCATGCATTCATATTGACTTTTCTCATCCGTGTTAGGCACCTCCCCGCCTGTGGGTTTTGGCAGATCACCTGACCTATTAGGGTGCAGTTCGGTCCAAGGGGATGTTGTGCAATCTCTAGGATAAAACCTATTTTTAAGCTTGATTTTAAAATTGCTTCATTCTGATTTTAAGTATTTAATCGAGTCAACTTGCATGCATTGCATTAGATACAAATTAAAATTTGAGTCTAAATCTTAATTGCATTTTTAGTTTAGGCATTTAACCCAACATATGTTAAGGGGTCAATTAGGATCTGCTCTAGATGTCGACCCTAATTCTTTAAACCAATCTTAATCAATGTTCCTACCACTCTTGCATAATTGACATGACTCATGGTTTTAAAGCGTTTAGGTGGTTTAGCTGGCTCCCCAATCCAGGCTGAGGTAAGTCTAGAATTACATTGCATTAGCTAGGGTTCTGGGTCACTGATTTTCAGTACCCAATTTTAGACTTAGGTTCTAAGGCAAGTCTTCAATCCTAAGACCTCAACTTCTGGGAAGCTAATTCCCACCTTCTAATAAAATTAACCACTTAAACTTTAAATATCTTTCAATCTAATTCAAGCCTAACACTTAGGATAGTTGGGGTGTTTCTGAAGCAATTCAGAATCTCAAAACACCTCCTACTCTTCTTCCTTTGACTCCAGAAATAACTACTCAAATTTGATCCAATCCCTATTAAATTTCTAACCCTTAACCTCCTTTGACATCTAGCTTTAAAATTCTTAAATAAAATTCGTATCGCTATTTTAATCGAGAGTTTTTGTAGGAAATTTTTTATTTCCTATGATGTAATTAACTACGAGGGCTTGCGTTCGTAGGAGATTTAGAAACCCAGACCAGATTTCAAAATTAAGTTTTCAAAACCTTCAATTGATTATCTTTGGGAAATTCAAACCTGACGATCATTATCGTCATATTCAAACCATCGACAGTGATTGATATCTTCTTTCTTCGGATAGATATATCAATTACAATCATAACTTTGATTATGAAACTAATGATCTTTTATCTTGATTATTATAATCAAATAATGGATTAAACATTATTTTGATCCTTCGAGATCATATATTGTTTCTCCTTGAGTTTGATTATGATAATCAGATAAATATAAAGATTTGTAATCTGAACCTATTAGGGAACGATATGTTCACATTTCGAGGTGACATATCATTTATAATAAGTGTTCGATTTTAAGATCAAATTTCAGAAATTAACCTTCCCAAATATAATTAAACACTTTTTCAAAAACTATTTTTTTAATCAAACAAGATGATTTAAAAGATACGGTTTTTTCCATGAATGGTGATTCTGTTGCCGATCCAGATGGTTTTACATCGAAGTTTTTTCAAAAAACTTGGGATATTATTAAAGATGATATGTATCTAGCTGTTTTAGAATTTTTTGCGGGAAACGCTTTGCCTAAATTTTTTTCTTCTACATCTATTGTTCTTATCCCTAAGACTAATGAAGCTTCTTCTTGGAATGATTACAGACCTATAAGTCTGTGTACCTTTTTTAGCAAACTTATTTCTAAAATTTTTACGAACTGTTTAACTACTATTCTTCCTAAGATTATCTCTCCTTATCAAATGGGCTTTGTTAAAGGTCGTATTATCTCTGATAATATTTTGCTTGCCCAGGAATTCTGCCATGATTTGGATATCAAGGTTAGAGGTGGTAATGCTATTTTTAAGCTGGACATTGCTAAAGCTTATGATAACATTAGTTGGCAATTCATTTATAACATTCTGCATCATTTTGGGTTTACCTTGGTGTTCATTAAACTGATTAAAAATTGCATTGAAGGTTGTTTCTTTTCTATTATTATTAATGGTAAGTCCACTGGTTTTTTTAAATCCTCTCATGGGTTAAGGCAGGGAGATCCCATGTCTCCCGCTCTGTTCATCATTGCGATTGATTATCTTTCAAGAAGCCTTGTTTACTTATTTGAAAGTCAGCCCTCTTTCTATTTCAGGACTAGAGGGGGTTTTCCTATTTCCCACTTATGTTTTGCTGATGATTTTATTATTTTCATGAATGCTTCTAGTAATCACGTTAATAAGCTTATGAAATTTTTTCATAATTTTTATATGGTTAGTGGTCTCTTTTTGAATAATCAGAAATGCTGTTTCATTGTCTCTAACAAGGTTACTAATAATCGTACTACTGCTATTAAGAATTTGACTGGCTTTGTGCATGGGAAATTTCCCCTTAAATACTTTGGTATTCATCTTTTTAAAGGTCGGAGAAAAGCCTTTTTTTTGATGATTTAATTGCTTCTGTGCAAAGCAAATTCTTATCTTGGGACTCTAACTTTTTGAGCTTTGGTGGTAGGCTTACCCTCATTAAAAATGTCCTCTGTTCCCTTCCGGTCTATTATTTCCAAACTCTTCTTCCCCCTAAGTTGGTGTGTAATAGGATTAATAAGATTCTTAACAAGTTCTTTTGGAAAGGTGCTAATAGCAACACTAAAATTACTTGGGCTTCCTGGGATAAATGCTGTGGGATTTTGAAGGAGGGGGGTTTGGGTTGTAAATGTATGGTGGACTTGGCGCATGCTTTCTCCTTTAAATTATGGTTCATTTTTCGTGCTAAACTGTCCTTGTCGGCCAATTTCATGGTTTCTAAGTATTGTAGGGGCAAGCATCCTACTACTTGTTCTTTTAAGGTTGGGGATTCCTTAGTTTGGAAGAGGTTGTGCAAGGTTAAGTGGGATGTGGAGCCTCATCTTCCTTGGGGTCTCGGCGAGGGCAATGTTTTCTTTTGGCAGGACCAATGGCTTGCCAATCAGGCCCTGGATTCTATTCTCAATACTGCTTCTATTGAAAAGGTCAAGGTCAATTTATTTATTGATCACAATGGCTGTGATTATGGTAAGTTGGCTAATGTGATTCCTGACTTTCTTATTCATAAAATTATTAGTATTCCCTTAAATCTAGACTCTAAGGATTTGTTATTATGTAATTTAGCTAATGATGGTAATTTTAGACTAAAAGATTCTTGGAATATTTTTAGAAAGAAAAATGCTGTTTCTTCTATCTCTTCCTTGATTTGGCATAGGAGTATCCCTCCTACTATTTCCACTTTTATTTGGAGACTTTTGCACAAGTTTATTCCTACTGAAGATATTTTGAATAAAAAACTTTTGTTTTTCCTTCTAAGTGTCAATGTTGCTACCATGTCGAGAATTTGCATCATGTCTTCATTTCGGGTCCGATTGTTGTTAAAACTTTGTGCTATTTTGATGATCTTTTTAACCTTAACTGTTTTAATGTTAACTTATCTTTTACTGCTCTTCTTCATGCGTGGTTTGTTAATTCTAAAGGTCATGTCAGGAACCTTATCCCGTCTCTTATCTTATGGTTCATTTGTCTTGAGAGGAACAATTCTCTCTTTAATAACATTAGAATGGAAGCTCAAAGGATCATTAAGAATGTTACTAATAAAGTTTTGGTGCTGTTCACGGTTAATTTGCTTTCTTCCAAAATCTTCAATAACTATCATAAGGTGGCTTTTGACCTTGGCATTCGGTTTCAACCTCGTTTGTGCTCTCCTAATTCGAGGACTATTATTTGGTCTAAACCTGCTCTTTGTTTTTTTAAACTTAATGTGAGTGTGTCTTATGAGTCTAACTATATGGGCTATGGGGGCATCATCAGGGATAACCTGGGTAATGTAACTTTGGCTTTTGCGGGTTATCTGGTCAATGATAATTATCAATGGGCCCTGCTTACTGCGGTGTTTTATGGTTTGAATACCTGCTCGAATCTTGGCTTTTCTAATATTATCATTGAGGCTGAGTCCATTTATAATGTGTAGTGTATTTTGCATGGGAAAGGGACTTTGTGTAATCCTAATGTCCTCTATTTGGTGAGGGATATTAATAAGTTGTTGCTCTGATCGCAAGTTTCTTATTCCTATATTTTGAAAGATGGCAATGCCTGTGCTAATTGGTTGGCTCATTTTGGTACTGAGACTGATTGCATCATGGAATTTTTTGAAGATAATGTCCCTAAGGTCTTATACATTTGGACAAAATTGGTTTTCCTTATGTTAGGAATTAATTGGCTTTGCGGGTTCTTTTCTCCTTGTGTTTCTCTATTCTTTCTTTTGCCTTTCGTCCCTATTGTGCTTTCTATTTTTATGTTGTGGGTTGGTATGATGGTTAGTGCTCCTTGTCTTTATTTTTGGGATGGTTTCGGTAGACCTGTCAGTGACTTTAAGGGGTTATACTTTGGTTTTATGTTTGGGACTATTGCTGGCTCCTTCTGGTTGTTGCCGAATAGTTTGATGAATTTTTGGTCTTCCAGGTGGATTGTGGGTTGGCCGTACACTAGGCTCTTTGTTCCTTTGGGTGGGTTGTATTATTGCTGGTTTGCCTTATGTGATTATGATCTGATGGTTTGTATTGTGGTTGGTAACCATTATAACAAGGTTTTTGGGCTTATTTTATACTAGTGGCTTGTGAGGATTGTGGCTTTATGGTCTGTCTTCTTGGTGGCTGATATGTTGGGTATTTTTTTCCTTCATATTACCTTAAGTTCTAATGAGATGGGTTTTGGTCCCTTGATTTGCATTTCTATGTTATATTTGTTGGCCCTGTTCTCCTTTTGCAGATCTTACTTTTTGTAGGTTCAGAGCTCTGCAAAAGAGTGGTCTGGCATTGGTTGCAGTTTTTTTGGGTGCTCTTTCTTATGCACCGTAGAATGTACCTAGGTTCTTTTGTACTTTTTCTTAGTAGAGGCCTCGAGCTCTTAGGTTTTGTTTTATTTTATTTTTGTAGCTCTTCTGAGCATTAGTGAGCTTGGGGCCTCTTTAAGGACTTTGTACTCTTTTTTCTAATTAACACGTAGGCCCCATCGAGTGGTTTTCCAAAAAAAAAAAAAAAACAAAAAACAAAATATATATATATATATATAATGGAACTGTAAAAATAGTTCTAAAATAGAAGAAAAAATAGAAGATGAGTACATTCAAAAATTGGTTTCAATCAAAAGCCTAAAATTCGATTACAATCTTATACTTAAATTCATAAAGGATAAAATAAGAAAATTAGTACAAATAATGGTAAACTAAGAAAAGTTTCAATTTTAACTACTAACTTATCTAATCATTAAACTATATTATTCACTTTAAAATTAATCTATAACTAATGAATTCTGAAAGTTTGTGATGGTTGTTAAACCTCTAAGAACTAGCCCGAGGCTAACCAAGAGGTGGGCGGGGAGGAGGGGGGGGGGGGGGGGGGGGGGGGGGTGAATTGGTAATTTAAAAACTTCTTTAAGCAAAAAAAAAAAAATTCCCCCCTTTTTAAAGCTTCTTCAAAATATCTAAAAATATCATTTTTATCCCTTGATGCCGAAGCAGATTAATTTCACAATAACAACTAAATTAGAGTTTTTAACCACACATAAAAAACAGAAAAGTGCAAAACTTAAAATGCGAAAAAGTAAAAGAACGGACATAATAGATTTTATATTGGTGTTGGCAGAGAACCAAGAATCCTTTTACTCCCTCTTGGAGTTAACAGAGAACCACGATCTAGTGCTGAAGAATGTCTCTATGGAGCCACCCAAGAATTAAAGCAGAGACTTAAAGAAGATTGGAAGGAACTTTTATTGGAGTAGCCTTATGAAGATCTCACAACTCCCCCTCATAAGAAATCTCCCTCTCTTCTCTCCCAAAGCTTTCCTCAACTCTCTCTCTAAGCTCCATCTCAAGAAACTCAACAGCAAAAGGTTTCTTACAAGATAATGTAGGAGTTTAAATAGAAGTCCTCCAAAGAAGCCCTAAATTTCAATTTATAGTCAAGGATGGTCTCGTATGATTGTCATATCATTATATACGGTTAGTACAAAATAATATTGTCAAATAGTATGAATTGCATTAACCTGTACGATCAGTTTAAGAGATTGTATTGATCATCCTGTATGATCCTGCGATCATCCTATACGATTAACTCAAGTGATTATATTGATTATCTAGTATGATAAGTGATGATGGATGATGATTAAATATCATCCCATTCATCTCTCAGGTCGTACAGTATGATCGTCCTATATGATGTAATTGAGCATTTAAATCATAATTAGTCTCTTAATCACATGATCAATTTAGGCATGATTGCCATAAATCATCCAGTACGATGTATATCCTATTATACGATTAGAGAAAAATTTGAATATATTAAAAAATTGCCAAAATTATGATTGGCGATTGAATATTATGATTATACTTGATCATCCTGTACGATTAGGATTGTCTAGTATGATTAGTTTAATCAATCTCAATTAATAAAAGGTGCTCTAATTAGGGTTTTCTAGTTAACTGATTGTCTAATATGATATAAATTATACTTTATGATTAGTTCAAAAAACAAAAATTTTTCTGACTCACCAACTCACTCCCTTGAGTATGTGTGTGCAAGGTTACTCAGCATAGTATCCATCATTCACATGACTTGACTCAAGAAAGGTAAATGTATATTAAAGTTGAAATTACAAACACACTCAACTCTAGTCTACCCAATCTTTAGCTGATTGAAGTTGCAAGTGAACAGTGGACCTGAAATGTTAGTGAGCAGGGCAAAATAGATATGCAATAAACTAATTAATAGGAGATAGTAGTAAGGAAACAATAAAATTTGTTATCACCAAAATTGCAGTACTTGAATCCAAATTTGTAACAATCTCCCCCTTTTTGATGATGGCAAATATTATTGTTTAAAGATTTTCAAATTCTTTGTTATTCTTTAAAATTCTTTGTTATTCTCTAATCTCCCTCTTAGAAGGTGAATTTTTTAAAGTAAGGAGAGTAAATTTTTTTTTACTTCGTTTTAATATGAAATAAATACAAGAAATAATTAGCAAAAATAAATATAAGCAAAGTAGTAAACTAGCTTCATTTAAATAAGGGTGCAAATATCTGAACAACAAACTACTACTCCCCCTTTTAACATCACAAAAAAGAGGAAATAATTAAAAATGAATATATAAAGGAGAAAAAGAAACACACATACATCAGAAAGTATAGAAGTAAAGAACAATACAAATACAGGAACAAAAGCACAGAGCAAACTAGTAAAAGAAAGGATCATGATCAGGTTGAGGAGGTAGTGGTGGTGGGTGGAAGAAGTGGTGGATGGAAGCAAATTGCTCCCCAAACCAAGTCATATCGCTATCAAGCTGCTGCTGCTATATTGTGTCGCTTTCAAAATGAGCTAGATCATTTGCATGGTGTTACTTTTGCTTGGCTACGTAGTTTTCAAATCTATCCTCCCATTGATCAAACCTTTGAACTAGCTGATCAATATAATACTGCTGGCCGATAGGGGCAGGTGTAGGAATAGGTCCTCCCTCCTCTTCCACATGCTCTTTATACATAGTGTGACGACAAGTACTATGAAGGATGTGGAAGGAGCTCTCAGAATAGAATACAAGGAGGTGGTTAGGTGGAGTAGGATATTGAAGATTCTATTTAGACTCGAGGACAAAAACAATTAGATGCCCTAAGGTATGGTGAGGCATTATTTTGTGGTGAGGATCTCGAATGCAGGTTAGGTTGTCAATATAGAGAATGATAAGATCAGCTACATTAAAGTCAATGTTAGCCATGATGTAGTAGGTGGCAAGTGAGAGAACATGAGTAATATTAATCTGATCCCCAGGTTTAGGAATGATTGAGTTGTGAAGGATGTGTTGAATGATTCAGGCATCCTAGACTAAGGTGGCAACTTGGGCTACATGATAGTTAACATTGGTTTCCCTAAGAATGGTGTTTTTAGGGGTCCAATTATAGTCAGGATTTTAGGTTAAATTGTGAATTTTTTCACTAGTAGTGGAAAGGTGAAGAAATTCATGAAAGTATTGGTAAGTGATTTCTACATGCCTTCTATTAACATAAGATTGTAGTGCAGTAACCTCATTAGTAATTTGAAGGCTTGCAAAAAATTTGAATAGAAGTTTAGAGTTGAATGGAAAGGCAAGGGTGAGGATGAATCCAAGAGTTGTGTGGGAAATGATTATAAGCTGCTTCATTAGCTTCCTCAGTAAATTTAGGATCAATAGTGAACCTAAAGGAACTACTTGCAAGTGCTTACGAATATTTTCCACCAGCCATTTCAAGGAATGCAAGTGCAAGAGAAAAGTAAAGGATGAGAGGATTAAAATGGTGTGAAGAAAGTGAAGAAACTCCTACTATTTATAAAAAAAATTGCCAGATTATATAGTACGATCATGAGATTGTACAGTACGATTATGAGATTGTACTGGACAATCGTGTGCAATGAATCCATCCAAATGATTAGTAAAAAAAGGTGGTCTTATCATACAGTATGATCAGACATTGTATTGGATGATGATGAGAGAGAGAGTGTTCGTCCTGAGGAGTCATCCTATACGATCGTTGACTTATAAGATCTTATAATATGAACAAGTGGATCATATAGTATGATATATCATTAAAGATTGTACCGACTGAATTCAATTTGTCCAATGATTCCTACCATATGGATTGTACAGTATAATGAAGAAATCATACAGTACGATCAATAATAATTGGTCTATAGTAGCTATTGGATGTGCTGTGATTAGAGATTTGATATTTTATACAAGTCATATAGTACAATATGAATCATACTGAATGATGTGAGAAAAATTTGGAAAAGTTAAAGGATGGAATGTGATGATCAGGAAGGGTCCAAAACAAAAAAAAGTAAAATAAAATAAATCAAAAACCAAGATAAAAACAACCACAAAATAAATTTTTTTAAAGAATCGATCAATAGTATCAAAGGAAAATTTTACCCCCAATGATTAGATCAGTAAGAAATGCATTGACAATGCTAAAATCTAGAAAGTTTAAAAAATTGAATTTTGTCAACCTAGCTCAAGCTCCATACAAGTTAAAAGTCCCTACAAAATAAAAATCTAATTTAGAAAATAAATTAGATAGGAAATGTGATCTTTTCAAACTTTTTTTAGAAATCTATCTTGTTGCAAATCTAGTTTTGATGATGACAAACATGTTTCTATTGTGTTTTGCTTGGCTAACCCGTTTCAGGACAAAAGATCACGAGCAACTCAAGCCAACTCAAGATCAGGTCCAAGTGTGTCTAAGTGTACTATTTTCCTTTTCTTGAGTCAATTGTAATGTAACTGATCCCCTAGCTAAGTAACCTTGCACACACACACTCAGGGGGAGAGCTTGAGTGAATTAGAGTTTCTATTCAAATTTTTGTTCAGATCGTCCTAGATGATAGTCACATCGTCCTGGACGATCAAGTAAAAAAAAACCCTAATTAGGGTGACCAAGTTAAGTGTGTCTGATTAAGCAGATCATCCTGGACGATCATTACATCGTACGAGATGATATGCTCAAATCAGAAATTCTCAGCCGCCAGATCAAGTTAGGCAAGTTTTTATTTTAAAATTTTTGGTCTGATTGTCCCGGACGATACTGTTACGACTCGGGCTCACGAGTTTCTATTTTGATAATAACAAACATTATGGCTCACATCTTCTAATATTTGGAATGTATATTTATTTGTGTGTGTACTAACATTTCAGGAACAGCATGCATCAATACAAGAAAGATTTAAGACTCAAGAATGAGTAGAAAAGGCTTTATTGTATTTCTCATTGATGTACTTTTTGATTCCTTGAGTCAAGTCGTGTAATAGTATATGCTTATTTATGACCATGTGTACACATACTCAGGGGGAGTGAGATCCTGTCAAAATCAAAAGTTCAACTTTTGAACAAATCATACTGGATGATTTGTGCAAAATTTGTACTGATTGTCCTGGACTGTCCCAGGATCGTACGGGACTATCAGGTTAAATTTTGCACATCGTCCTGGATGATTTTTAGAGGCAGAATTGAGTTTTTAGGGTTTTCTGAAGCCGCCTTTTGGAGCACATCGTCTTGGACGATCTTTGCCGCCATAACTGATTTGGAAGGGTTTTTGGAGCTCTCTTTTTAAGCTTTCTCAAGGCACTTGGTAGGTGTCTTTGGCAGCCATTGAGGCTTCGTTCTTTTGGAGAAAATTTTAAGAGAGAGCTTGAAAGGGAGAGAGGAAAGGGTGGAGTTTGAGAGGGAGAAGAGCCTGGGAAGGGGGAATCTCGAGGGAGTGTGAGGGGGTTCACACGGTTGCTCCGACAAGCTTGCACCTAAGTACCATCGGATTCAAGGGTCATCTCGAGGGAAGTTTTGGGAAGAAGAAGATCTCTTTGGTGTCAAAGGACCCGGCTACTCCGCCGCACCGGGGAAGGTGGAAGTGATTTTATAAGGGCTTCTCCGCCTAGCTGTGGGGGCTGAAGGAGAGACACTTTTGGTTTAGTGCAATACTTAGAGGGTTCCTTCGAGGAGTGGACGTAGGTCAGGTTGGACCGAACCACTATAAATCTGGTGTGTTCTTTCTTATTATTTTTCGTACTTTATTTTATTGCGATTATCTGCTTGGGTGAAATCTGTGATTGATCTTTTTATCATTATTTTAATTCATTTTCGCTGCAAGTTATAAAAAGATTTTTGTTTTGTTTCAAATATCCAATTCACCCCCCCTCTTGGTTAGCCTTGGGATTAGTTCTTAAGGGCTTAACATCCCTATCGAACTTTGAAGTGGTATCAGAGCGGGATTCAAAATTTAAGTTTAAAAACTTTTTGAATTCGATCCATGGCTAATTTTTGTAATCGTAATGTTGCGGAAGGATATTCAATCACCCGATCACCGTTATTTGAAAATATTACTTTTGATTTTTGGAAAATCTGTATGTCTACTTTCTTGCAATCTATTGATTATCGCATGTGGCATATGATTCAAATTTGGTTATTCTGCACCGTCACGTATTGTAATTGAAATTAAAATTGATATTCCCTTTTCTGAATGGAGTAGAACAGATCAGACCAATGCTCAAGTAAATGCTAAATGTTTAAATTATTTTTTCTATGCTTTCAATTCTGATGATTGTATGTTAATATCTGCATGCACTTCTGGCAAAGAAATCTGAGATAAATTATGCACTAGATATGAAGGTACTTGTGAAATCAAGCAATCTAGGCTAAATATGTTAATGCATGATTATGAACTTTTTAGCATGAAACCTTATGAAACGATCTTGGACATGTTTACTATGTTTTCTCAAATTGTGACATCATTACATGCTTTAGGAAAAGAACTTTCAAATTTTGAAAAAGTTAATAAAATCCTACGTTCTCTACTTGTTAAATTTGATGCCAAAGTCATTGCAATTTCTGAATCAAAAAATTTGAGCGAATATTCTTTTGATAATTTGATTGGCTCACTCATTGCCTACGAGCAAGGTTTGGGTCAAAAGCTTTTGGATGCAGATAAAATGATAGTGCTGAAAAGTGAAGACATTGGAAAAAATAACTCAGAAAGTGATGAAAGTGAAGAGTTAGCATCAGCAACAAACAAATTGAAAAATCTACTAAGGCACAAACATCAACATCAAAAGTGGAACAAAGGTAAAAATGGTAAGAATGTAAAATTTTCTTCTGATGTTATTTGTTTTGGATGTAGGAAGCCTGGATATATGAAAAATCAGTGCCCGAACCTAAGAACCCTTTCTGAAAAGGAAAAGGGTAAAGCTAAGCAAATTATAATAAGGGCTGATAATGCAAGACGAAAAATGTTCTAGGAAGATCTAGCTTCTGAATCATCAGATCAGGAGCAAGCTGATGTAAATTAATGTTCTTTTTGTGTGTTTATGTTTTTTGTTTTTCTGTTACTATTATTTATTCGTTGTGTTTCCTGTGTTTTATTATTTTTGTTTTTCTTTTTAAAATTCTTTATGTTGCTTTTTATTGTTTCTCTGATCAAGCACACACATAACACCTCTTATTTTAAAAATCATTTTTTAAAGATCTTATTTTCTAAAAATGGAAAATTTACCTCCTGTATTTTCTAAATACTATGTTAGTTGTGGTTGATTTCTCTAAAATTAAGTAAAGGAAGGACGGAAACTCATGATTTTGTCTCTCTATCTCATTTCTTTGAATAAGGCTATCTTACTTTTGATTCAAAATCTATTTCAGATTATAAATTCATTTTTGAAATTAAAACTTTTTTTATCTCCCAATATTTTGTCTATCTTGTAGGAATCTTTTGCAAATTATTGAACCAACTTCAAGATTATCTTATTCAGGTTGTTCGTCTTTATCATAAGAATAAGGTTTACTGATTTTAAAGATTTAGAAAGGAGGCAATTTATAAAAATCAAAAGATGCGCAGTGCGCCAAATAAATTGAAAAGAGGCACAAAATGAGCCCAAAGCTGAAAAGATGCGAAATTGCCAAATTGAATACACAAAGTGTATCAAAAATTAAAAGATGCGCAAAACGCCAAACAAATTGAAAAAGAGGCATAAAATTAGTCCATAAAAATTGCTTCCATTCTTGTAAATCTCTAAAGTTTAGAAAACTCTTATGACTTTTTGATAAATTCGTTACTTGAGTTTGAAAATCAAGATTTTTTTATTCATTACTTTGCATTAATCTTCTGTTAGATGTATTTCATGAAAGCAGTTTTGAAAGATTTTTATTTCCTTATCTAATTTGTTCCTTGATTTAGATATTGGCTTAAAAAGTTTTTTCTCCTTTTTAAAACCTGAGTTTAGATTTACATTTTCTGATTCTCTAACCTTTATGGGTTCAAAGAAGTCAATTCATGTCTTACTAAGTTTTGGAGAACCTCAAGAGGTGACTTTTCAAATTTTTGCTCCTCCTTTTTTTGATAATGTCAAAGGGGGAGAACGTACTGTTGTATTTGTGATATTTTTTACGTATTGTTGTATTTATGATATTTGTTTTTATGTTGTTGTTTTACATCATAATGTTGTTGTAGTTATTTTAAAAATTAAAAAAAAAAAGAGAAGAAAGTATTTCTCCCTATTTTTAAAAGACTTTTTCTTAGTGAGGGGGAGATTAGGAGAAAATATCTTTTTGTAAATTCAACCAGTAATGTTTGCCATCATCAAAAAGAAGGAGATTGTTACGACTCGGGCTCACGAGTTTCTGTTTTGATGATAACAAATATTATGGCTCACATCTTCTAATATTTGGAATGTATATTTATTTATGTGTGTACTAATATTTCAGGAACAGCATGCATCAATACAAGAAAGATTCAAGACTCAAGAATGAGTAGAAAAGGCTTTCTCATTGATGTACTTTTTGATTCCTTGAGTCAAGTCCTGTAATAGTATATGCTTATTTATGATCATTTGTATACATACTCAGGGGGAGTGAGATCCTGTTAAAATCAGAAGTTCAACATTTGAACAAATCGTACTGGACGATTTCTACAAAATTTGTACTGATTGTCCTAGATTATCCCAGGATCGTACGGGACTATCAGGTCAAATTCTGCACATCGTCCTGGATGATCTTGCGATCGTCCTGGATGATTTTTACCGGCATAATTGAGTTTTTAGGGTTTTCTAAAGCCTCCTTTTGGAGCACATCGTCCTGGACGATCTTTGCCGCCAGAATTGATTTGGAAGGGTTTTTGGAGCTCTCTTTTTAAGCTTTCTCAAGGCACTTGATAGGTGTCTTTGGCAGCCATTGAGGCTTCATTTTTTGGAGAAAGTTTGAAGAGAGAGCTTGAAAGGGAGAGAGGAAAGGGTGGAGTTTGAGAGGGAGAAGAGCCTGGGAAGGGGGATTCTCGAGGGAGTGTGAGGGTGTTCACATGGTTGCTTTGACAAGCTTGCACATAAGTACCATCGGATTCAAGGGTCGTCTTGAGGGAAGTTTTGGGAAGAAGAAGATCTCTTTGGTGTCAAAGGACCCGGCTACTCCGCCGCACCGGGGAAGGTGGAAGTGATTTTATAAGGGCTTCTCCGCTTAGCTGTGGGAGAGACACTTTTGGTTTAGTGCAATACTTGGAGGGTGCCTTCGAGGAGTGGACGTAGGCCAGGTTGGACCGAACCACTATAAATCTGGTGTGTTCTTTCTTATTTTTTTCTGCACTTTATTTTATTGCGATTATCTTCTTGGGTGAAATCTGTGATTGATCTTTTTATCATTGTTTTAATTCATTTCTGTTGTAAGTTATAAAAAGATTTTTGTTTTGTTTCAAATATCCAATTCACCCCCCCTCTTGGTTAGCCTCGGGACTAGTTCATCAGGGCTTAACATCCCTATCGAACTTTCAAGTGGTATCAGAGAGGGATTCATAAAATCTAGTTTTAAAAAACTTTTGAATTTGATCCATGGCTAACTTTGGTAATCGTAATACTGCTGAAGGTTATTCAATCACATGATCGCCATTATTTGATAACATTCCTTTTGATTTTTGGAAAACTCGCATGTCCACTTTTCTTCAATCAATTGATTATCGCATGTGGATGCTAGTTAAGGATGGATACGAACCACCTTCTAGGATGATTAGCAATGTTAAAACTGAACTGCCCTTTACTGATTGGACTTTTGATGATCGTGATTTAGCACAATTGAATGCCAAATGCTTGAATTGTTTTTTCTATGCTTTAAAATTTGAGGATTACATGCGTATCTCTACGTATACTGGTAAAGAAATCTCAAATATATTGTGTATCACGTATGAAGGTACAACTGAAGTCAAATAGTCTAGGTTAAATATTTTACTTCATGACTATTAACTATTTCACATGAAACCTACTGAAACCATTTCTGAAATGTATACGAGATTCACTCAAATCGTCACTTTTTTGCATGCCTTAGGTAGAGAACTTACATACAAAAGAGTGAACAAAATACTTAGATGTTTGCCTTCTTCATATGATGCTAAGATAACTGCAATCAATGAATCTAAAGATTTGAATGCTTACTCTATTGATAGCTTACATGGATCACACATTGCTTACGAGCAAGGGGTGAATCAAAGACAGCTTAATGCAGGTGTCTTTTGATTGAAAAATATAGTTTTGAAAAAGATTTAATTTTCTTTGGGAAATATTTAATTTCTGGAATTTTCAATTTTGAAATTGAATACTCATTATGAATGATAAATCACCTCGAGAGGTGAACATATCATTCCCTAATGGGTTCAAATTTCAAAGCTTTGAATCTATCCGGATTATCGTAGTTGAATTCAAGAAAGAACTACATATGACCCCGAAGGATCAAAATGAGTATTCAATCGAATATTTAACTATAATAATTTGGATAAGAGGATCATTGATCTCATAATCAAACTTACGATAGTAATTGATATATCTTTCCAGAGAAAGAAGTTATCAATCATTATTGATCATTTAGAAATGACGATAATGATCGTAAAGTTAATTTTCCCCAAGATAATTAATTGAGGGTTTTGAAAATCTTAATTTTGAAATTTGGTCTGGGTTCTTAAATCTCCTACGAGCGCAAGCCCTCATAGTTAATTACATCGTAAGAAACTAGAAATTTCCTACGAATACTCTCGATTAAAATAGCGATACGAATTTTATTTAAGAATTCAAAGATTGATATCAAAGAAGGTTAAGGGCTTGAATTTTCAAGTGGGATTGGTTCAATGTTGAACACTTATTTCTGGAGTCAAAGTAAAAAGTGTAGGAGGTGTCTTGAGATTCTGAATTACTTCAGAAACACCTCAAACTATCCTAAGTGTTGGGCTTGAATTAGATTGAAAGAGATTTTTAGTTTGGATGATCAATTTTATTAGAAAGTTGGGAATTAGATTCCCGGAAGGTTGAGGTCTTAGGATTGAAGACTTGCCTCAAAACCTAAGTCTAAAATGGGTACTAAGAATCAGTGACCCGAATCCTAGCTAATGCAATGCAATCCTGGACTTACCCCGGCCTGGATTGGGGAGCCAGCTAAACCACCTTAAAGCTTTAAAACCATGCGTCCGGTCTTTATGAAAGAGTGGTTAGGGACGTTGTTTAAGATTAAGTTTAAGGAGTTGGGGTCGACATCTAGAGCAGATTCCTAATTGACCCCTTAACTTATGTTGGGTGAAATGCTTAAGCTAAAAATGTAATTAAGATTTAAACTCAATTTTAATTTGTTACTAATGCAATGCATGCTAATTGACTCGATTAAATGCTTAAATCAAAATGAAACAGTTTTAAAATCAGGCTTACAAATAGGTTTTATCCTAGAGATTGCACAACATCCCCTTGGACAGAACTGCACCCTAATAGGTCAGGTGGTCTGCCAAAACTCGCAGGTGGGGAGGAGCCTAACACGGTAGAGAAGATTCAATATGATGCATGAAAAACTCCCGGCGAGTCCGGGCTTACTTCTTAGAGCCGTTAGAGTTACTATCTGAGCTTAAAATTTTTTAATTTTATTTAAGTAGAAAAATTTTATGACCGTACCCTCACGAGCCTCCGATCGAGTTCCAGGCTAAATCAAATACGACATGCAAGATCGCCAAATAAACTATTAAAAATATGCGGGTCCTTAATCGCAATCAACACATCAATAAAATCAATTAAATAATTGAATCAATTAAATAAATGCTCAAACTGAAAGTTCATGTGGCAAGAGCCACTTAATTATACAACCCAGGGTCTGCAGGAAAAGTAAAGTGGCCGGGTACCACTGACTACAACCCGGATTCTACTCCTAAGACTCAAGTGACTTTGAGATTTGAGATTCTTCTCGTTCTTCACTTCTTTGTCTTCTTGGAACTCCTTGGATCATCAGGTCTGGATATCCAAATGAAAGAAACTCCCCCTGAATAGGGGTGTTATCTTTTCTCTTTGGATATTTGAAATTCATCCTAATTTGGATCTCCAAATGGATAGGAACTCTCCCTTAAGGGATGTTCCTTCCTCTTTGGATTCCAAACTGGATGTTTAAACATCTCAATCTCAAATCACTTTAAACAATTTATAACTCAATTAACATTCAAATTACATCAATAAAAATTAAAAATCTAGACTCAACAACCTGCAAGGTTATCCTAATAATCAGCAGTTATATTTACATCCCAAGCAGTTAATATATTTGAAATTT
Source organism: Dendrobium chrysotoxum (assembly GCA_019925795.1). Taxonomy (NCBI): domain Eukaryota; kingdom Viridiplantae; phylum Streptophyta; class Magnoliopsida; order Asparagales; family Orchidaceae; genus Dendrobium; species Dendrobium chrysotoxum. The sequence goes on along the minus strand of CM034315.1, from coordinate 33,905,434 downwards.
AAAATACTCAAACCAGCCACGCTTGGCCATGTTCTTTTAATTTTAAAGGGGGTCTTAGCATGCTTAGCACCTGTGCAATTTAATAATTATGATTTTGCCCCATTTATTTTTAAATGCCCTGTATGAGCATGGCCATCTGCATAAGATTAGATTAGTATAAATCGTCTCTATCCTAGGGGTAGATCTAACATATAATCAATAACATCACATAGTGCAGTAAATAAATAAACAATCATAGTAATTATATTTCTAGCAAACAGCATATAGTGAAAGCTCAAAAATCTGGCACACTGCAGAAAAGTAAACACCGGCCTAGCCTAAGACTAGAGTTGGTTGTCCTAGCAAATCATCTAAAGTGTGTGAGGTAGGCTGTGTGGTTTTGATATGTCCTAGATAGGCACTTGATTGAAGTTGCTTAAAGTTCTAGTTGGTTGAAGGCTTAAGTGAGTTTTGATTTGAGTTTAAATCTTAATGACTTAAAATTAATTTTAAATTTGATTTTGATTGTTTGTTGGATATCACCTTTGTTGCACACTGAGGCCGTAAAGTTTATTTCACCTTCCTTGGGGCTAATTTAATAGCCTCGTAGGCCTGGGTTACCTAGTGGTACCTGATATATTTAAGTGATTTGAGTTTAATTAATGTTGAAGGTTAATTAAATTTTAATTAGAATTGATTGATTGCTGGTTTTAAGTTTGAATTGATGTTTTTTAGAATCTTTGACAATTTTTTGAATTTTAGAATGTTTTGATTATTTTAATGATTTAATTAAAGGGTCAAAAGTTGACTTTTTAATTTAAAGGATTTTCTAGAAAGTTAATATTTTATTAAAATACTAGACCTTAATACGATCATTTAGACAGTAAGTATACTGAAATTGGATTTTTCTACATTTTATCATGAAGGTTTGAAATTTTGACTTGATTTTGAACTAGGTTTGACCAAAAGTTGACTTTTTTAAATTTGATTGATTTCTGGAAACTTAACATTTTTGATAAAAATTAGACCTTAAGATGAGTCATATGCCTTTGCGTTTACTCAATTTAGAGTTTATTTGAATTAGTTATGAATTTTTGAAGTTTTGACAATTATTGAATTTTTAAAATTGATTTAATTAAAGTCCTTTTTGTGATTTGAATCCAAATGACCTCCAAACTTCTTGAAATCAACTCCAAAGGTCAAGAATGACCTAAGGAGTGATCTCCAAGTGTTTGGAAATTTTCTGGAATTTTTAATTATTTTTAATTAATTAAATTAATTAAATTTCAGATTTCAATTAAACTTAATTTTGAAGTCCAGTCAAGGAGCTTTTATTTTTCATTGATTAAGAGTTTGATTCTGGTCAGTTTGAGGTATTATTTGTAATTTTTGGATTTAAACTTGATTTATTAAAATTTCTGGAAGCTTAAATGGCTTAATGAAGGGTTGATTTTGATTAAATTAATTAAGGGGCTTAATGACTTCAAAATTCAGTGGAACATTTTCATAGAGCTGAAAGTGTCACTATGTTTAAGTATTCAAAGTTTCAAGTCAAAATAAGGTGTATCTTAATTATGGGAAATATTCTAAGTTCTTTAAATCAAGTCCTTAATTATTGTCCATAATGATGTCACTAAGTTTGAATAGGTTTGAATCAAAGTTCAACTAACCCTTAGACTTAACATATAAATGCATATAAACACAATCAAATCCTAGATCTAGAAGAGCCCTAAAGCTAAGTGGTGTGTGCACCTACATATGAGAGAATTAAAATGATTTATTTAATTTAACAAATTATTCAATGAATAATTAACTTAAGTAATTACTCATTGAATAATCACCACTCCACATTAATGCTATTCAAGTATGCTCAATCAATGTTTAAGATTTCAAGAGACCTCTCAAGAATGAAAATTTAAATAAATATAATTTTAAAATAGATTTCAAAATATACATATATATGGATATATACCTATATGTTTAGTATATAAACTCTTAAAATAAAATAATAAAAAAATATTATTAAAATAATTTTAAATGCTTGAGAGGTTTTCTGATTTTTTCTTTAAATAATTTGAAAATAGATTTTTAATTTTGAAAATATTCAATACAATATTTAAATAAAAATTAACTATATATTAAAATAATCAAATAATTCAAATTAATTAAAATGAATTAAATTAATTGATTTTTTGTTTAACTTTTGAAATATTGAAATAGTGTTTAATAATTTATTTAAAGTATTTAAAATGTAATAACTATTTTTTAACTTTTGAAAATATTTTAATTATTTTAATGAAATATTAGTTAAAAACATTAAATATTTAATGTTTTAAATAATTTAAAGTATATATGATATTTTAAATTGATATTAATTTTAAATTAAAGGTTTTAATTTTCTGAGCATTTTGACCTATTATATGAAATTTTTGAGTTAATATTTATTTTTTATCATTTTTTGAAGTTTTTAAGGTTTAAAAAGCATTTAAAATAATTAAAAATACTTTTAAATAGCAGCTGGCGGCAGAAGAGGACATGTGGCGGCTCGCTATTCGCGAGCGTATAAGGCGCGGCGGTGGCCAATCATTGGAAATGATTGCGCCGCCGTGCAATCATCAATAGATGATTTAAATTGGCGGGGTCCACGCGCTTTCCCCACTTAACCCAGTCAGCAGATCGCACGGACTGTTGGATCAGGCGCGTTCAGGAATCAGTGGCTACGATTGCGTCGAACGAGTGATTTCCCGGACAGCTGATCCCAGGGTTTTGAATGAACGGCTCAGATTGAGCCAACCCTGAAGATTAACCTCGGGATCTATCCTCCCGGTTCATTCAAGCCGCGGAATAGGAAGATCTTGACCGTTGATCATAAGATCAACGGTCCAGATCTTCCTCAACGAGCAGAAATTGTAAACCGAGCCTTAGAACTCATTTTTTTGCTCGTTCTCCCAAACGAATCAATCAAATAAATTGAAATTTTAAACCTAGCTAGCTGTAATGAATAGAATTCATGTGGACGTGTTTAAATTGCTTGAAAAGAGCTTTTTAAAAAGCTATTTAGCTCTAAGTGTGTAAGCTAGGGTTGAAGAATTTGAGAGATCTAACCGTCCGATTTTTGATTTTAAGGTCTCTCTGAATTTGTAGACTGTCCACGCAACTTTCTCTAGTTGATGTAACGGTCGAAGGAGCTACGGATCAAGCTATAGAAGACTTGGACGGATTCAAAGATGGTGATGATGGAGGCTTGCCGCCGACGATCACTGACTGGAGGATTTGACCTTGGAAAGTCTTTAGAAGACTACTAAGAGCTCGAACGAATTGAGATTGTGCTCTGGGAGAGCTTGAGTGGAGAGAGATTGAGAGATTGAGAATGAGAGCTTTTTTGAACCTATTTCCCTATTCAATCATCCTTTGGCTAAAGGGACGGTCTTGATGGCTTTGGGGAGCTGCTAGGATGCTGCCATCTGTCCCTAGGCAGTTAGAATGCCAGGGAATAAAAGGACAAAGAGGACATGAGGTGGAAAGCACCCTTTGTCCTTGGGAGCACATGGGTTTGATTAGGAGCTTAAACCAGGAATTAAGAAGGCTTTTAGAAGTCTCTAGAGTAGGTTTAAATGGCTGGATGGGCCTGGGCTTGGCTGGATGGGTTGCATTAAAGAGTTTGACCACTCCTTAGCTCATAAAAAGCTTGTTGACTATGTTGACTAGTCAACCAACAAGTGGGTTGCTGAGGTGGCAGTCAAGGAGAGCTAAGGAATGATCTTGAATTATTTGAGTGGGTTTGAGATAGTTTGATGGTTAGAGATTGAATTTTGAATGCTTAGAAGAAGGTTTAAATTGATTTGACCAAACTTTGAAGAATTGGCTTGGTCAACTTGGTCGGGTTTAATTGGCCAAAGATTAAGGTATAATTAGGCCATATATTGAATGACATTGAAGGCTTAAAGATATTAACTTAATGATGTGGTTTGATTTAATCCAAATGGGTCAAATTAGGCTTGACTTGGGTCTTATTTGACTTGGTTAACTGTTGACCTAGTCAAAGGTCCAGTCAAGTCCAAAATCACTAGGGGAAATGATCATAAGGATTTGACAAGGTTCAGAATGCATATAAACCTTAATTCAAAATAGAGAAGTTTAAGGGTTTGAACTGGTCAACCTGGTTGACTTGGTCAACCAAGTTGACCCAGGGTCAGGGTTTGGGCTAGACATGTTTGATTTGATGTTTTAAGTCCGGAGGAAGTAATTTTTAGGGTTTGAATGGGTCATTTAGGTCAAATCACCTATTTAGGCCCTTAATGGGCCTAATGGGTCAACTAGGTTGACTTGGTCAACCAGGTTGACCCAGGGTTAGGGATTGGGTCCAACTAGTTCAGAATGACATTCTGAGTCTACTGGTGGTGGTCTCAAAGTCTGGGGAGGTCGTTTGGTCAAAATGACCTATTTGGGCCCTTATTGGGCCTTTTAGGTCAACCTTGGTTGACTTGGTCAACCAGGTGGGTCCAGGGTTTGGGAATGGGTTTAATAGATCTGAAATGACATTTGGAGACCAATGGAGGTGGTCCCAAGGTCTGAGGAGATCATTTGGTCAAAATGACCTATTTTGATCCAATAAAGGCCTATTTGGTCAAACTAGGTTGACTTGGTCAACCAGGTTGACCCAGGGGCTGGAAGTGGGTCCAACATATTTGGTTTGATATTTGAAACTTGCTGGAGGTGGTTGCATTTGATTTGGAGTTCATTTGACCAAAGTGACTATTCACACCCCATAGGGGTATTTTGGTCATTTTGACCCCTGGTCAACTGGGGGTCAAATTGAGTCCAAAAAAATATAGTTTAATGCTCAATGAGTCATAATCAACGGTCTGGAGGTGATTTGGAGCTTTGTAGAAAGCTCCAGGATCAAAATCCACTGGGTGGCAGGTCTAGTGGCATAGACTGTAAATATTTAAAGGTTTTACAGCCTTTGGATTTCAATTCAGTTTTTAGGGTTAGAGACCTCAGAATGAGCTCAAATTTGTAGGGTTGCCTCTAGAGACATGTCACATCAGTGTGGAACTGATAGATCCTGAATCAGAGGTTATTTGATAGGGTTTTGAATTATTCAAAGATTCACTAGAAAAGGCTTTCAGGACTTAGACCTTTGGCCTTGGATTTGAGTCTGGAAATCTAGTTTTGAGCTGGATTTTGATCAAAGTTTGAATTAAGGATATGGATTAAAGTCTGGATTGATTGAAGTTTGAATTGAATGAAGGTTTGGATTAATCCTAGATCTAGATTGATCTAAGATCTATGCTGATCCTAGAATCTAGGTAGATCTAAGAACCTGGAGTCTAAGAGAATCCTAGGGTCTAGGAAAGTCTTAAGCTGTAGATCTAGGAGAATCCCAAGATCTAGAATAATCTAGAGGGTAGATTAATCTAGAACCTGAATTAATCTTATGGTTTAGAATAGATCCTAAGGATTGAAGCCTAAGAAGATCCTGGAGTCTAAAAGTCCTAGGGTTTAGGATCTAAAAGAATCTTAGGATCTAGAATAGTTCCTAAAGCCTAGATTCTAGGAGGATCCTAAAGTCTAGAATAATCCTAAGATCTAGAAGGATCTAGAGGAATCCTATGGTCTAGAATAGATCCTAGGGTCTAAGAAGATCATATGATCTAAAGTCTAGCAAAATCCTAGGATCTAGAGTAGATTTTAGGGTCTGGATTAATTTGAAGAGATCCTAGGGTCTAGAGCAGATCCTAGGGATTGAAATCTAGGGAGATCCTAGAGTCCAGATTGGTCTTAAGTTGTGTTGATCTGGGGTCAGGATTGATTTGAATCTTGATTGATCTAGGATTAGATTGATCCTAGGGTTAACATTAATTTGATGAGATCTTAGGGTCTAGGAAAGATCCTAGGGATGGAAATCTAAGAAAATCCTAGAGTCTAGATTGGTCCTACTGACCTCATACAAAAATGAGGTCAATAAATGGACCCCCAATATGTGTAATAGAATGTAGTTCTCTTGCACATATTGGTGTTGACCGAATAGAATGGTTAAGTCTGGAGTTTTGGTCCTAAGGGAAAGATAGATTTATCCCTGGGGAATCGGGGTTTAAATATATACTAGGGTAGTGCTAGGAAAAGCGTGCTCTACCACTAGTGGGTCTGGTCCTAAGGGAAAGGAAGAATCTATCCCTAAAGGAGAAGGAAGTCTGGGTGATCCTATAGGAAGAAGAAACTCCTAATCATAAAGGATTGAATCTGGATTTGATTGTAAGGGAAAGGAAATCCTAACCCTAGAAGATTGAATTTGAAATGAATCTAAGGGAAGGAAATCCTAGCCCTAGAAGATTGAATTTGAAATTAATCTAAGGAAAGGAGATCCTAGCCCTAGAAGATTGAATTTGAAATTAATCTAAGGAAAGGAGATCCTAGCCCTAGAAGATTGAATTTGAAATTTAATTCTAAGGGAAGGAGATCTTAACCTTAGAAGTTTGAATTTGAAAGGGTGCTAGGGTAGTGCTAGGGACAGCGTACTTTACCACTAGTAGATCTAATCCTAGAGGAAAGGAAGAATCCTGTCTTAAAGGAAAAGAGGGTCTGGATGATCGTATAGGAAGGAAGAATTCCTAGCTATAGAGGATCAAGTTTGAATTTTGATACTAGGGTAGTGCCACGAGGGGCGTACTCTACCACTAGTGGATCTAATCCTAAGAAAAGGAAGAAATCCTATCCTTACAGGAAAGAAAGCTTGATTGAGATTGATTCCAGGACGGTGCCATAGAGGACTTACTCCATCACTAGGAAGTCTAATCCCAAGGGAAGGAAGAAGAACCTAACCTTAAGGAGAAGAAAGTTTGATTTTTAAAACTGAAATTGAATCGAGGACGGTTCCACAGGGGACTTATTCCATCACTGGAGAGTCTAATCCTAAGAGAAGGAGATTACTTACTCTGAAGAAAAGAGAACTGGATGATCTCTTAGGAAGATAGTATTGCTTTTTATAGGAGATCAGACTTAAAGATTTGAATTTTGAAACTAGAATGGTACCTCAAAGGGCGTTATCCATCACTAGTAGATCTAATCCTAAGGAACGAAAGCACGATGACTCACATCTGTCCTTAAGGAAAAGAAGACTGGAGGACCCTGAGGGAAGGAAGCATTGCTTCCCACAGAAGGTCAAATCTAGATTTTAAACCTAGGATGGTGCCTCAAAGGGCGTACTCCATCACTAGAGGATCTAATCCTAAGGAAAGAATGCACGATGACTCACATCTGTCCTTAAGGAAAAGAAACTAGATGATTCTATGAGAAGGAAGCATTGCTTCGCATAGAATCGAATCTGGATTTTAAATCTAGGATGGTGCCACAGAGGGCGTGCTCCACAACTAAAAGATCTAATCCAAAGGAAAGAAAGCACGATGACTCACATCTGTCCTTAAGGAAAAGAAAACTGGAAGAAGCTAGGATGGTGCCACAGGGGCGTACTCCACCACTAGCGGATCTAATCCTAAGGATAGAAAGCACGATGACTCACATCTAACCTTAAGGAAAAGAAAACTGGATGATCCTGTGAGAAGGAAGCATTGCTTCACACAGAATTGGATCTGGATTTTGAATCTAGGATGGTGCCACAGAGGGCATGCTCCACCACTAGAAGATCTAATCCTAAGGAAAGAAAGCACGATGACTCACATCTGTCCTTAAGGAAAAGAAAACTGGAAGAAGCTAGGATGGTGCCACAGGGGCGTACTCCACCACTAGCGGATCTAATACTAAGGATAGAAAGCAAGATGACTCACATCTAACCTTAAGGAAAAGAAAATTGGACGATCCTGTGAGAAGGAAGCATTGCTTCACACAGAATCGGATCTGGATTTTGAATCTAGGATGGTGCCACAGAGGGCGTGTTCCACCACTAGAAGATCTAATCTTAAGGAAAGAAAGCACGATGACTCACATCTGACCCTAAGGAAAAGAAAACTGGATGATCCTGTGAGAAGGAAGCATTTCTTCGCACAGAATCGGGTCTGGATTGATCGTATGTAAAGGAAACTTACTTTATATAGAGGATCCGATCTAGAGTGATCGTGTGTGAAGGAAACTTGCTTCACATAGAGGATTGAGTCTGGATGATCGTATATAGAGGAAACTTGCTCTATACAGAGGATCAGGTCTGGGTCATCAAATGTAGAGAAAACTTGTTCTACATAGAGGATCGAGTCTAGAGTGATCCTGTGTAGAGGAAACTTGCTCTACACAGAGGATCGAGTCTGAATGATCATGTATAGAGAAAACTTGCTCTATACAGAGGATCAGATCTGGAATGATCATGTATAGAGGAAACTTGCTCTATATAGAGGATCGGATCTAGAGTGATCATGTGTAGAGGAAACTTGCTCTACACAGAGGATCGGGTCTAGATGATCGTATATAAAGGAAACTTGCTCTATACAGAGGATCAAGTCTGGAATGATCGTATGTGAAGGAAACTTACTTCACATAGAGGATCAGATCTGGATGATCATATGTAGAGAAAACTTACTCTACATAGAGGATCGGGTTTGGATGATCATGTGTAGAGGAAGCTTGCTCTGCACAGCGGATCGGATATGGATTCTGGAATTTGAGATTTGAAAGATTTTTTTTTTGATTTTGAATTGATTGAGTTTTGAATTTAAAGATATTTGAATTTGAAATTTGGTTTGATGAATTTGAATTTGAAGGGTTTTGACTCTGGTTTAATTTGATTTTGGATTTGAAATGTTTTGAATTTAATTCAAATTAGTTTTGAATTTGAGGAATTTGAATTTAAAATTTGATTGATTTTGATTCATTTTGAATTTGATTTTGAATTTAGTTTGATTTGATTTTGGATTTGAAATGTTTTGAATTTGATTCGAATTGGTTTTGAATTTGAAGAATTTTGAATTTGATTCAAGTCAATTTTGAATTCTTAAAAGTTTTTAAAATTTGATCTTGCATTTGATTTTGACTTTAAAAGGTTTTAATTTTGATTTTATGTTTGACACTCATCTGGCATGGTACTTCCTGAAGGGCCTCCCAAAATTTTGAAAATATTGGGTGGCATTCTTCAGGTTGATCAGTTAATTAGAAAATTTTCTCAAAGAACGATCCAGTCAACATTGACTCAAGTTTTCCATTGAATTTACAATGGATAAGAAGTGGTCTACAAAAGACTACGACCAAGTCTCCTACTTGGGGAGTTCTAAAGTGACACAACTTATCAATATTTTGAATCAAACGTGACTTATAAATTTCAAACTTTGTTGAGCATGTATTGATTTTTCATTTGATGCCCTTGAGCTCCCTGAATTGGAGTCAAGCACTCTACTCAATTAGAGTTTGATTTTAAACAGTAAGTCTCAGCTCAGGAAACTACGCTTCTAGATCAAAATGATCTAGGACCGAGCACAGGGTGTTGTTTGATTGTGAATGATAATTTCCAGCATCATAAAATACTTCTCTAGAGGGATTGATCGTGGACCCAGCATAGAGTGTAATTTTATAAACAAGGCCTCGAAGGAAAGATGCCTCTGTGGGAAGACTTACACATATTTCTCAAGGACAAAATTTAAATCTTCATCAAGAGTAGAAGATTCATTCTTCTTATTAGAAAACTTCCTCTAGGTATTTGGACCCTATCGGAATGACAAACGGGAACAAATTCAGAAGTACAGTGAAAAGTTTGAGTGACCCCAACTAACCTAAAAAGGTTTGAGGATTTAGGTTTTGTTGACCCAAACCAAGTTTCGTAGCAACTAAACTGGGGTCTCCCTTAAGTATTTTGTTCTAAAATCAATTTCAAAGAGGTTTAAGTTGAATATAGAAATTTGATCTTTTCAATTCTCTAGCATGAAAGATTTTTGTATCTTGATAGATTACCGATGCACGATGAATAATCTGGATTCAAGACTTTCAAAATCAAGCAATTTAAAATTGACTGGGTCTTTGTGTCTTTTGAGATTAGAAGAAGGGAGCCTCATTCATTTTCTGGTGCCGCACATTATGCATCTTTTGATTTATAGTGCATTTTACACTGTTTCTTAACTTGTGGCGCCCATTGCGCATCTTTTAACTTTTGGTGCACTTTATGTATTTCTTAATTGTTGGCGCATTTTACGCATCTTTTGAATTCAATTGAATTTAAAAAGAGGTTACACCTTCTCTATTTCAATACCAGGATTACATCTCAAGTATAAGAGAAGAAAACTCATTCTCTTATGCAAGGACAGATAATCCTCAAGGCAGGACCCAACCTTTTAAAATGAGTATTGGCTTGACTTTTTAAAATCATTGAATAGATTTTAAGCACGCAAGAGATATCTATTGAGATAGAAAATTGCTAGAAGATTGAGAAGATTTTCATTTCAAAGATCAACTTAAGTTTGATATTGATTTAATTCAATATTTGAATCAATCCCACAAAAGAGGTAGGAGGGAGGGGTATTCAACATTTGATAGAGTCAACAATAACTTTCTCCTGATTAAGACTTAAGGTAGAGGTCAATTTTCATTAAAAAGATGATTCAACTATCTTGAAATTTGAAATCGGTACACTTGAGAAATTGGAAGCTTTCCTTAAAAACAAATTGCAAATCTAGGTGGCAAGACCTTAGTAGTACGGAATTAAATTCCTACGATCTCCTTGGAGGGAGAGACTATTATTGGGTCTGCACTATCCTTAGAAATCATTGCATCATTTTAATCAAAAAAATTTATCTCGATAGGACCCCATTGAAAGTTAAATTTTAACGGTATCACTATCTGATATAATCTTAGATTATTTCCCCTCTCTTATTACTAGTGGTCTAGTAATTAGGAGAGTGGCACCCCGAGTGATTTCTACACCTCCTCCTCTCTAGTTGATATAGTGGGGCACGTATAGAAATGTGACTTAACATCATCTAGTTGAGTGGACGGGTCATAACCTTCAACTAGGGGCCTAGGGCCTGGTGCTGGAGTTTGTTCAGTTCTGGCTTGATTGATTCTTGCCATGTAATAGTCAAGAAAGTGTATTGAAGATCGTGCTCTCATTTCTACAACCTCCCTCCTTTGAGCAACAAGAGAAGGGTGGAAACGATTACCACCTGGGAGGGGGTACGTAGAAGGGGCAACAAACTTTTGATTAGCCTCGGACTTGACGTGCTTTAAAGCTTTCACCTCAGCAGTCTTCCTGGCCTTAACAACCTTCTTTTTGACTCTACAAAGGTAGTTCTTCATTTTGTTCTTGCTGGCCTTGCTGACTGCAGGGGTACTAGAACTTGACCCAATCTCAGGCTGAGATGGTAGTTCTTCTGTCGTTATTGAGTTCTGGTTCTTATCCACCTGGGTAGAAGGTACAATGGGTAAAGGGGCGACATCGGCCTCCATCTCGGAGATGGGGGAGTCAACTCCTGACCCTAAAGTAATCTCAACCAAGGGGACATTCCTTCGTATTCTAGCAGACAGATCAATCATTTTTTCTCCGTCGACTGATAACTTGAAGTCTTGGAATTGCATTTCGAACTGAATAAAATTACCAGAAGTGATTCCTTCGACTATCAAATTTCTATCTAGAGAGAAAATGAGTTTCCCAGCCATTTGAGTGCTTAAATCCTAAAATTAATGAACAATAATTTGAATTAGTTAATCTTGAATTTGAATTTGAATTTTAAACTTAATTAATGTTAGTCAAAATTTGATAATTCAATCCTGTTAGGTTTAGATTCAAAACAGTGATTTGTAGAATTGACAAGGAGGACTTAAGGGTTGAACCCGACTCTTTCGCTACACCAATTAACTTGGGGAAAAATGTTAAAGTTTAAGCCCAAACTTTAATTCAAAAATTAAATTTAAAATTTGAGGTGACAATCAAATTTGAACTTAAGGTTGGGATTGTATTTTGGGTCAAAGTTGGATTTGAATTTGAATTTAAGGTTAAAGTCGAATGAATCTTTTTTCAAATTTCGTGACTCAACAGATCAAGTTTCACTCAATCATATAGGTACATGAAATTGATATGAAAGATCCAGGGATCGAGCTCGACTCTTTTCATTTCACCAATTGGCTTGGGTTGAAATGTCAAAGTCCCGACCAAAATTGAATTGACTTTAAATTGGAAATTAAATTCAAATTTTAGGTTGAAATTGTATTTGGACTCGAAGTTTGAATTTGAACTTGAAGCTCAAGTCAAATGGATCTTTCTTCAAATTTTATGACTCAACAGATTGAGTTTCACTCAATCATGTAGGTGCATAAAATTGATATGAAAGATCCAGAGATTGAGCTCGACTCTTTTCATTTCACCAATTGACTTGGGTCGAAATGTCAAAGCCCGAATTTGATCTCGAAATCAAAGCTGAAGTTGAATTTAAGTTTGGAATCAAATTTGAGTTTAATTTTGAGATTGAATTTTAACTTAAGATTGAATTTGGTTTTGAGGTTGAATTTAAACTTAAATCTTGGATTCGATTCAATCTTGAAATTGAATTCAAATTGAAATTGAATTTGAATTTGAATCTGGATTAAAACTCAAGGTTGAAACTGAATGGATCTTCTTCTAAATTTAAAACTCAGCATATTGAATTTTATTCAAATATGCATGTTTACAAAATTAGCATGAAGATCCTAACGCTTGACTCTTTGCACGCCACCAAGCAATTTAGGGGTGAAATGTCAAAGCCTAGAATTGACTGAAGAGTTTTAAATTAGCATTGCATATGTTCAACTACAACAGAATATTGTAGAAGACATATAGCAACAACGATTGAAGTTGATTTGAAAGATTTTTCTCGACTTTTGAAACTCAAAATGTTGAGTTTTATTTTCAACATAATGGTTAACAAAAGTTAAGGGAAAATCTAGAGACCTGGTTTAGCTCTTTCACCATACTGACTAGCTTAGGGTGAAATGTCAAAATTTAGGTTTAATTAAAGAAATTTTGAATCTGGGTTTTGAGATTGAGGGATTTTTTATAAATTGTGAAACTTAGCATGTAGAGATTTATTCGCATGCAAGTTTGCAACATATGCAAAAAGATTTTGACAAGCTTGGCTTGACTCTTTTGCTCTACCAATAAACTTGGAGGCAAAATGTCAAAGCCTAGCTTGGAGGAAGGTTTCCTACACTCACCTCTCTTTTCACATGTGTTAATTGAGTTGGCCACACTCACCCAAGGAAGAAATGGGTAGAGGGACCAACGGAAGAAAGGTAGTCAAAACTACCGATACAATAAAATTCGTAGCGCTATTAAAGATGGAGAGAGAGATAGTCCCCAGCGGAGTCGCCATTTTTTTTTTTTTGATTGAAAAATATAGTTTTGAAAAAGATTTAATTTTCTTTGGAAAATATTTAATTTCTGGAATTTTCAATTTTGAAATTGAACGCTCATTATGAATGATAAATCATCTCGAGAGGTGAACATATCGTTCCCTAATGGGTTTAAATTTTAAAGCTTTGAATCTATCTGGATTATCATAGTTGAATTCAAGAAAGAACTACATATGACCCCGAAGGATCAAAATGAGTATTCAATCAAATATTTAACTATAATAATTTGGATAAGAGGATCATTGATCTCATAATCAAACTTACGATAGTAATTGATATATCTTTCCAGAGAAAGAAGTTATCAATCATTATTGATCATTTGGAAATGTCGATAATGATCGTAAAGTTAATTTTCCCAAAGATAATTAATTGAGGCTTTTGAAAATCTTAATTTTGAAATCTGGTCTGGGTTCTTAAATCTCCTATGAGCGTAAGCCCTCGTAGTTAATTACATCGTAAGAAACCAGAAATTTCCTACGAATACTCTCGATTAAAATAGCGATACGAATTTTATTTAAGAATTCAAAGATTGATATCAAAGAAGGTTAAGGGCTTAAATTTTCAAGTGGGATTGGTTCAATGTTGAACACTTATTTCTGGAGTCAAAGGAAAAAGTGTAGGAGGTGTCTTGAGATTCTGAATTACTACAGAAACACCTCAAACTATCCTAAGTGTTGGGCTTGAATTAGATTGAAAGAGATTTTTAGTTTGGATGATCAATTTTATTAGAAAGTTGGGAATTAGATTCCCAGAAGGTTGAGGTCTTAGGATTGAAGACTTGCCTCAAAACCTAAGTCTAAAATGGGTACTAAGAATCAGTGACCCGAATCCTAGCTAATGCAATGTAATCCTGGACTTACCCGGGCCTGGATTGGGGAGCCAGCTAAACCACCTAAATGCTTTAAAACCATGCGTCCGGTCTTTATGAAAGAGTGGTTAGGGACGTTGTTTAAGATTAAGTTTAAGGAGTTGGGGTCGACATCTAGAGCAGATTCCTAATTGACCCCTTAACTTATGTTGGGTGAAATGCTTAAGCTAAAAATGTAATTAAGATTTAAACTCAATTTTAATTTGTTACTAATGCAATGCATGCTAATTGACTCGATTAAATGCTTAAATCAAAATGAAGCAGTTTTAAAATCAGGCTTACAAATAGGTTTTATCCTAAAGATTGCACAACATCCCCTTGGACAGAACTGCACCCTAATAGGTTAGGTGGTTTACCAAAACTCGCAGGCGGGGAGGTGCCTAACACGGTAGAGAAGATTCAATATGATGCATGAAAAACCCCGGCGAGTCTGTGCTTACTTCTTAGAAGCGTTAGAGTTACTATCTGAGCTTAAAATTTTTTAATTTTATTTAAGTAGAAAAAGTTTATGACCGTACCCTCACGAGCCTCTGATCGGGTTCCAGGCTAAATCAAATACGACATGCAAGATCGCCAAATAAACTATTAAAAATATGCGGGTCCTTAATCGCACTCAACACATCAATAAAATCAATTAAATAATTGAATAAATTAAATAAATGCTCAAACTAAAAGTCCATGTGGCAAGAGCCACTTAATTATACAACCTAGGGTCTGCATGAAAAGTAAAGTGGCCGGGTACCACTGACTACAACCCGGATTCTACTCCTAAGACTCAAGTGACTTTGAGATTTGAGATTCTTCTCGTTCTTCATTTCTTTGTATTCTTGGAACTCCTTGGATCGTCGGGTCTGGATATCCAAATGAAAAGAAACTCCCCCTGAATAGGGGTGTTATCTTTTCTCTTTGGATATTTGAAATTCATCCTAATTTGGATCTCCAAATGGATAGGAACTCTCCCATAAGGGATGTTCCTTCCTTTTTTGATTGCAAACTGGATGTTTAAACATCTCAATCTCAAATCACTTTAAACAATTTACAACTCAATTAACATTCAAATTACATCAATAGAAATTAAAAATCTAGACTCAACAACCTACAAGGTTATCCTAATAATCAGCAGTTATATTTACATCCCAAGCAGTTAATATATTTGAAATTTAAAACACTCAAACCAGCCACGCTTGGCCATGCTCTTTTAATTTTAAAGGCAGTCTTAGCATGCTTATCACCTGTGCAATTTAATAATTATGATTTTACCCCCTTTATTTTTAAATGCCCTGTATGAGCATGGCCATCTGCATAAGATTAGATTGTTACAACTCGGACTCCTGAGTATATAATTTTGATGATGACAATATTATTGAGTGCCTCTTTATTTCTCCTAATATTTGTTGTGTATACATGTTTGTGTGTTGACTAACATTTCAGGTACAACAGGCACCGATCTTTAAAGATTCAGGGCTCAAGACTGGGTAGAATAGGTTATGTCGAAAGAGAATGTAATTTTCATTTATTTATTTTAACTTCTTGAGTCAAGTCCTATAAAGGTGCATGATAGCCTGGTGACCGTGCACACACACACAAGGGGAGAAATTTTAATGTTAAATATTTTAATTTTTCTATACATCGTACTGTACGATCTGGATCGTACTGTACGATCTGGTGTTACAGAAATTAATTAAAATATTTAATTTTTTATGAAAAAATTCTTTTGAAATATAACTAATCGTACAGTACGAACACCACATCGTACTGGACGATTTGGTATAATTAGAAACCCCGTCGAACATTAAATTAGGCAAAAATTTGAATTTGAAAATTGTTCTATTCGTACTGTACGATCTTAATCGTACTGTACGATGTTTAAAATATTGCCTAATTTAATCCTGTGATTAGTCAATCGAATTTGCGTAATTTTGATATTTGGTTCGTACTGTACGAACTGGATCGTACTGTACGACTGATAGAGATGATTTTGGTCGTCCCAGGATTCGTCCTGGACGATCTGCACTTCGATTGAACTAATCGTACTGTACGATTCTGAGATCGTACAGTACTAACAGGTCAAATTCTGCACATAGTACTGGACGATCCTGCGATCGTACTGTATGATATTTGACGGCTGAATTGGATTTTTAGGGTTTTTTGAAGTCCTCTATTTAAGCTTTCTCATAAGACTTTTTAGGAGTCTTTTGGGCATTCATTGAGTTGTTTTATTCTAAAGAAAGCTTGAAGAGAGAGCTTTGGGCTAAGGAGAGAAAGGGTGGAGTTTGTAAGAGAGGGAGAAGATCCTTGTGGGCTTCAAGGGAGTGTGAGAGGGGGTTTTCACACGGTTGCTCCGGCGAACTTGCACCTGAGTTCCTCCAAGAGTCAAGGTTTATCTTGAGGGAAGCTTTGGGAAGAAGAAGACCTCTTTGGTGTCAAAAGACCTGGCTATTCCGCCGCACCGGGGAAGGTGAAAGTGATTCAAGGTCCTCTGCCTCACCAGGAGGGTGAAAAGAAGTCAAGGTTCTCTGCCTGTGAAAGGAGTACGGTCCTCTGCCACACCGAGTTGGTGGAAGAGAGTTTGTAAGGGCTTCTCTGCCTAGCTGAGGGGGCTAAAGGAGAGACACTATAGTGATAGTGCAATACCCGGAGAGGAGGCTCCGGGGAGTGGACGTAGGTCATGGTTTGACCGAACCACTATAAATCTGGTGTGCTCTTTCTGATTTTATTTTCCGCACTTTATTTTCTTGCATCTTATTTTTTATTATAACTGCTTGGTGAAAATCTGAGAATACTTTTTCATTGTGATAATTAGAGAATAATCACCATCTTTATAATTAGTTACAAATCATCAGCTTCCGCATTTAACTAGTTAAGTTATCATTGTAAGAAATCTGAAAAATCAATAAATATTAGAACTCTTAGTGCATCTCATACTTTCATAGATTAGTATAAATCGTCTCTATCCTAGGGGTAGATCTAACGTACAATCAATCACATCACAAAGTGCAGTAAATAAATAAACAATCACAGTAATTTTATTTCTAGCAAACAATATATAGTGAAAGCTCAAAAATCTGGCACACAGCAGAAAAGTAAACACCGGCCTAGCCTAAGACTAGAGTTGGTTGTCCTAGCAAACCATCTAAAGTGTGTGAGGTAGGCTGTGTGGTTTTGATATGTCTTAGATAGGCACTTGATTGAAGTTGCTTAAAGTTCTAGTTGGTTGAAGGCTTAAAGGAGTTTTGATTTGAGTTTAAATCTTAATGACTTAAAATTAATTTTAAATTTGATTTTGATTGTTTGTTGGATATCACCTTTGTTGCACACCGAGGCCGTGAAGTTTATTTCACCTTCCTTGGGGCTAATTTAATAGCCTCGTAGGCCTGGGTTACCTAGTGGTACCCGATATAATTAAGCGATTTGAGTTTAATTAATATTGAAGGTTAATTAAATTTTAATTACAATTGATTGATTGCTGGTTTTAAGTTTGAATTGATGTTTTCTAGAATCTTTGACAATTTATTGAATTTTTGAATTTTTTGATTATTTTAATGATTTAATTCAAGGGTCAAAAGTTGACTTTTTAATTTAAAGGGTTTCTAGAAAGTTAATATTTTATTAAAATACTAGACCTTAATACGATCATTTAGACAGTAAGTATACTGAAATTGGATTTTTCTACATTTTATTATGAAGGTTTGAAGTTTTGACTTGATTTTGAACTAGGTTTGACCAAAAGTTGACTTTTTCAAATTTAATTGATTTCTTGAAACTTAACATTTTTGATAAATATTAGACCTTAAGATGAGTCATATGCCTTTG
Organism: Dendrobium chrysotoxum; assembly: GCA_019925795.1. Lineage (NCBI taxonomy): Eukaryota > Viridiplantae > Streptophyta > Magnoliopsida > Asparagales > Orchidaceae > Dendrobium > Dendrobium chrysotoxum. The sequence continues at coordinate 33,887,457 of CM034315.1, read as the reverse complement.
ATTTTGCTTAATTTGGAGTTTATTTTAATTAGTTATGAATTTTTGAAGTTTTGATAATTGTTGAATTTTTAAAATTGATTTAATTAAAGCTCTTTTTGTGATTTGAATCCAAATGACCTCCAAACTTCTTAAAATCAACTCCAAAGGTCAAGAATGATCTAAGGAGTGATCTCCAAGTGTTTGGAAATTTTCTGGAATTTTTAATTATTTTTAATTAATTAAATTAATTAAATTTCAGATTTCAATTAAATTTAAATTAAACTTAATTTTGAAGTCCATTCAAGGGGATTTTATTTTTCATTGATTAAGGGTTTGATTCTGGTCAGTTTGAGGTATTATTTGTAATTTTTGGATTTAAACTTGATTTATTAGAATTTCTGGAAGCTTAAATGGCTTAATGAAGGGTTGATTTTGATTAAATTAATTAAGGGGCTTAATGACTTCAAAATTCAGTGGAACATTTTCCTAGAGCTGAAAGTGTCACTATGTTTATGTGTTCAAAGTTTCAAGTCAAAATAAGGTGTATCTTAATTATGGGAAATATTCTAAGTTCTTTAAATCAAGTCCTTAATTATTGTCCTTAATGATGTCACTAAGTTTGAATAGGTTTGAATCAAAGTTCAACTAACCCTTAGACTTAACATATAAATGCATATAAACACAATTAAATCCTAGATCTAGAAGAGCCCTAAAGCTAAGTGGTGTGTGCACCAACATATGAGAGAATTAAAATGATTTATTTAATTTAACAAATTATTCAATGAATAATTAACATAAATAATTATTCATTGAATAATCACCACTCCACATTAATTCTATTCAAGTATGCTCAATCAATGTTTAAGATTTCAAGAGACCTCTCAAGACTGAAAATTTAAATAAATATAATTTTAAAATAGATTTCAAAATATACATATATATGGATATATACCTATAGGTTTAGTATATAAACTCTTAAAATAAAATAATAAAAAAAAATTATTAAGATAATTTTAAATGCTTGAGAGGTTTTCTGATTTTTCTTTAAATAATTTGAAAATAGATTTTTAATTTTGAAAATATTCAATACAATATTTAAATAAAAATTAACTATATATTAAAATAATCAAATAATTCAAATTAATTAAAATGAATTAAATTAATCGATTTTTTGTTTAACTTTTGAAATATTGAAATAGTGTTTACTAATTTATTTAAAGTATTTAAAATGTAATAATTTTTTTTAACTTTTGAAAACATTTTAATTATTTTAATTAAATATTAGTTAAAAACATTAAATATTTAATGTTTTAAATAATTTAAAGTATATATGATATTTTAAATTGATATTAATTTTAAATTAAAGGTTTTAATTTTCTGAGCATTTTGACCTATTATATGAAATTTTTGAGTTAATATTTATTTTTTTATCATTTTTTGAAGTTTTTAAGGTTTAAAAAGCATTTAAAATAATTAAAAATACTTTTAAATAGTAGCTGGCGGTGGAAGAGGACACGTGGCGGCTCGCTATTCGCGAGCGTATAAGGCGCGGCGGCGGCCAATCATTGGAAATGATTGCACCGCCGCGCAATCATCAACGGTTGATTTAAATTAGCGGGGTCCACGCGCTTTCCCCACTAAAACCAGTCAGCAGATCGCACGGACCGTTGGATCAGGGGCGTTCAGGAATTAGTGGCTACGATTGCGTCGAACGAGTGATTTCCCGGACAGCTGATCCCGGGGTTTTGAATTAACGGCTCAGATTGATCCAACCCTGAAGATTAACCGTGGGATCTATCCTCCCGGTTCATTCAAGCCGCGGAATAGGAAGATCTTGACTGTTGATCTTAAGATCAACGGTCCAGATCTTCCTCAACGAGCATAAATTGTAAACTGAGCCTTAGAACTCATTTTTTTGCTCGTTCTCCCAAACGAATCAATCAAATAAATTGAAATTTTAAACCTAGCTAGCTGTAATGAATAGAATTCATGTGGACGTGTTTAAATTGCTTGAAAAGCGCTTTTTAAAAAGCTATTGAGCTCTAAGTGTGTAAGCTAGGGTTGAAGAATTTGAGAGATCTAACAGTCCGATTTTGGATTTTAAGGTCTCTCTGAATTTGTAGACTGTCCACGCAACTTTCTCTAGTTGATGTCACGGTCGAAGGAGCTACGAATCAAGCTATAGAAGACTTGGACGGATTCAAAGATGGTGAGGTCAGAGGCTTGCCGCCGGCGATCACTGACCGAAGGATTTGACCTTGGAAAGTCTTTAGAAGACTACTAAGAGCTCGAACGAATTGAGATTGTGCTCTGAGAGGGCTTGAGTGGAGAGAGATTGAGAGATTGAGAATGAGAGCTTTTTTGAACCTATTGCCCTATTCAATCATCCTTTGGATAAAGGGATGGTCTTGATGGCTTTGGGGAGCTGCTAGGATGCTGCCATCTGTCCCTAGGCAGTTAGAATGCCAGGGAATGAAAGGACAAAGAGGACATGAGGTGGAAAGGCACCCTTTGTCCTTGGGAGCACATGGGTTTGATTAAGAGCTTAAACCAGGAATTAGTAAGGCTTTTAGAAGTCTCTAGAGTAGGTTTAAATGGCTGGATGGGCCTGGGCTTGGCTGGATGGGTTGGATTAAAGAGTTTGACCACTCCTTAGATCATAAAAAGCATGTTGACTATGTTGACTAGTCAACCAACAAGTGGGCGGCTGAGGTGGTAGTCAAGGAGAGCTAAGGAATGATCTTGAATTATTTGAGTGGGTTTGAGATAGTTTGATGGTTAGAGATTGAATTTTGAATGCTTAGAAGAAGGTTTAAATTGATTTGACCAAACTTTGAGGAATTGGCTCGGTCAACTTGGTTGGGTTTAATTGGCCAAAGATTAAGGTATAATTAGGCCATATATTGAATGGCATTGAAGGCTTAAAGATATTAACTTAATGATGTGGTTTGATTTAATCCAAATGGGTCAAATTAGGCTAGACTTGGGTCTTATTTGACTTGGTCAACTGTTGACCTAGTCAAAGGTCCAGTCAAGTCCAAAATCACTAGGGGAAATGATCATAAGGATTTGACAAGGTTCAGAATGCATATAAACCTTAATTCAAAATAGAGAAGTTTAAGGGTTTGAACTGGTCAACCTGGTTGACTTGGTCAACCAAGTTGACCCAGGGTCAGGGTTTGGGCTAGACATGTTTGATTTGATGTTTTAAGTCCGGAGGAAGTAATTTTTAGGGTTTGAATGGGTCATTTAGGTCAAATCACCTATTTAGGCCCTTAATGGGCCTAATGGGTCAACTAGGTTGACTTGGTCAACCAGGTTGACCCAGGGTTAGGGATTGGGTCCAACTAGTTCAGAATGACATTCTGAGTCTACTGGTGGTGGTCTCAAAGTCTGGGGAGGTCGTTTGGTCAAAATGACCTATTTGGGCCCTTATTGGGCCTTTTAGGTCAACCTTGGTTGACTTGGTCAACCAGGTGGGTCCAGGGTCTAGAAATGGGTTTAACAGATCTGAAATGACATTTGGAGACCAGTGGAGGTGGTCCCAAGGTCTGAGGAGATCATTTGGTCAAAATGACCAATTTTGATCCAACAAAGGCCTATTTAGTCAAACTAGGTTGACTTTGTCAACCAAGTTGACCCAGGGGCTGGAAGTGGGTCCAATAGGTTTGGTTTGATATTTGAAACTTGCTTGAGGTGGTTGCATTTGATTTGGAGTTCATTTGACCAAAGTGACTATTCACACCCCATAGGAGTATTTTGGTCATTTTGACTCCTAGTCAACTGGGGGTCAAATTGAGTCTAAAAAAATGTAGTTTAATGCTCAATGAGTTATAATCAAGGGTCTGGAGGTGATTTGGAGCTTTGTAGAAAGCTCCAGGATCAAAATCCACTGGGTGGCAGGTCCAGTGGCATAGACTGTAAATATTTGAAGGTTTTACAGCCTTTGGATTTCAATTCCGTTTCTGGGGTTAGAGACCTCAGAATGAGCTCAAATTTGGAGAGTTGCCTCTAGAGACATGTCACATCAGTGTGGAACTAACAGATCCTAAATCAGAGGTCATTTGATAGGGTTTTAAATTATTCAAAGATTCACTAGAAAAAGCTTTCAGGACTTAGACCTTTGGCCTTGGATTTGAGTCTGGAAATCTAGTTTTAAGCTGGATTTTGATCAAAGTTTGAATTAAGGATATGGATTAAAGTCTGGATTGATTGAAGTTTGAATTGAATGAAGGTTTGGATTAATCCTAGATCTAGATTGATCTAAGATCTATGCTGATCCTAGAATCTTGGTAGATCTAAGAACCTGGAGTCTAAGAGAATCCTAGGGTCTAGGAAAGTCTTAAGCTATAGATCTAGGAGAATCCCAAGATCTAGAATAATCTGAAGGGTAGATTGATCTAGAACCTGAATTGATCCTAGGGTTTAGAATAGATCCTAAGGACTGAAGTCTAGGAAGATCCTGGAGTCTAAAAGTCCTAGGGTTTAGGATCTAAAAGATTCTTAGGATCTAGAATAAATCCTAAAGCCTAGATTCTAGGAGGATCCTAAAGTCTAGAATAATCCTAAGTTCTAGCAGGATCTAGAGGAATCCTATGGTCTAGAATAGATCCTAGGGTCTAAGAAGATCATATGATCTAAAGTCTGGCAAAATCCTAGGATCTAGAGTAGATTCTAGGGTCTGGATTAATTTGAAGAGATCCTAGGGTCTAGAGCAGATCCTAGGGATTGAAATCTTGGGAGATCCTAGAGTCTAGATTGGTCTTAAGTTGTGTTGATCTGGGGTCAGGATTGATTTGAATCTGGATTGATCTAGGATTAGATTGATCCTAGGGTTAACATTAATTTGAAGAGATCCTAGGGTCTAGGAAAGATCCTAGGGATGGAAATCTAGGAAAATCCTAGAGTCTAGATTGGTCCTACTGACCTCATACAAAAATGAGGTCAACAAGGTGAAAAGAAGAAGGAGAAAACAGTGGCACTGAAGGCCAACGAGAGTGATTCTTATTCTTGGCTCTGAAGACCGTACTCCTTTCACGGCTCTGATAGCGATGATGTTGCCTTAATCACTAGGAAATTCAAAAGCTTTCTAAGGAAGAAACATAAGAACTTTCAGAAGTGGAACAAGGGTAAGTCCAGTAAAAATTTTAAGGGTTCATCTGACACTGTCTGTTTTGAATGCAGGAAGCCTGGACACATTAAGGCTGATTGTCCGACACTTAAAGCTGACCCAAGCAAGGAGAAGGGTGAGGAGAAGATTTAGAAGGCATTCTGGGTAGATTCTGCATCTGACTCGTCTGAGACTGAAGCTGAAGAGGAGGAAACAAACTTGTGTCTGATGGCTTATGATCACCCTGGTCAGTCTGATCAGGAAGAGGTATGTGAGCTTACTTACGATCAATTACTTGAAGTTTCTAAAAAAAAATTCTTTCATCGTATAGGAAGCTTAAGAAAACCCATGCTAGCTTGAAATTGGATTACTTGACATTGTAAAAAGAGTATGATGTTTTGATTAAAGATCATTCAACTGTTGATTGCAATCACATGTCTTTACTTGATGAATTTGATGAATTGAAAAAAAAATATTTTGATTTAGTTACTGAGCATGATTCATTGAAAACCACTCATGTTGATTTAGAAAGAGCTATTAAGGAATTAGATAACATGGCATGTCAAGTTGAGAGTAGCAATAGTGCTTTAAAATTTAAAATTGCAAGTTTAAATAAAGAAAATGAATTTTTGAAAGTTAAAATTAGTGCTTTTGAGAAAAACCAAACACCTCCTACTATTGCACAATTTTATGCACCTCTACCTTTTGTAGAATCTAGTTCAAAATCATCAAAGCATGTTTCATATAAACCTAGGAAGAGGCACTATCACTCATGTAGATTAGTTAATCATTTTCCTGGTATTAGATGTTTTTCATGTGGCATGTTAGGACACATTTCTCACACATGCACTGTTCACCATAGTACACATTGGGTGTGGAGGCCCAAATTGCCTGTTTCATAGCACAACACACATGCATTACATTCTTTTTTTCATAAGAAGGAACCCAAACCTGTTTGGGTTCCTAAATCTAACATTTGATGATTTTGTAGGGTTGCTCTCACACAAGACCTCGTGAGAGCATATGGTACCTGGAAAATAGATATTCAAGACACATGACTGGAGATGCAGATCAGTTCATTTCACTGGAGGCCAGGGCTGGAGGTAAAGTTACACTTGGAGATAACACCACCAGGAGGGTGGTAGGCTCAGGTATAATTAGTGATTCAAAGAATTTTATGATTGATAATGTTTTGCTTGTAGATGGACTGAAACACAACTTACTGAGCTTCAGTCAACTCTGTGACAAGGGATACAACATCAAATTCCTGCCCACTGGTAGCATTTTAAGCTTAAATGAGAAAATTATTTTGCAGGGACAAAGGATCAACAATGTCTACAAGCTGGATGTAAGTTACATTAAAGATGAAAATTCAATTTGCTTAAAAACTGCTGCTGATGAGTCTTGGTTGTGGCATAAGAGATTGTGTCATACTAGTATGAAAACTCTTAGGAGAGTCACCCAAAAGGACTTAGTTAGAGGTGTGCCCAAGCTTAAGTTCACTAAGGACCACTTGTGTAATGCCTATCAGTTAGGGAAGTAAGTCCAGTCCTCCTTTCACTCTGTTAAGGACATTAGCACCTCTAGAACTTTAGAAGTCCTTCACATGGATCTCTTTGGACCCATTAGCACTGCCAGCTTAGGGGGAAAAGTCTATGGTTTTATGATTATTGATGATTACTCAAGGTTCACTTGGAATAAATTTTTGTCACATAAATCTGAGTCATTTGATGAGTTTAGATCTTTCTCTACTTAGATTCAGAAGAAGTTAGGATGTGAGATTATTACCATCCATAGTGATCACGGAGGGGAGTTTGAAAATGAAAGATTTAGAATTTTCTGTGAGGAGTAAGGGATTAGTCATAATTTTTCAGCTCCTAGGACCCCTCAACAGAACGGGGTAGCTGAAAGGAAGAATAGGACCTTAGTGGAAGCCGCTAGAGCCATGCTTACTGAGTATTCACTTTCTAAATACTTTTGGGCTGAAGCAATGAACACTACCTGTTATGTGCTGAATAGGGTGAATGTGAGAGTCAATCTGAATAAGACACCTTATGAGATTATTAAGGGTAGAACTCCAAACTTGTGCCACCTCCATGTCTTTGGTTGTAAGGTTTTCATTCACAATAATGGGAAATCATCCTTAGGAAAGTTTGACCCCAAATCTGATGAAGGAGTGTTCTTAGGCAATTATAGTGTAGGGAATTCCTTTAGGGTGTTCAATAAGAGGACTTTGGTGGTAGAAGAGACAACTCATGTGGTGTTTGATGAATCTGATCCTAAGGTGACTAGAGTTGAGGAAGAAGAAGAGGTAGAGGAGATTACCCAAGGGGTTGGAAATGCAAATCTGGAGGAAAGGGTAGAACCTCAAACCACACTGCCTAGAGATTGGAGATATTCTTTGAGTCATCCTAAAGAACTGATCTTAGGAGACCCTTCTGAAGGTGTTAGGACTAGGCATGGACTTAGAAAAGTAGTAAACCACTCTGCCTTTATCTCAATGACTGAACCCACCAACATCAATCAAGCTCTTTCGAATGAGTTTTGGATCCTAGCTATACAAGAAGAATTAAATCAATTTGTAAGGAATGATGTTTGGGAGTTAGTAGAAAGACCTATAAATTAAAGTATTATGGGAACCAAGTGGGTCTTTAAGAATAAGATAAATGATTATGGTGTGGTGGTGAGGAATAAGGCAAGATTGGTAGCTAAGGGGTATAATCAGATTGAAGGGATTGATTTTGAGGAGACCTTTACCCCTGTAGCTATATTGAAAGCCATTAGAGTGCTATTAGCCTTTGCATGTTATAAGGGATTTAAGCTGTTTCAAATGGATGTCAAGAGTGCCTTTTTAAATGGGGTAATAAAAGAGGATATTTTTGTAGAATAACCCCTAGGTTTTGAGAGTTCCCAATATCCAAATCATGTTTACAAATTAAAAAAGGCCTTATATGGATTGAAACAGGCAACCAGAGCTTGGTATGAGAGGCTTAGCACATTCCTGTTAGAAAGAGAATTTGTTAAGGGGAGCGTAGACACCACCCTTTTTCTGAGGAGAATAGGGGATGACTTACTCATTGTCCAGATCTATGTTGATGATATAATTTTTGGATCTTCTAATAATACTTATGTGATGAGTTTTCTAAAATAATGAGTAAGGAGTTTGAGATGAGTATGATGGGAGAATTATCCTACTTTTTGGGGTTTAGCATAAGGCAAATGGATGATGGAACCTTTCTCAATCAATCTAAATACACTAAGGACATTTTGAAGAAATATGAAATGGACAAAGCCAAGCCAATCAATACTCCCATGAGCTCCTCTGTTCAGTTAGATAAGGATTCAAGTGGAAAATCTATTGATCAGAAGAAGTATAGAGGAATAATTGGATCACTACTTTACCTGACTGCTAGCTGACCTGATATCATGTTTAGTGTCTATCTTTGTGCTAGGTTTCAGGCTGATCCTAAAGAGTCCCACCTAACTGCTGTTAAGAGAATTCTTAGATATCTTTTAGGGACTCCAAACCTAAGAATTTGGTACCCTAGGCACAACACCTCTTTTGAGATTATTGGATATTCTGATTCTGACTTTGCAGGGTGTAGGGTGGATAGAAAGAGCACTTCTGGAACTTGTCAATTCATAGGACAATCTTTAGTCTCCTGGTCCAGTAGAAAACAGAACTCAGTTACACTTTCCATTGCTGAAGCTGAGTACATTGCCTTAGGGAGTTGTGTTGCCCAAGTTCTTTGGTTGAAGCAATAAGTCTTGGATTTAGGATTACCTGTGGGCACAATTTTTATTCTGAGTGATAATACTAGTACCATCTGTATCTCTAAGAATCCAATCCAACATTCTAGAACCAAACACATTGATATAAGGCATCACTTCATTAGGGACCATGTTACGAAAGGGGACATTGAGCTACATCATGTAGCAACTGAAAACCAGCTGGCTGACATATTCACTAAACCACTGGCCTTTGACTCATTCAGCATTTTGAGAACCAGATTAGGAGTGATTGATATAAATGCTTGATTCTGATGACTGCTGATTTCTGATTTTTTTTATGTTTATTCTATTTTTGTTATTTAGTTGTTTGATTTGATTATTTACTTTCAGTTGTTTTTATTTTTTCTTCTTCTACCTATTTCTGTGTTAACCTTGTTGTTAGTTTGATTTGAGTATCTACTTTGATGTGATTTTTTACCTATTTTTATTCACTGGTTCATATCTTTTATTTACTATTTTATGCTTTTGAAAATCTGATCACTGCTCACTACTTCTGATAAACTGAATTTTTGACTGAGAGTTTTACTTTATTTTTATTTGAAAGCGGGTAAGCAGTGATTGATTCCACTGGATCTATTAAAAGGGAAGAAATATTGATGATTGTTTCTCTTACTCTAACTCCTTTACTGGTGTATTATTTCTTTTGGATAAAAATCTTCTTCAAAATTAAAATATTAGTTTTTGAAATAGAGATTTGTTTTATCTTCCTACAGTAATCTACCTCATATGAATAGTGTTTTCAAAGTCTTGAGTCACTGTTATGATTTTCTAAACCAAGTGATTGCACTTATCATACGACATATGGCTTTTGTTTTATGAATTACTCTTACTTATTGTGGAGAGTGTCTCCTATGCCTGGAAGAAAATTTCACAGCTGAGACTCTTTAACGATTATAAATAGAAGAAATCTTACAAAAGATACGTAGTACGCCAAATCAATTGAAAAAGAGGCACAAAATGAGCCCAAAGCTGAAAAGATGTGAAATGTCGCCAACTAAAAGATACACAAAGTGTATCAAAAATGAAAAGATGTACAAAGTGCCAAATAAATTAAAAAAGAGGCAAAAAACGAGCCCAACCAAGCTTTCTTTCCTTTCAGATCGTTAAATGACTTAGAAAAATCCGTGCGCCACTTAATATTTTCAAAAGCTTGTGTTTGAAAATCCTGATTTCTGAATTATTACTTTGTAACACTATTATATTAGATATTTTTCTAGAACGAGGCTTGAAAGGATCTCTTTTCGAATCTAATTTTTTTTCTTTTGAACTGGATTTTTGTTTTGAAAGAGATTTGAATCTATAGGGTGCTCGAGGTGGGAGTTACGAAAGTTAATTTTTCCAACTTTTTCTGGATTTTAGCGCTGTCAATCGTCTTCTTATTGGCTTTTGGATTTATAATTAAGGGAGAATTCTATTTTACTGGAGTAGACTAAAAAAAAAAATCGTCGCTTTTATGTGTTCTCTCTTCGAGTTTTATTCATTTATGTTTTGTTTTTTTTCATTTTACTGGTTGTGCTTTTGGGATCCTAATCTGTCATCTCCATCCTCCATCTTTTTCTGACCTCCTCCGTCTGATCAGGATCCGCCTCCATTTTAGTATTATGTTTTGTAACTGTTGGTTCTGTATTTTGTTTGCACTGTTTTGTTTGTCTTGTTGGTTCTTTTGTTTCTGTTTGCCCTCCTACTTTTTGTGATGTCAAAAGGGGGAGTCAGTTGTAGTAGTTTTTGTTCTTGTTATATTTTGTACTTGTGCTTCCTCTATTGCTTTGGTTGTTCAATAAAAATTAAAAAAAAATTGTTTTTCGATCTCCTAGTTCTTTTATTTTTAAACTACTGCACATATGTTTGCCATCATCAAAAAGGGGGAGATTGTTGCAAATCTGGTTTTGATGATGACAAACATGTTTTTATTATGTTTTGCTTGGCTAACCCGTTTCATGCACAAAAGATCACGAGCAACTCAAGCCAACTCTAGATCGGGTCCAAGTGTGTTTAAGTATACTATTTTCCTTTTCGTGAGTCAATTGTAATGTAACTGATCCCCTAGCTAAGCAACCTTGCACACACACACTCAAGGGGAGGGCTTGAGTGAATTAGAGCTTCTGTTCAAGTTTTTATTCATATCATCCTGGACGATAATCACATCGTCCTAGACGATCAAGTAAAAATAGAAACCCTAATTAGGGCGACCAAGTTAAGTGTGTCTGATTAAGCAGATCATCTTAGATGATCATTGCATCGTACAGAATGATATGCTCAAATCAGAAATTCTCAGCCGCCAGATCAAGTTAGGCAAGTTTTTATTTTAAGATTTTAGTCTGATCATCCCGGACGATACGTGTATCATCCTGGATGATCCAGTACAATCATGCCTAAATTAATCTGGTAATTAAGGAAATCAATTAATGTTTATTTGATACGATCACATCATCCGGGATGATCATGAGATCATCTGGGACAATATGGATCGTCTAGTGCTTTCAGCTGTACAACCCGAACTGTGCTCAGGACGTTTTATTCACTTTTTGAGCTATTCGTACAGGACGATACCCATATCATCCTGGATGATCAAGTCATTTTTTGGTCATCCAACACAAGTTTCTCTGGACGACCCGAACTATCTTTTGGACGATATTCCTTGATTTACACTAATCATCCTGGACGATCACATATTTGTACGGGATGATATAAACAACTTTTTCTATTAATCATCCAGAAGAGCCAGATCGTCCAAGCTTAAACAGCTAATTTTAAACTGATCGTATAGACGATCTATCGATCGTCCTGGATGATCTATGCCGACGAGTTAAGATTTAGGGTAAATTTTGAGCCCTCCTATAAAAGATCTTTTTCTTTCAACAAGAAAAAATCTTTTGCCACCTTCTTTTCCAGAGAAACCTTAGAGATAGAGAGAGAGAGTTTGGGAGAGAGAGAGAGGATCTTGTGAGGGGGAGTTAGTGAGGGATTCACTAAGGTTTCTCCAAGCAAGGATCAGAGTCGTCTTCTCCGCTCGTCGTCTTTCATCTTGTTGGTGTTTGATGTGGGAGGATCATTCGCAAGAAGATTCAGGTTCTCTGCCCACTTCAGGAGGAAGCGAAATGAGTTCGAGGTTCTCTGCCTGCTTCAGGAGGAAGCGAAAGGAGTCTGAGGTTCTCTGCCTACTTCAGGAGGAAGCGAAAGGAGGTTAGGTTCTCTACCTCACCGTGTCGATGAAAAGGAGTTTTTGTACAGGCTTCTCTGCCTTGCTGTGGGAGCAGAAGGAGAGTCACTTTTGGTTTAGTGCAATACCCGGAGGGGAGGCTCCGGGGAGTGGACGTTGGTCAAGTTGACCGAACCACTATAAAAATCTGGTGTGTTCTTTCTGATTACTTTCAGCACTTTAGTTTTTTATGATTATCTGCTTGGGTGAAATTTGTATTTAATCTTTTCGTTTGAGTATTTATTTGTTTTCGCTGCATATCATAGAAATAGAAAAGATTTTTACTGTTGCTCTCAAATTTTTAAATAACCAATTAACCCCCCCCCCCCCCCCTCTTGGTTAGCCTCGGGACTAGTTCATCAGGGATTAACATCCCTATCGAACTTTCATATCTAAGAGAATAGCATTGCAAAGTGATGAACCAAAAATCATAATTTACAAATTCAAGTGGAGATGATATCAATTGGCATTTGAATTTGTCTAGGATTTAAAGATTTGAAAGGAAGGGAAGCTAACTCATTGTTAGCTCATTTTATGCCTCTTTTATTCTTGTTTGGCGCACTTTGCATATCATTTGATTTTTGATACACATTGCGCATCTTTTATTTTTTGGCATTCATTGTGCATCTTTTCAGCTTTTGGTCTCATTTTATGCCACTTTTTTGCTTTCACAAACTTGTTTCCTTTCTAAGACTTTAAAAACTCTCAGTTGTGAGATTATATTTCAGATATAAGAGAAGAAGAACTCACTCTCTTATATAAGGAAGAGTAAACCACAAACAAAAATATAATCTATCTGATATAGATAAATAACTTGATTAAGAAAATTTAAAATAGATTCATTGATTTGCAAAAATATTCAAATAAGTTAGAGAACTATAGGAAGATGAAACAGATATCTATTTCTTGGTTCAATTTTTAATTTTGAAATAGATTATGATTCAAAAAGAAATTTTACCCCTAAATGAGTTAGAGGAAGAGAGATAATCTCTAATTTCTTCCATTAATTAATTTTAGAGGAGACAAATACTGCTTACAAAAATAGGTAAGTTTTTCATTTAAAGAAGAGTTCAACTTGAAAGTTCGATAGGGATGTTAAGCCCTAGTGAACTAGTCCCGAGGCTAACCAAGAGGGGGGGGGGTGAATTGGTTATTTAAAAATTTCACGATAACTACAAAAATCTTTTCGATACTTAGCAGCGGAAACAAGTAAATAATAACGAAAAGATCAACCAACGATATTCACCCAAGCAGTTTATATTCAAAAGTAAAATGCAAAACTGAGTCAAAAAAAAGCAAACCAGATTTTATAGTGGTTCGGTCAACTTGACCTACGTCCACTCCCCGGAGCCTCCCCTCCGGGTATTGCACTAAACGAAAGTGACTCTCCTTTTGCTCCCACAACAAGGCGGAGAAGCCTGTACAAAACACCTCCTTTTCACCACACGGTGAGGCAGAGAACCCGGCCTCCTTTCGCTTCCTCCTGAAGCAGGCAGAGAACCTTCGAACTCCTTTTGCTTCCACCTGAAGCGGGCAGAGAACCCACGAACTCCTTTCGCTTCCTCCTGAAGCGGGCAGAGAACCCGGATCTTCTTGCGAACGATCCTCCCACGAAGAACACCGACTAGACGACAGACGACGAGCGGAGAAGACGACTCTGATCCGTGCTTGGAGCAACCTTAGTGAATCCCTCACTAACTCCCCCTCACAAGATCTCTTCTCTCTCTCCCAACTCTCTCTCTCTCTAGGATTTCTCAGGGAAGGAAGGCAGCAAAAGATTTTTCCAAATCTAGGAAAAAGTTCTTTTAAAGGAGGGCTTAAAATTTGCCCTAAATCTCAACTTATCGGCCAAGATCGTCCAGGACGATCGGTAGATCGTCCTGTACGATCTGTTCAAATTCAGCTGTTTCAGCCTGGACGATCTGGCTCTTCTGGACGATCAGTAGAAAAAGTTGTTCATATCGTCCCGTACGATCCTGCGATCGTCCGGGACGATTAGTTCAAATTGAAGGAAATCGTCCAGAAGACAGTTCGGGTCGTCCAGAGAAATCTGTGCTGGACGACCAAAAAATGACTTGATCGTCCCGTACGATAGGGTAATCGTCCGGTACGATTAGTTCAAAAAGGCCCCAAATCGTCCTGTACATAGTTCTGGACGTACAGCTGAAATGCACAAGACGATCACGATCGTCCGGGACGATCCTGCGATCGTCCAGGACGATGTGATCGTATCAATTAAACATTAATTGCTTTCCTTAATTACCAGACTAATTTAGGCATGATTGTAGTGCATCGTCCAGGACGATACACGTATCGTCCGGGACGATCAGACCAAAATACTTAAAATAAAACTTGCCTAACTTAATCTGGCGGCTGGAAATTTCTGATTTGAGCATATCGTCCCGTACGATCCAAAGATCGTCCAGGACGATCTGCTTAATCAGACCCTCTTAACTCAGTCGCCCTAATTAGGGTTTCTGTTTTAACTGGATCGTCCAGGACGATGCTACTATCGTCCAGGACGATCTGAACAAAATTTTAACAGAAACTCTAATTCACTCAATCTCTCTCCCTGAGTGTGTGTGTGCAAGGTTACTTAGCTAGGGAATCAGTTACATTACAATTGACTCAATAAAAGAAAAAATCATACATTTGACACACTTGGACCCGATCTTGAGTTGGCTTGAGTAGCTTGCGGTCTTTTGTGCCTGAAACTGATTAGCCAAGAAAAACACACTGGAAACATGTTTGTCATCATCAAAACCAGATTTGCAACACAACTACTGAAGTGAGTAGTTATGAGATTCTTAAATTTTAAAAGAAATAAAAACCCATGCATAAAAAAATCATAAAATACTAAAAAATAAAATAAACAAAACAAAACATAAAACATAAAATAAACAAAAATAAAACAAAAAAAATATCAATCACCTTTCAGAATTTCAAATTATCCAATTTCAAGCATGAATATCTCTGAAACCTAATCAGGTTCTTAAGGTGTTGAAGATTTCAAAAGCCAGTGGTTTTGTAATGATATTTGCAAGCTGATATTTAGTGGCTATATAATATAGCTCTATGTCTCCTTTGTTGACATGGTTCCTAATGAAATGGTGTCTTATATCTATGTGTTTGGTCTTGGAGTGTTGGATTGGATTCTTTAAAATACAGATGACACTAGTGTTATCACATAAGATTGGAATGGTGCCTACAGGTAGTCCAAAATTTAGGATTTGTTGCTTTAACTAAAGGACTTGTGCCATACAACTTCTTAAGGCTATGTATTCATCATCTACAATGGTCAGGGTTACTGAGTTCTATTTTCTACTTGACCAGGAGACTAAAGACTATCCTATCAACTAACAGGCTCTAGATGTACTTTTTCAATCAACCTTACATCCAGCAAAGTCTGAATCAGATATCCTATAATTTCAAAGAAAGTGTTGTATCTAGGATACTAGATTCTCAAGTTTTGGGTTCCTAAGAGTTATCTAAGGATTCTCTTAACAACAGTCAAGTGGGATTCTTTTGGATCAGCCTGAAGCACATGTGGGTCTCCGAAAGGACTCTACTTGTGGGGAACAGAATGTGAAGAGTACGACCGCACTATCCCGTAGGACAAAATGATCGTAGGCCTTTACACTCTACCCAAGCAGGCCAATGGAAGAGCAGATGGAGTCATACATACGATTACCTAAAGAGGATAGCGGCTTTCGCCTATATGCCTCGATCGATAATAATATATATGACCCAAAATATCACGAGATTTCCCACATTCGATACATCAGCTCGAATGGGGTTTATTTGATGTGGGGATCAGTCTCCCACGGGCGCAAGCCCCCGTGGTTAATTAAATCTTAGACCTTGGCCTAAGAAAACTCTCGATTATGGATAATATATTATTCTCCTCTTAATTTGGTGCACCAAGAAAGTTCCTAAGTTCTATTCCAAGAGGATAAACTCTTCTCTTTACCCTTAATGATGATTAGAATTTTCAGATGAGTAAAGATATGATTAAAGTTTTGAGTTTAGAAGATCAAAAAAATCAGATTACTATCCTAAGAGAAGCGACAGACTCAGAATTCATCAAAGATGAAAAGAAACACATTGAGGGGTGTACAATCTGGGCTTATGCTTGCCTGGAGTGAGCTGCCAGCTAACATCCTAAACACAATCAATCGCCCTACATATATGTAAGATGAGGAGGCTCTATCCTAAGGAATCAAGGATTTTTAGTTCAGAGATTTAAATCAGGGACTCTATAATATGCAACAGAATATACCTAACGCTGTGTATAATGCATGAGACAGATACATAAATAAAAGTATTCTAAAGACTACTGAAAGATAATGTGACATTTTCATTTAAATAATGCTAATGCAATGCATGTATGTATGCGGTGTGCACCGTGGAGTAAAGTGTATAAAACAATGAATGCATGACATTCAGGGTACAGGAAATAAATAAATAAACACACCAAGGATACCCTCCAGGCAAGATATCCTCATCACATCACAATAGAAAATCATCCTAACGGTGCCCACTTCGTGTGGGAAAACAACGATGCCCATGGCATAAGTAGGTGGCCTACACTACAGGCCTAAATGACCCTAATGGTCTCTAAGGCTCACAGAAGGTGGGGGGTATCATACCCAAAATCGAGAGAAAATGGAACATCCTAGCAGTGCCCACTTCGTGTGGGAAAACAACGATGCATATAGCACAAATAGGTAGGCCTACACTACAGGCCTAAGGTGACCAGAAGGG
Organism: Dendrobium chrysotoxum; assembly: GCA_019925795.1. NCBI lineage: Eukaryota > Viridiplantae > Streptophyta > Magnoliopsida > Asparagales > Orchidaceae > Dendrobium > Dendrobium chrysotoxum. Next base: position 33,870,613 of record CM034315.1, on the reverse strand, counting down.
TCTCTAGGGCTCACAGAAGGGAGGGCAAGCTTTGGCCTATAGGGCCAAAGCTTCGTCAGTGCACTATCCTATGGCCAGCTACCTAAACATGCTAGAATATATATTAAACTAAAAGCTACTAACAAGATGTGTGTGGAGTGTAGCAGTTTTGGTATGTAATTAGAAATTTTTCTTTACAAGTTGCAGAGATTATACCTGACCGTGGCGCGGCCACTTAAGAATTCCAAGCAAGAAGATTATCCACTAATTATCAACCCCGGAAGATTGTGGCGCAACCACTTAAGAGCTTTAAGCTAGCAACTTATTCACTGATTCTTGATCATGCCTGACCCAGTGTACCTCGCAAGACAAAATGAAAGAAAAATACACAAATGAGCGTAGATGCCATTCAGAAAATAAATGCATGTAAATAAAAAAATGTGACTAACAGTTGTTATTGCTAAAACATAAAATAATGCAGAAGTTCTCTAATTTAGCAAGGGTAATTGGCATCAATTAATAAAACAAAATATCGGCCTAACCTAGGATTAGAAGTCGTGTCCTAACAAACAAGCCTAGGTGTGTGTAACAGGCCGTGTGGTTTTGGGTATGTCCTATGTAGGATGATTAAGCTAAAGTTTCTTGTGTTTTAATTTGTTGAAGGTTAAGGGGAAACTTTAATTTAAATATAAGTATTAATATCTTAGGATTAATTTTAAAGATTTTATTTTAGTGTTTGATTGATTACTACCTTTGTTGCTCACCGAGGCCGTGAGGTTTATTTCACCCTCCTTGGGGCTAACTTAATAGCCTCGTAGGCCTGGGTTACCCAGTAGTAACCAATTTTGTTGAATTAGTTTAGTTTGTTATAAATTAAAAGAAAAGTAGATTAAGCAATCTATTATTAGTTAAGAGAGATTTTATTGGTTGATTATTAATGAAATAAGGCACAGCAGACCTAGGAAAATGTGTCACTAAGTTTATGTTTTGGTGTCTCTATCCTATGAGAAGCATGCACCCTAAGTCCATGTTATCTAAGACTTGATCCTTAATTTTTGTCCTTAGGTGTCACTAGTGTTGTAGGGGACAAAAAGAAGTTCTTTTCTAACCCTTTGGACATTCGTAGATATATCAATAAATTTAGAAATCTATAAATAAAATAAGATAATAAGTAGAATAATAGTGGAGATAAGGGAAGCAAAGAGAAAGGCGATAAAATGTCAAAAGGGATGAATGAAAATCAAGAATAATAAAAGGAATGTAAGCGTTTTATTATTGGGCATACCTCTTTGAAGTCAAGTATGCCTCAAAAACGACCCTCACCCCTATTCGATATAATACAAATAGAGAAGAAGGTGTTTTGGCGCCCTTTGCTATTCCCACGTTCCAAATAAAGCACTCAAAGAACTCAATGACTCACACTATATCCTATACGAAACCCAAAGTGACGAAGGGGAGAACAAGCTCCCAAAACTAAAACATAAACGAGCAACTTTCATTTCACATTCAACCAAAGCTCAACTTTAGAAATAAATACTAACAAGAGAGGGGCGATTTATACACTAAATACCACTTCATTCTAAAAAGAAAATATATTAAAGAGCTCTTAGAAATACCACTTTATCTCAAAAAGGACTTAAAGAATCTCCAACACAAAACCATACATAGAAATAATTTCAATCCCAAAATAATAATTGTAAAACTTCATGAATAGAGTGACCCAAATTCTCTTCATAAGAAATCCATAAAAAGTCTTTTCTGACACAAAACAATTGAGTGCTTTTATTTTGGTGTGGGGTAAATTCATGAAAAAAAAACTTTCCAACAAAGGAACTCCTTAAAACTTTCCATCATAAAATATTCGCAAAGCACATCATAGAAATTCTCGATGTAAAATAACTCACAAAGCTTTTCCAATAAATACAACTCATAAAACATTCCAACGTAAATCAAGTCATAGAACTTTTGACATAAAGTGAATCATAGAGCTTTTCAATAGAAAATATCTCATAAAATTTTCTAACCATAAAGTAATTCATAAAGCTTTCCAACGAATTCTATTATCCATGCTACATGACATTAAAGATTTCAAAAAGGAAGCTTTCAACTCGAATTCGTAGACCTACCCTTATGCTAAATATACAACCATTTCTATGTATCACACTCCACCAAATATGCTAAAGTTTCCAACACATGCCACTCTCCAAAATTATAGAAAAACACTTCATAGAACATGTAAAGGAGATGATGCAACTCCCATCTTAAGCAATCATATGAAACACTACTAGTCACCGTTTACCTTCACTGTAATGAATTGTAAATGCCTAAGAAGGACTTTACATAAGCTCTCAACTCCTCTCCCAATTAACTCATAATTGATGAAACATAAAAAGTATGCCTTTGAAACTTACAAGTATAACTATTAATCATATACCAAATCAGCTTTCACATTTTCCCCAAAAGCCATCATAAAGAAGTTGTGCACATTTGGGAATAAAAGAAAGTCTATTCTCATACCAATCCATCTCCTTGATACTTGAAATTCAACAATGCCACTAAGACCCAATTTAAAAAACGTGAAATGTGTAAATATTTTCGAATCATTATTTCCAACATAACTTTCAAATGGATCCCAACATAAAGCATGTGGCCTTGCACTTGAACCACACATTCTCATAATTAAAGCATGAAGCATAGTTATGTAAATCAATCCCTATCAACCATAACCAATCAAATGCCCTAAGTTCTCTTTTATATGTGAAATATGCAAATGACCAATATTCCATTATGGACAAAACTCCATCGAAATTCATGAGAGAAAAAAAATAAATAATAATAACAATAAAAAGGTCATGCTTCCTTGAGATCAACACAATCTACAAATAAGTGATGACTAAATGAAACTTCGAAGACATCTATTGAAACTCAAGCAAAACCAAGGCAACAATTCTTCTTCAATGTAAAAGAAAACCCCATGTTTGTCCCCAAATAAAATTACATTTATGCCCATCATGCTAATCAACACTTTCCAAAACGTAAATGATATCATTCTTTGACAAGAAAAGAAATGAGATCTCACCGAATGCTCAAAACCAACCCTACATTATTGAAAAGAAGCAAAACAAAAATAAAAGACATGTTCCCTTGAGTCAAACACAACCTTTATTCAACTTCTCAAGCATAGTTATGTATTCAGAATGAAACTAGATTGGATAAGATCTCTTCAAAGCTGCTTTATTAAAATGCCAACAATCAATTCAACATCCCCAGATACACATTCCTTCCAAAGCCCAACGAAAGCAACCAAATTATAAAGTATGCAACATTATATTGCACCAATACAAGTTCACTAGTTTGACTCCATGCCGAGTACACAATCATAGACTAAGGAAACCCGAGAGCAAACATATGTCTTAAATATTAAGAAGTGTTTCTCTCCAAATCATCGACATATGAAATCATAAGCCAAGAAAGTGACAATCCTCAATAATCGCAATGGAAGTCTACCAATGTAGCAATCTATAGAGTAAATGCACTTAAGCACCTCTCGGATACCAAATAAGAAATAAATATATATGATACATGCCTCAAGAAGGGAAAGGGAAACAAGATAGATCTCATGACCAGATAAGATGAAACATAGAAAACCAAAATTCAACTCAAGAGGTTTTTCCAATGCAAATTTTCATAATCCGCTTTTAAAGCTTAAGGAGAACAATCCAACCCATAGCAAGTAAAATTTGCATTAAATCAACTTGAATTTTCAAGTGGATCACTGATCATTTGAAGATTCTTTAATATCAGTGAGATGCACCAAATGACCACAAGTGTATATAAAGGAAAGTTATAAAATCTTTATGCCCATTCATTTCTTTGACTCGCATTGAATAAGACTTGTAGCGACAAAACATAAATTCCACAATAAGCCATTAACCAACATTACACCCATTCACTAAGACAAAACTACATGGACTCATTTAAATGCTTAAGAAAGAATCATTCAAGAATGAAATTACAAATCTATGCTTGAACTCTTTCATTCCAAACAAGATCCATCGTCCGTACGTATCAAATCATCACGTTGTGGCATTTCGTCGGACAATCACTATGCAAGTTTTGCAAGATTAAACGAAACAAGCTAGCACAAAAATCATGTCTTATACACATGCTTTATTGAAGTCATGATGAAACTATCCAACTTAAAGCTCACCAAAATCCTTGGGAAGAAGCATAATAACTACAGCCACAGAAGATCTCATCATGACACCTCACAATAAATTGCTCAGACTTAGATGTATGAGTTAAAACATGTCACTTTCTATCATAACAAGTATTCTATAAATTTCAAATATCTAATATAATCATCAAATTGTATAGAGACAATAAATTAAACATAGGAAGGTAAGAGGAGAAAGAGGTTAAGAGAAAAGGAGAATGAAAGAATAAGTTAGAAGCAAAGGTTAGGGGAAATCAGTAGAAGGAAAGGGAAGAAGAAGGTAGGCAATGAGATGAGGGTGAAGGGAAAGATGGAGAGAAAGATAAAAGAAGAGGCAAAAGAAGAAGAAGAAGGAAGAAGGGAAGGAATATACCTTGCAAATGAAGAGAAGCCAGCGGCTAGGGCAGGGGTCAAGCAAGGCGACGGGTTCTACTTCGCCTGGGGCTCACGAACAAGGAGAAATGGGAGAGGTTAGCGTCAAACAAGTCTTAGAATGGTGTCGGCTGTGCGAACAGGGCTTCGGTTTAGGCTTGCCAAGCCGAGAGAGGGAGGGGGTCCGTCAGATGTCCCGCGAACTGGGAGGAGGCGAGAGAGAGAGAGCGGGGGATCGGGCTTGGTCACCTGAGAGAGAACACCGAGAGGGAGGGGTTCCCGAACCCCTGGAGCAAGACGGGAGAGCTACAGAGAGGGAGATCACGCGCGAGAGAGAGAGGGAGAATGCCAAAATCGGACCAGGAGCTTCGACCGAGGCTTCTAACCCAAGGCCTGAGGAGTTCTGCTTCTGATGTAAACCTCAAAAAGTAATGCTGTCGCCAGGCCCTCTGTGAAAAGATCCCAAGGCGTGCACTAAAGCGGGAGGTCACGCGACTGGAGAGGCTGGCAACGACGGGTTTTGGGTTTCAAGGCAAATCGAGACCGTCGGTTTCATTTCCGAATTTAGAAAACAAGTTCAAATAACTTAGAAAGTCAAATGGATTTTAAATATGATTGAATTGGGCTAAATCAGATCAAAGTATGCTAAGATCAGGTTAGATTTGACTCAACCAAAGTCGATTCGGGTCCAATTTGATTCCAATAATTTAATTATATAAAATTAGATCAAAAATCGATATCAAATTCGGGTTAATTCGGGCTCGACTCGACCAAATAAAATTAATGAAAATCAAACCTAAATTAGCACCAATTCGAGTTGGATCGAGCTCGATGAGGCTCAATCAATTCGATTGAATGCGGTAGAGAAAAAAAATAAAAAAAAATAAAAAAAGATAAAAATGAGGTCAACAAACACAACCCCAACAAGTGCGGTGAATGATAAGTGAACTGCGCATGTTGGCGTTGACCTCCTTATTTCTAAGAAGGTACAACCCAACAACCAACGAACGAGACTCACTTGGAAGATGCAACCCTAGACTCACTAGGGAGACACAACCCTAGACTCACTAGGAAGATGCAACCTTAGACTCACTAGGAAGATGCAATCCTACAACCAACTAATAGGAATTGAGAGACACACAATCACACAATAATCATATAATAAATATCCCACCATGCTATGCTCACACAATCACACAATGCTCATGCAACAATGCATCAATCACATAATCATGCAATCAAACAATTATACCACCAAAATCATACATTATATAATTAGACAAAAGTCACATAATCACGCTACATTCAACTAATCATATAGCAATAACTTAGTCATATCTCAATCATGCGATCACATAGTAACCACACAACCATATGATGAATATGCGATAATCACCCAATCACATCCAATCAAATGCTAACAAGTAAGTGATCATACAATAATCACACAATAATCATAAAATTATAGAATGATCATACGATAATGCAACTATCATCGAATCATGCAACGATCATATGATCATGCAACAAACCTCAAATATCCAACAATCACTCAATCATACAACAAGCAATCCAACATATAATGATTATCCCACAATCATCTAATCATTACTCAAGAAAGCATAAATCACATACATGCGATAGTCATCCAAACATATAGTGATCATCAAATCATGCAATAATCATACATCATACCACCATTACATAATCATGACATAACCATCTAATCAAATAACAATCACTAAATCACATAACAACCATATAATCATGCAGTGATCACACAATCTTATAATGATCATCCAAGTATGCAGCAACCAATTAGTCATGCAATGAGCACACCACAATCACACAATTATGCAATACCATGCACTCATTCAATCAACCATGCAGACATGCAATGCTTACACAATCATGCAAGCATGGTGGGACAAAAGAGAGAAAGAAACCCAACGTTCACCTGACCAGGTCAAAATGGGGAACAAAGACTACTCGAAACTCACCTGACCAGATCGAAATAGTCAGAAAGAGTAAGGAAAACTCAACAACCTAACCGAAAATCCGATGGAGAGGAAGGGTAAGGAAGACTCAACAACCACTAGGGAAGTGAACAACCACTACGAAAATAAAGAACCACTAGCCAACTCAACAGCCACTAGGGAAGTGAACAATCACTCCAAAAAGTCAACAACCACTCGACCGGAGGTCGAGGGTGAGAAAGGACAAGGGACACTCGATGATCACCTAGAACAAATGTCTAAGATGATGCGATGAAAGAGTTCAACAATAATTTCAAAATCATAGCAAATGACAAAGAGTAGCAATCAAAGGAAAGTGAGGAGAAAGAATAATCAAAGATAAATAGCGAAATCATCTATCTGCCTGACCACCTCACAACAGCAGAGTAGAGAAAGGAAAAAAGGGGGGGGGGGTCCCACATCCACCTGACCATATTCGCAACAGCGAATGGGGACAACTCAATGTTCGCTTGACCACATTCGAAACAGCGAGACAAAGAGTAGAAAGGAAGGGAGTTTTGCACTCGTCTGACCACATCGCAACGACAAATGAGAGTGGCTCGATATTCACTTGACCATATTCGCAACAGCGAATAAAGAGCCCTCCCGAAGTCTAATGTCCACCTGACCATATTCGCAACGGTGGGACAAAAGAGAGAAAGAATCCAACATCCACCTGACCATATTCGCAACAGCAGATGAGGATGACCCAATGTTTGCCTGACCATATTCGAAACGGCGAAACAAAAGGGTCGAAGAAAAGGGGGGAATTCAACATTCGCCTGACCATATTCGCAATAGCAAATGAGAATAGCTCAATATCCGCCTGACCATATTTGCAACGGAGAATAAAGAGCTGCTCGATACCCACCTGACCATATTCGAAACGGTGAATAAAGAGCTTCCCCGAGTCTAATGTCCGCCTGACCATATTCACAACAGCGGGACAAAAGAGAAAGTCCAACATTCACCTGACCAAATTCAAAAATGGTGAAGGGGACGACTCAATGTTTGCCTGACCAAATTCAAAAATGGTGAAACAAAGAGTGAAGAAAACTCAACAACCCCCAAGCAGGAAATGAAAACAGGGGGAATGAAGAGGTGGTGAAGTATGCCTCCCAGGGACTCTGTCGGGCACCCAACCGAAAGGGGAAGTTCGGCATTCGTCTGACCAAATTCGAAAACGACGAATGCAAAACAGTCGATATCCACCTGACCTGTATTCGAAAACAGTGGATAAAGAATAACTCATCACACACCTGGCCAAATTTGAAAACGATGTGTAACAAGCTTCCCAAAAGTCTAATGTCTGCCTGACCATATTCGCAACAGCAGAACAAAAGAGAAAGAGTCCAACATTCACCTGACCATATTCGCAATGGTGAACGAGGACAACCCAATGTTCGCCTGACCACATTCGCAACAGCGAGACAAAGGGTTAAAAAAAGGGGTGAATTCAACACTCGCCTGACCAAATTCGAAAACGGCGAATGAGAACAGCTCAATATCCACCTGACCATATTCGCAACAGCGAACAAAGAGCTTCCCCGAAAGTCTAATGCCTGCCTGACCATATTCGCAACAGCAGAGCAAAAGAAAAGAAAGGTCCAACATTCACCTGACCATATTCGCAACAGTGAATGAGGATAGCCCAATACTCACCTGACCAGATCGAAACAGTGAGTAAGAGCAAGGAAGAAAAGAATCAACTGTCTGCCTGACCAAATCGAAACAGCAGAACAGAAGGGAGGGTAAAGATCCCATATTCACCCGACCAGATCGAAACAGTGAATGGGAGAAACTCAATGTTTACGTGACCATATTCGAAACGGCAAGACAAAGAGTGAAAGGAGTGACAAAAGGGACTTCCTGAACAAAGGAATCCTAAAAGTAACATCGAAGGGAAAACACCCCATACGGGTCTATCCGTAGAGGAGCACCAAAATGGAAAGAAGATGAGTATTCTTATGCAAAATCAAGGTAAAGCTATCATAACACCAATATGAGAAAGAACATAACAATCACATATAGAAAGATCAAGGGAATGAACCTAACTGAGAAATAGAATCAGGACTTGAATGGGAGAGTGACTCCCAAACAAGTGAACAAAGAGAGACGACTTGAATGGGATAGTGGCTCCCAAACAAGTGAACAAAACAACGACTTGAATGGGATAGTGGCTCCCAAACAAGTGAACAAAGAAACTTAACAACTTGAATGGGATAGTGGCTCCCAAACAAGTGGACAAAACCAACAACCTGAATGGGAGGGTGACTCCCAAACAAGTAGACAAAACTAACAACTTGAATGGGATAGTGGCTCCCAAACAAGTGAACAAAAAAATAACAACTTGAATGGGATAGTGGCTCCCAAACAAGTGAACAAAAAACAACAACTTGAATGGGATAGTGGCTCCCAAACAAGTGAACAAAGAAACTCAACAACTTGAATGGGATAGTGGCTCCCAAACAAGTGGACAAAACCAACAACCTGAATGGGAGGGTGACTCCCAAACAAGTAGACAAAACTAACAACTTGAATGGGATAGTGGTTCCCAAACAAGTGAACAAAAAACAATAACTTGAATGGGATAGTGGCTCCCAAACAAGTGAACAAAAAACAACAACTTGAATGGGATAGTGGCTCCCAAACAAGTGGACAAAACCAACAACCTGAATGGGAGGGTGACTCCCAAGCAAGTAGAAAAAACTAACAACTTGAATGGGATAGTGGCTCCCAAACAAGTGAACAAAAAATAATAACTTGAATGGGATAGTGGCTCCCAAATAAGTGGACAAAACCAACAACCTGAATGGGAGGGTGACTCCCAAACAAGTAGACAAAACTAACAACTTGAATGGGATAGCAGCTCCCAAACAAGTGAACAAAGAAACTCAACAACTTGAATGGGATAATGGCTCCCAAACAAGTGGACAAAACTAACAACTTGAATGGGATAGTGGCTCCCAAACAAGTGAACCAAAATAATGACTTGAATGGGATAGTGGCTCCCAAACAAGTGTGAAAACAAATAACTTGAATGGGAGAGTGGCTCCCAAACAAGTGAATAAAACTAAAGAACTTGAATGGGAGAGTGACTCCTAAATAAGAAATGGTGGCATATAGAATATCAAGAGAATAAATGCACGCCAAATGATCATTTCTAAGCAAAACAACCATCGCTCAAAACAACCAGGATTCAAAAAGAGAGTGCAACCAGGGAAAGAATCATATCAACCCATAAGAATAAGATATAATCAAATGTTGGGATTCAAAGATTTTCATACATGAATTTTCAAAAGAACAAGGTGAATATTTAAACATACTCAATAATAGAAACACTACAAGATTTTAAATATTCACCAATTAATTGAGAAAAGTTTGATTCATATATATTTTCAAAGAGTAGAAATTTAATCAAAGAGTAGGAGCATTATTTTTTAGAATGAAATATTTACCTCTTGATTATATGAACCCAGTCAAAAATGACAAATGGGACCAAATTTGAAAATTCAGTAGGAAGTTGGTTGGCTCCATCTAAACCCAAAAAGATTAGGGATTTAAAATTTGCTAACCCAAGTCAAGCTCCCTACAAGCTAGACTGGGCTCTCTCCCTTAGATATGAAATTTTTGAATTGAAATCTAATTCAAAAGGAGTTAAATTAGACAAAGAAATTTAATCTTCTCAATCTTCTTGCATGAAAAATATCTTATATCTTATAGAATATCATTGCATAATGATGAATCCAAAGTCATGATTTTCAAACTCAGGTATCAAAAATATCAAAAGACACATGAGTTTTCTGAGATTTAAAGATTTACAAGAAATGGAAGTCATTTACTTATTTATTTTGGGCTCATTTTGTGCCTCTTTCTTAATTTTGATGTACTTTGTACACTTTTAACTATTGGATACACTTTGTGTATCTTTCAAATTTGGCGCACTTTGCGCATCTTTTCATTTTTGGCGCACTTTGCGCATCTTTTCATTTTTGGCGCTCTTTGCGCATCTTTTCATTTTTGTAATTGACTTCCTCTTTGAATCTCTAAAAAAAAAAATTTCTCAGTTGTAAAATCATCTTCCAAACATAAGAGAAGAAAACTCACTCTCTTATGTAAGGAAGAAAAATTCATAAAGCAAACTCGATCCTATGATAAGAATGAACAACCTGATTGAGAGAATTATGAAGTAAATTCATTAGCATGCACAAGATGCCTATAAGATAGAAAATTGCAAGATAAAGGAGAAATTTTTCATTTCTAAGTCCAATTTAAATTTGATATAGATTTTAGTTCAAAAATAGAATCACCCCACATAAGGAATGAGAGGGAGAAGACATACTCTTTCATAGATCATCAAAAAAAAATTTTCTCTAAGTGTTTAAAGGAGTCAGCCAACAACACTTACTTCATATTTTGAATAAAATAGAGGTAAATTTTTATTAAGAAAAATAAGTCATATACTCTCTAAGAAAAATTTTCTCAAAAGTTTGTCTTTTATTTGAAACCCTCAAACTTTTCTCAAATTAATTTTCCATTTTGAAAGCTTTGCATATGTCAAATTTAAGGATCCCACCATTAAAGATGAAAATTAGATTCTTATTTGGACTGATATGAATCAAGCTCAAATCTACAAGAGCTCAAACAAGAGAGATGATGGAGACTAAAGGACATGTCAAGTATATGAATCACACAATCAAAAGTAGAATATGGACTTTCATTTGAAATGATATAAATCAAAATTAAGCCCAAGAGAGCTCCAACTAGGAATTGATTGAAATTGAAATTTAGATTTGAGCAAGGAGAACTGAAATAAATTGCTCTGGATTTGAATTTGAGAACTAAGGACAAAGATCTAATAAACTCAAAATTTTAATTAAATCTGTATACATTAAAAAGATCTAATCTTCATTAAGAATAAAGAGAAGAGAGTGGAGTAGAAAAGAGGAACTCAAACTAGGCACCAAACTAGGAATACCTACAGAAGAAAATAATACATCATCCAAAGATGGAGAGAGAAACTCGTCCCACCGTGGTCGCCAGAAATCTGTGTGTCTCCGAAAGGACTCTACTTGTGGGGAACAGAATGTGAAGAGTACGACCGCACTATCCCGTAGTACAAAATGATCGTAGGCCTTTACACTCTACCCAAGTAGGCCAATGGAGGAGCAGATGGAGTCATACATATGATTACCTATAGAGGATAGTGGCTTTCGCCTATACGCCTCGATCGATAATAATATATATGACCCAAAATATCACGAGATTTCCCCCATTCGATACATCAGCTCGAATGGGATTTATTTGATGTGGGGATTAGTCTCCCACGGGCGCAAGCCCCCGTGGTTAATTACATCTTAGACCTTGGCCTAAGAAAACTCTTGATTAAGGATAATGTATTATTCTCTTCTTAATTTGGTGCACCAAGAAAGTTCCTAAGTTCTATTCCAAGAGGATAAATTCTTCTCTTTACCCTTAATTATGATTAGAATTTTCAGATGAGTAAAGATATGATTAATGTTTTGAGTTTAGAAGATCAAAAAAATCAGATTACTATCCTAAGAGAAGCGACAGACTCAGAATTCATCAAAGATGAAAAGAAGCACATTGAGGGGTATACAATCTGGGCTTATGCTTGCCTGGAGTGAGCTGCCAGCTAACATCCTAAACACAATCAATCGCCCTACATGTATGTAAGATGAGGAGGCTCTATCCTAAGGAATCAAGGATTTTTAGTTCAGAGATTTAAATCAGGGACTCTATAATATGCAATAGAATATACCTAATGCTGTGTATGATGCATGAGACAGATACATAAATAAAAGTATTCTAAAGACTACTGAAAGATAATGTGACATTTTTATTTAAACAATGCTAATGCAATGCATGTATGTATGCGGAGTGCACCGTGGAGTAAAGTGTATAAAACAATGAATGCATGACATTCAGGGTACACGAAATAAATAAATAAACACACCAAGGATACCCTCCAGGCAAGATATCCTCATCACATCACAATAGAAAATCATTCTAATGGTGCCCACTTCGTGTGGGAAAACAACGATGCCCATGGCACAAGTAGGTGGCCTACACTACAGGCCTAAATGACCCTAATGGTCTCTAAGGCTCACAGAAGGTGGGGGGTATCATACCCAAAATCGAGAGAAAATGGAACATCCTAGCAGTGCCCACTTCGTGTGGGAAAACAACGATGCATATAACACAAATAGGTAGGCCTACACTACAGGCCAAAGGTGACCAGAAGGGTCTCTAGGGCTCACAGAAGGGAGGGCAAGCTTTGGCCTATAGGGCCAAAGCTTCGTCAGTGCACTATCCTATGGCCAGCTACCTAAACATGCTAGAATATATATTAAACTAAAAGCTACTAACAAGATGTGTGTGGAGTGTAGCAGTTTCGGTATGTAATTAGAAATTTTTCTTTACAAGTTGCAGAGATTATAACTGACCGTGGCGCGGCCACTTAAGAATTCCAAGCAAGCAGATTATCCACTAATTATCAACCCCGCAAGGTTGTGGCGCAGCCACTTAAGAGCTTTAAGCTAGCAACTTATTCACTGATTCTTGATCATGCCTGACCCAGTATACCTCGTAAGACAAAATGAAAGAAAAATACACAAATGAGCGTAGATTCCATTCAGAAAATAAATGCATGTAAATAAAAAAATGTGACTAACAGTTGTTATTGCTAAAACATAAAATAATGCAGAAGTTCTCTAATTTAGCAAGGGTAATTGGCATCAAATAATAAAATAAAATATCAGCCTAACCTAGGATTAGAAGTCATGTCCTAACAAACAAGCCTAGGTGTGTGTAACAGGCCGTGTGGTTTTGGGTATGTCCTATGTAGGATGATTAAGCTAAAGTTGCTTGTGTTTTAATTTGTTGAAAGTTAAGGGGAAACATTAATTTAAATATAAGTATTAATATCTTAGGATTAATTTTAAAGATTTTATTTTAGTGTTTGATTAATTACTACCTTTGTTGCTCACCGAGGCCGTGAGGTTTATTTCACCCTCCTTGGGGCTAACTTAATAGCCTCGTAGGCCTAGGTTACCCAGTAGTAACCAATTTTGTTGAATTATTTTAATTTATTATAAATTAAAAGAAAAGTAGATTAAGCAATCTATTATTAGTTAAGAGAGATTTTGTTGGTTGATTATTAATGAATTAAGGCACAGCAGACCTAGGAAAATGTGTCGCTAAGTTTATGTTTTGGTGTCTCTATCCTATGAGAAGCATGCACCCTAAATCTATGTTATCTAAGACTTGATCCTTAATTTTTGTCCTTAGGTGTCACTAGTGTTGTAGGGGACAAAAAGAAGTTCTTTTCTAACCCTTTGGACATTCGTACATATATCAATAAATTTAGAAATCTATAAATAAAATAAGATAATAAGTAGAATAATAGTGGAGATAAGGGAAGCAAAGAGAAAGGCGATAAAATGTCAAAAGGGATGAATGAAAATCAAGAATAATAAAAGGAATGTAACCGTTTTATTATTGGGCATACCTCTTTGAAGTCAAGTATGCCTCTAAAATGACCCTCACCCCTATTCGATATAATACGAATAGAGAAGAAGGTGTTTTGGCGCCCTTTGCTATTCCTACATTCCAAACAAAGCACTCAAAGAACTCATTGAGTCACACTATATCCTATACGAAACCCAAAGTGACGAAGGGGAGAACAAGCTCCCAAAACTAAAACATAAACGAGCAACTTTCATTTCACATTCAACCAAAGCTCAACTTTAGAAATAAATACTAACAAGAGAGGGGCGATTTATACACTAAATACCCCTTCATTCTAAAAAGAAAATACATTAAAGAGCTCTTAGAAATACCACTTTATCTCAAAAAGGACTTAAAGAATCTCCAACACAAAACCATACATAGAAATAATTTCAATCCCAAAATAATAATTGTAAAACTTCATGAATAGAGTGACCCAAATTCTCTTCATAAGAAATCCATAAAAAGTCTTTTCTGACACAAAACAATTGAGTGCTTTTATTTTGGTGTGGGGTAAATTCATGAAAAAAAAACTTTCCAACAAAGGAACTCCATAAAACTTTCCATCATAAAATATTCGCAAAGCACATCATAGAAATTCTCGATGTAAAATAACTCACAAAGCTTTTCCAATAAATACAACTCATAAAACATTCCAACGTAAATCAAGTCATAGAACTTTTGACATAAAGTGAATCATAGAGCTTTTCAATAGAAACTATCTCATAAAACTTTCTAACCATAAAGTAATTCATAAAGCTTTCCAACGAATTCTATTATCCATGCTACATGACATTAAAGATTTCAAAAAGGAAGCTTTTAACTCGAATTCGTAGACCTACCCTTATGCTAAATATACAACCATTTCTATGCATCACACTCCACCAAATATGCTAAAGTTTCCAACACATGCCACTCTCCAAAATTATAGAAAAACACTTCATAGAACATGTAAAGGAGATGATGCAACTCCCATCTTAAGCAATCATATGAAACACTACTAGTCACCGTTTACCTTCACTGTAATGAATTTTAAATGCCTAAGAAAGACTTTACATAAGCTCTCAACTCCTCTCCCAATTAACTCATAATTGATGAAACATAGAAAGTATGCCTTTGAAACTTACAAGTATAACTATTAATCATATACCAAATCAGCTTTCACATTTTCCCCAAAAGCCATCATAAAGAAGCTGTGCACATTTGGGAATAAAAGAAAGTCTATTCTCATACCAATCCATCTCCTTGATACTTGAAATTCAACAATGCAACTAAGACCCAATTTAAAAAACGTGAAATGTGTAAATATTTTCGAATCATAGTTTCCAACATAACTTTCAAATGGATCCCAACATAAAGCATGTGGCCTTGCACTTGAACCACACATTCTCATAATTAAAGCATGAAGCATAGTTATGTAAATCAATCCCTATCAACCATAACCAATCAAATGCCCAAAGTTCTCTTTTATATGTGAAATATGCAAATGACCAATATTCCATTATGGACAAAACTCCATCGAAATTCATGAGAGAAAAAAAATAAATAATAATAACAATAAAAAGGTCATGCTTCCTTGAGATCAACACAATCTACAAATAAGTGATGACTAAATGAAACTTCGAAGACATCTATTGAAACTCAAGCAAAACCAAGGCAACAATTCTTCTTCAATGTAAAAGAAAACCCCATGTTTGTCTCCAAATAAAATTACATTTATGCCCATCATGCTAATCAACACTTTCCAAAACGTAAATGATATCATTCTTTGACAAGAAAAGAAATGAGATCTCACCGAATGCTCAAAACCAACCCTACATTATTGAAAAGAAGCAAAACAAAAATAAAAGACATGTTCCCTTGAGTCAAACACAACCTTTATTCAACTGCTCAAGCATAGTTATGTATTCAGAAGGAAACTAGATTGGATAAGATCTCTTCAAAGCTGCTTTATTAAAATGCCAACAATCAATTCAACATCCCCAGATACACATTCCTTCCAAAGCCCAACGAAAGCAACCAAATTATAAAGTATGCAACATTATATTGCACCAATACAAGTTCACTAGTTTGACTCCATGCCGAGTACACAATCATAGACTAAGGAAACCCGAGAGCAAACATATGTCTTAAATATTAAGAAGTGTTTCTCTCCAAATCATCGACATATGAAATCATAAGCCAAGAAAGTGACAAACCTCAATAATCACAATGGAAGTCTACCAATGTAGCAATCTATAGAGTAAATGCACTTAAGCACCTCTCAGATACCAAATAAGAAATAAATATATATGATACATGCCTCAAGAAGTGAAAGGGAAACAAGATAGATCTCATGACCAGATAAGATGAAACATAGAAAACCAAAATTCAACTCAAGAGGTTTTTCCAATGCAAATTTTCATAATCCGCTTTTAAAGCTTAAGGAGAATAATCCAACCCATAGCAAGTAAAATTTGCATTAAATCAACTTGAATTTTCAAGTGGATCACTGATCATTTGAAGATTCTTTAATATCAGTGAGATGCACCAAATGACCACAAGTTTATATAAAGGAAAGTTATAAAATCTTTATGCCCATTCATTTCTTTGACTCGCATTGAATAAGGCTTGTAGCGACAAAACATAAATTCCACAATAAGCCATTAACCAACATTACACCCATTCACTAAGACAAAACTACATGGACTCATTCAAATGCTTAAGAAAGAATCATTCAAGAATGAAATTACAAATCTATGCTTGAACTCTTTCATTCCAAACAAGATCCATCGTCCGTACGTATCAAATCATCACGTTGTGGCATTTCATCGGACAATCACTATGCAAGATTTACAAGATTAAACGAAACAAGCTAGCACAAAAATCATGTCTTATACACATGCTTTATTGAAGTCATGATGAAACTATCCAACTTAAAGCTCACCAAAATCCTTGGGAAGAAGCATAATAACTACAGCCACAGAAGATCTCATCATGACACCTCACAATAAATTGCTCAGACTTAGATGTATGAGTTAAAACATGTCACTTGCTATCATAACAAGTATTCTATAAATTTCAAATATCTAATATAATCATCAAATTGTATAGAGACAATAAATTAAACATAGGAAGGTAAGAGGAGAAAGAGGTTAAGAGAAAAGGAGAATGAAAGAATAAGTTAGAAGCAAAGGTTAGGGGAAATCAGTAGAAGGAAAGGGAAGAAGAAGGTAGGCAATGAGATGAGGGTGAAGGGAAAGATGGAGAGAAAGATAAAAGAAGAGGCAAAATAAGAAGAAGAAGGAAGAAGGAAAGGAATATACCTTGCAAATGAAGAGAAGCCAGCGGCTAGGGCAGGGGTCAAGAAAGGCGACGGGTTCTACTTTGCCTGGGGCTCACGAACAAGGAGAAATGGGAGAGGTTAGAGTCAAACAAGTCTTAGAATGGCGTCGGCTGTGCGAACAGGGCTTCGGTCTAGGCTTGCCAAGCCGAGAGAGGGAGGGGGTCCGTCAGATGTCCCGCGAACTGGGAGGAGGCGAGAGAGAGAGAGCGGGGGATCGGGCTTGGTCACCTGAGAGAGAACACCGAGAGGGAGGGGTTCCTGAACCCCTGGAGAGAGACGGGAGAGCTACAGAGAGGGAGATCACGCGTGAGAGAGAGAGAGGGAGAATGCCAGAACCGGACCAGGAGCTTCGACAGAGGCTTCTAACCCAAGGCCTGAGGAGTTCTGCTTCTGATGTAAACCTCAAAAAGTAATGCTGCCGCCAGGCCCTCTGTGAAAAGATCCCAAGGCGTGCACTAAAGCGGGAGGTCACGCGATTGGAGAGCCTGGAAACGACGGGTTTTGGGTTTCAAGGAAAATCGAGACCGTCGGTTTCATTTCCGAATTTAGAAAACAAGTTCAAATAACTTAGAAAGTCAAATAGATTTTAAATAGGATTGAATTGGGCTAAATCAGATCAAAGTATGCTAAGATCAGGTTAGATTTGACTCAACCAAAGTCGATTCGGGTCCAATTTGATTCCAATAATTTAATTATATAAAATTAGATCAAAAATTGATATCAAATTCGGGTTAATTCGGGCTCGACTCGACCAAATAAAATTAACGAAAATCAAACCTAAATTAGCACCAATTCGAGTTGGATCGAGCTCGATGAGGCTCAATCAATTCGATTGAATGCGGTAGAGAAAAAAAATAAAAAAAATAAAAAAAGATAAAAATGAGGTCAACAGCACAGAGATAAACACTAAACATAACATCAGGTCTGCTAGCAGTTAAGTAAAGAAGTGATCAAATTATTCCTCTATATCTCTTCTGATCAACTAATTTTCTATTTGAATCTTTATCCAACTGAATTGTAGAACCCATGAGAGTGTTATTTATTTTTGCTTTATCCATTTCATATTTTTTAATGATGTCCTTATTATATTTTGGCTGACTAAGAAAAATTTCATCATCCTTCTACCTTATACAAAATCTAAGAAAGTAGTTCAGTTCTCCCATCATACTCATCTCAAGTTTTTTAGTTATTATTTTAAAAAATTCATCACATAGCATTTTATCATAATATCTAAATATAATATCATCAACATAGATCTGGACAATGAGTAGTTCTTCTCCTACTTTTTTTAAGAAAAAGGGTGGTGTCTATGCTCTCCTTAACAAAGGTCTTATCCAATAGGAATATGCTTAGCCTTTCATACCATGCTCTAGGTGCTTTTTTTAGTCCATATAATGCCTTTTTTAATTTGAACACAGATTAGGAAATTATGAATTTTCAAAATATGATGGTTGTTCAACATATACATCTTCTTTTATTACCCCATTTAGAATGATACTTTTAACATCCATTTGATATAATTTGAATCCCTTAAAGTAGGTAAAAGCTTGTAGCACCCTAATGGCTTTTAATCTAACTATAGGGGCAGCAATCTCTTGAAATTCAATCCCTTTTATCTGGTTGTACCCCTTATCCACTAGTATTACTTTGTTTCTAACTACTATACAAGAATTATTAATTTTATTTTTGAAAACTCATTTTATTCCAATAACACTCTGGTCCTTAGGTCTTTCAACTAGCTCCCAAACATCATTTCTAGCAAATTAATTCAGTTCTTCTTACATGGCTAGGATCAAGAATTCATCAGATAGTGCTTGATTTATATTTATGGGTTCAATCATTAAGATATAGGCAGAGTGGTTCACTTCTTTCTTACATCCATGCCTAGTTCTAACACCTTCAGATGGGTCTCCTAAGATCAGTTCTTTAGGATGACTTGAAGAATATCTCCATTCTTAAGGCTGTAAATTTTTAGCTTCTACGCTTTTTTCCAGATTTATAGATTCTACTCCTTGGATAACTTTAACTACTTCTTCACCCTAGACCCTCCAAAATTATCAGATTCATCAAAAACTACATGAGTGGTCTCCTCTACCACCAGTGTCCTTTCATTAAAAACTCTAAAGGATTTTCTAACATTTGAGTATCCTAGGAAAACTCCTTCATCAGATTTAGGGTCAAACTTTCCTAGCAGAGATTTTCCAATATTTTGAATGAACACTTTACATCTAAAGATATGATGGTGAGACAGGTTGGGTATCCTACCCTTAAGGATATCATAGGGTGTTTTTTTAACTTGGATCTAATATTAACCCTATTAAGAACATAACAAGCTATATTTATTGCTTCTACCCAGAAGTATTTAGGAAGTGAATATTCAGTTAATATTGCTCTCACTACTTCTACTAAGGTCCTATTCTTTCTCTCAGCTACACCATTATACTAAGGGATTCTAGGAGATAAAAAATTATAATATATCCCTACTCCTTATTGTAGGATTTAAATTGCTCATTCTCAAATTCTCCAACATGGTCACTATAAATGGTCAGAATTTGACACCCTAACTTCCTCTGGATCCAAGTGGAGAATATCCTAAATTTCTCAAATGATTCACTTTTATGAGACAATAATCTAACCCAAGTAAACCTCAAGTAATCATCAACAATCACATGCCCAAAGACTTTCCCTCCTAGGCTTGCAGTGCTAACGAGTCCGAAGAGATCCATCTAAAGGACTTCAAAATGTTTGCTAGTGTTAATATCCCTAATTGAGTAGAAGGAGGATTTGACTCATTTTTCTAACTAACAGGCATCACATAGGTGGTCCTCAGTGAATTATAATTTGGGTATGCCTCTCACTAATACTTTTTGGATGATTTTTCTAAGATTTTTCATGCTTGTATGATAAAGTCTTATGTGCCATAACTAGGATTCATCATCAACAACTTTTAGGCAAAGAGAGTTAGCAGTTCAGTATAGTTTAAATCAAGCATGTAAATATTATTGATTTTTTTTCCTTACACCACTATATTTCTATTTAAGCTATAATGTAGTTGGTAGATAAAAAATTAATGTTGAAGCCTTTATCATAGAGATAGCTTATGCTAAAAAAATTATGTTTTAAGACATCTACCTATAAAATATTTTCAATGAGGAAATTTTTAAATTTGCCAATTATACCTGAGCACTTCACTCTCCTGGTGATATTTTCTCCAAGTGTCACCTTGCCTCCTACCCTAACCTCTAGTGAAATGTATTAATTTGCATCTCCAATCATGTGCCTTGAACATCAGCTGTCTAGGTACCACATACTATCATGAGGCCATTTGTGAGAGAATCCCTACAAAATCATCAAAGGTTAGATTTAGGAACCCATATAAGTTTGGGTTCCACCTTATGAATTAAATAATAAGATACGTGCATGATATGCTATGGTATATATAATTTTGGTCTCCACACCAAACGTGTTCTACGGTGGATAGTGTAAGTGTGGGAGATATATTCTAGCATGCCATAACAATAAATATCTATTCTAGAAAAAGGATTTACTAATTTATATGGGTTATGGTGCCTCTTCATAGGTTTGAATGCATGGTGTGGTAATGGTTTATAAAATTTTGCAAGTAGAGGTGGTGTTTTATTTTCTTTAGAAGTAGTTAATTTCTATTGCAATGATTTATTTGCACATTCAAGAATTAAATTTTCAAATTTTAAAGCATGCTCACTACTATCTAATTGAGATGTAAGAGTATCTTGTTCTTTAAATGCATTTCTAATTCAATATGTGATATTTTTAGGGAATCATATTTAGTAATTAAATCAAGATGCTTCTTATTTAAAGTATCAAATTCATCTAATAAAGACATGTAATTACTATACAAAGTAGAATGATCTTTCCTAAGAAATTCAAGCTCTTTCTGCAGTTTTGAAAAGTCATATTTTAAGCTTACATAAATTTTCTTGAGCTTCCTATATGCATTATGATATTTTTTTAGAAACTTGAAATAGTTTATCATAGGAAAGCTCACATACCTCCTCTTGATCAAAATGATAAAGTTAATTATCTGCCATTAAGTATAAGTTGGTTACCTCTTCGTCTGTTTCTGTTTCAGATGAGTCTTAAGCAGAGTCTACCCAGAAAGACTTCTAAGTCCTTTGCTTTCCCTTCTTGAACTTAAGTTTTTCTTCACCCTTCTCTTTGATTGGGTGAGTTTTAGATTTGGGAAATCTGACTTCAAGGGCACTGGCTTCCTATATTCAAAATAGATGACACAGCAAAACCTTAAAATTGTTATTATCTTTACCTTTGCTCCATTACTGATGACATTTTTATTTTTTCTTTAGAATGCTCTTGAATTACCTTGTCATCTTTGTTATGCCATCATCATCCTCAGGTGTAGAATTATCACTATCAAAATCATTAGCCTTTAATGCTATAATTTTCTCCTTTCTCTTTTCACCAGCATCAAGTTTTATTTGACTAACTCCTTGCTCGTAGGCAATGAGTGGTCCAAGTAAGTTATTAAAGGAGTAAACATCCAGATCCTTAGATTCAATAATAGTAGTGTTTTTTGCATCATAAGAAGTAGGTAGACAATGCAAGATCTTGTTAACTTTTTCATAGATAGTAATTTTTCTTTCTAAAGCATACATGGAAGTAATATTTTGAGTGAATCTAATATACATTTCAGAGATTGATTCACTAGGTTTCATGTGAAAGTGTTCATAGTCATGGAGCGGAATATTCAATCTAGATTATTTTACTTCATTTATTCCTACATAGGTTATACAGAGTTTGTCCCAAATTTTTTTACCAATTATGGACGTAAAAACATACTATATTATTTAGATTTTAATGCACAAAATTTTTTTTTAAATATTTAGTATTTAATTGGGCTAAATATCCATCTTTTATACTCCATTCAAAAAAAGGGAGTTCTATTTTCATGCCATTAACAAAGTGTTAAGGTGTAGAATATGCAACATGAACTAACATTCACATGCGATAATCTATAGATTACAAGAAAGTAGATATTTGAATTTTTCAAAAATCAAAAGGAATATTATCAAATAAATGTGGTAATGTGATTGAATATCCTTCCATAGTATTATGATTTCCAAAGTTAGTCATTAATCATTTTACAAAAGTTATTCAAAACTTAGTTTTTGAATCTCGCTCTGATACCACTTAAAAAATCATGAAGGATGTTAAACCTCTAAGAACTAGCCCGAGGCTAACAAAGAGGGGGGTAAATTGGTAATTTTCAAACTTCTTTAAGCAAAAATAAAATCCCCTATTTTTTAAAGTATTTTTAAAACATCTAAATATTATGATTTGGGTAAATCTGTTTGTTCATGTGAATTCTAATCTAAGTTTATGTTTTGATGATAACAAAAGCTTATTATTTGTTTTATTCATCTACTAACGAATATTTGAGTTTTTGTTGTGTGTACTAAAGTATTCTTCAGGAAATTTACACTCCAGATTGCTGAAGACTTCAAGTTCATTTATTTACTGTAAATAAAGTCTGTATTTTTATTTTTGAGAGTGTGATTGTAAGTTGGATAACTGTGCACACACACACAATGGGGGAGTAAAAAACTTAATTTTTTAAACTGATTGTACAGTACGATTGAATATCATGCAGGACGATCTGTAGTATATGTCCTCCATATCGAACCTATATACCAAGAAAATTTGTTACGTTCGTACAGTACAAAATACTATTCATACATGAGGTTTTGCTGTACGAACCTCTCTGAATTAGTTTCGTACTAGTTCGTACGGGATGAATCGTTCATTTTTTGAACTATTCGTACAGGATGAAATATAATTCGTACAGAAGATTTTGCTGTACGAAGGGCACTGAATTGGGTTTGTACTGGTTCGTGCGGGACGAATCGTTCATTTTTTGAACTATTCATACAGGATGAAATATAATTCGTACAGAAGATTTTGATGTATGAAGGGCACTGAGTTGGGTTCATACGGGACGGATTGTCCAATGTTTTTGAACTATTCGTACAGTACGATCGTCGATCGTACGGGACGATCGACACGGATTGAACTTAAAAATTCAGTTTTTGAATGATTTTTCTTATCCCAAGTATATAAATGAATTAAAACTGACTGAAGGAAAGTTCCTTCTGGGAAAACTCTTTTGGGAAGTGAAAGGAGAGTGATAGGTAAAGTGTTTGGGAGTGAGTATTGAGAGATCTTTCAAGAGAGAATTGTGAGGGGATTCACAAGGTTATCCAATTGAGAGGATTTCTTTTACTTATTTTTCAAGCATCTTCCTAGTTCCTTGAAGACTTTTGCAAGAGCATTGTTCGAGAGGATTCCGGTTCTCTACCACACTTGGATGGTGAAAAGGACGACGGTTCTCTGACGCACTTGGAGAGTGAAAAGGATGACAGTTCTCTACCGCACTTGGAGAGTGAAAAGGACGACGGTTCTCTGCTGCACTTGGAGAGTGAAAAGGACGACGGTTCTCTGCCGCACCGGGGTAGGTGGAAGAGAGTTTGTAAAAGCTTCTCCGCCTTGCTGTGGGGGCAAAAGGAGAGTCACTTGAGTTTAGTGCAATACCTAGAGAAGGAGTCTCTAGGGAGTGGATGTAGGTCGTGTTTGAACAAACCACTATAAATTCTGGTATTTTTTGTTCTCTGTTTATTTTCTGTATTTTTATTTTTCCGCAGTGTATTTTCTTTGTGGTTGAATTTCTATGTTTAACGAAAGAGCAAAATTATCTTTGTTCGTACAGAACGAAGTTAGATCGTATGGTACGATTAGCATTAAAATTTTCCAAAATATCAAGCGTAATTTTTAAAAGGACCAATTCACCCCCCCTCTTGGTTAGCCTAGGGACGTGAGTAATAGGTCTAATAACCTATTCGTACTTTCACTAAAAATATCAATTTTATCCCTTGATGTGAAGCATATTAATTTTATAATAATAATAAAATCAGAGTTTTCAACCACACATAAAAAATAAAAAAGTGTGGAACAAAAAATGCAAAAAATTAAAAGAATGAACATACCAGATTTTATAGTGGTTCGATCAAATCTGACCTACATCAACTCCCTGAAGGCCTCTGCTCCAAGTATTGCACTAAACTTTTTAGTGTCTCTCCTTTAGCCCCCTTAGCTAAGCGGAGAGGCCCTTATAAAATCTCTTCCACCAAGCCGATGCGGTAGAGTACCTTGAATCTTTTTCATCCTCCTGGTGAAGGTAAAGAACTTGAAATCCTTTTTCTCCCTCCTAAAGATGGCAGAGAACTAGGAATCCTTTTACTCCCTCTGGGAGTTGGCAGAGAACCACGATCTAGTGCTGAAGAATGTCTCCCCGAAGCCACCAAAGAATCAAAGCAGAGACTTGAAGAAGATTGGAAGGAACATTGTTTTATAACCTTATGAAGCTCTCATAGCTCCCCCTCACAAGAACTCTCCCTCACTTCTCTCCCAAAGCACTCTTTAACTCTCTCTCTAAGCTCCCTCTCAAGTAACTCAATAGCAAAAGATTTTCTACAAGATAATGTAGGAGTTTAAATAGAAAGCCTCCAAAGAAGCCCTAAATTTTTATTTACATTAAAGGATCGTACTGTATGATTGTCAGATCATCCTGTATGATTAGTACAAAATAACACTACTAGACATTTTGAACTTCACTAATTTGTACAATCAATTCAAGAGATTGTATTGATTGTCCCATATGATCCTACGATGGTCCTACATGATTAGTTCAAGAGACTGTACTGATCATCCAGTATGATAAGTGATGATGGATGACGATTAAATATCGTCCCATGCATATCTTTGGCTGTATAGTATGATCATCCTATATGATGTGATTGAGAAATTAAACCATAATTAGTCTTCTAATCATAGGATCAATTTAGGCATGATTATCACAAATCGTCTAGTATGATGTATATCGTGCTGTATGATTAGAGCAAATTTTGAATATATTAAAAAATTGTCTAAATTATGATTGGCAACTGAATATTGTGATTATACCTGATCATCTTGTATGATTAGGATCATCAAGTATGATTAGTTTAATCAATCTCAATTAATAAAGGGTGCCTAATAAGGGTTTTCTGGTTAACTGATCGTCTAGTACGATATAAATCATATTGTACGATTAGTTTATAAAAATAGAAAATTTTCTAGCTTACCAACTCACTCCCTTGAGTGTGTGTGTGTGTGTGCAAGGTTACTCAGCTTAGTATCCATCGTATACATGACTTGACTCAAGAAAGGTAAAAGTACATTGAAGTTGAAATTATAAATAAACTCAACCCTAGTCTACCCAATCTTGAGTTTTTTGAAGTTGCAAGTGAATGGTGGACCTAAAATTTTAGTGAGTAGAGAAAAATAGATATGTAATAAATTAATTGATAGGAGATAGCAGTAAGAAAATAATAATGTTTTTTATCACCAAAATCACAGTACTTGAGTCCATATTTGCAACATATTCAAACCTGATTAATCATTTAGTTAGAATTATAATATTTTAATTTACTTGAGGATAAGCAATAGTTTAAGTTGGAGAGAATTTGATAAGTATAAAAATGTATTATTTTATATGTTATATTTTTAGTGAAAATACGTTGTGCAGAAAAAATACAAAAAGGAATAAAATTTTAAGTCTTATCTAGCACCGCGGTGTTGGACGAAACAATTCTGCAGCACCATCAAAGGCACAGCTGGAGTGCCACAATATTGATATAGTGGTGCCAACTTCTCCGCTAGAAAACACCGCACTGCCAAAATGGTTAGCTTTGTAGTGCCATGCTCACTATAATGTCTTGCTGGAGGAGTGTGAGCACCGTATTGTTATAATAGCCTTCGTGAAGGAGTGTAAGAAGAACAAGGAATACTGAAATAATATGTTTAAATACTTAGACATAGAATGTAAAATATGCTAGGTTCTTAAGAAGCTGATATAATTGTAGGAGGTTAATAGATATTTATTTCACTCTACAAGCTCGACAAGAATCTAGGGAAGCATATGCTCTAAATCATTTTTAAAAATAAGAATTTCATTAGGAAAGATATGCAATTTACATTCAGCAGTCCAAAATACTTTATTTAAATATTATATCCATTATTTAACAATTTTTATTAAGTGATTGAATCTTCATAACCAATAATTTTATTATAGTGGGATAATTTTATAATTAGAGTAAATAATAATAGTTTACTATTGAAAAGCATACTTCCTCATGGCTTCAAAACTCTACTCTATCACTTTATTACTTAATTCATCATATATACTTACGTATATTAAGTGGGGTTTGTTATTTTTTATCAAAGAAATTTACATTCATTAGTCCATCTGAGTATGTGAAAGTGGTTGTGTGGCTTTGATATGTCCTATAGAGATTTAGTATTTAAGTTGCATGTATTTAGGATGTTTGTTTATTAATGGCCAAAAAGGGAATTTAATTGATGTTTATGTTGTATATGTTTGGATTTTATTATTTAGATTTTTAATGGTTGAATTGCTTATTTAACTGTAAAGAATTTATAGATTTTTAACCTCAAAGTGCAAGTGTTACTAATCTATAAATCTTAGAAGGCTTGCAAATGAAATACTATCTTCCCCCATATAAGATAGACGATCACATAAAGCCTTAGAAGAAATTTATTTATAATTTATTATGGATAGAAAGAGGGACCCTTCAATCCAATACACATGTGCTCCAAGTGGAAGTAAGTATGATGTATAGGCTTAGTCTGTTATTTTAATTTTATTAAGGGTTATAAATTTAATATACTCGTTCCTTCTGAAGGCTAGCATGGTGCATGCACCCTTAATTGATTATTAAATTTTATTCAAATATATGTGTGCTCTCTAAATGGAATCAAGCACCACATAAAGGGCTAAATTATAGGGTAATTTGATGTGTTAAAAGGCTTTGAAATGCAATGCTAAAGTGCCATCCAAAAGGAATTAAGCGCTAAGCATAAAAGCCTAATTATTTAAGTGAGGCTAATTATCAAATTTGTTTGATTAAAAAAAAATTTTAATCAAACGAATTATCAAATTAATTTTGGTTTTATGTTTTAGACTTCTGTTGAATTTTTTTAATTTTATTGAAATATTTTGATTTTTTAATTAATTAATTATTAATTAGTTATTAATTAATTACTAATAAATGATAATTAAAATTTATTAAAAATTTATTTAATTTTAAATAATTAATTGCAAGATTTTATGTAATTTTATTTAATTTTTATGTATTATTGAATTATTTTTATTATAATTAATTAATATTAAATTTTAATTAAAAAGATTTATTTAAATTGAAATTAATATTCTCTAATTTATATATTTTGAATAATATTTTAATTTTTAATGAATTTTTTATTTAATATTTAAATAAGGGTTAATTAAATTTTAATTAAATTTGAATTTGGATTTTAAATCTTAATGATTATAGGTTTGATTTAAGAATAATTAAAGTGGATTTTATATTTTTATGTATTTTATTTAAGTTATTATGAATTATTGAAGGTTAACCCTTAATGAAGGGTTAAATTTGATTAATCACTATTTTGAGGTCAATTAATGTTAGGTCAAGTTGTACAATTAATCTGAAGATCAACGGTCCAAATTTTGTATTGTTCATGCATATAACATTTAAACCATAGATGATGAAGAGTGTTTCAAACTCAAAAAAGACAAAACTAGATTGAATAAAACATTAAATAGAGCTTTATTAGAGATAAATGAACAATGGGGAAGTGATTTTGCATTCTAAAATGCACTTAGTGAAATGTTATTTAGCTTTAAAGGTCTTAGGCTAGGTGTTTGTGATTTAACTTGATTAGATACATATCAGGGGTTATTTTAAGGCTCATTTTATTCCTTATGACATCTAGAACACTTCTTTTGATGAAAGCGAAGCCTGAGGAGGTCTAGATTGCATTCTATTGACTTTGGATAGACTTCACAGCGAAGGTAGCTAGAATCTCATTGCTAGTAGCTTGCAATCAATGGGCCTGAACTTGGGAAATCTGTTGGAAGTCTATGAGAGCCAAAACAAAATAAGAATTGGAGCTGAGAGGGAGAGAGAGTGTGTGTATGCATGAATGAATGCTTTGGAAGCTTTTTGCCAATTCAAATGTCCTAGCCCATTGGGATGGCTAGGATCAGTTTAGAAGGTTACTAGGATGTTAGACACCTATCCCTAGGTGGTTAGGTGGTAGGAAAAAGGATAGAGCAAGGATAATGATGTGCAAAGTTTATTTTTCCCTTATATGAGCATATGGAATGGTGATTTAGCCAAATTAGCTATTGGGATTTATTAAAACAATATTTAGGAGTGTATTAGGGTTCATTTGAATGGGCTAGATGGGATGGGGTGATAGAAAATGGCTTGTTTGGGCCAAGTTGACCATTTAAAGCCATTTAAAGACTTATTAACTAGATTTGACTAGTTAATTGACCATATTGACTGATAAGGTGGACTTAAAGGAGAGTGAGTAATAGTTTGGTGAAGTATGAGGGGTTTGGAGGGGTAGATTTAATATATAAGCAAAGGAGTCAATGGGTGAGGAAGTTTGACCACCCATGATGCTTTGACTAAGTCAAACCACCAACAATGTAATTCATGGTAATTTTGGATATATTTGAGCTATGCAACTGAGTGATATTGAGAAATTTAATGGGTTGATTTAAATACATGAGCTAGATTAACCCAGGTTGAATTAGTTTGACCGAACATGGGTCTAATTGGCCAATTCAACTATAAATTGGGCTAGGATGACCATTCATGTTTAATTTTACTAGGAGTGATGATTAGAGAGTTTAGTAAAGGTCTGATGTGGTTTAAAGCTTGATTGGAAGTGATGAGAGTGTAGATGATCAATTGAGCTAGCTTGGGCGAGCTTAATTGGGTCAAACTAGATCAATCACTGGCCAAGGAGCCAATGATGATTGACATGATGAATGGAGTTCCTAGTAAAGTGATTTGAACATGATTGAGGTTATAGAGGTTAGAGTACTGAGCTTGGTAATGCACTGATCTACCTGGCTCCAGTCCATTGTTGTAGTTGTACCATTGATTGTAGCTTAATGATAGTTGACTGTAGACTTAAAGATTAAATGATTAGTTATAATTGAAGTGTTAATTGAATACTGGATTAATTAATTGATAGATTGATTGATTATAGATGATTGGATCCTTGATGATTGAAGCTTGATTGGATGTATGGTTGATTGATTGATTGATTAATTACTAGTTGAATGGATTAATAATTGAAGTGTAGATTGTAAGCTGGATTGAGTACAATTGAATATCCAGGGTGATTATGAATCACTTAGATATAGGCTGGGTGTTTATAAATCAATTGATTGTGCATCAACTGATTGTAATTCAATGACTATGTGTTGATTGAATATGAATGGTTAATTGTAGACTGGGTAATTGAGATGACTGATAGTGAGATGATTATGAGCCATAGGATTGAATGCTAGGAGTTAGGGTAGTTGATGATGACCTCATACAAAAAATGAGGACAATAACCACTTAAAAGGTTGTGGTGATTTAGTACAACCAAAATGACATATTGTATCTTTATTTTTTGTGCCCTGATCCATATGTAAAATTAAGAGTCTCGTTAGGAAAAATCTATTATTTTTCATTCATTAGTCCGTATTACTTTATTTACATTAGTATCTATTTTTCTTGTAAGTCTCCATTAAGTTGAAAAATACTCAAAAATAACTGCTTTACATTAAGTAGGATAAATTGCGCTTCTATATTAGATAATAGTAGTTTAATTGTAATTAAGCAAAATACTTCCTTAGGGGATCAACACTCTTCTCTATCACTTTATTACTTAATTAACACATATACTTGTGTATCTAAGGGAATTTCTTTATTTTATATCAAAGGAAAGTTAAATATATTTATAATGCACCGTAGCTCTATATGTAGCTCACACCAACTGCACAAGGTTTTCGCATCATTTGCAGGAAAGTAACATGTGTATTATAATTTTAAACTATATTGTTAAACTAGTTGTATATTTAGACCTACTTATACCATGTATCTTTATTTTTTCTATTTTTATTAAATTTTTAACAAAGATAAAAAAGGCTTTTACGGCTTGTTTAGTTTTTATTCTTTATTTCTTTTTTGAAGTACTATTATGGCATGCATAGTAGATCGAGTAAGGCACCCTTATTTTTTTAATTTTGAAAATGAAAGGACACTTACAAAAATTAAGAAAATTAAAACATTTTTACTTTAGAGATGTCTGAATTATTAAAAGATCAAGACCATCCTAAACCTCTTAGAGAGTATGCCAATTATGTATTAGATGGAATCCATCAAGTATTAATATACCTGTTACCCAAGCTAATAACTTTGAATTGAAACCCTTTATAATTTAGATGGATCAAAATTCCTAGTTTGGGGAAACTTCTATTGAGGATCTTAACCTAGAGTTAGCTAACTTCTTAGAAATATGCACAACATTTAAGTATAATGGTACTAATGATGATGACAATAGGTTTTATTTATTTTCATTTTTTCTAAGGGACAAAGCTAAGATATGGTTGAATTTTTTGCCCCTAGGCTCTATAACTACTTAGAATGAGTTGGCACATAAATTCCTAGCTAAATATTTCCCACCTTAAAAAATTGTGAAGCTTAGGAATGTTACCAAATATTTTGCCCAATTAAAGGAGATTTAATTTATGAAAGTTGGAAGAGATTTAAAAAAATGCTTTGGAAATGCCCTCACCATGCATTACCTAATTCATTTATTATTTAGACTTTCTATAATAAATTGGTAGGAACCCTTAGGTTGACTATAGATGTAGTAGTTAGAGGATCTTTGATGTCTGAGCTATTTGAGGAAGCCTATAAATTAATTGAGAAAATGGCTACAAAAAAAATTTAGTGGCCTTATAATAGGGTAAATCCCAAGAGAGTAGCTAGTGTTTATGAATAAGATGCCTTATATTGTAGTTAGTTCAGGATTAGGATCATCTACATAATTGGAAGAGCGTGATTTAAATTCTATTAATGATAGGAATGTAATAGAAATTAAGAATATGAATTTGATTGGAAGACAAAATAATTACTATTTTAATACATATAATTCATAATGAAGGAATCACCTTTATTTTAGCTGGTCAAATAATAATATTGGTGGTAAAAATTAGTAAAATGCATGTTAATTTAATCATGGAGGGTATTGTAATAATCCTTAGTAACCTGTAGTAAATTCTAGACCTTCGTATCCCCTAAGTTTTAACTAAAATAATTAGTTTAGAGAGAGAAAATTACCTTTGGAAGAGGTTGTGAATTAGTTAAAAGCCTAGTTATAAAGTTAGGTTACTTGAATTAAAAACTTAGAAAATTAATTAGGATAGCTACAATTTCTTTTAGTATTAGCCCCCATGGATCTTTGCCTAAAGATACTTATATTAATCCCAAGGAGAAAAGAAAAGCACATAGTGAAGACCACTTGAGAAGTGGTGCTGATTCATTATAGCCAAAATGACATATCTATTTATGTTTTTTATTTTATAATTTGTATAATGTGTGTGTGATTATATTATTTTTTAAAAATTTATTAATTTTAATTTTGATTAAGTTTTGAAAAGTTTCCTAAGAAAAATCTATTGTGTTAAAAATTAAACTAGTGCCACAACGTTATCTTCTAAAACATTACAGTGTTTGTCCATCAAGCACTGCAACATTCAAAAAATAACATTCCAATGCTAAAGTCTTTGAAAATTTTCTAGATTGCAACACCATAGTGCTGTATTTTTAAGCGCTGCAGCACCATAATGCCTTATGGAGCACCCTAGTGCTATCCTATCTAGTGCTATAGTGTTTGGTTCTTTATTTCTATAGTACTCATGGTAGTACAGTCAATATTTCGTACTTTCTTAACTTTTGTATTATGGAACTTTTTAGGAGTCGTGGTGATATTTCCAACATTGTAGCATTAGGTTAAAATCATGATTATTTTAGTTGAAGTGTCAAAATGGTGGTTATTATTAATGCCTTAATGCTCATATGTGTTAAGCGCCACTATATTTTCCAAATCAAAAAGCTACCACTTTAATTTCCAAAGCCTGCATTATAGCATCATGTATCCCATATCACTGCAACATCTATTTGACTCTTTATTATTTTCTTTCATTTTAAGTGCCACAGTGCTGATCACATGAGCTCTACAATGCTTGTGATTTTATATATATCAGATGTATATGTTTCAGATTCTCTACTACGTTTATTATCTCTTCACTCTTAAATTTTCTACATTTTCCTTGCTTAAGGTTTGTCAGCAATGGCAGCAAAAATGTTAGGTAGCAAGAAGCATGCCACATCCTCCTATAATAAGAATATATTCATCTCTGTTGAGGCTATGTAAAGGTATGGGGCATTGGTGGTAAATAAATAGTTGATACATGAGTGTGGCCTTTAGTGTTCCAAATCTAGGCCAAAGCACTGTGATTTTGATGATAACAAACATTATTATTCTCTTACTGCTATTTATTACACATCTATTTTGTTTCTTTGCTATCTAACTTTTCAAGTCCACCATTCACTTGCAACTTCAATCAGCTCAAGATTGAGTAGACTAGGGTTGAGTCAGTTTGTAATTTCAATTTCATTGTACTTTTATCTTTCTTAAGTTAAGTCATGTATATGGTGGATACTAAGCTAAGTAACCTTGCACACACACACTCAAGGGAATGAGTTGGTGAGTTAGAAAAACTTCTAGTTTTTTGAACTAATCGTACATTAAGATTTATATCGTACTAGACAATTAATTAAAACAAAAAACCCTAATTAGGGCACCCTTTATTAATTGAGAATAATTAACCAAATCGTACTGGACAATCCAAATCATACTGGATGATCCAAATCATACTAGACCATCCTAATAATATAGGACGATCAGGTATAATCCAAAATTCCAACCGCCAATCATAATTTTAGCAATTTTTTAATATTCAAATTTTACTCTAATCATACAGTACGATATGCATCGTACTGAATGATTTATGATAATCATGCCTAAATTGATCCTAATGTTTGGTGTTTAATTATGGTAAAATAATTCAATCAGATCATACAGGGCGATTGGAGACGATCGTACTATACAAACCAATTCCAGCATGGGATGATAATTAAATATTGCCCATCATCCAAGATAAAAAACCAAAATTTTTTACTAATTGTACTGGACGATCCCTAATCTTCATACGGTATGAACCGATCGCTGCTTGGGATGATATTTAATTGCCAACTATCATACTAGATGATTAGTTCAATCTTTTAAACTAATCTTACAAGATGATCGCAAGATAGTACAAGATGATCAATACTATCTATTGAACTAATCATCCAGACCAATGCAATTCATACTGGCTGACAGTTTTATTTTGAACTAATTATGCAAGATGATCTTGGATCGTAGTAGAGGATCAGAAGTGCCATATTAAAAATTAGGGCTTCTTTAGAGCCTCTCTATTTAAGCTCTCATATTGTCTTGTCAGAAAATCTTTTGTTGTATAATTGCTTGAGAGGGAGCTTAAAGCGAGAGTTGTTGTGAGGGGGAGTTGTGAGAGCTTCATATGGTTAATCCAAGCAAAGTTCCTTCCAATCTTCTTCAAGTCTCTGCTTTGATTCTTGGGTGGCTCTGAAGATACATTCTTCAGCACTTCATCGTAGTTCTTTGCCAACTCCAGGAGGGAGTAAAAGGATTCAAAGTTCTCTGCCATCTCTTGGAGGGAGAAAAAGGATTTCAGGTTCTCTACCTTCACAAGGAGGGTGAAAAAGATTTAAGGTACTCTATTGCACCAGGTTGGGGGAAGAGATTTTGTAAAGGATTCTCCACCTTGCTATAAGGGCAAAAGGAGAAACACTAAAAGGTTTAGTGTAATACCTAGAGAGAAGTCCTCCGGGGAGTGGACGTAGGTTAGATTTGACAGAACCACTATAAAATCTGGTGTATTCATTAATTTACTTTTTTTGCATTTTATTTTTTGCACTTTTGTATGATTTATTGTGTGGATGAATAGTTTAATTTTATTGTCATTATGAAATTAATCTGCTTCTGCATCAAGGAATTTTCTTTTTTTTTAAATAATTTTTAAATTACAAATTCACCCCTTCTTGGTTAACCTCGGGCTAGTTCTTAGAGGTTTAACAGCCTTCACGAACTTTCAAGTGGTATCAGAGCGGGATTCAAAAACTAAGTTTTGAATAACTTTTAAAAAATGATCAATGGATAACTTTGGAAATCATAATACTGTGGAAGGATATTCAATCGCACGACCCCCTTTATTTGATAATATTCATTTTGTCTTTCAGAAAATTTGCATGTCTACCTTTTTTGTAATCTATAGATTATCGCATGTGGATGTTAGTTTAGGAAGGATATTTTGCACCTTCAGGTCTTGTTAATGGCATGAAAATTGAACTTCTTTTTTGTTGAATGAAGCATAGAAGATAGAGATTTAGTTCAATTAATTGCTAAATATTTAAACTATTTTTTCTGTGCATTAACTTCTAAAGATTACATGTGTGTATCTACTTGCACAACTTGAAAAAATTTTGGGATAAACTCTGCATAACCTATGAAGGAATACAACAACAACAACAACAATAACAAGCCTTTGTCCCACTACGTGGGGTCGGCAACATGAATCCTTTTTCTCCATTGTGTCCGGTTCAAAGTCAAATTCTCGTTTAAATCTAATAGAGAAAGATCATTTCTAATATTTTCTAACCAAGTCTTTTTAGGTCTACCTCTACCTTTCTTAACATAAGTCAAATCTAATACCTCTACTTTCCTAACTGGGTCATCGGAAGGCCGCCGTTTTATGTGACCAAACCATCTAAGGCGACTCTCTCTAATCTTATCCTCCACTGGAGCTACTCCAACCTTTTCACGTATATGCTCATTTCGTATCCTGTCTCTAAGAGTAAATCCACTCATCCACCTAAGCATCCTCATCTCCGCAACACATAACTTAGTATTATGCTTCTCTTTTAATGGCCAACATTCTGCACCATAAAGCATTGCAGGTCTCACCACCATCTTATAGAATTTTCCCTTAAGTTTAAGGGGGACTTTTCTATCACACAACAAGCCCGATGCATTCCTCCACTTCAACCATCCAACTTGAATTCTACTGATAACATCCCCATCTATTTCACCATCACTCTGAACAATAGATCCAAGATATCTAAAACGTGTACTCTTATTAATGACTTGATCGTCCAAAGTCACAATCCCCTCACTAGGTCTATTACTGCTAAAATTACACTCCATATATTCAGTTTTAGATCTACTCAAGCGAAAACCTTTAGACTCTAAGGTTGATCTCCAGACTTCAAGTTTACCTTCAACTCCCTCTTTAGTCTTGTCAACAAGAAGAATATCATCAGCAAAAAGCATACACCAGGGTACATCCTCTTGTAAATGTCTAGTGAGAACATCCATGACTAACGTGAAAAGATATGGGCTTAAAGCTGATCCTTGATGTAATCCAACCGAAATAGGGAAATACTTGGTCAAACCACCTTGTGTTTGAACACAAGCAGTAGCTCCTTCATACATATCCTATGAAGGAATAAATGAAGTAAAATAATCTAGGTTGAATATTTTGCTCCAAGACTATGAACTCTTTCGCATGAAACCTTGTGAATATATCTCTAAAATGTATACTAGATTCACTCAGATTGTTACTTCCTTACATGCTTTAGGAAGAGAAGTTACTAACCATGAAAAAGTTAACAAAATCTTGTGTTTCTACCTACTTCTTATGATGCAAAAAAATCACTACTATTACTAAATCTAAGGATCTAAATGTTTACTTCATTAATAACTTACTTGGATCACTCATTGCCTATGAGCAAGGAGTGAGTCAAAGATAACTTGATGCAGGTGAAAAGAGAAAAGAGAAAATTGTAGCCTTAAAGGCTAATGATTCTAATAGTGATAATTCTACACTTGAGGATGACGATAACATAGCACTGATGACAAGAAAATTCAAGAGCTTTCTAAAGAGAAAGCAAAAGCATTGTCAGTAATGGATCAAAGGTAAAGCTAATAAAAATTCTAAACTTTACATTAATATCATCTATTTAGAATGTAGGGAGCCAAGGAATTTGAAGTCAGACTACCCAAATCTAAAAACACACCCAATCAAGGAGAAGGGTGAAGAAGAACCTAAGTTCAGGAAGGGCAAGCAAAGGACTTAGAATGATTTATGGGCAGACTCTACTATAGACTTATCTGAACAGAGGTAGAATAGAAGGTAACCAACTTGTGCTTAATGGCAGATAATCAACTTGATCATTTTGATCAAGAAGAGGTATGTGAGATTTCATATGATGAACTATTTAAAGTTTTCGAAAAAAATTATAATACATATAGGAAGCTCAAGAAAATGTATGCAAGCTTGAATTCTGATTTTTCAAAACTACAAAAAGAGCATAAATTCCTTAGGAAAAATTATTCTACTTTGGACAGTAATCATATGGCTTTATTAGATAAATTTGATACTTTAAACAAGAAGTATCTTGATTTAACTACTGAACATGATTCCTTGAAAACATCACATGATGAATTAGAAAATGCATTCAAAGAACTAGATACTATTACATCTCAATTAGATAGTAGGGAGCATGAATTAAAAATTGAAAATGCAGTTCTTGAAAGTGAAAATAAAATTCTGCAAGAAAAACTAAGTACTCCTACAGAAAATAAAACATCACTATAATATGTATCATCTAAACCTAGGAAGAGGCACCATAACCCAAATAAACTTATAAATCCATTTCCTGGTATTAGATATTTTTCTTGTGGCATGCTAGGACATTTCTCCCACACTTGCAATATCCACCATAGAACACATTCGCTGTGGAGACCAAAAATGCATATACCACAGTTTAACATACATGTATCTCATGTTTCAATTCATAAGATGGAATCTAAACTTGTTTGGGTTCCTAAATATAACCTTTGATGATTTTGTAGGGATGCTCTCACAAAAGGCCTCATGAGAGCATATGGTACCTCGACAACGAATGTTCAAGAAATATGATTAGAGATGCAAATTAATTCACTTCACTGGAGGTCAGGGCAGGAGGTAATGTGACACTTAGAGATAACACCACCAGGAGAGTGGTGGGCTCAGGTATAATTGGCAACTCAAAAAATTTTCTCATTAAAAATGTTTTACTGATAGATGACTTAAAATATAATTTGCTAAGCCTAAGCCAGCTTTGTGATAAAGGCTTTAGTATTAAATTTTTATCTACCAGTTGCATTATAAGATTAAATGAAAATACTATGCTACAAGGAAAAAGAATCAATAATATTTATATGCTTAATTTAAATTATGTTAAACTTACTGCTTCTCTTTACCTAAAATTATTGCTAATGAATCTTGGTTATGACATAGGAGATTGTGTCATGTAAGCATAAAAATCATAGAATTCACCCAAAAAGACTTAGTGAGAGGCATACCCAAACTAGAGTTAACTAAGGGCCACCTATGTTATGCCTCTTAGTTAGGAAAGCAAGTCAAATCCTCCTTCAACTAGCAAACCTTTAGAAGTCCTTCTCATAGATCTTTTCAGACCTGTTAGCACTACAAGCCTTGGAGGGAAAGTCTTTGGGTATGTGAATTTTGATGATTACTTGAGGTTTACTTTGGCTAGATTCCTATCTTAAAAAAATGAATCATATAAAGAATTTAGAATATTCTCCACTTGGATTCGAAGAAAGCTAGGTTATAAAATTTTGATAATTCAAAGTGATCATGGTGGAGAGTTTGAAAATAAAAAAAATTGAATCTTATTATAAGCAGTAAAGGATAGAACATAACTTTTTAGCTCCTAAAACCTGTCAGTAGAATGGGGTAGCTAACAGAAATAACAGGACCTTGGTTGAAGCCGTTAGAGCTATGTTAGTTGAATATTCACTTCCTAAATATTTCTGGGTAGAAGTGGTAAACACAGCATGTTATGTTCTGAATAGGGTTAATGTTAGATCCAAGCTAAATATGACACCCAATGAAAACCTTAAGGGTAGGACACCCAACCTCTCTTACCCTCATGTCTTTAGATGTAAAGTGTTCATTCTAAATAATGAGAAATCAATGTTAGGAAAGTTTGACCCAAAATCTAATGAAGGAGTCTTCTTAGGATATTCAAATGTTGGAAAATCCTTTAGAGTTTTTAATAAAAGGATGTTAGTGGTAGAGGAGACCACTCATATAGTTTTTGATGAATCTGATAATTCTGGAGGTTTGAGGGAAGAAGAATAAGAAGTATTTTAAGTTACCCAAGGAGTAGAATCTATAAATATGAAAGAAAGAGTAGAAGCTAAAAATATACTGCCTAGAGAATGGAGATATTTTTCAAGTCATCCTATAGAACTGATCTTAAGAGACCAATCTGAATGTGTTAGAACTAGGCATGGACTTGGTAAAGAGGTGAACCACTACACCTTTATCTCAATGATTGAACCCATAAATATAAATCAAGCACTATTTAACAAATTTTGGATCCTATCCATGTAAGAAGAATTGAATCAATTTGCTAGAAATGATGTTTGAGAATTAGTTAAAAGACCTAAGGACCAAAGTGTTATTAAAACAAAATGATTTTTCAATAATAAAATGCATGATTCTAGTATAGTGGTCAGAAATAAAGCAAGATTAGTGGCTGAGGGGTACAACCAGATAGAAGGGATTGACTTTAAAGGATCTTTTGCCCCTGTAGCTAAATTAGAAGCCATAAGGGTGCTACTAGCTTTTTCCTGCTTTATGGGATTCAAACTGTATCAAATGAACGTTAAAAGTGACTTTCTAAATGGTGTAATAGAAGAAGATGTGTATATTGAACAACCCCCAGGCTTTGAAAACACACAATTTTCTAATCATGTGTTCAAATTAAAATAGGTATTTTATGGACTAAAACAAGCACCTAGAGCATGTTATGAAAGGCTAAGCATATTCCTACTGGATAGAACCTTTATTAAGGGAAACGTAGACCCCACCCATTTTTCTTAAAAGGTAGGAGAAGAATTACTCATTGTCCAGATCTATGTTGATGATATTTTTTTTGGATCTTCTGATAAAAAACTATGTGATGAATTTTCTAAAATATTGAGTAAGGAGCATGAGATGAGTATGATGGAAGAACTGACCTACTTTCTTGAATTTAGTATAAGGCAGAAGGATGAGGAAATTATTTTTAGTCAATCAAAATACATTAAGGATATCCTTAAGAAGTATGAAATGGATAAGGCCAAGGAAATAAACACTCCCATGATTTCTATAGTTCAGTTGGATAAAGACTCAAGCATAAAATCAGTTGATCGAAAGATATACATGGGAATAATTAGATCACTTCTTTACTTAACTTTTAGCAGACCTAATATTATGTTTAGTGTTTATCTATGTGCTAGATTTCAGGCTGATCCAAAAGAATCCCACTTGACTATTGTTAAGAGAGCCCTTAGATATCTCTTAGGAACTCAAAACTTGGGAATCTGGTATTCTAGGCACTGCACTTCCTTTGAAATCCTAAAATATTCTGATTCAAATTTTGTTGGATGTAGAGTTGATAGGAAAAGCACTTCTGGAACTTGTCAATTCATAGGAAAATCTTTAGTCTCCTGGTCCAGTAGAAAATAGAACTTAGTAGCCCTATCCACTGTAGAAGCTGAATACATAGCCTTAGGAAGTTATTTGGCACAGGTCCTTTGGTTAAAATAACAAATCCTAGATTTAGGACTACTTGTATGCACCATTCCAATCTTATTTCAAAGAATCGAATCCAACACTCCAGGACCAAACACATAGACATAGGGCACCATTTCACTAGGTACCATGTCATCAAGAGAGACATAGAGCTACATTATGTAGCCACTGAAACTCAACTTGCAGACATCTTTACGGAACCACTGGCTTGTGAAACCTTTAGCACCTTAAGAACCAGATTAGGTGTCATATATATTCATGCTTGAAATTGGATACTTTGAAATTTTGAAATCTGATTGGTGTTTTTTTCTTTTATTTATTTTATTCTTTATATTTTATATTTTGTTTTGTTTATTTTATTCATTTGTATCTTATGATTTTTTTGTACATGTGTTTATTATTTCTTTTAAAATTGAAGAATCCGATCACTACTTACTTCAGTAGTTAAACTTTTCTTTAAATTGAAAACTTACCTACTTTTGGAAGCAGTGTTTGACTCCTCTAAAAATAGTTAAGGGAAGAAATTGGAGATTATTTCTCATCCTTTAAATCCTTTAGGGGTATAATTTCTTTTTGAATCAAAATCTATCTCAAATTAAAAATTGGGCCAAGAAATAGAGATTTGTTTCATCTTCCTATAATTCTCTGTCTCATTTGAATATTTTTGGAAATCAATGAATCTATTTGAAATTTTCTTAATCAAGCTATTTGTCTATATCAAATGAATCAGGTTTTGGTTTGTGGTTTACTCTTCCTTATATAAGAGAGTGAGTTCTTCTCCTCTAATATTTGGAAGATAATCTCACAATTGAGTATTTTTAAAGACTTAAAAAGGACACAAGTTTGCAAAAGCAAAAGAAAAAGAGGCATAAAATGAGCCCAAAATCTTAAAAGGTATGCAATGAATGCCAACAAATTGAAAGATGCACCAAGTGTATCAAAAATCAAAAGATGTGCAAAGTACACCTAATAAGGATAAAAGAGGCACAAAATGAGCCCACAATAAGTTAGCTTCTGTTCCTTTCAAATCTTTAAATCTTAAACATATCCTTGTGCCAATATATATCGTCTACACCTGAATTTAAAAATTACAATTTCTAGTTCATCGCTTTATAATGCTATTTTTTGGATATATTTGTGAAAAGAAGTTAGAAAAGATCACATTTTTTTCTAAATTATTTTCTGAATTAGATTTTTTAACAGGACTTTTAACCTGTAAGGAGCCTGAGCTAGGGTTAACAAAATTCAATTTTCAAAACTTTTCTGAATTTTAGCAATGTCAATGTATTTGTTACTGATCTAATCATTGGGTAAAATTTTTATTTTTATTTTGGAGAAGAAAATGCAGCAAATTGCATTAAGTACTTGGAAGGAAAAATAGACTACAGATCATAAACATTAGATTCTTCCTTTAACAAAGACATAAACGAATAAAGTCAGCCCAAATAAAAGAACTAAGAAGCGCATAGTTTGCACACAAGTCTGCTAACATATTACAACTTCTATCTATATAATTAAAAATTACATGACTGAATTCTCTGATAGAATAAATACCTTCTAACCTCGGATCACCACTAGATTTTGCCTCTTGAAGAAACTTGATGATATTAGCATTGTCACCTTCTATGATAATTCCCTTATGTTTGTACATCCAATATTTGATCACCTCTTTGATC
Source organism: Dendrobium chrysotoxum (assembly GCA_019925795.1). NCBI lineage: Eukaryota > Viridiplantae > Streptophyta > Magnoliopsida > Asparagales > Orchidaceae > Dendrobium > Dendrobium chrysotoxum. The sequence goes on along the minus strand of CM034315.1, from coordinate 33,828,741 downwards.
GATTGAGTAGCTAAGAGCTCCAATGTAGATATATCCCAATGAACATAGGACTTCCCAAAAGCCAACAGAATTCTCGCTTTGTAATCACGAAATACCCCGCCAACTCCAGCTTTGTAAGACAGAAGTAATGCTGCATCAACATTAACCTTGATCCAATCAGGTGGAGTAGGATGCCAATGCAAATTTGACAGCCTAGAAGGTTAGTTAGCACCCCATATACCCGAGTTCCTACTAACACCATAAGCAGAGATAGAGGCGTAGTTCACGGCATTAGCAGCAATGGATAATGAGCTATCATCATTCCCTTTATGAATCATCTTGTTTCTCGCTTTCCATGAAAAAATCACCACATTGTAATACAAGTTGGTTGAAAAATAATTCTGCTTAGACAACTAGTTACAACATTCAGCAAATGAGATAAAAGCTGGAATAACAAATCACCATTTATTGAGATGTTGTAAAACACCCAGCAACTTTTTACACTTTACTGCAACATGCTCAATGTCTTCGGCTTCTTTACAGTTCCTAGGACACCCAATTTCCCTTTGTAATCTCCTATAAGATAAGAATTGATAAGTAGGAAGTGCATTATTGAAAATCCTCCACCAAAATACCTCCACATAAGGATTCAATTTTACCTTTTTAATCCAATTCCAGAATTGAGCTGGAGCACTTTGCTGAAATGTAGCTTCAAATGCAAGAGCAGAAATAGGCTTTCTTGATCTTTGGCATAGTAATTCCAGCCTATCTTCTCCCAGTTCAGAACATTTTTGGATTTGATAGATAAAATTCACAAGTTCAGCCCCCATGTACTTGCTAATTTCTGCCTTATTCCAGGTGTTGTCTGAAATGAAGTTTCCCACCAAAAAGTTACTCAGATCTTGTGCGATAACAAAAGTAGGCCATCTACTTAAGCTTTTGTCCAAGACCCAGGTGTCATTATATACATCAATTGACTCACTATTAGTAATACTCCATCTAATAATAGGCTTTAAAGATTTACATCCTTCAGAGATAATTTTCCAAGCAGAAGAACCACCCTTCTTCAATGAATCATCCACAAACAGGCTTCCATATTTCGGAAATATCACCTTATGAAGTAATGAATCTTCCTCTTGAACAAAATTCCAAGAAATCTTAGCTCTCAAAGGCCCTACTTTGTTAGAACAAGAATGTTGAGCTCTGCCTCACCATTTTAAAGGCAAACACATAACATTCCAATTCACATAATGAATTCCATGTCTTCCATTTGATTTATTCCAAATAAAACTTCTACAAAGCTTATCAACCTCATCAAGAACTCCTTTAGGGACCAAAGAATTGGTACAATGGAAAATAGTTTTGATAAGAAGGATTTTACCAACAAGATAAATCAGCTTTCCTCCCCAAATGTTTACCATCTTCAAGGCTTTATCAACAACAAACTAAAAATCAACACCTACTAGCCTTCTTAGAGATAATTTTACCCCAAGATAAGACATCTCCTTAACAGAGTTGTACCCCATAAACTGAGAGATAGCTTTTTTGTTTCTTCTATTTACTGATTTGCCAAAGATCATACACGACTTATTGATATTAATTTTTTGTCTAGTCCATCCACAAAATTTATCCAAAATAGACTTAATATCCTTAACTACCTTCAACTTGGCTTCTGAGAAGATAATTACATCATTTGCATACAATAAGTGCAAAATCCATGGCCCATTTGAACTCACACGAATACCAATTGATCCTCCTTTTTTCCTAAAGGCATTAGATAAAAGTTGAGAACAAAGAATGAATAAAAATGGAGACAAGGGACAACCTTGACGAAAGCCGCTCCTAGCAAAAATCCAACTAGAGAGATTGCCATTAATCAACAGAGAGAATCTTGCTTCTTGGACACACTCCAAAATAAGTTTAGAAAACTTGGATGGAAACCCAAAATAATCTAAAGCATTCACCAAAGTTGGCCATCCCAGGGAATCATAAGCCTGCTCCACGTCAATTTTGAAAGAAATAAAACCTTTGGAGGATTTTGAATACTGGAATTTATGAATAACCTCTTGTGCTACCAACACATGCTCCGACAACGATCTCCCTTTCAAGAATGCCACTTGCTCTTTAGAATTCAATTTAGGAATAATTGATGACATCTTGTTAATAAGGACCTTTGCCGCCAACTTGTAAACAATATTGCACAAGCTAATGGCCCTAAAGTTTGATGGAGCCAACAGGTTGCTCACATCAGGGATTGGAACAATAAGGTCTCTTTCTAGTTTAAATCCATATCCCCCATCTCAAAGAAATGATTAACAACATTCCAGAAGCCATTTTTGATGATGTCCCAATAGAGGCTTTAAAAAAAGAGTAGGTAACACTGTCATTGCCTGGAGAAGAGTTATTACCACTTTGCTTGATCACATCTTCCACTTCTTCAATAGAGAATGTTTTGCTCAGCATTTTCCTAACATCCTCATCTAAGCATTTCCTTGGATGAGGCCAATCTTCTAATAGACAATTCCTTTCTTTCCATTTCTACTTGAAGAAACGAACCATAACTTCTTCAATTTAATGTTGATCATCCACCATGTCTCCATTCTCATCATTAATTTTGATAATGTATTTAGAATTCCTTCTAGCAGAAGCAAAAGAATGAAAGAAGTTGGAATTACAATCACCCTCCACCATCCACTTGACCTTAGCCCATTGTCTCCACCAAGTTTCCAACCGAGCTAGAGTTGAATTGAGTTCCCCCACCTTCACTTTGAGAGCCCAGCTATCTTCCTATGAAAGCCCTCCATCATTAGGTTCTTTAACTTAAAGCTCTTTTATTTCCTTTAGTAAGAACTACTTTAATTGAAATAAACTCTTATGTTTAGCTTTGCTCCAATAAAACAATGCCTTCAAGGATTTTTTCATCTTGGAATTCAGAATTTGAGAGAAGCTACCAATAGTTTTCCTTAACCAAACTCTTCTCACCACTATAGCAGAAGCCTGGTTGGAAGCCCAAACATCTTCAAATCTGAATGCTCTCTTAAATAATGGCTGGAAATCAAGGAGTTTTAAAAGTTTTGGGTAGTGGCCTGATGCAACCCGTGCCAAGTGCCTAACCACCATTCTATGTGAAGAGTTTAAAGCAGCTGAATTCTAGAAGCATCTATGCAATCTTTCAAGGATCCGATTTGCACCGGATTTGTTATTATACCAAGTAAATCTTGGTCCAACAAACCCAACCTCATGCAAGTCATTACAAGCCAAAAAATCTTCATTTCCTTAGGTCATATGGAGAAAATAAATCTTTTCCCTCCCCTCTTGTCTTCCTTGGAAAGTAGACAATTAAAATCTCCCCCTATCACCATAGGAAAATCCTTGGAGGAAAAGAGCTCCAGCCTCTCCCAAAGTCTCCTCCTTTTATATACATCCTTACTCCCATAAATTGAAGCAATCCTCCACTTCCCTTTGTTAAGAGCCTCTAAATCACCAATAATAAATTGGAGGAGGATTCCAAAACATGACATTTTGCAATGCTAGACTTCCATACCAACAAAATGCCCCCAGACAAGCCTTTTGAAGGAACTTGGAAAAAATCCCAATCTGACCAAATTAACAAATCAACATCCCTTCTATCAATAGTTGATAATTTGGTTTCCAATAAACCGAGAAAAAAAACCCCATGATCCTTCACAACCTCCTTCAAATATAGATAAGCTTTCTTCTTCCTAGCTCCTCTATAATTCCAAAATGCTTTGGAAGACATCATTGGAAATGAGGGGATGAAATCCCCACTTTATCTTTATATTCACCATCCACTCTCCTACTCCTAGGAGCCAAGTTAATAGGACCGAACCCTTTGAGTTGCTTAGAGCCCCTTTTCTTAACATTAGAAGAACCCCCTTCTTTACAACTCAAATCAGCATTGCTCGCCTCCAAATGTATATTCAAGCTTCCTTCACCCACTCTATTAATCCCATTCAATCCACCTGGTGAAACAGCACCAACTTCCTCTAGGATAACAATTTCCCCTTCCTCAACCAACCCATCTAAAACTTTGAATTTATTTACATTAACAGAAGTAATAGAGGGTTTAATATCCATACCATCCTTAACATTCAAGGCCTATGGACCATCCAGAAATTCCTTTGTGGCACCCAAATCAGGATCATCTCTTTGGTCTCCTCCCGAAGCTAGAACTGAGTACCTAGCAGGTTCTGATAATGAACCTTCAACCACGTCATGGCCGGGTTCCATAACCCTTCCTCCCATAGATGCCTTAACATCACCAGCATTTTTTCCCTTAAAATTAGCTCCCAATATTTCAGGATTCTTTCTCACAGTGGTCTCCACAGGATGGGGATTAATTCTCCTAAAAGTGGGATTCTTAAATCCCCTTTTCCCATAGTTAACATGCACCCATGGTCCATAACCACCTTTGTCAACATTAGAATCATCCACCACAGCAACATAAGTATCTTTGGAACAATCTACCTCCGTTGGCCTTGTTAAACTTTCCACTTGTTTTGAAACAAGATCAATCTCTTTTTTATTATCCAAGCAATCCTTCTTGAAGTGTCCAATCCTTCCACAACTAAAACAAAAATTTGGGAGTCTTTCATATTCAATCTTCTGAAAGAATTTCCCATAGCTTCCCTCCACCCAAACTCCTAGAGGAAATTTAGCATCCAACTTAATACGAACACAAATCCTTCCAAACTCCCTTCTTCCCCACTGAAACATGTTTCCATCAATCATATACATCTTTTCGACCATAGATGCAATTCTGTAAATGTTTATTTCATCCCAACACTGTAGTGGTAGATTAGGCATTCTAATCCAAATAGAGGCAGTCAAGCCCCTTAAGGAGCTAGGAGAGAAGGTTAGCGACCATCTATCAATCCCAACGATATGCCCATTAACATACCATGGCCCATTAGAAAAGATAGATTCTAATGCCTCTTACTCATAAAACAAATAAAGGACCCAGTCATAACCTAGCATTGTGAGGTGAAATTAACCAAAAGGAGCCCATTATCTTCTAAGTTCAGAACTGATAACTGGAAATGGGACATTTCCACCAAAAAACTTGATCACTAATGAGTTCTAAGGTTTTTTGGAATTCTCTAATTCATTTTGAACATGAAGTTTAATGGATGAACCATCCTCCGATAAGAAATCACCAAAATTCAGATTTAGAACCTTTATGTTTTCTTTCTTGCTCCAAGAATTTTTCTGAGCACTAGTAGATGGTCTTGTAGGATTAGTAGCCAGGTCCTGAACACAGTCACCGAAATCTCTTGAATTCCAGTCCCAGACTTTAACCAGATCTGAATGAGTTTCTTCCACCAGTCTCTTAGCAATGCCTGTCACTGCATCAATTGATTGAGTCAAATTTCCCTCGTCGATTTGATTGTCTTTTGAGCTAATTCCTCCCAGCTCAACAAAATTAGAGTTCAAACCCTCAGATTCTCCATATACGGATAAGCCATTTCCTACAAAATCCCTTTTAGGGATTGGCTTTGAAGACGAAGAGGCTCTGTCATTAGCAAAAGCCTCGCATCTTAATCCTGGAAGTAACCTCGATTTGAATTGAATTTTAGCATTGTCTTCAGTTACCACATTGTTCCCCTTGCCAATGACTTCAAAATCCTTCTTAGATGACAATAATCCTCCTTCATTAATGACTAATGGCATTCTAACTTTCACCTTTGATTTTGCCCCTTGATCAAAGCCAGATCTCCCGTCACTAAACACTGATGGAGAAGAAGAGAACGCACAGACTGGAGCATGGGAGCTCCCTGAAGAGGAACACCGAACGTCAAACGGACCACCGACCATCAAAGGTCGGTGACCCTTCGCCATCATCGGACCCAACGGAAAAATTGTGAAATCAAAATTTGAAAAAAAATTACAATCCCTTCTATTTTCTCGGACTTTTTCTCTCTAGCTTCTCTCTCTCAAAAGATAGACTGAGGATGACTAAAATAGAATCAGTAAAAAAAACTTATTTTATTGATTTTTTTCCTTGGTTTTAGATTTGTTTTACTTTACTCTTATTTTGAACTCTTCCTAATCATCACATTACATCCCATAACTTTTGTGATTTTTGTTTACATTGTCTATTACCATTCATATCGTACAGTATGATATGAGAAAAATACCAAATCTTTATTCACAACACATCCAATGATCAATATCGATCAATTATTGGTGATCATACTGTATAATTTTCTCTTTATACTTTATGATCCATGTGGCAGGAATCATTGGAATAAGTGAATTCAGGTGGTATGATAATTAATACCACATCAGACAGTACGATCCACCTGTTCATCCTGTGAGAACTCAAAAGTCAATAATCGTATTGGCTGACTCCTCGGGATGATCTCCCTATCTCTAATCATCCAGTATAATTTTTGATCGTACTGTATGATAAGACCACCTTTTTTAACCAATCATCTGGATAAATTAATTACACTAGATCATATAGTAAGATCTTAAATTCATACTGTACGATCAGACCGATTCTATTTAAACAACAAGAATTCTTTCAATTTCTTCACACCATTCCAATCGTCTAATCCTTCACTTCCTTCTTGAACTCCCTTTTCTTGTAATGGTTGTTGGAAAACATTCTCGAGCACTAGCGGGTTGTTCCTCTAGATGAACTATCGGTCCTAGATTCACCGATGCTGCTGATAAAGAAGCCTATCAGTGGTACAAAACTATTGGAATTACCCCATCTAGAATTGTCATTCAAGAGATTCTGAACTTTCAGGTACTCAATCTTTTTTCCCACATAACCCTTGGTTTCATCCTCACCCTAGACTTTCTATTTCACTCTGAACATTTTTTTGAATTCTTCATAAGCCTTTGCATTAATAATGAGGTAACTGCCTTATAATCCTATATTAATAGAAGGCGTGTATAAATCACTTACCAAGACTTTCATGAATTTCTTCACCTTTCCACTTTTGGAGACAATATTTATATTTTAGCCTTAAATCCTAACTATAATTGGACCCATGCCAATATCATCCTTAGGGAGTCTAATGTTAAATGTCATATCATACATGTCAATCAATTAGTCTAGGATGCCCAAATCATTCAGCATATCCTTCGCAACTCAATCTTTCCTTAAGCTGGGGATCAAATTAACATTACCCCTATTCTCTCACTTACCACCTACTACATCATGGCCTAAATGGACTTTAATTTAGCTGACCTTATAATTCGATATCTTGACAATCTAACCTGCATCAAAGATCCTAAACATAAAAGAAAGTCTATTCTTACCTTAGGACATCTCATTGCCTATGTCCTAGAAAGTAAAAACAACCTCTTGTATCCTGTACCACTTGATCACCTCCCAGTATTCTATTCCAATAACTCATTCCACATCCTTCATAGTGCTCGTCACCACCATATATGATATACTGACCTTGAACAAGATGAGGGATTGGGAGAACCACCTCAGGCACTAACCCTTATGCGCCAGCAGTCTCAGCTAGATTAGCTGGTTCAAAGATTGATCAGTGGGAGGCTAGATTTGATAACTACGTAGCTGTGTAGCAGCAACAGCATTAAAATGATCTAGCTTGTTTTGAAAGCTACGTAGCACAATAATAGAAACAGTACGATAATGACATGGCTTGATTTGGGGAGTAATTTTCTTCTATCCACCGCTTCTTCCAACCACCACCACCACCTCCTCCACCTGATCATGATTCTTCCTTTTTCCAGTTTGCTCTATATTTTTTTGTTCTTGTGTTTGTACTGTTCTTTACTTCTATTCTTTGTGATCTTTTTTTTTCTTCTCCTTTATGTCTTTTTCTTTTTAATTTTTTTCTCCTTCTTTTTGTAATGGAAAAAGGGGGAGTAGTAGTTTATTATTTATTGTTAATTATTTGAATATTTTATTTTAATGAGGTTTATTTCCTATTTGGTGTTTACTGTTATATATTTCTTTAAAAAATATGTATATACATACATACATACATACATACATATATATATATATATATATATATATATATATATATATATATATATATATATATATATATATTAAAATTAAACTCTCCTTATTTTCAAAATTTCATATTCTAAGGGGGAGTTTCAGAGAATGTTAAAGGTCTTTGAATATCTTTAACAACAATGTCTGCCATCATAAAAAAGGGGGAGATTATTGCAAATCTGGGCCTAAGCATAATTATTTTCATGATAACAAACATTATTGTTCTCTTGCTACTATTTATCACACATCTTTGTTGTTGCCTTGCTCACTAATACTTAGGTCCACTATTCACTTGTAACTTCAATCAGCTCAAGATTGGGTAGACTAGGGTTGAGTTAGATTGTAATTTAAATTTCAATATACTTTAACCTTTTTTGAGTCAAGTCATGTATATGGTGGATACTAAGCTAAGTAACCTTGTATACACACACTTAAGGGAGTGAGTTGGTGAGTTAGAAAAACTTCTATTTTTTTGAACTAATCATACAATACGATTTATATCGTATTGGACAATCAGTTAAAACATAAAACCCTAACTAGGGTGCCCTGTATTAATTGAGATTGATTAACCAAATCATACAAGACGATCAAAATTGTACAAGATAATAAGGTATAATTATGAAGTTTAGCTGCCAATCAGAATTTAGGCAATTTTGTAATATTCAAATTTTACTCTAATCATATTGATATGCATTGTATTGGATGATTTGTGACAATCATGGCTAAATTGATCCTTTGATTAGGTTTTTAATTATGGTTAAATTATACAATCAGATCATACAGGATGATCGGAGATAGTCGTACTGTACGAACCAATTCCTACATGGGATGATAATTAAATGCCACCCATCACCTAAGATGAAAAACCATAATTTTTTACTAATCATATAGGATGATCCCCAATCTTTATACAGTATGAAGTGATCGCTGCATGGGTTGATATTTAATTGCCAGCTACCATATTGAACAATCGTACAAGATGATCGTAGGATAGTACAGGATGATAAGTAAAATCTATTGAACTAATCATCCATACCAATACAGTTTATACTGGCTGAAAGTGCTATTTTAAACAAATTATACAGGATGATCTCGGATCGTATTGGATGATCAGAAGTGCCATATTAAAAATTAGGACGTCTTTAGAGGCTCTCTATTTTGCACTCATATTATCTTGTAAGAAAATCTTTTGCTGTTAAATTACTGGAGAGGGAGCCTAGAGGGAGAGTTGAGGAGAGCTTGGGAAAAAGTTATGGAGAGTTCTTCTGAGGGGGAGTTATGAGAGCTTCACAAGGTTACTCTAAGCAAAGTTCCTTCCAATCTTCTTTAAGTCTTTGCTTTGATTCTTAGGTGGCTCTGAAGAGACATTCTTCAGCACTTAATCATGGTTCTCTGCCAACTCTAGGAGTGAGTAAAAGGATTTATGGTTTTGTGCCATCTCTAGGAGGGAGAAAAAGGATTTCAGGTTCTCTGCCTTCACCAGGAGGGTGAAAAAGATTTAAGGTACTCTTTCGCACCAGGTTGGTGGAAGAGATTTTGTAAGAGCTTCTCTACCTAATTGTAGGGGCTAAAGGAGAGACACTAAAAGGTTTAGTGTAATTCCTGGAGCGGAGGCCTCTGGGGAGTGGACATAGGTCATATTTGACATAACCACTATAAAATCTGGTGTATTCAATCTTTTACTTTTATGCATTTTAATTTCCACAATTTTCTATAATTTATTGTGTGGTTGAAAACTCTAATTTTATTGTTATTGTGAAATTGATCTGCTTCCACATCAAGAGATTTTATTTTTATTAAAGAATTTTTAAATTACCAATTCAGCCCCCCCTAGATCTTAGTGGTTTTTCAACGTTCATGAACTTTTATTTAGAACCTAGGTGGGAAGGTGATGCAATTGATAGTGAACTTGGGTTGGGAGCTTTTGTTTGAGGAACCCCATACTGCTATAGTCAATGTGGTAAGAGAATATTTTGTAAATAGGAAGGAGGAGATGAATAATACGTATTATGTTAGAGGTAAGTGGGTACCATTTGACCCTATAATAATTAATCATCTCTATAAGCTAAAGGCTTTGAATTTGATGAGTATACCCCTCTCAGTCTAGTCTCTATAAATCTTAATGAGATTCTAAGAGTTCTATGTGAGCTTCATAGTGGGGTTGTGTGGAAAAACAGGGAGAACAACATTATTAATTTTCCTTGAATCTTGCTTAACCCAACGTGCTACAGATTGGCACTATTTTTATTTTTCTTATCTTTTGCCAAACAAAAATATTAGTGAAGTAACCAATGACGTTGATATGCTTAATTGTACTATTTAAGTTGGTCACACTATATATGTGGGAATACTAATTTACTTATCATTAAACTACACCATCACGGGCGCTAGTTTTATGGGCATGGGCCATTATTCTCTTATTTATACTTTGTGTGTTAATGGTAGTGTGAAGTGAAATCTTAACGAAGAACCACTTATTCCCTGTTCATCCCTCACATAAAAAAAGAGCTTTAAAAGAGTAGGTGTAGAGGAGGAAGGTCTCAGTGAGCCCAAGCGGACCCGTAGGCCAAACTGCAATAGTAATAGGAGTTCTAGGACTCCTAAATCTTAATTAAGCAAGTGGCTGAGTTGAGGGAGTAGATGGAGGGTATAAGTGAGTTTTATGAGGAGAGTAGGGGAATAAAAAGCTCATTACTCAGGTATGCAGAAAAAACATTATCACTATATAACAGAATTTAATGAGGCTTTAGTGTGGATATTTAGGAGGAGCCCTTTTATGGAGAATTCAAACCAACTGCATTTCCCTACTGCTCCAGAATACCAATCATTTGTTTGGACCCGACTTAATGATGATGATTATAAGGAGGGGAAAATTATGATTTAGAGTGATAGTCTATTATTTTCTTGGTGTGGTTGTTCCTGGCAAGCTTAAGAGAGAGATAGAGAGAGAGAGACAGAGGAGAGTTTTGTTGTTGCTACTTTTTTTTGTAGCATATTATTCTTTTATTTCTTTTTTCATTCTTTTTCTTGGGGTGATCCCCATGATGTTGTGATCATGATATCGTGCTAGTGATGTATTATAGCATGAGTGCCATTATTATTATTTAATGAGAATAGATGTTGTAGATCTTTGATGGAGATGGATAAGGAGAATAGTGCTTCATGCATTTGTTATCTAGTGTTTATCCTTAATAATCGTATTGCTGCACCTTTGATCTTATTATCATTAAATGAAATGACATATTTATTTTATGTTCAATTTTTTTAATTTTTTTCTTGTGCAATTTGTTCATTTTGTATCATTTACATTTGACTATAATTTTCTCATGCTTGACTATTGAGTATTGTTCTCTACATAGTGCTTACACTTTGATTGCTTATTTAGCCAAAATAAAAATAGTAATAAAGAATAATGTAAATTTAAGATGATAATTAAACCTTAGATGATAGTTTGAATGAGAAATGCATAATAATTCACAATTTAAAAGGCTTAATAATTAGCTAACATTGATCACTTAAGTATTTAACTTGTATTGAATTTAGAAACAATACACTAATTAACAGACCGCTAAGTTGATGAACGAGTAATTGAGTTTAGGGAAAAGAAGTGGTTAGCTTAAATTAGGAAGATCATAATAAACTTAAATATTGAATTAGTGATCTTATTAAATTCTTACATTAAATCAATTAGGGTTGTAAGAGGATGAAAGTGAAGCTGATATTCAAAATCATTAAATATGAAAAATAAAAATTCATAAGAGGAAATTTGAAAAAGGAAAAAGATGCATACTTTCAGAAATTGGTATTTGTTAGGCTCAAGTCCATAAGCATCCTAATAGTTAAATCAAATAGAACAAGGTAAGTGAACTAATACATATGATAGTGCATTGATGAACTTTTAATTTAATTATAGGCATAACAGATTCCTAAATAATATATTATTTATTTGTGAAATTAGAAGTGAATTTTACACCTACACTAATAATGGATAGATTTAATACAAGCTATAGCAAAGATGACTGATTGGAATAATTCTTATGACCTTTCAAATTAGAATTATAACTTTGATCATTCCAAAAATACTTCTAGACTATGATATATTATCTTATATTTTTATAATTTTAAATTATAAAGTTTTACTTTGGTTTTTAAGTTAATCAATGGGTAATTTCGCTATTGCTTGAGGACAAGCAAGATTTTAGACTAGCGGAATTTGTTAAGTGTAAATTATGTACTATTTATTGTGTTAAAATTCAATGAAAACTTTTTATTTTAGTTATATTTCTATAGAAAATGGTTGTGAGAAGAAAAAAATTCACATGTTTTGAATGAGTGACGCAGCTCCCACAGATTATGTGCCGCAACATTGCCATATACGACACCCTAGTGCCTAGTTTTGACATTGTAGTGCCAGGTGCTCTAGAATTTAAGGAAAATTAGAACTATGATGGATCCATAGTTAGCACCATAGTGCCAAAAATCAACACCGCAGCCCTTCAATCCTAAGAAATTAAATGCCAGAGTGTTAAGTTTTATGATGCCATAGTGCTGGATTGTACTTTGAAGCACCAAAATGGAGTACTTTTATAGCATTGTGATGGAGTTGTTGCAAAAAAAAAAAAGTAAGGAGCCATGCTGACTCAGCCAAAAGACACATTGGTTCAACCATTGTCCGCGTTTGGTCAGCACAGTCTCATAGCCGAGCATGCCTGTGGAAGAATTTTCATTCATGCGACAATAGATTTACTTTAAACTATATTTAGGTTTCTTTAGTCAAATCTACATAGATTGACATTATAGCATCCCGAAGGATACACTAATGTCTTACTATTAATTTGAGAAGAGAAACCTTTAATTTATTTTCATGACCAAACATAGCATAGTGAATATTCAACTCACCCTGGAGGATAAAAGGAATATTATCCTATTATTTCAATAATGAAATTAAATCAAGTAATATTTCTTCATAATCAAAATGGTATAGGGAATATTCAATTCAACCCTAAGGATAAAAGGAATATTTACTTATAATTTTAATCATGAAAGTATATTAATGAATTTATTTTCAAAATCAAACAATTTAAGGAATATTCAATTAATCTTTAAGAATAATTAAAATATTCACTTATTATTTATTCATAAAATTAAATTCATCTATTTATTTACATCATCAAATATATAAAGAATATGCCAATTTCAACTAATGATAAAAAAATATTCACTTATCTTTTTATTATGAAATTAAACAAATATTTAAAGCTTAGGTTTGCATCCACAAAATTTTGCTTATCTTAGAAAGAAACTTTTTTTTGGATAAAATGCAAATTTCATTAAAAATAAAAAAGGAGACCCTAATACAAACTACTAAGTGATAGAAATACTATCACAATCCTCCTTTAACAAAGAAAGAAAAGCAGGAGGAACCTTATTACAACTTAAATCATCCCAATAAAAATCACCAACTAAAGCAAAGTTAGCACAATAATCGGCTAACTTATTACAATTTCTATAAGTAAAATGAAAAAAAAAAAACCAAAATCTTTTAAAAAAGATAAGTCCTCCACGACTTCATTATTTATATCCCAAGAAGCTTTACCAACCGAACCCTGTAGATACTTAATGATATTATAATTATCTCCCTCAATTATAATACCTTTAGTTTCCGTTATCCACTCTTGGATTATCTTCTTCAAAGAACGAAATGACAAAACTTCCAAATAGCCACTATCCCAATGAATACATTTGAACCCAAAAGCAATTAAGAGTCTTCTCTTGTGATCTCAAAAAACCCGGCCGATACCAGCTTCATTAGATTTTAATAAAGTAGCATCAATGTTGACTTTAATCAATTTGGGAGGAGGAGGGTACCAAGAATGAGAAAACAGCTAAAGCTGATTAACACCCTAGTGATCAATAAAAGATTAAATTTCAAAAAAATTGAAGCATGACTAATAGCATTTGATGCAATGAAACCCCAACCAAGCTCTTGACCACCATACTTTACACTGTTTCTACTTTTCCAAGAAAAGAAAAACCAACGAACTGTAAAGATTTCCAATTAACTGATTACCATCAGATAGCTTCTCCAAGCTCCTTTTACACTCCAAAATAGAGGAAAACATCGAAACAGAAAAACACCATTTATTAAGCAACATAATTGCATGGTTAAGTTTGGAACAGTTAACCACAACATGCTCTAAATTTTCCACTGCAATGCAACCTCTTGGACAAGAGTTATAATTCAACAATCTTCTATATAATAAGAAATAATTAGTAGGAATTGCATTATTAAAATTCCGCGACCAAAAGCATTCCACCCGAGGAGAAAGTTTTAACTTTTTCATCCACCTCCAATAATCCACAATATCCAAATTGGTTGTTACCATTTAGAAGCCATAGAAGCTATAGTTTTATCAAAAAAATTGTTGGTATGCTCCAGTTGATCATTCAAAGAATCTAGAAGGATTTGAATCTATAATATAATATCAACTAAACACCTTCCAAAATATTTCTGTAGTTCTGCATAGTTCCAATCACCATCAGTAATAAACTTCAAAAGAGGAGGAAAATCACTATCCACAACAGCTATAAAAGTAGGCCATCTATCAAAACTTCTATCTAAAACCCATACATCTTTTAAGATATTAATAGCGTAACCTGATGCTACCTTCCATCTCACTATTGGTCGAAGAGCTTTTACTCCACTAACAATGATTTTCCAAGTGATTGAGCTATTTCTCCAACAATCAACATGCCAAATATTGCCATACTTAGCACTCAATGACTTATTTAAGATAGAATCAGGTTTAATGTAGAAATTCCATGCAAATTTAGCTCTCAAATGACCAACAATAGAACCAGTCGAATGACGTCCACGTCCTCTAGAAATTAATGGTTTACAAAGATTATTCCATGCCACATAATGTAAACCACGATTGCTGCCTTGATTATTCCATATAAAATCCCTACATATCTTATCAAAATCTTTCAAAATGCTCAAAGGAACAGTGGAATGAGTTGCAAATAAAACTAGAATGGAGAGAATAACCGATTTAATCAAGACCATTCCTCTAGCTAAATAAACCAGCCTGTTATCCCACACATTCATCTTGCAAGCAGATTTTTCCAGCAGATTTAGAAAATCTGAAGAAACCAACCTCCTCAAAGCCATTTTAATACCCAAAAAATTTAGCTCCTTTGCCTCGTTAAATCTCAACAAGCTTAATAAGATTCTTCTCTTGATACGGCTGACAGACTTCCCAAAAATAATGCAAGATTTTTAAATATTAACTATTTGCCCTGTCCACTTATAATACTCAGAAATAATTCTTTTAATCTTCTTCAAATACCTGAACTTAGCTTAAGAAAACATAAGTATATCATCAGCATACAACAAATAGGTGATCTTTGGCGTAGTAGGAGCAGTTTTGATACCCAAATCCCTTCCTTTGTGAATAAAAGCATTAGATAAGAGTTAAGAACATAGTATAAACAAGTATGGAGATAACAAATAACCTTGTCTAAAACCACTTTTGGCTTCAATCTACTTAGAATTATTTCCATTAATAAGAATAGAAAATTTAGGATCAACCACGCACTCCATCAAAAGATTAGAAAAATAAAATCGAAATCCAAAATACTCCAAAACCTGCCTTAAAGTAGGCCAAGCCATACTATCATAAACATGCTCCATATCAATTTTAATCGCCACCAATCCTTTTTTTGACTTTGAATATCTAAATTATTGAAAAGTCCTTGAACATGGTGAATATGATCCGACAAAGTTCTTGCCTTTATAAAATCCCCTTGAACATCCGAAACAAGTTTATGTATAACCTTTAGCAGTCTATTTAATAAAACCTTGGCCATAATTTTATATATAGACAAGTACAAACTGATTGGATGAAAATAAGAAGGAAGAAGTAGATTTTTTTACTTTAGGAATAAGAACAACAAGAGTCTCCTTCCACTTAGAACACATTTTTCCAGAAGATAAAAGCTGAAGGATTGCAAGCCAAACATCTTGACTTATAACATTCTAATAAGCTTTTAGAAACGAATAAGCAATACCATCAGAACCTGGAGAAATATTATTGCTAAGGATTTTAACCACACTTTCCACTTCTTCAAATGAGAAATCAGCATCCATAAGCTTATAGTCTTCCTGACTTAATTTAATCAGGGACGGTGGCCAACCTCTCAGATTATAATTTCTATACCTCCATTTGTTGCTAAAGAAATTAAAGAACATATCTTCAATATCTGCCTGAACATTAACAAGATATCCTTCATCATTTTTCACTTGGTTAATAAAATACCATTTCTCCTACCATTAGCCAAAGCATGGAAGAACTTTGATTTCATGTCACCTTCTTCTAACCACTTCACCTTTGCCCTTTTCCTCATCCAAGTGTTCTACCAAGCAAGTGTGACATTTAATTCATTAACCTTGGATCTGAGTAATAGAAGCTTATCATTAGGTAACCCACCATCATTTGCTTCCTCCAACTAAAGATAAACAACATCCTTTTTAAGCTTTTCCTTCAATTCCAATAAATCTTGCATTTTGGCTTTACTCCAAAAATATAAGGATCTCAAAACTCTTTTAAATTTCCTGTAAAGAACATCCATAGGATCGCCAATAGTAATTCTACTCCAAGACTTATGCACCAATGCCACTGAAGCTAGGTAAGACACCTAAACATCCTCGAACCTCAGAAATTTATTTTTATGAGAACCCGAGTGAAAAATTCTCAAGAAAATTGGGCAGTGATCGGAAGCTACCCTTGCCAAATGCCTCGTAGTTGCTTGCTGAATCAATTCTAAAGCCTTTGAGTTCAATAAACATCTATCAAGCCTTTCTAAAATGTGTGCACTTCCATCTTTGTTATTGCACCAAGTAAAATTTGGTCCAACCAACCCCACTTCATGGTAATCATTATTATTCATAAATGATTTCATCTCTTGAGGACCATGAGAAAATTTAAACTTCTTCCCTCCCTTTTTATCATCTTGGGATAAGATACAGTTGAAATCACCTCCTACCACTGAAGGAAGGCTCAAGCTAGAGTGTTATTCCAAACATTCCCATAATTTCCTCTTATTATACAAATCTCTACTACCATAGACAGAAAAAACCAACCAAGTACCTTTATTAAAATCTTTAATTCCCCAATAACACATTGAGAAGAAGCTTTCAACATTGAAATAGAGGCCAAATCAGATCTCCACAAAATCATAATTCACCCAGACAAGCCATCAGAAGGATAAAGAAAGAAGTCCCAATACTTTCCTATAAATTTACAAAACTCCCATTTACCAATAGAGGAAACCTTCATTTCAATAATACCAATAAATAAAACATCCCAGCCTTTTACAACTTCTTTCAAATAGAGAGAGGTTTCTTTTTTATTTTCCCCTCTACATTTACAAAAAGCTAAGGAACTCATTTAACCACTGAGGGGGAAGGACCCCCACTCCTTTTATTTAACACTTCAAACTTTCTATTCCTTGAGGATAAGTTCAAAGGACCAAGAGACCTAAGCTCCTTCAGAAGTTTCGGTTCATAATTTTTTGAACTAGAATTTAACAACCCATTTACAATATCTGCCTTGGTGCCAACATCACTTCCCTTACCAACAGAAGCTTCCTTCATAATATCATTTATAGCTGTAGGTTTCACCAACTCACCTTCCTCTATTTCTTCTATTTTCGAATTAACCAACCAAGATTCAGCCAAATTTTCCTCATGCTCATAATAAGATTCCAAAATTTTGAACATGTTATCTTCAGTACTAATAGAAGAGGATAGAGCCTTACCTCTTCTAGCAGAGTTTCCATGATCACTAGCAGGTTTCTCCAGATCATCAACTTCTTCCATAACTATTTGATTAGCACTAATTTTTCCTGTTACAACTGGGAAATCACCTTCATGAATAACAACTTCCTGAACATCAGAGATCACCCTTTGATCTTCCAGCTGGGAAATACTTGAAACTTTAGTTTGAACAGGAACTGCTTTAGGAACATAAATCTTTTTCTTAGATACCATAGTAAAATTTCTTCTCCTTCTATAATTAACATGGACCCAAGGGACATATGATGAGCCATCATTTGAGTCCATTGTCATTTGAGCTTTCTCCATTGGCAAAGAATTTCCAGAGTCATTCTCATGAATGATTGTCATTATAGGAATTTTATCAACACCTATCGAGTCCTCCATTTTACAAGCATTATCCAAATGACCAATCTTTCCACATTTATAGCAAAATGAGGATATTTTTCATACTCCACCTTTTGAAAAAATAATCCATCCAAACTCCCAACGAAAGTTGCTTGTCTAATTCCACACGAACACATACTCTAGCGATCTCTCTTCTACCCCATTGAAACATATTACTCTCTAACATGAGAGGATTACCAATCAAATAATCAATTCTAGACATATTAGAAAGAAACTAAGATAGTATTTATTTTATTCTGGATTCTAGACTCTTTATAGAGGCTAGCCACTATAGTTAATTTCATCTCCTAATAGAATACTCCTGACTAAAGTGAAGATTAAGAATTTTCAAATACATATTGATGTAAAGAAATGATTAGGCTAATAAGATTTCATTATACAATATTCAAATTATAAATTTTATAGTTGCATTTAAAATTTAGATTTAAACTTTAGATTTTGAAATAAAAGAATTGAAAAAGAATGTGTAGAGACTAAGGGGATGTATACAATCTGGGCTTACCCTTGCCAAGAGTGAGCTTCCAACTAACATTCCTAAACACAATCAATCGCCACATGAATGCAAGATTAGATAGGCTTTATCCTATGATTCAAGGAATTATAGTTTAGAAAACTTTATAATCCGGACTTTAGAATATGTATATGATCATGTAATAAAATAATAAATGAATAATAATTTAAATAATAGAAATTTTATTCATTTATAATTTTAGAGTACAACCTAGGGATTGCTATATAGAAAAGGTGGTCAAGCCCAACCAACAATAAGCTTAGATTTCTACTCCTACATAAAGTAGATTTGAATATAATTGTTTTTTTATTCTTCAATCTTTTAAATGTTTAATCTTCTATAGTATTCCAAAACATAATGATATTCAAAAGAAGAAGAATCATTTCCCTTTGGAACACACACACCCATATATATATATAATCATCTTTAATCTTTTACAACTCTTGACACTTTACAACTTGATCTAACTATACAAAGATTAAAAATATTTATATCATTACTTTTGATATTTTCTCTTACATTTACATCATTAACTAGGTATATTCTACTTTGTAGGAATATAAAAGAGAAGTTATATAAAATTTCACATATGAAATGGTGAAGAGTGAGTAGTTATATATGCATAAATTTAAAATAAAATAAAATTGCACGACTCTGAATTTTCACTATGATCTTTAGTGTACTAACAAAAAGAAAATATAACATTCAAAGTATAGAAAGTAAACACACAAGTATGTGTAACCTCCAGGCAATGCACTCCAAGCAAACCAAGCTAAATCACCAACTTTGCCTAGATTAGAGTTGGTTATCCTAGCAAATCATCTGAGTGTGTATAGAAGGCTTCATGGCTTGGATAGATCCTATGTTTTATTAGTTTAAAAATATATATAATTGATTTAATTTTTTTAAGGTCTTTAAGGGTGATTTGAATTTGAGTATTTAAAGATTGACATCTCCTATCTGGGTGAGGATGCCGCCTTTGCTAGTTCACTATTGGGATGAGATTAATGTAGCAAGAATTGCTTCTTTAATTGGAACACCTTTGTTGATAGATGGTAATATGTTCCAGTGGGGAAGAATAGAGTTTGCAAGGGTTTGTATACGTGTAGCAATAGACAATAAACTTCCTGTGGGTGTTTGGGTGGAAGGAAGGGATGGCTATTTTTTCAAAAACTGGAGTATGAAAAGATTTCAACATTTGTTTGAAGTGTGGGAAAATTTGTCATATGATCAATGAGTGTATTTCGGAGAAAAATTCAGTTTCTAATGAAAGTTTGGTGAATTAAACTTCAGAAAATGTTAATGTTGAGAAGTCTGAGCCGATGGTAGGTAATAAATAATCTATGTATGGTCCTTGGATACATGTTAAATATGGAAGAAGAAGTAAATTTTCTTGAAATTTCAGAGGTGTTCATAAGAAAATTGTTCCTGTGTATTTCAAGAAAGTTCAGCAAAGAGTTATGAGTGGAATTGGGTTAGAATGCAAGATAGCGCTGTGGAATTTACTGAAGCCTTACTAGTGATTAATGTGGAAGAACAAATAATTGCAGAACAATTAAATGAAGATGATGTTAAAGATTTGATGTGTGTTGATTCAGTTCGTGAGAAATCAAAAGATATATTGATGGAGAATCTTAACCAAGCTATCGTTGGTAAGGATTTGTTAACTCTTAATCTGGCTATTCCAACAGATGGGAATATGTTTAAGCTATTAGACACAGATAATGTTGATGAGAGTATGAAGACTAAGATGGATCTTATTGATTCTACTATGAATGAAATAGAAGATGGGCAATTGGTTGATGAAGGGAAGGGATATGTTGATCCACCTAATAAGGTGGAGGGGGTCACTTCGAATGTGGCCAAGTTTAAACTACAAAAAGAACTTAGATCGTTGGGTAATGTCAGCTTGCTTTCTCGTAGTAGAAAGAGTGACTTAGTGAAGAAGAAGGTTAGTGTGACTAATCCCACTTTAAACCTTAAATGACTTCCATTATTTTTTTGGAATTGTAGGGGGGCTAGCAAAAGTGAAGCCTCTTGATACTTCATGGAGATTGTGAAGGATTACGATTCTCTTTTTGTTGGCCTTGTTGAAACTAAAATTTCTTCTATAAATACTTTTGAATTCAAGAGATTTATTGGAGATAAGTGGGATTTTTTCCTTTTTCTGCAAATGGGTTATCTTGTGGTATCATGGTTAGTTGGAGGTCAGATATTGCAACCTTTCCAGTTATTGAAGCATCTTCTCAAGTAGTTGTGGGTGAACTTAATTTTGCTAATAGAGTTGTGTGGTTGGTAGCCACGATTTATGGGAGTAGGGATTGTTACAAAAGAAGAAACTTGTGGAGTAGCTTAGAGTCACTTTTTGGTAGAAAAATTGCAACGGTGGTAGGAGGTGACTTCAATTGTATTTTGTTCCAAGATCATAAGAGAGGAGGTAAGAAGTTTGTTCTTTCCCAAAGGCCTCAAAATATGTACTCTTTTATGAGAAATTGTGATTTTCATGAGGTAGGAATTGTTGGTCCAAAATACACTTGGTGTAACAATAAGTGTGGTGGAGCTAGAATTTTTGAAAGATTGGATCGGTGTATCCTCAACTTTGCTGCATTAAGTTATTTGAAGTTGGCGGTTGTGAGACATTTGGCTAGAGTGGCTTCAGACCTTTGCACTATTATGCTTAAAATCTTCTCTTCTAGATTTTAGAGGAGAAGAATGGTGATGTTTGAAGATGTATGGGCAACATATCCTGCTTCTTATTCAACTATTTTTCATTCTTAGAAAAAACTAGTTTAGGGTGATGCTGTGGAAATTTTGAATAAAAAGTTTAGAAGATCATTAAAGGCTTTATTCTTTTGGAGTAAAGCTAAACAAAAAAAACTTGTATGAGCTAAAAGAAAATCTTAAAAAGGAGATTTTGGAATTGCAAGAAGAAGAAGCCACTGATGGAGGACTTTCGGACTAGAGAATGTTCATGTTGAAATCCAAGGTCAATAAACTCAATTCTAGCCTTGATCAGCTTAGTACCTGGAGGAAACAGAGAGCAAAAGTGTAATGGGTGGAGGATGGTGACTCTAATTCAAAGTTCGTTCATGCTTATGTAACAGCTAGAAGAAATGGAAATTGGATCAATCAAGTGAGAGATAGCTGTGGTTTGTTGAATGAAGACCAAGGTAGTATGGAAGAAATCTTCTTGGATTTTTTTTAAAAACAAATGGAGGGAATGTAAATGCATTCTGAGAGGATGGTTGTCTTCTTCGAGAAGGCTTGATGATGGTGATAGAATAATGCTAGACAGAGGATTCTCTAATGATGAACTAGAGATCATTGTTAAATAGCTGGAGGCTAAGAAATCACCAGGTAATCATGGGGTAACTTATTCATTTATTAAATCTTTTTGGTCTTTTATTAAAGATGATGTTTGGATGGCTATTAGTTCTTTCTTCAATTCTGGTATTTTCTGCCCTATGTGGAAGGAGACTAATGTGGTGTTGATTCTAAAGGTGAAAAATCCTTTAATGCCTTCTAATTATCATCCTATAGGCCTATGTAAATCTATTTATAAGATTGTGGCAAGAATGTTGTTAAATAGGATGAGTTATTTGTTCCCAAAAATTATTTTTGAAGTTCAATATGTCTGATCAAATCTTACTTGCCGAAGAATTATTTAATAAATTTAGATATTCTAAATAAAAAAGGGGTTGATGGCAATTAAAATTGATATGGAGGAAGCGTATGATAGCATCGGATGGTCTACTCTTAATCAAGTGCCTAATTGTTTAAGATTTCAAAGGAAATTCTCTAATCTTATAATGGAGTGTGTGGTGGATCCAAAATTATCTATCATAATCAATGGTATTAATTCTGAGTGGATTGAGGCAAGAAGTGGGTTT
The DNA here is from genome assembly GCA_019925795.1 of Dendrobium chrysotoxum. Taxonomy (NCBI): domain Eukaryota; kingdom Viridiplantae; phylum Streptophyta; class Magnoliopsida; order Asparagales; family Orchidaceae; genus Dendrobium; species Dendrobium chrysotoxum. Next base: position 33,806,104 of record CM034315.1, on the reverse strand, counting down.
AGGCAAGGATGTCCATTACCCCTTACCTTTTTATCATGTGCTCGCAATTGTTAACTGATGTGTTTGCTCAAAGAGGTAGGATTGTTGGTATTAAGGCAGCTCCGAATGCTTCTAAGATCTCTCACTTACTATATGTTGATGATATAGTTATTTTTTCTTAGGCCAATCACAAGAGCATGAATAAAGTAAAGTACATTCTTAATGATTATTTTAGATGGACTGGACAGAAGATTAATTTGCTAAAATCTTCAATTCTGTTTGGGAAATTGATTAGACGAAGGAAAATGAGAACTCTCTCAAGGATGATGGGTCTTAAGGTGGAAAGTGAAATTGATTATTTGGGAGTTAAAATTGGGTTAAGAAGACTGGTTTTTTCAGATTTTCAAAATCTGATAGAAAAAGCTACTATTAGATTGAATGTTTGGGGAAACAAGTTTATTTCTCTTGCTGGACAATTACTTCTTCTTAACTCTTCTATTCTTTCTCTTCCTATCTTTCTATCAACTCATTCCTTAGTTCCTTTGGGGGTTTTGAATGACTTTGATAAGATGTGTAGGAGTTTTTTTATGGCAAAAGAATGATGGTAGTTATGGCCTACATTATGTTGCATGGGATGTTTTGTGTAAGCCAAAGAAGAAAGGTGGTCGTGGTGTGTAGTCAGTTGTGGAGAAGGTTGGCTCTTTGAGGGCCAAATTTGCTTGGATCTTCATTTCAAATCATAACTCTCTTCTCAATAGAACATTGGTATCTAATTATGGGTATGATGTGTGGAATGCTGAAAGTAAGAGTTATTCTTCATCTACATAGAAGATTATTGTGAACGGAACAAAGTTTCTTCATTCAATTATTATATGGAAGGTATCTACCAGTGTTGAAGTTAATACTATTATAGATACATGGATTTTGGATAAAAGTATAGAGAAATGGCCTACTTTTGTGTCAAATATAACTCAAGAAATGGAATATATTTCGGCTTTTATCATTGATGGAGAATGGAATGTATGTAAGCTGAAGCAATTTTTTGGCCAGCATTTGGTGGAGATTATTCTATCTGTACCTATTCATTCAGATGTTAATAAAGATTAATTAGAGCTGTTATTCAAGTGTTTAGGTAAATCCATTTTGGCGTTAGCCTTCGAGAGATCGTATGAAGACAACAGGGAAGATGATTATTAGAGCTGGATGAAGAAATTGAAACTAAGGCCTCGTATTGAATTATTTTGGTGGCGTTTAAATATGAATGCTATCCCATCAAACTTTTTCATTGAATATAGGAGATTAACTGAGTTTGATGGATTCCAGAGAGGTTGTGAACCTGTTGAAGATTCAGAACATGTTACAGTTAATTATGTTAAGCTCTATCAAGTGTTTAAATATCTTGCTAAATGGGGATTTTCTATTCATGGTGTTAGTTCTCTTGCAGATTGTAATTAATTCTTACAGCATCTTACAAATTCTAAACCTTTTTATGGTTTCCTCAGTGGTTTTTTTTTTTGGAAAAGCAGAAATAAGATTATTCATGGTGGTTCAAATGAAAGCTCCGCCTACATGGCAGCAAACTCTATTAGTCATGTAGTTGTTTCTTTTTGTTCTAATCCGATTTGGGAGAACTGGGATGCTAATCAGTTGTCTAAGTTGTATCAACCTTCTTGGTGTCCTCCACCTCCTGGATGGATCAAGGTTAATGTGGATGCTTCATTGCTAAGTACAAATAAAGCTAGTAAAGGTGGAATTTTAAGAGATTGTAAAGGAAGGTTCTTATGTGCTTTTGGATTCAATCTCCTTCATTGGGATTGTTCGCAAGTTGAGCTTTTATCAGTTCTTTCTTTGAAAAAATTTATTCAAGATTGGATGTTTGATGCTAAAGGTATTATTATAGAATGCGATAAGTATAATGTTATCAAATTTCTTAAGAATTTATTGAATAAGATGGTTGTAATAGAGGAAATCCTAAATCCTAAGGATTTAGGTTTTCTTAAGGATTTGAAGCAAGTGTAATTTCTTTTTTCGAGTGGGGAATGCAATAAGTTAGCTAATTTATGTGCTAACTTAGCTCTTTTTTCAAATTTTTTTGGGATGATGTTTGTTATAATAAAATTCCTCCTTCCTTTTTATCTTTATTAAAGGAGGAATTTGGTTGTAATTAGTTTCTTTAATAAATTGCTTTATGCATTCTCTTCACAAAAAAAGAGAATTTTAATTATTGTAATTATTAATTTTAGATTTATAGAACATAACACTCAATGGCTTCTAAGTGCCAGAAGCTATTGATCATCAAGTCCTAGGCTCATATCTATAATACTACTAGTCCTTTATTTTAATTGAATATTTTGATCCTTAAACTTCTCAATCTACTACATCCTTGCCCTTTTAAAAGGAATCAAGCAAAAGGGTACATAAGCTATAAAGTCTAAGTATTTTATTAAAAATTTTTAAATTGATTTAATTTAATTATTTGCTAGTTTATTAAGTTAATAAGTTTAATAGTTATATTCTATTAAATTTATTCGTGGCATGGTCTCAATGGGCACGAGGACCAAGGCCTCCTTAAGACATATTGCGCTACAGCCTGAGGTAGTCCAGCCTAAAATACTTTATTAACAGAGTGTTAGTTATTTATTTTACTATTATTATCTGATTTAATTCATTATATTGATGATTTACCAAAATTTTGATCATTTATTGAGTTTTCATATTTTAATGATTATTTTATTACATATAATGTGTGCTCAATTTCTTGACTTTTTAATTTATAATGGTTTCTAGAGTTTTATATTTTTCTTAAATACTAGATCTGATTATGAGTTCAATGCTTTTGAGTTTTCTAAATTTGGATTTTTTTGGAATTGATTATGAATTTTACAATTTTAGTGCATTTTATGTATCATGTTTGACCCAAATATTGACTTTTTTATTCATAGCAATTTCTGGAGTTTTTATATTTTTTATAAATACTAGACCAAGAGATGAGAAAAATACCATTGAGTTTGCTCAATTTGAAGTTTTCTAAAATTAGTTATATTTTTTTAAATTTAGTGATTTTTTTATTTATTTAATTGCTTAATTAGAAGTATTTTCTTATTTTTGTACCAAATTAACTCTAAAACTATTCAAAATTTCCCCGAATGTCAGAAATGCCTTCAAGGGATGATTTCAAGTGTTCAAAATTAATTTGATAATTTTTTATATATTTTTAATTATTAATATTAATTAAATATTAATATTTTTTAATTTTTAATTTTTTTTATTTTGAATGAATTTTATAGGCCTTTTATTTTTCCTCTATTAAGCTTTTAATTTTGAACATTTTCATACATTATATGTAATTTTTAGATTTAAAATAAATTTATTTTGAATTTTTAAAAATCCTAAGTTAATGATATACATGAATATTGGGTTTACTAAATGACACACAAATGACTTCCAAATATAGTGAAATTTAAAATATAGGTACATGCATACATATGCTTCAAATCCATCAAATTTGGGCTTATCAAAGCCTCCCTTGGCTAAAAAATAAATCAGCAAACCTAAATGTATCTATAACTTTGGTGATCTATTTTAGGAGCTAGATTCATTGTATTTAGGTGAAATAAGTGGCTAACTAACCTTTTAACATAACATTACGAGCACACCAAAACTCAACACCTAATTCCATATGGATTATTGGTTATAAATTTTTAAATTCATAGGTTAAATGATGACCTATGGACTTGGAAAATCCATTTGGACTTCTTAGACAATTCAAATTGAATTGAAATTTTTTTGGAATGTGCTAGACACACCCAAGAAACATTCCCTTCAATTAAATCCCATATTGACCCGTATTTTATAAATTGTTCAAGAAATACCCCATAGGCTATTTCTAAAATTATGATTAATGTGTTACTGACCATGACCTAAAACTATGGGGGTTTGAGAGTACTCCACAAGTTGAATCCATAAAGCCTATGAACATGTAATTTCGTGGATGAGGATTAATATTTTTCAAAGTTTTACGAATTTTCTATGAAATTTAATTCTATATTTTCACAGTCAGATTTCCATTTCACATGGTGCTACCTGATTGGCTACCCATTCATTAGCGCTTTAATGGCATTTTACTGACCTTAGGCATATTCTAGGAAGATCTCGTAGTTTGGTTGGATGGATTTGGATCAAAACTCACATAGAGCATCAGTAGAATAATAACATTTAATCCAATGGTCTGATCCATGTAGATTGAATATTTCTTTAACACTTGCCAAAACCTAGCTAAGATGAAGCTCAAGAAAGGAATATTACCTAAGGTATAACTCCAATTGCCATAGCCTTACTTTAGTCTTGATCATCTGGGTCCTAGGAACTCTTCACATCAAGAGAGTTTGGCTTAAGGAGAGATAGATTAAATGTTGAATCTAAAAGTTTGATGTAGGATTTTAATCCTTGGTGAACTTTCCCTAGGCACACTTAGAGGGGGGGCAGGGGTGAATTTGTAGTTTTTATTTTTAATCTTTAAACATAAAAAAATATTCTTGTATTTTTAATAACTTAAAAGCAAGTGATATTATCACCGGATGCTGAAGCTAATAGTTTTATCAAGAGTTATAATAATGGTGATGATAGTTTAATACTCAATATAATATCAACCACAATATTTCAAAAAGCAATTTTTAGAAAAATAAATAACAGAAAAGTAAAGTGCAAAAAATGAAAATTAGAATAGAACACCAAGAATTTTATAGTGGTTAGGTCAAACAATGACCTGCATTAACTCCCTAGAGTCCTCCTCTACGAGTATTGCACAAAAACATTAGTTTCTCTCCTTTACCCTTTATATCTTGGTGGAGAAGATCTTACAATCTTTTCACCAACTCGATGAAGTAGAGAACATTGGCCTCTTTTTACCCTCCTTCTGAAGGTGGAGAACCTCTCACTCCTTTTTCACCCTCCTTGTGAAGACAGAGAACCTCGAAAATCTTTGGGCTATGATCTTCTTCCCTAATCCACCCATGAAATAAAGCAAGACACTAATAGGAAATAAGGCAGAAGCATGATCAGAGTAACCATTTGAAAACCCCTCACACACAAACTCTCCTTTCTCCTTCCCAAATCTCTCCAAGATCTCCTCATCATGCTCTCTCTGCAAAAAAACCAATAGCTAAAGACTTGAAATAAGGCAAAATTAGAGAGCTTCAATACAAGGCTTCATAAAAAGCCATAATAATTCAATTCTCTCGACACTGATTATACACTATTATATCATATAATATAGTATAATTAGTTCAAATACCAAGTTAGTACTACACGAAGAGTAAGAACTATATAATTAGTTTAATTATTTAAGCTGGTCCTCCAGTATGATGTAATGCATCATCTAGTTTTATTAGTTCAATCACATTGGATTATCGTCCTGTACGACTGGTGCTGAATAAATATTATCCCATACAGATCAGGTCGTATAATATGATCGATCAATTTGTATAGCATAATTTGACTGGATCAATTAATCCAAATTTGATCTCCTAATTATAGGATTAATTTAGGCAAGATTTTATTATATCGTATAGTACGATACAAATTTTAAAATTTTAAAATTTAAAATATTGCCAAAATTATGATTGGCAGCTAAAAGATTAATTTTAACTAATAGTTCTGTATGAGTTGGATTGTACAGTAAAATTTGTTCAAACAGCTTTAATTATGCAATTAGGCTTTATAGTTATTTTTTGAATAACTTATCAAATATTACGATATGGATCGTTGTGGATAATATTTTTTAAATAGAAAAAATACTTATAAGATATTTTTTTAAAATATGATTTTATATACTATAATAATAGAAAAAAATGTTTAGTATATTTATTTATATATATTTATGTATATTATCCCACAATATTTACATTGAATATATCATAAAAATTTCTATCATTTAAACCTACATAGTTTAACATTATACCACCATGAAGGGTAGACTAATGTTCAACTGTAAATTTTGAAAGAAATAAACTATAATTTATTTTTCTAATTAGATGCAGCCAACGGAATATACAATTCATCCCAAAGGATGGAAAGCATATTATCCTATTATTCCAATTAGGAGAATAAATTATAAATTTATTTCCATAATCAAATATTAAGGATTTTTAATTCATTGTAAAAGCAAACAATGAAAGTTCATTAGGAATGTTAAGCCCTTATGAACTAGCCAGAGGCTAAACAAGAGGGGAGGTGAATTGGTAGTTTTAAAATTCTTAAGCAAAAACTCGATTTTGAAACCTTTATGAATATTTTAAAACAAATATAATTTCGTGATGATGTGTAGATATTTAACAAAACAAAATAATAACTTCAATCACACGATCATCAAAAAAAAAAAATAAAGTGTAGAAAATAATCAGAAAGAACACATCAGATTTTATAGTGGTTCGGTCAACTTGACCTACGTCCACTCCCCGGAGCCTCCCTCCAGGTATTGCACTAAAATAAAGTGACTCTCCTTCTACTCCCACAGCATGGCGAAGAAGCCTTTACAAAGCTCCTTTTCACCAACCCGGTGAGGCAGAGAACCCAAACTCCTTTAGCTTCCTCCTGAAGCAGGCATAAAACCTTACCTCATTTTGCTTCCTCCTAAAGCAGGAAGAGAACCTTGATCTTCTTACGAATAATCCTTCCTTCAGAGCACTAAGGGACAAGGGATGAAGACTGGAGACGACGACTCGAATACTTACTTGGAGTAACTTTTTTTGAACACCTCACAAACTCCCGCTCGTAAGATTCTCTCTCTCCCAAGCTCTCCCTCTCTCTCTTAAAGCTCTATCAGGAAAGGACAGCAGCAAAAGATTTTAACAGTAGCATGAAAAATATCTAAAATAGAAGGGCTTAAAAAATGCCCTAACTTTCAACTTGGCGTCAAAGATCATCTAGGATGATCTGATCGTCCTATACGATCATTGTAAATCATCACCTTCTGGCCTAGACGATCTAGTTCCTCTGGATGACTAGAAGACATGGTTTGTTAAGATCATCCAGGATAATTCTGTGATCATCCTGGATGATTAGTTTAAATCATCAATATCATCCAGAAGATAGTTCAGGACATCCAGGAGAAAAGCCTGGACAATCATAAGAAAATAACTTGATCGTCTAGGATGATATGTGTATCGTCATATACGATTAGTTCAAAAGTGCCCAATATTATCTGGCACACTGTTTGGGTCATCCCGGACAACTACGCTGGATGATTTCAAAATGACTTAATCGTCCAAGATGATATTTATATTGTCATGTATGATTAGTTCAAAATTGGTAGTATCATCCAGCAGACTATTCGGGCTATCCAGGTGAAATACACTGGATGATGGGGATTTCTAATTGATCGTCTAGGATGATATGATCGAATAATTAAATCCTAATTACTTTCCTTAATCATTTGATTAATTTAGGCATGATTGTAATGAATCATCCAGGATGATACACGTATCATCCAGGATGATCAGACTAAAATAGTAAAAATAAAAACTTGCCTAACTTAGTCTGGCGTGGGCATTTTTGATTTGGGCATATCATCCTGTATAATGAGAGTATCATCCAGGATGATCTGCTTAATCAGATTGACTTAACATGGCTATCCTAATTAGGGTTTCTATTTTTAATGAATCATCCAGGATGATATGAATATCGTCTAGGCCGATGTGAATAAAATTAGAATAGAAACTCTAATTCATTAAAACTCTCCCCCTGAATGTGTGTGTGCAATGTTACTTAGCTTGGGGATCCGTTACATTACACTTGACTCGATATTCACTGAAGAAAGGTGAAAAATTACATTAAACCTGGAACACAAATAGATTGAGTCGATCTTGAGCTGGCTTGAATTGCAATTGATCTTGTGAACCTGAAAGGTTAGGCACTCAAACAAATATAGAAATATTTATTATCATCAAAATCATAACTCTTAAACCCAGATTTGTAATAATCTCCATCTCTTTGATGATGAAAAATATTTGTTAGTTAATTTCAAATTTAGTAAATAAAACACAAAGCAATAAAACTAAGGAATGCAACTTCTATTAGCTAGGCAAACAGTATAAGAACTCTGGATATTGATAATTCAAATAGTATAATAACCCAAAACACAAACTACTTAAATTACTCCCCCTTTTGACATCTCAAAAAGGCTAAAAATAGAAAAGAAACATCATAGAGAAATACATAAAAATAGTACAAAACATCACTAAGAAATAGGAAAAGTAACCAATCTAGTAAAAAGGGGGACCCAAAAAAAAGAAAGAACACAATCAAAGTAAAGACAGAAAAAAAAAATAAACACGAAGAAACAACAACAAAAACCAAAAAATATTTTTTTTTTTGAATCGAGCTGCTCCAGTAAATCAAAATTTTTCCTTAATTTTCAATTCAAAAGCCAATAAGAAGAAAATTGACGATGCTGGAATCCAGAAAAGTTAGAAAATTGATTTTTATAACTCCTACCTTGGACACCTTTCAGGTTCAAATTCCTTTCAAATTGAAGTCTAATTCAGAAGAAAAGAAATTAGATTTAAAAAGAGATCCTTTTAAGCCTCGTTCTAGAAAAACATTTGATAAAATAGTATTACAAAGTAAGAAATCAGAAATCATGAGTTTCAATCTCAAGTGTTTGAAAATATTAAGTGGCACATGGATTTTTCTAAGACTTTTAAAGATCTGAAAGGGAAGAAAGTTTATTTCCTTATGGGCTTATTTTGTGCCTCTTTTTCAATTTATTTGGCACACTTTGCACATCTTTTAGTTTTTTGGTACACTTTGTGTATCTTTCCATTTTTGGTGTCATTGTGCCTCTTTTCGTTTTTGGGCCCATTTTGGGCCTCTTTTTATTTCTTTTGCAAGCTTGCTTCCTTTCATAATCTCTAAAAAATCTCAGTTGTGAAATTACCTTCAAGAAATAAGAGAAGAAAAAACTCACTCTCTATAATAAGGGGGAGTAATTCAAAGAATAAAATCATACTTCATATGATAAGTGTAATCACGTGATTAAGAAAAATATAACAATGATTTAATGCTTTGAAAATAGTATTCATATGAGATAGATTATTGTAGGAAGATAAAGTAGATCTCTATTTAAAAAACTAACTTTTTAATTTTGAAAGCAAATTTTATTTAAAAGGAACAATACACCATTAAAGGAGTTAGAGGAAGAGAAACAATCATCAATATTTCTTCCCTTTAATTATTTCATAGGAGTCAATCACTGATTTCAAGCTTCCAAATACAAAACAAGACAAAACTCTCAGTTAAAAATCTAGTTTATCAGTAGTAGTGAGCAGTGATCTGATTCTAAAGAAAATAAACATGAAATCAATAATAACAGGAAAGCGCATAAATAGAAATGACTAAATCAGGTAACCAATAACAATAGAAGAAAATTAGTAGTGAATAAAAATAAAAAAAGAAACTGGAAATCAATTCTAGCAAAAATAAAAGAAGAAAGGAACAACAGAAAATTTAGAAATCAGAAATCATCAAATTCATGCATTTATGTCAATCACACCCAATATGGTCCTTAAAATACTAAATGTGTCAAAGGCCAGTGGTTTAGTAAAGATGTCATCCAGTTGGTTTTCAATTGCAACATGGTGTAACTCAATGTCCCCTTTGATAACATGGTCCTTAATGAAGGGATGTCTTATGTCAATGTGTTTGGTTCTTGAATGTTGGATAGGATTCTTAGAGATATAAATGACACTAGTGTTATCATATAGAACTAAAATTGTGCCAATAGGTAATCCTAAATCCAAGATCTACTACTTCAACCAAAAAACTTGGGCCTCACAACTTCCTAAGGCAATGTACTCAGCTTCAGCAATGGAAAGTGCAATAGAGTTTTGTTTTCTACTGGGCAAGGAGACTAAGGACTATCCTATGAATTGGTAAGTTCCAGAAGTGCTCTTTCTATCCATCCTACACCCTATAAAATAAGAATCAGAATATCTGATAATCTCAAAAGAAGTGTTATGTCTAGGATGCCAGATTCCTAAGTTTGGAGTCCCTAAGAGATATCTAAGAATTCTCTTAACTGTAGTCTGATAGGATTCTTTAGGATCAGCTTAAAATCTAGCACAGAGACAAACACAAAATATTATATCTGGTCGACTAGCAGTCAAGTAAAGTAGTGAACCAATAATTCCTCTGTACTTCTTTTGATCAACATATTTTCCATTTGAATCCTTATCTAATTGAATAGTGGAGCTCATGAGAGTGTTTATTGGCTTGGCTTTATCCATTTCATATTTCTTTAAGATATCCTTAATGTACTTTGATTGATTAATAAAAGTTCTATCATCCATTTTCCTTATGCTAAACCCCAAAAAAGAGGACAATTCTCCCATCATACTCATATCAAACTCCTTACTCACTATTTTAGAAAATTCATCACATAACCTTTGATCAGAAGATCCAAACAATATATGATCAACATAGATCTGTACAATGAGTATCATCTCCAACTTTCCTCAGAAAAAGGGTGGTGTCTATGCTCCCTTTAACAAACTTCCTTTATAGTAGGAATGTGCTAAGCCTCTCATACCAAGCTTTGGGTGCCTATTTCAATCCATACAAGGCCTTTTTTAATTTGTAAACATGATTTGGAAATTGGGAACTCTCAAAATATGGGGGTTGTTCTACAAACACATCTTCCTTTATTACCTCATTTAAAAAGGCAATCTTGACATCCATTTGGAAAAGCTTAAATCCCTTATAACAGGCAAAAGCTAGTGGCACTCTAATGGCTTCCAATCTAGCTACAGGGGCAAAGGTCTCCTCAAAAATAATCCCTTCTATTTGGTTGTATCCCTTAGCCCCCAATCTTACCTTATTCCTAACCACCACACAAGAATCATTCATTTTATTCTTAAATACCCATTTGGTTCCTACAACACTTTGATCCTTAGGTATTTTTACCAACTCGTAAATATCATTCCTCACAAATTGGTTAAGTTCTTCTTGCATAGCTAAGATCCAAAATTTATCAGAAAGAGCTTGATTGATGTTGGTGGGTTCAGTCATTGAGATAAAGGCAGAATGGTTTACTTCCTTCCTAAGTTCATGCCTAGTTCTAACACCTTCAAAAGGGTCTCCTAAGATCAGTTCTTTAGGATGACTCAAAGAATATCTCCAATCTCTAGGCAGAGTGTTTTGAGGTTCTACCCTTTCCTCCAGATTTACATTTTTTACTCCTTGGGTAATCTCTCCAACTTCCTCTTCTTCCTCAACTTTAGACTCCTTAAGATCAGATTCATCAAACACCATATTAGTGGTCTCCTCCACCACCAAAGTCCTCTTATTAAACACCCTAAAGGATTTCCCCACACTTGAATATCCTAAGAACACTCCTTCATCATATTTGGGGTCAAACTTTCCTATGGATGATTTCCCATTGTTAAGAATGAAGACCTTACAACCAAACACATAGAGGTGGGATAGGTTTGGAGTTCTACCCTTAATGATCTCATATGGTGTCTTATTTAAATTGGATCTAACATTCACCATATTCAACACATAACAGGCTGTGTTCAGTGCTTCTGCCCAAAAATATTTTGAAAGTGAATACTCAGCAAGCATGGCTCTAGCAGCTTTCACTAAGATTCTATTCTTTCTTTCAGCTACCCCATTCTACTGAGGGGTCCTAGGAGCGGAAAAGTTGTGGCTATTCTCTTTCTCCTTATAAAAAATTCCAAATCTTACATTTTCAAACTCTCCACCATAATCACTATAAATGGTCAAGATCTCATAACCTAACTTCTTATGAATCAAAGTTGAGAAGGTTTTAAATTCATCAAATGACTCAGTTTTTTGTGATAGAAATCTAATCCAAGTGAACCTCGAGTAATCATCAATAATCATAAATCCATAGACTTTTCCCCCTAAGATGGCAGTGCTAATGGGTCTAAATAAATCCATGTGAAGTAGTTTTAGTGGTCTAGAGGTTCTGATGTCCTTAATTGAGTGGAAAGAGGACCGGACTTGTTTCCTTAGTTGGCAGGCATCACATAGGTGGTCCTTAGTAAACTTAAGCTTCAGGACACCTCTAACTAAGTCCTTTTAGGTTACTCTTCTAGGGGTTTCCATGCTGGCATGACATAACCTCCTATGCCACAGCCAAGACTCATCAATAGCAGTTTTTATGCAAAATAATACACCACATGCAATGTTATTTAAATCATGCATGTAGATGTTGTTGATCCTCTTGCCCTGCAAAATAGTATTGTTATTTAAGCTGATAATGAAGTGTTTGCCAGGAACTTTATGCTGAACCCTTTATCACAGAGTTGACTGATGTTGAGCAAGTTGTGTTTCAGTTCATCTATAAGCAAAATATTTTCAATCAAAAGATTCTTGGAGTTTTTGATTATACCTGTGCCCACCACTTTCTTGGTGGTGTTGTCTCCAAGAGTGTCCTTACCTCCAGCCCGGGCCTCTAGCGAAATGAATTGATTTACATCTCCTGTCATATGCCTTGAGCATCCGCTGTCCAGGTATCATATGATCTCACGTGGTCTTGTGTGAGAGTACACCTAAAAAATCATTAAACATCAGATTTAAGAACCCAAACAAGTTTGGGTTCCTTCTTATGAAAAGAAGAATGTAATGCATATATGTTATGATGTGAATCATGTAATTTAAGCCTCCACACCGAATGTGTACTATAATGGATAGTGTAAGTGTGGGAGATATGTCCTAACATTCCACAAGAGAAACATCTAACGCCAGGAAAAAGATTAACTAATCTACAGGGGTGATAGTGCTTCTTCCTAGGTTTGAATGATGCATGTTTTGATGATTTTAAATGAACTTCTTCAAGTGATGGAGGTTCATAAAATTGTGCAAATATAGCAGGTGTTTTATTATTCTCAAATGCACTAATTTTTATACTTAGAATTTTATTTTCTTTTTTAAGACTTATAATTTCAAATTTTAATGCATGCTCACTATTATCTAAATCCAATGCCATGTTATCTAGTTTTTTAAAAGCTTTTTCTAAATCAGCATACGATATTTTTAAAGAATCATGCTTAATAATTAATTTAGAATGCTTTTTGTTTAATTCATTAAATTCATCAAGTAATGACATGTGATTACTATCAAGTGTAGAATAATCTTTAAGAAAAACTTCATTCTCTTTTTGCAGGTTCAGGAGTTCCAATTTCAGGCTAGCATGTGTTTTCTTAAGTTTTCTATATGATGAATGGATTTTCTTAGAAACTTCAAGTAATTGATCGTAGGTTAGTTCACATACCTCTTCTTGGTTAGACTGACCATGATGTTCATCCGCCATCAAACACAAGTTTATAGTCTCGTCTTCAGCTTCCATCTCGGAGGAGTCAGATGCAGAATCCACCCAAAAAGCCTTTTGAATCTTTTTCTTATCCTTCCTAAACTTGAGTTTCTCCTCACCCTTCTCCTTGCTTGGGTGACCCTTAAGTGTAGGATAATCAGCTTTTATATGTCCAGGCTTTCTGCATTCAAAACAAATTATATCAGAAGAAACTTTTGAATTTTTGCCATTCTTACCTTTGCTCCATTTTTGATAGTTCTTGTGTTTCTTTCTAAGAAAGCTTTTGAATTGCCTAGTGATTAAGGCAACATCATCACTTTCAGACTCGAAAGAATTAGTCATTGTATCATTGGCCTTCAGTGCCATAATCTTCTCTTTCTTCTTCTCACCTGCATCAAGCTGCCTTTGGTTCACTACTTGCTCGTAAGTAATTAGTGATCCAAGTAAGTTATCAATATAATAATTATTCAAATCTGTGGATTCAGTGATAGAAATTATCTTGGCATCATAGGAAGAGGGCAAACATCTCAAGATTTTGTTAAATTTTTTATAGTTGGTGAGTTCTCTTCCTAAGGCTTATAGGAAAATGACAATCTGTGTAAACCTAGTATACATTTCAGATATTGACTCACTAGGCTTCTACGAAAGAGTTCGTAGTCATGAAGCAAGATGTTCAACCTAAATTGATTCACTTCTGATGTGCCTTCATAAGTAATGCATAATCTATCCCAGATTTCTTTACCAGTAGTGTAAGTAGAGACATGCATGTAATCCTCAGATTTTACAGCTCCAAAAAATAGTTCAAGGATTTTGCGTTCAGTTTTGCTAAGTCATGATTATTAAATGTCCATTCAGTAAAAGGAAGTTTAATTTTAATGCCATCAACTATTTTAAATGGTGCAGAGTATCCATCTTTAACAAGCATCTACATGCGATAATCTATCAATTATCAAAACGTGGACATGCGAGTTTTCTAAAAATCAAAAGGTATGTTTTCAAAAAAGGGTGGTCGAGTAATAGATTATCCTTATGTAGTATTTCTATTACCAAATTTAGCCATGGACCAAATTTAAAGTTTTTTAAAACTTGATTTTATGAATCCTACTCTTATACCACTTGAAAGTTTGTTAGGGATGTTAAGCCCTTATGAACTAGCCTGAGGTTAACCAAGAGGGGGGGAGGGGGGGTGAATTGGTTATTTTAAAAATCCTTAAGCAAAAACTTGATTTTGAAACCTTTTTGAATATTTTAAAACAAGTACAATTTTGCGATGACGTGTAGATATTTAACAAAATAAAATAATAACATCAATCACACGATCATCAACAGAAAAGTAAAGTGCAAAAAATAATCAGAAAGAACACACTAGATTTTGTAGTGGTTTGGTCAACTTGACCTACGTCCACTCCCCAGAGCCTCCCCTCAAAGTACTGCACTAAAATAAAGTGAGTCTCCTTATGCTCCCATAGCAAGGACGAGAAGCCTTTATAAAACTCCTTTTCACCAACCCGGTGAGGTAGAGAACCCAAAATTCTTTTGCTTCCTCTTGAAGCAGGCATAGAACCTTACATCATTTTGCTTCCTCCTGAAGCAGGTAGAGAACCTTAATCTTCTTACAAATAATCCTTCCTTCAGAGCACTAAGGGACAAGGGACGATGACTGGAGATGATGACTCAAATCCTTGCTTGGAGTAACCTTTGTGAACACCTCACAAACTCCCCCTCACACGATTCTCTCCCTCTCTCCCAAGTTCTCCCTCTCTCTCTCAAAGCTCTCTCAGGAACGGACAACGGCAAAAGATTTTAACAGTAGCAAGAAAAAGATCTTAAATAGAAGGGCTAAAAAATTTCTCTAAATTTCAAATTGGCATCAAAGATCATCCAAGATGATTTGTCGATCATCCTATATGATCAGTATAAATCATCACCTTTTGGCCTGGATGATCTGATTCCTCTGGATGATTAGAAGACATGGTTTGTTCAGATCATCCTGGATGATTAGTTTAAATCAAGAATATCATCCAGAAGATAGTTTAGGACATCCAGGAGAGAAGCCTAGATGATCATAAGAAAATAACTTGATCGTCCAAGACGATATGTATATCATTCTATACGATTAGTTCAAAAGTGACCAATATCATCTGGCACACTATTCGGGTTGTTCAGGACAATAATATTGGATGATTTCAAAATGAATTGATCATCCAAGATGATATCTATATCATCCTATATGATTAGTTAAAAAATGGTAGTATCATCCGGCAGACTGGATGATGGAGATTTCTAATTGATCATCCAGGATGATCTTACAATCCAGGACAATATGATCGAATAATCAAATCTTAATTACTTAATCACCTGACTAATTTAGGCATGATTGTAATAAATCATCCAGGATGATACACATATCGTAAAGGACAATCAGACCAAAATTCTAAAAATAAAACTTACATAACTTAGTCTGGCGGTTGAGAATTTCTGATTTGGGCATATCATCCTGTATGATGAGAGTATCATCCAAGATGATCTGCTTAATCAGAGCCACTTAACATGGCTGCCCTAATTAGGTTTTCTATTTTCAATGGATCATCCAGGTCGATGTGAATAAAATTAGAACAAAATCTCTAATTCACTAAAACTCTCCCCCTGAGTGTGTGTGTGTAAGGTTACTTAGCTTGGGGATCCGTTATATTACACTTGAGTCAAGAAAGGTGAAAAATTACATTGAACCTGAAACACAAATAGACTGACTCGATCTTGAGCTGGCTTAAAGTATAATTGATCTTGTGAACCTGAAAGGTTAGGCACTCAAACAGAAATAGAAATATTTGTTATCATCAAAATCATAACCCTTGAACCCAGATTTGCAACATACTCCCCCTTTTTGATGATGGAAAACATTTGTTAGATAATTTCAAACTCAGTAAATAAAACTCAGAGCAATGAAAACTAAGGAACGCAATTTCTTTTAGCCAGGCAAACAGTACAAGGATTTATTATTAAATACTTTAAATCAAATGCTATACAACATACTTACAAAAAAAAAATAGAAACTACTCGTATCATGTAAATGATGCATGAATAATAATGTATAAGTAGATGATTTTATTGATTTATAAATTTATAAAATATAACCCAATATTTGAAGTAAAGTAATAGTGGCAAGGCCTCACCAACACCAAACTTGGATTCCAATCCTATCATATACATATAGAATCAAATATAAATGCTTATAGTCTTTAAGTTCTAAGTCTTTTGTGAAATTCCAAAAAAACACCCTCTCAAGAGAAGGACATTATTTTTTTTTTTGTGATGCCCCACTTATATATATATATATATATATATAGTTATCTTTGACTCTTTTACAACTCATGAAACTTTATAATTCGATATATGTATAGAATCTATGAAATTTAAATTTACATTTCTCTTTTCATATACATCATCACCTAAGAACATTCTACTTTATAGAAATTTAAATGATAGAGTGTAAAATGCATATATGAAAGTGCATTATGAGCTGTTATATATACACAAAAAAGTAAATAAAGGTAAATTGTATAGCCTTGAATTCATTCACTTCACTCTTTGTGCACTGATAGAAAAGTAGATATGACATAAATTTTGAAGAAAGTAAGCAAACACACATGGGCACCCTCTAGGCAAAGACACCCGTAATCAAACCAAACCAATCCACTAGCCTAACCTAGGCTAAAGTTGGTCATCCTAGAAAATCATTTAAGTTCATGGAGGAGATTATATGGTTTTGATATGTAATATAGGAATTTAATATTTAGATTGAGTGTATTTTTAATGTTTATTCATTAAAGGTCAAAAGGGAATTTAATTAAAGTTTAAGTGATATGCATTTGCATTTTAAATTATACGAGTTTTAAATGTTGAAGTCCTTTATTTAATTTTAAAGAATTTAGAGATTAATAACCCCAAAGTGCAAGGGTTATTACTTTATAAATCCTAAGATTTTAAAATGAAGCATCCATCCTCTATGCAGGATAGATGATCATATGAGAACCTTTGATGATTTATTAGAGGTAGAGAAGGGACCCTGTAAATTAAATTCACACGCCCTCCATAGAGAAGCTGCATAGTGTATAAGGTTGGCATATTATTTATCATTTGAAGATCCCCAAATCCAAAGTGTTAGTGCCTTCTTAAAAGGAGTCATGCATAATACATAGGTGATCTTTTCGTTATTTAAAGTGTATTAAAGGCCTTGAAATCAAATACCAAAATGCCCTCCAAAGGGATCAAGCATTAGCCATAAAAACCTGAATCCATTTAATTCAAATTAATTATCAAATTTAATAGGTCAAAATAAATTTTAATAAAAAAAAATATCAAATAAATTTGCTTTAAATTAATTAAAATTTAATTCATTTTTTTTATTTTTAATTTAATATTCAAAATTTTTATTAATTACTGAATTTTTAATTAATTTCAATTAATTGTTAATAAATAAAAATTAA
Source organism: Dendrobium chrysotoxum (assembly GCA_019925795.1). Lineage (NCBI taxonomy): Eukaryota > Viridiplantae > Streptophyta > Magnoliopsida > Asparagales > Orchidaceae > Dendrobium > Dendrobium chrysotoxum. The sequence goes on along the minus strand of CM034315.1, from coordinate 33,788,305 downwards.
AGTTTATTCAAAAAATTTATTTAAATTTTAATTATTAATCCATGAATTTTATTTTATTTTATTTGAACTTTTATGTATTTTTAATTTTATTTATTATTTTTAATGAATTTATTTAATTAAAGGGTAATTTAATTATAAATTAAATTTAAATGGAAATTAGTTTGGGTTTTAAATATTTAATGATTATACATATGATTTATAGTTGAATGAAGTTTATTTATAATTTTGTAAATTTTATTTAATTTTATTTGAATTTGTTGAAATTAAACATTTAATGAAAGGTTAATTGAGATAATCATTATTCGAAGGTCAGTTAATGTTAAGTCATGGTAAATAAAATCATAGGCTGTATGACACTACATTTTTTATGTTTAATATTTCATACAAAATTGGCGTGAATGTGAATCAAAAATTTAGACTAAGTTAACTAAGACTCCTCCTTAATTGTTGTCCTTAGGTGTCACTATTGTTGTGTAGGATTTTCCAAATATTTATGTCAAATCATGACTTAAACAATTGGAAATTTTTTTGAGAGACAATGATGTATCAAATGGGTTCAATAGGGCTAAGTTATATCAATGAGATATCACATATCAACTTAGTCAAAAATTGAACCCAACTTATTGAGGATTTGGAGAATAATTAAGTGAAATGGGAATTCAATAACATTGCAATTATCCTCCAAATAGTCAATAACTTCTCATGGATCTATTTTCCTTGATAAAATAGTGTTTAATGATTCCAATGTGTATTTATATGAATGCAATGGCTTTAAAATGCATTTATAATAAAGTTTTAAAATTAAAGGTCAAATTATGGCCTATGATATTATAAATTCAATTACTATTAAGATAATGCTCAAATAAACCTAGGAAATTTACTAGAGATCATAAACATGTTTTAAAATATTTATACAAAATTTTAGATTACTTAGATTTTTATTTAACAATTTATTAATTAAAAACTAAAAAATAATATAACTTAAATTATTTATTAATTATATAATATTTTTTTATTTTAATTTTAAATAAAACTATATTTTATTCTCGTCAAAATGAGGTATTATATGTAAATTTCTGTTAAAATGGAATTAAATATGATTTTTTTATTTTTTTGTTAATTAAAAGCATTAATTAAAAGTTATATTAATTATTTGTTAAAATGGTGGTGGTGGTCATACACGCGGCATCTCCTCATTTGCCAGATCAAAATGTGCGGCGGTGGGCATCAAGCCTACTGATTGCGCGGCGACGCCATGCCTAATGATTGTATGGCGGCATGGTTTTGAACCACGGGGCTACTTATCTATGTAAGCTATAAATCATAACCATTAATTCATTTGCAGTCATGATAGATGACTTTGATCTAGCTGGATGGGACATGTTACTGTGAGTTTTGATTCACAATTTGATTACTAAATAGAGCAACGAGATTTAAACCATTGATATAAAGATGAACAGCTCAAATAACATACAATGCACGTGTTATTAAACCAAAACCCTAATGATGAAGGAGCTTTTAAATGTGAAAATGACCAAAGAAAATTTAATAAAACTTTAGATGGAGCTTTATTAGAAGAAATGGAATAATGGGGAAGTGATTTCATCTTTTGAAATAGGATTTTTAAAAAGTTATTTAACTTTAAGTGTTTTTAACTAGAGTTGATGATTTACCTTGATAGGGTCGATGGATTTGGTTTGTTAATGGATTATTAAACTTGTAGATTGTCCACGCTTAATCCCCTAGAGGAAGTTATGGGCTGAAAAGCTCTGGATTGTGAGTTCTAAGCCTTGGATGGATCTTGATGCTTAGGAGGCTGAAAGATTGTAGCCGATAGCCTTTGGGTGGTGGGCCTGAACTAAGGAAGTATAAAGGAGGCTCTTAAGAGTTGAAATTAAATCTTGAAGGGCTCAAGGAGGCTGAGAGTGTTGAGAGAGTGCTAATGGATTGAATGAGCTATTTTTGGATAATTTAGTCTAATTCAAACCCTAAGGCTAATTTGGTGGGATGGGATCCATTTTGAAGTTTTCTCTGATGCATGATACCTATCCCCAGATGGTTAGGAGGGAAGGACAAGGACAAGTGCAAGGATAATTAAGGTGAAAGCCTTATTTGTCTTCACATGGGAAGGGGACCACTTGGCTTAGCATAGGCTTAATTTATTGATTAAAGTAAGTTTGAGAAATGTTAAGGAAGGTTATAGAATCATTTGCAACAGGTTAGAGGGCTAGAATGGAGGGAAATGATTTGCATTACCTAAGTTGACCATATGAAGCTTATGTGAAGGTTTGTTGATTAAATTAACTAGTCAACTGGTTAAACCCTATAGAGGTGTACCCTATAGTGATCTTGTATGCTGGTTGATTGAATTTAAAGGGTTTGAGGTCATGGATTAAGTGTATGAGCTAGTTAGTGAGTGTGTAGTGATATTTGACCAAGTTCTTTTGAGTTGACTTGGTTAAATCAATAATGATTTATCTCACTTATAGTTTAGATAGATTTAGGCCATGGAATAGAGTAATTGTGAAGACTTGATAAAGTTTGGAGAGTTTGATTTGGTTGAATGCAATGATTTGACCCTTAATTTACTTTATTTGACTATACATGGGGTCAGTTAACAGGGTCATCTGATGACTAGGTCAGAGTGACTAATCATGTTCAATTCACTAGGAGGGTTGATTAGAGAGGTTTAATGAAGTTCATGGTTCATTTGAAGCTTTGATTGGAGATTAATTGATGTGTATGATTAGTTGAGCTAGCTTGAGCTAGCTCAACAAGATCAAGCTGACCAATCACTAGTTATGAGATCCAGTGATGTGTGATTTGGTTTATAGGACTCCTAGTGAGGGGATTTGAACCGTAACTTGGGATTAATAGGCTATTGCATTTTACAAGATAGTGCACTGGGCTTCTAGGTGGTAATGCATTGCTATAACTACTCAAATGATTAAGGATTTGTGTATGTTGAATGTAGAAGGGAAGATTGAAGTTTGATTAAAGGCTTCTTGATTGACACATTGAATGATTTATTAAGTATATGTAGTGTTGGATAGTTGATCAGGTGATTGCTAATTATAGATTATTGATTGGATGCTTGATTGAATGATTGTTCACTATTAATTGAATAAAATATGGATTGATTGTGATTGTTGGTGATTAATCATGTACTTAAAGATTGAATAATTACAAGTAAGATGTATAATTGATTTATGTATGCTGGTTGATTGAAGATATTTGATTGAAGAAAAGATGATTGAAGCATTGAATATGATTGTAGACTGGATGAAATGATTGATTGAAGGTTGATTGTTAGATGGCTGATAGCTGGCTAATTATTAATCATGGGATTAATAATTAGGAGTCTGGATAGGTCTTGATGACCTCATACAAAAATGAGGTCAATAATCATGTAGTATGATCAATTCAAAAAATCACACTTCAAATTTTCTCACTATATCACTCTCCTGAGTGTGTGTGCGCACGGTCGAAGAGTTTAACATCCACCAAATACATGACTTTGACACAAGAATTATAGAAATGAATAAAAGTAGAAATACATACTCTTTAGTATACTTAACCGAATTCTATACAGTCTTGAGTTGATCACTTTTTGCGTTGTACGGTGGACCTAAAATATTAGTGCATAAGAAACAAAGATGTAATTATAACAATAACAAGAGATACCATAATAGAGAATCCAATAATGTTTGTTATCCTCAAAATCATAAAACTTGGGTCCATATTTGCAACAAACTCCTACCTTTTGATATTGAGAAACTTTATTGGTTATGATATGTCTTTAGCTCCCCCTTATTAGTTGAGTTTTTTGAAAATAGGAAGAGTTTTTTTTTATTTTAAAATAATAAAATAAAAGAAATAGAAGAACATAAACACTTGAATAGGAAATAAGCAAAATAATAAACTAGCCATAATAAAGTAGAAATTACAACCTACCAACAACAATCTACCCCCCTTTTGACATTACCAAATAGGAGGAATGACTAAGCAAAATATCAAAGATAAAATAAACATGATAATGAACAGAAAAAAATAAAGATAAATACTAAAATAAAATAAGATAAAAATAAGAATGTCCCTGTTCAAGTGGTGGTGGTGGTGGTGTTTGAAATTATTGTTGAATTAATGCAAACTTCTCTCCAAACCATGCCATATCAGCCTCATGATGTTGGTACTGCTCTGCCATGTAAGTGTCAAAGCGAGTCTCCCACTGATCAAATCTCTGAATCAATATCTTATATTAAGAAGATTTGTGTACAGATGCTGGTGTTGGAGCTGATGCAAGATGTCTTGCTAGTTCCTTTGGTTTGGGGTCCACATAATAAACATTTTGATGATGAACACTATGAAGGACATGGAAGAAACTATTTGAATAGAAGATTGGAAGATGGTCTGGTGGTATAAGTAATTGGAGATTGTATTTGGATTCCAAAACAAAGGCAATGTTGTGACCTAATGCTAGATTTGACTTTATCTTATTTCTAGGATCTCTAATACAGGTAAGGTTTTTAAGGTATTGAATAATTAGATCAGTTGCAATGAAATTAATTTCAGCCATTATAAAATAGGTAGTGAGGGATAGAAGAGGTGTTATGTTTATTTGATCCCCATTTTTTGGAATGGTTAAGTTGAGAAGGATGATTTGAATAATTTAGGTGTCTTGAATTAGAGTGTAAACATGAATAATTTGGTAATTTACTGATATCTTACTAAGGGTGGTGTTGATAGGGATCCAATTATAGTCAGGGAGAGAGGCTAAAGAATGGACTTTTTCACCAGTGGTAAAAAGGAGTAGGATTTAGTCTACGTCTTAATAGGTGATCTCGATGGGCCTTCTCTTGACATAAGATTGAAGGGTAGTGCCCGCACTTTTGATATGAAGGCTAGAAAAAATTTATATAGGATTTCAGAGTAGAATGGAAAGGGAAGAGTAATAATGGATTGAAGGGTGTTGCGAGCAAAGAGAATGAGTACTTAGAAGTTTAGGACTTCTTGATTTATGATTTTTGAAGGGGTGATCCTGTCAGCCTTATAATAATGATAGGCTTATTTATTAGTTGCTTCAGGGAAGAGGGGATCAAAGGGATGTCAGGAAGATATTCCTATGAGATCCCTTTAGCACTTTCCACTGGCTATTGTAAAGAGTATGAACTTATAAAGGAATGAAGAAGGAATGAGAAGATTGGAGAGAAGAAAAATATTATGTTTCCTCCCTTTAAGTAAAAAATAGCAATATCGTATAGTATAATGTTTATCGTACAATATAATGTTGGTCATTTAATTTGTTCGATCCTATTAGTAAAAAAGGTTGGTCTTATCATACAGTATGATTAGAATCGTACTAGATGATCAGTGTGAAGATGATGATCCCGAGGCATCAAGTTGGTTGATCATTGACTAGTCATATCATTTAGTAAGAATAGGTGTTCGTATAGTTTGATACAATATTTAATATCATACCGATCAAATTCAATTCATCCAACGACAAGTGCCTTAAGTATAATATAGTATAAAATATGTGTTCGTACAGTACAATCACAAATAATTAATTAAACAGAGCCATTGGATGTGTTTTGAGTAGTGATATGATATTCTCTGAAGATTTATAGTACGATATGATTTTGTACAGTACCATGTGAGCAATTTTGAGTTTGTGTGTGTGATGATTAGGAAGACTTCAAAAAAGGAAAAAATGAAAAGAAAAGTTCACACAAAATAGGCCACAAATATAAATATCAAACAAAAAAAAACATAGAACAAATTGTATAAAAGGACATAAAAAATATTGAAGTTTTAAATTTCCAATTCTGCCTATTTTAAGGTGCTAAAGGTATCAAAGGCAAGGGGTTTTATAAAGATATCTTCCAGTTGATTTTTAATGGCTATATGGTATAATTGCTTATCTCCCTTGGTTGCACGATCTCTAATGAAATAGTGCCTAATGTCTATGTGTTTAATCTATGAGTATTGGATTAGATGTTTTAAGATACAAATGGATCTAGTGTTATCAAACATGATTAAAATAGTGACGATAGGGAGTCAAAGGTCAAAGATTTATTGTTTAAGCCATAGCACTTGAGCAACACAACTTCCTATAGCTATGTATTCTACTTCAATGGTAGATAGAGCTATAGAGTTTTATTTTTTGTTGGATCAGGAGACTAAAGATTGTCTTATGAATTGATAGGTTCTAGCGGTACTTTTTTTATCAACCCTTAAACCTGTAAAATTTGAATCTGAATATCCTGAAGTTTTAAAAGATGAGATGCATCTAGGATACCAGATTCCTAGGTTTTTGGTTCCTAGAAGAAATCTAAAAATTCTCTTAACAGCACTCATATGAGATTCTTTAGGATCAACCTAAAATCTTGCATAGTGACATACATTAAACATGATATCAGGTCTACTGGCAGTCAAATAGAAATGTTATCCAATTATTATTGCAAATCTGGACCCAAGTCTTATGATTTTGATGATAACAAATATTATTTAATTCTCCATTATGTTATCTCCTACTATTTTTATTATTTTATATTTATTTCTTGTGTACTAACATTTCATGTCCACTATACACTGCACAAAGTGATCAACTCAAGACTCAGTAGAATAAGGTTAAGTGTTTTAAAGAGTCTATATTTTGATTTTTATTTATTTTTACCTTTATGGAGTCAAGTCATATATTTGGTGGATGTTAAACTTTGTGACCGTACACACACTCTCTAGGGAGTGATATAGTGAAAAAATTAGAAGTGTAATATTTTGAACCAATTATAATGTATGATACATATCGTACCATATGATTAGCTATTCAAAAATTCATTATAATGACTAATTACACAATTTAAGCTATTTGAACTAATCGTACTATAAGATATAAGTTATACTGTATGATAAAAATCATACAAGATGATCAGTTAAAATCAAAATCTCAGCCGCCAATCATAATTTATGTAATATTTTAAAATTATATATTTTTTAATTGTACAGTATGATAGGTATCATATGGGATGATATAATCAAATCTTTCCTAAGTTAATCTTGTAATTAAGGGTTCAAATTTATATTAATTTATCCAGTAAGATCGTACTGTATGATTTGACTAACTGTACTGTATGACCTAATCTTTGCATGGAATGATATTTATCCGCCACCAATTGTACGAGATGATAATCCAATTTGAGATAACTAATCATAATGGATAATGCATTACATTATATTAGATGATCATCTCAAATGCTTCAATGAATTATATAATGCCTTATTCTTCATACAGCACTAAAAGGGCTATTTGAATTAATCATACTGTTTGAATTGTGATCATACTATTCGATTAATGTCGAAAGAATTTAATGGATAGGGCTTTCTGTTAAGCCTTGTATAAAAGCTCTCTTAATAGACCTATTTTCAGTATTTGGTTGCAGTATGTTTTAGAGAGAGAGCTTGAACAAGTGATCTTGGAGAGCCTTACGAAAGAGAAAGGAGAGTTTGTGTGTGAGGGAGAAGGAGTGTTAGGGGTTTTTACATGGTTGCTCATAGAAAGCTTCTTCCTTATTTCCTTTGAGTGTCTTGCTTGGTTTTTTGGGCGGCTATACAAAGAAGATCATAAGCCTGAAGACCGTTGAGGTTATCTACCTTCACCATGAGGGTGAGAAAGGAGTGCAAGGTTCTCTGACTTTACCTGGAGGGTAAAAAAGGAGTGCTCGGCTCTCTGCCTTCACCATGAGGGTGAAAAAGAGGTCAAGGTTCTCTACTGCACTGGGTTGGTGAAAAGATTGTAAGGGCTTCTCTGCAAAGCCATGGGGGCTAAGGGAGAGATACTAAAGTTTAAATGCAATACTCAGAGAGGAGGACTTAGGGGAGTGGACGTAGATCATTATTTGATCGAACCACTATAAAATTTTGGTGTGCTCTTTCTGGTTTTAAATTTTCTATATTTACTTTTCTACACTTTAATTTTCTAGAAATTGCATCATAAAAAATTATCTTCTTGATGATATATTGAGTTAAGCTATTCTTCATCATCATAATTAAAAAATTTGTTTCATAATTTTGTTTTGACATTGGGTGATAATTTTGATGTGTTTTAAGTTATTAAAAAATCTAAAAAATTAATATATAGTTTTGTGTTTTCAGTAATTTTTTAAAACTACCAATTCACCCCCTCTTGGTGTGCCTAAGGATAGTTCACCAGGGATTAACATTGTACAACAAACTTTTGATTTGTATCAGAGCAGTTCTCATCGATAGTGTTTTAGAAAACCTTGAGAAAAATGATCTTTGACACATTTTAATAATAGAAATACTACGGAGGGTTATTCTATAACCCATCCACCTTTAGATAAAATTTTCTTTTTAATTTTTAAAAAAATTAATATGTCTATATTTAGATAATCTGTTGATTTTGGAATTTGGCATATAATTCAAGCAGGTTATTCACTTCCATCCCGAATAGTTAATGGAATCAAAATTGATGCCCCATTTATTGAATGGAGTCATGCGGATAGAGAGCTCACTCAATTTAATGCAAAATATTTGAATTACTTTTTCTGTGCTTTGAAATCTTAAGATTACATCAAAGTGTATATATATACTACGAAAATAGGAAATATGGGATAGATTGTGCATCACATATGAAGGAACTAGTGAAGTCAAATAGACTTGGTTGAACATTCTATTGCATGACTATACTGCATGACTATAAACTATATCACATGAAACCTAATGAGATTATATCAGCAATGTACACTATATTCACTCAAATATCGACATCCCTATAAGCATTAGGTAGAGAACTTTCTAATTTTGATAAGATTAACAAGATTTTATGTTGCTTACTTAGTGCTTATAATGCTAAGGTCACTGCAATTTTTGAATCCAAAGATTTAAATGTGTATTCGATTGATAACTTACTTGGCTCACTCATTGCCTATGAGTAAGGCATGAGTCAAAGATTAATTGATGCTGGTGATAGGAAAAAAGAAAATATTAGGGCCTTGAAAGCTGATGACTACGATAGTGATAGCTCTACAGCTAAGGAGGATTATGACATTATGTTGATGACCCGTTAGTTCAAGAAATTTTTGAAAAAAAAGCAGAACTGTCATCAATAATAATGTGGAAAAGGTAACAATAATAAAAATTTTAAAGCATCATCTAACATAATTTTCTTTAAATGCAGGAAACTAGGCCATGTGCAAATTAGATGGCCCAACCTGAAAACTCACCCGATCAAGGAGAAGGGTGAAAAAAAGGCAAAGTTTAACTTGCAATGTCATGATAAACTGTATGACACATCTAGTGTGGAGACCCAAATAACTTGCACTATAGCATAGCATGCATGCAAGTCATTTATTTAGGCATAAGGTAGATCCCAAACACTTGGGTTCCCAAATCTAATTTTTGATAGACTTTGTAGGAGTGCTCTCACAAAAAGCCTAGTGAGAGCATGTGGTACCTATACAGCGGATGCTTAAGGCACATGACTGGAGACATGAAATAATTCATCACGTTGGAGGCCAGGGCAGGAGGCAAAGATACACTTTGAGATAATACCACTAGAAAAGTGCAAGTTTATGTACGATTGGTAACTATAATAATTTTATTATTGTAAATATCTTACTAGTACATGGCCTGAAACATAACTTACTCAGCATCAGTTAATTGTGTGACAAAGGCTTTCATATAAAATTCTTATCTATTAGATATGCTATTAGTTTGAATGGAAATATTATCTTAGAAGGAAAAAGGATTAATAATATTTACATGATTAATTTGAATTGTACTGAATTTTCTTGTTCCATAGCTTTGAAAATAATTGCTGATGAATCCTGGCTATGGCATAGGAGACTATGTTATACAAGCTTGAAAATTTGAAGAAAATAACCCAAAAGAACCTAGTTAGAGCCATACCCAAACTAGAGTTCCCTAAGGAAAACCTTTTTGATGCCTTCAAACTTGGAAAGCAAATCAAAACTTCCTTTCACTCAATCAAGGACATCACCACTTGTATACCTTTAGAAATCCTTCACATGGATCTATTTGGACACATTATTGTTGCCAGCTTAGGTGAGAAAATATATGGATATGTGATTATTTATGATTACTTGAGATTTACTTAGATTAGATTTTTATCACATAAAAATGAATCATGTGAGGAATTTAGGACATTCTCTACATGGATTATGAAGAAATTAGGTTGTGAAATCCTAACTATTCATAGTGATTATAGTGCAGAGTTTAAAAATGATTTGTTGGAAACCTTTTGTCAGGAGGTAGGGATGTAACATAATTTTTTATCTCCTAGAACCCCTTAGTAGAATAGGGTTGCTGAAAGAAAGAATATAATGTTAGTAAATACTAGAGCCATGCTAGTTGAGTATTCACTTCATAAATATTTTTGGGCTGAAGTAGTGAATACTATGTCAAAGGATGTAAGGTGTTTACTCTAAGGATTGGAAAATCTATGTTACTCTAAAGGATGTAAGGTGTTTTATGAAATCTATGTTCTCAATAGGGTTAATGTTAGATCCAAACTCAATAAGACATGCTATGAATTACCCAATGGAAGGACACCCAATCTCTCTCACCTTCATGTTTTTAGATGTAAGGCATTCACTCTAAAGAATGGAAAATCTCCATTAAGAAAATTTCATCCTAAATCTGCTGAAGGAGTTTTCCAAGGATACTCATTTGTAGGTAGATCCTATAGAGCTTTTAATAAGAGGATATTAGTGGTAGAGGAGACCACCCATGTAGTATTTGATGAATCTGATAGATCTGTTAAGCCTAGGTAAGAAGAAGAAGAGGTGGTTGAGGTCACCAAGGAGTAGAATCTATTGTCCTAGAAAATAAAGTAGAACCTCAAAATCTATTTCCTAGAGATTAGATATATTCATCTAGTCATCCTAAGGAGCTCATCCTAGGAGATTCATCAGTAGGATTAAGAACTAGGCATGGACTTAAAAAGGAGTTTAGTCACTCTGCTTTCATCTCTATGATAGAATCTTCAAATATAGATTAAGTATTATCTGAAGAATTTTGGATCCAAGCCATACCAGAAAAATTGAATCAATTTAGTAGGAATGATGCTTGGTAGTTGGTTAGCAGAACTAAATACTAGAGTGTTGTAGGAACTAAATGGGTTTTCAAGAATAAAATGAATGAATCTGGCATAGTAATTAGAAATAAGGCTAGATTAGCAGCTAAGGGGCATAATTAGATTGAAGGAATTGACTTTGAAGAAACCTTTGCCTTTGTAGCTAGGTTAGAGGGCATTAGAGTGCTATGAGCTTTTGCATGCTTTAGACGATTCAAGTTATATCAAATGGATGTTATGAGTGCCTTCCTAAATAATGAAGTAAAGGAAGATCTATATGTTGAACAACCTCTAGGTTTTAAGAATTTTTAATTGAAGCAAGCACCAAGAGCTTAGTATGAAAGGATGAGCATATTCCTCCTAGATAGAGCCTTTATTAAGGATAGTGTAAACACCACACTATTCCTTAAGAAAATAGGAGAATATCTACTCAATATTTAGATTTATATTACTGATATACTATTTGGATCTACAAATAAGAATCTTTGTGATAATTTTTCAAAAATAATAAGTGATGAGTTTGAGATGAGCATAATGGAAGAGCTTATCTATTTCGTTGGATTAAGTGAGAAGCAAAGGGTTGATTGAACCTTTCTTATCCAAACAAAATATATCAAATATATCCTTAAAAAATATGAGATGGATAATGCTAAGGAAATAAATACTCCCATGAACTCTACAATTCAATTAAATAAGGATCCCAATGGAAAATTAGTTGATCGAAAGAAATATAGAGGAATAATTAGATAACTTATCTATTTGAGTGCTAATAGACATGATATCATGTTTAGTGTATGTCTATGCTAAATTTTAGGTTGATCCCAAAGAATCCCATATGAGTGCAGTTAAGCTGAGTGCCAGGATCACTCTATCCAAAATTATAAATCAGGAAGTCCTAAACTTCTAAGTACTAATTTCTTTGCTTGCAGCACCCTTAAATTCATTCTTACTCTTACCTTCCCATCAAACTCTAATTTGCTCTTTGAAAATTTTTATCACCTTCGAATCAATAGTGAGGGCACTGCCCTTCAATCATACATCAATAGAAGGCTCATAGAGATCACCTATCAAGACTTTGACCAAATCCTACACCTTTTAAGCACCATTAAAAAAGTCCATTCCTTAGCCTCTCTCTCTCTCTAACTATAATTGGATACGTATCCACACCACCCTTAGGGAGACATCAGCAAATGACCACATTCCTTATGTTAACACTATAGTTCAAGACGGCCAAATTACTCAACACATCCTTTGTAACTCAATCATTCCAGGAGCTGGGGATCAGATAAACATCACACCTCTTCTTTCCCTTGCAACATATTTTATAATGGTAGAAATTGATTTCAATGCAGTTGATTTGATTATGTGATAGCTTGAAAATATTACCTATATTAGAGATCCTACAGTTAAGAGAAAGCCAAATCTAGCATTTGGTCACATCATTGCCTTTGTTCTGGAATCCAAATATAATCTTTAATTCCCTGCACCACTAGATCATCTTCCAATCTTCTATTCAAATAGTTCCTTCCACATCCATCATAGTCTCACTGCTGAAATGTTTGTTATGCAGACCCTAGGCCAGAGGAAGGATACGGAGCTCTAGCACCAGCGCCTGTACACCGCCTTCTCAATATGAGACACTACTTTAAAGATTTGATCAGTGGGAGACTAGTTTAGATACTTACGTGGTAGAGTAGCACCAACAACATGAAACTTATATAGCATGGTTCAGAGAGAAGTTCACATCAATTTATCAATACATCATGCCACCACCACCACCGCCACCTGATCAAGGACCTTCTTATTTTTAGTTTGTCTTATTTTAGTTTTTGTTCATTATCATGTTTGTTTTGTTTTTCATATTTTTGCTTAGTCATTCTTCCTTTTTGATGAAGTCAAAAGGGGATGTAGACTAAAGTTGGTAAGTTGTAATTTCTACTTTATTATGACTAGTCTGTTGTTTTGTTTATTTCATATTCATGTTTTTGTGTTCTTCTATTTTTTTTGCTTATTATCTTAAAAAAAAATCTCTCCCTATGTTCAAAAACTCAACTAATAAGGGAGATCTTAGGACATAGTAAATTTAATTTGAAATTAAAACCAACAATATTTGTCATCATAAAAGAGGGGGAGATGGTTGCAAATTTTGACCCAAGTCTTATGATTTCGATGATAAGAAATATTCTTGGATTCTCCGTTATGTTATCTCCTATTATTGTTATTATTTTATATTTATTTCTTGTTCAATAACATTTTAGGTCCACCATACACGCACAAAGTGATCAACTCAAGGCTGGGTAGAATAGGGTTAAATGTTTTAAATAGTCTATATTTATACTTTATTTAATTAAAATATTTCTTGAGTTAAGTCATATATTTTGTGAATGATAACCTTGGTGACCATGCACAGACACACGAGGGAGTAAGATAGTGAGAAATTAGAAGTTTAATTTTCCAAAATAGTCGTACTATACGATCCATACCGTACTATATGATAAACTATTCAAAAAATTATTATACCGACTAATTATATAATTAAAGCTATTTGAAGTAATCATACTGTACAAGATAAATTTTATGATACGATCATTTGAAATTAAGATCTTAGCCACCAATCATAATTCAAGCAATATTTCAAAATTCCAAATTTGTATTAATCATACAGTACAATAGGTATCGTACTGGAAGATATAATCAAATCCTTTCTAAATTAATCTTATAATTAGGGGATCAAATTTGGATTAATTTATCCAGTCAGATTGTATGGTATGGTTTAGCTAACCGTACTGTATGACCCAATCTTTATATGGGATGATATTTAACTGCCACCAATCATATGGGATAATAATCCAATTCGAGTGAACTAATCATACTGGATGATGCATTTTATCGTACTGGATGATTAGATCAATTGCTTGAACTAATTGACAGCACATTTTTTCATCATATAATATTAACATGGCTATTTGAACTAATCATATTGTATGATCTATGATCATATTGTACAATCAATGTCAATAAAAATGAATTATTAGGGCTTTTTTTGAAGCCTTGTATAAAATCTCTCTTAATAGACCTATTTCAAGTCTTTGGCTGGTTGTTTTTTTGTAGAGAGAGCTTGGAGAAGAGATATTGGAGAGCTTCATGAAAGGGAAAGGAGAGCTTCTCTTTGCAGAGCTTCTCTTTGATAAGTATATTATTTTGGGCCTATGTGTTAATATCCAAAAAATTATAACTACAGTAATTACCCAAAATAATATACTTATTAAAGAGAACATTCTTAAATGCATAACAAAAGATCAGGTTATAGTAACTGCAACAATTACCCAAACTGTTACCAATCAAAAAACCCAAAAACCCCAGGAAATAAGCCAAAGCTGAAATGATCCCAACCAATTAACAAACCAAATTCTTAGCACCAACAAAAGAAAACTGGAGAGCAACGGAACTAAAGTTATCTGGTGGAGCAAAGATCAGGAGTGTAGTACATGCACAATCATGATATAACCATAAATGCCACTCAAATCTAATTCCTGGGCTAGCTGAGCTAAAGCAACACAAGAAATCAACAAAAGAATAAACATGGAAATAAAAGAAAGCAGAATACATTAAACACAAGGATCCACCACAACAGAACTCCATATCCTAGCTAACCCATATGAAAAATAGCTCAAAACTTTGGACAAAAGGGAAACAGACACACCCTAAAATGCCAGCACAAATAACAAACCCCACAGGAAAAGGTAAGAATGAACCAAAGCCAAACACCCCAATAAAACCCACTAACGGAAAACAGAGCAGCAATAAGGGGATAAGTAAGCAAAATGATAATTCCAATCATTACTAAGACTCAACCAACCACAACAGTTAAACACCACTAGCAAATAGGAAAAAAGATAATAATATAAAGTAACAACCTAGAAAAAGAGTGAAGCAAAACCAAGCCAACTTGCCAAGAGCCAAGCTCCACTCCAAAGGCAAATGGGAGACAGACTTCAGCACAAGGAAAACCACCAGAGTCCCAAAAGTAGAGAGCAACAGTCAAAGAACCACAAAAACCAAAGAACTAAAAAGAAAAGTTAAACACCACCATAAAATACAAAATAACAGCTGAACAACAGAAAAAATAAAACATAACCATCAGCAATGAGACTCAAACACAAAAATACTAGTTAAAATGAATATAGGGAAGGCCCAAATGATCTAATCTAGCCAAGAATTTAATCTCTTTGGGAAATGAATGTTCATAGTATTCAGTGAAACCAGAGAAGTTACAACCCATTTTAGCCAAGGAATCAGCAATGACAGTACCATCCCGCAATATATGGGAAAGAGAATAAGTAGTGAAGGAAAGCCAATAGTTAATATCTCATAACATATAAAAATTAGTAGGATTGGAAGCGGTATTTCCTTCGAGATAATGAATCAAGAGCACAAAATCAACTTCAATCCAGATATTAGTGATGCCAAGGGAAATGCATAATTGGATGCCAAAAAGGAGACTCTCAAAATCAGCTTGAATAGCATTATTAGCAGTAGAGGGACCCATAAAGGCCACAATCACAAAACTATTAGAATCCCAAATAGTACCACCACAACCAGCACTGAAATTATTCTAGGAGCCATCATTATTAATTTTAAAACAACCCTCCAAAGTCTTCCTCTAATAAATAATCCTATCTTTACAACTAGTAGGATAGGAAATAAAACCCAATCCAAACTCACAAGCCACATGAGAAAACCTTTAAAGGAATCAGCCTTTAATAAATTAGCAACAAACTGCTGATGAATTTTATTCTTAACTTTAGAAATAACACTTAAAGCATCCATTTTAATATCCTTATGCTTAGCAGCATTTTACTACTCCATAAAAACTAGCAAATAATAAGAGGGAGAATATTCCTAATATGACCTTTAGGGGGGATGAACCACTCTTTAAGAAGATTAACAGTAGAATTTTACCAAGTTGTAGATAACACATTAAACATATTATCAAAATGAACCCAAACTTTCATAGCAATGGGGCCCGGAATAAACACATGATTTATATTTTCAATATGGTAGCAACATTGACATTTGGATAAAATATAAAAACTTTTTTTTTAATAAAATAGAATCTAAAGGAAAATATTTGTGCAAAATCCTCCAAAGAAGAAAAGAGTAAGATGGAGGAATGCCAGCATGCCAGAAGGCTAAATAAAGAGAATTTTTAGGAAGACTTCGCCGGATAGAATTCCAGACTTGCTTAGTATAAAAATTACCATCATTAAAACAATTAAACAAAATGCAATCCTCATTCTCCAAATGAATAAAAATATTGAGAATTAACTTAATAATAAAATCAGGCACAACATTGGTAAGTAAATTAATATTTCAGTTCTCATTAATAATAAAATCCTTTACTTTGCAAGCAGAGGTAGAGTGAGTATATAAAAGATTATCAATAGAAAAATTACCCAACCATTTATATTTCCAAAAAAAGTGTTTCCAGCTCCCATACCCCATTAAATAAACTCTTCAGCTTCCCACTTAATATTACATAATCTTTTCCAGTTAAAAGAATCGCCTTGTTTAAAAACACAATTCAAAGGGTGATTCCCAACACAATACTTAGAATCCATAAACTTGGCCCATAAACTTTTTTTAGCTCTAAAGGCAAACCACATATTATGATTATAGGTCTTGATCATATCAGTAAAAGTTTTGAAACCTAATCTACCCACATCCATAGCCACCAAGCAAATACTCCAAGAACCCCAAACCATAACATATTTACCATCCTTCGCACCCCAAAGAAATTTATTAAATAAAGTCTCCATTCTACTACAAACATTTAAAGTTAGACACAAAGTATGCAACAAAAAAATATGAATAGAATACAGAACATGTTTAATAAGAACAAGCCTACCTCCATAAGAGAGGAAATTTAAAGCCCAAGATGAATATTTCTTATGGATAGTAGTGAAAATATCATCAAATAAATGAGAACATTTCTTACCCTTGTAAAGAGGAGTACTCAAATACTTCAACGGGAGAAGTTTCTTTTTTAAACCAAATTTTCATTCAAAACTGATAATCCGGGTAGGAGAAATAGACTTAGCAAGAATAAAACAACTCTTAAAAGAGTTAAAAATTAAACCACTAGCATGTTGAAAAGAGTTTAGAAATTTGAATAGAATATGCATCATTTTAATAGAACCATTAGAGAAAATAATAAAATCATCCACAAAGCTCAAATGGGTAATGGGAAAACCACCACCCATTCTAAATTGAAGCGTAGGGAGCATGCCAAAAAGTTTGTTCATACCATAGGATCAGAATTCCACAACAATGATAAAAAGAGTACAAGATAGAGGATCCCCTTGTCTTAAACCATGAGAAGATCTCAAAAAGCCATGGGACTTGCAATTAATAATAATAGAAAAGTAACAACATCGATGCTATTTTTAATAAGATTAATGAAATGCATATTAAATCCAAAATTCTTTAAAATGGTATAAAGAAATTCCCAATTGAGGTTGTTATTAGCTTTAGTAATATCAACATTAAAAATTATATTGCCACCAGCAACCTTAGCATGTAAATCATGGACTAATTCTTATGCGAGTAAAACATTGTCAAATATAGATATACCTTTCACAAAACTTGTTTGTTCCAAGGAAACGAATGTTGGAAGAAATAAAGCAAGCCTCCCCATAATAATTTTAGAAATATGTTTATTAAAAAAGGTACATAAACTAATGGGACAAAAATCATTCTGAAAATTATTGGTATTAGATTTAGGAATTAAAGCTATAGAAGTACAAGTAAAGAATTTAGGAATAGGATTGCCCCTAAAAAAATACACCATAGCATTGACATGGTCCTCTTTAATGATTTCCAAGTATTTCGAAAAAACTTATTGGTAAAACCATCAGGGACAACGAAAGAATCATAATTGATATCTTTCAAAGTCTACCAAATTTCCTTTTTAGAAGGAATGTTAGTCAACATCAAATTATCCTCCTCATAAATAAGAGAATGAATAAACAAAAATTTACTATTAAAATACGGGCAATAGTTACTGTTAAATGCTTCTTCAAAATACTCAGCACCCAAGGCAGAAATCAAATCAGGGTTCTCAATAACATTACCGTCAGGGGAAGTGATCTTATGAATTTGCCTACTAACATTCTTATGATTAGCAATGTTATGAAAGTAGGTAGTATTGCGATCACATTCCACAAGAAATTTAGAAGAGGCCTTTTGCCTCCAATAAGCTTTTTCTTTTTCCTGAAGTTTGAACAAAGTAGTCTTGGCTTCATTAAAAATGGATAAATTATTATAAGATGAATTCTACATGTAAACCATATCAACATTTTCAACATCTTTTTCAGCAAGCATAATACTAAAAATTTATTCTTAAAAATGCATTTATTCCACCAAGAAAGTTTTTGCTTAAAACTTTTAAGTTTAAACCAAAGCCTAGTCATACCATAAACATTATTAGAAGGAAAAAGAGGTGCATCCCAGTTACTTTGCATAGTATGTAAAAAATTTTCATCAAGAAGCTACATATTTCGGAATCTAAAGGGTTAAAAAGTAGTACTACTCATCCTATTAATGCTAAACAATAAAGGAGAGTGTTCGGATAAGGTTCTGGTTAAATGCTCAATATGAGTAGTTTGAAAAGATGAAATCCAATAATTATTAAAAAGAATGCGATCTAATCTTTTCCACATAGTACCCTTATTCCAAGTAAAACCATTGCCAGAAAAACCAATGTCATGAAGGTTACTACTTATAATCATATAGTTGAAATCCTCCATAGCATGATAATTAGGAGGCTTACCTCCAACTCTTTTAGCAGCATTAGTTATACAGTTAAAATCCCCTCAAACTAAACAAGGGGCATTAACAATAGAGGAAAAATCAGTATGTTGATCCCAAAGAATTTTCCTCCCTAATCTAAAGCAAGAGGCATAAACAAAAAAAGCATAGAAGGAAACTTGATTAAAATTAATGTTAGTATGAATCAATTGAACCAAATCCATAATAACATCTAAAGTAATAAAGTGTTTCTAAAATTCCAAATTTTATTAGTATAGTTGCCAAAAGAAAAATCAAATCCCAATTTAGTGTGAATTGAATCCAATTTAGTAGCAGAAATGAAAGGCTCAATTAAAACAAGAAGGTGAATATCATAAAGCCTACATAAATTCTTAACTCTATCCTTAGATAGAGAGCCACCCACACCCCTAATATTCCACACAAGAGCCTTAACCATTAATAGATTGGTTAGAAGCTCTAGTGACCCTTGGGGTAATGCCCGGCATGTTCTTTTTATTCTTACACTTCTTTTTGGAATAAGAAGTATAACCTTCCTCACATATGTTAGCCTTTCCATTAGGAGATGACATTGAGTTAATAGTGGAGCCCTTAAGACCATCCTTGGGAGCGATAGTATCATGAGACCCAATTTTCCCTTCCTCCTTGTTAACAATCTTGTCCTCATCATTCATCTTATTATTTTTAAAAGAATTTTGGCTTGTCGTCCCAGACGATCAAGTCATTTTTAATCGTACAGCACATTTTGTGCAGGCCGATCAGAATTATGCTCAGGATGATTTTGGCTATTTTCTAAATTATCATTTGCATATGAATTTTTAAAACTACCAATTCACCCCCCCCCCCCCCCCCCCCCCTCCCCTCTTGGTTAGCCTCGGGACTAGTTCATAAGGGCTTAACATCCCTATCAAACTTTCAGCCATAAAACTTGAGCAATATAACTTCCTTTACCTATATATTTCACCTCAGTAGTGGATAAGGCTACTAAGTTTTGCTTTCTATAAGACCATGAAACTAATAATTGCCCTATGAATTGACAAGTTCCAAAAGTACTTTTTTATCTATTATAGACACTATAAAGTATGAGTCTTCATATTCTAAAATTTCAAATGAAGACCTATTCATAGGATATCAGATGCCTAAGTTATGGGTGACCAGAAGGTATCTAAGGGTTCTCTTAAATGCTATTATATGGGATTCTTTTGGATCAACTTGGAATCTAGCATAAAGACAAACAATAAACATAATAATAAGTCTGCTAGCAATCAAATACATAAGTGAATTTTTAAATCTACTAATTTACCACTTACATCCTTATCTAATTGAATGGTAGAGCTCAAGAGTGTATTAACTGCTTTAGCTCCCTCCATCTCATACTTCTTTAGGATATCTTTGATATATTTACATTGATTAAGAAATGAACCATCATCCCTTTACTTCATACTAAACACACAAAAAATGTGTCAGCTCTCCCATCCTACTCATCTTAAACTCTCTACTCATGGTTTCTGAGAAATTATTATAAAGGTTCTCATGAGTTGATCCAATTATATATCATCCATATATATCTTAACACTGAATAGAGCATCTCCTACTTTATTTAAGAATAGGTGGTTTCTACACTACCGTTAATGAAAGATCTATCCAAGAGGAATAAGCTAAGCCTTTTATACCGTGCCCTAGGTGCTTACTTTAACCCATATATTGCCTTTTTCAATTTCTATACATGATTCAGAAAGGCTAAATTTTCAAATCTAAAGGGTTATTGTACATAAAAATTTTCCTTGATAACCCCATTTAAGAAAGCACTCTTTACATCCATTTGATACAACTTGAAGCCTCTAAAATATATAAAAGCTAGTAGCACTTTGATGGCTTCTAAACTAGCTATAGGGGAAAAGGTTTTCTCAAAATCAATGCCTTTATTTTGATTATACCCCTTAGCTACTAATCTGGCCTTATTTCTAATAACTACTCCAGAATCATGCATCTTATTTTTGAATATGAACTTGGTACCTATTATAATCTGGTTCTTAGGTATGCTAACAAACTCCCATACATCATTCCTAATAAATTAGTTTAACTCTTGTTGTATATCTAGGATCCAGAATTCTTTAGATAAGGCTTAATTTATATTTGTTGGTTCTACCGTAGAGATGAATACAGAGTCACTAATCTCCTTCATAAGTCCATGCTTAATTATAACTCCAACAGATGGATCTTCTAAGATGAACTCCCTAGGATGACTAGATGAGCATCTTCATTCTTTAGGCAATGGCTCTTGAGATTTGTCTCTATCTCCTAGGTTAATAGATTATACTCCTTGGTTAACCTCTACCTTTTCTCCTTCTTCTAACCTAGGCTCACAAAATCTATCATATTCATTAAATACAACATGGGTAGACTCCTCTATAGTAAAGGTCCTCTTATTAAAGATCTTATAAGCTTTACCAACAGATGAATAACCTAAGAAGACTCCTTCATTAAACTTAGGATCAAACTTTCCTATAAAAGATTTTTTATTGATAAGGATAAAAATTACACCAAAAGATATGAAGATGTGAAAGATTGGGGGTACTGCCCTTAAGCAGCTTAAGGGGTATATTATTGTGTTTTGATATAACATTTACCCTATTCAAAACATAACAAGTAGTATTCAATGCTCATGTCCAAAATTGTTTAGGGAGAGAATATTCAGCTAATATACCTCTAGCCACTTTTATTAAAGTTCTAGTCCTCCTTTTAGCTATCCCATTTTGCTGTGGGGTCCTAGGGGCAGACAAGTTATGTTTAATTCCTAGTTTCTTATTGAAGGATTCAAACTTATCATTCTAAAATTATGCACTATAATCACTATGGATTGTAGATATTTTGCATCCTAACTTTCTTTGAATCCAAGTGGAAAATATCCTAAATTCCTCAAATGGTTCACTTTTTTTGAAAGTTTTCCCACATAAACTAGCTATACTAACTAGCCCAAATAAGTCCAGATGCAAGATCTCTAGTGGGCTAGAGGTGGTGATGTCCTTAATATGATGAAATGAAGATTTAATTTATTTTCCTAATTGGCATGCATCACAAAGGTGGTCTTAGAGAAATCTAACTTTGGTATGCCTCTAACTAGGTCTTTCTAATTAATCTTCCTAATAGTTTTCATGCTTGTATGATATAGTCGCCTATGCCATAGCCATGATTCATCAACAATAGATTCTAAACACAAAGAATTTGAATGATTAACATAATTCAAATCAAGCATGTAAATATTATTAATTCTTTTACCATCTAAAATGATTTTTCCATTTACGCTTACTAGACATCTAGTAAATAAAAATTTAATATCAAAAATTTTATCACAAAGTTGATTAATATAAAGAAAGTTATGCTTCAATCCATCTACTAGCAAAATATTTTTAATAAAAAGTTATTTGAATTACCAATCATTCATGTGCCCATAACTTTTGTGGTAGTGTTATCCACTAGTATAATCTTGGATTATTCCCTGGCCTCTAGTATGATGAATTCCTTTAGATCTTCATCCATGTGCCATGAGCATCCACTATCTAGGTACCACATACTCTCACTAGGCCTTTTATGAATGTACCCCTATAATATCAATCAAGGGTTAGATTTGGGAACCCAAGGGTGTTTGGGCTCCACCTCATATTTTAATGGATGGGATACATACATACTATATTGTGATGTAAATGACTTTGGCCTCCACACTAGATGAATTCTATGGTGTATAGTAGAAGTGCTGGCTATGTGTCCTACCATGCCACAAGAATAGAACCTAACACTTGGAAATGGATTCACTAACCTATATAAGTGGTAGTGCCTCCTTCTAGGAATGTGAGATGCATGCTGTGATTTGAGGTTATACCAATATGTTAGTGTAGGTGATGGTTTTTTTTTTTTGAAGTGCATGAATTTTTTCTTTCAAAAATTTATTTGCACTCTTGAAGCTTTCAACCAAGAGTTTCATTGCATGCTCACTTTGGCTTACTTCATTTGCATGTGATTCTAATTTCTTAAATACATCCTCTAATCAATATGTTTGGATTTTTAAGGATTCAAGCAATTAAATTAAATCAGGATGCTTCTTATTTAGATCATCATACTCATCAAGAAAAGTAGCATGCTCTTTATCTAAAGAAATGTGCTTTGTTCTATGACTATCATACTCCTTTTCTAATTCAGAAATTTTTAAATTTAAATGTGCATGCAATTTCTTTAGTTTCCTATATAACTCATGGATCTTTTTCAAAATCAGAAATAACACACCATAGGTAAGTTCACATACCTCATCCTAGTTGGGGTTAATAATATCATTATCAACCATTAAACATAAATTTGTTACTTCCTCCTCAAGTTCCTCCTCTATGTTACAAATCTGGGTTTAAGGATTATAGTTTTGATGATAACAAATATTTTTGTGTTCTATTTTTGATTGGCTAACATTTCAGGTACAAATGATCAAATACAATTGAAGCAAACTCACGATCGGGTCCACGTGTGTTTAAATGTATTTTTTCCCTTTCTTGAGTCAAATGTAATGTAATTGATCCCCTAGCTAAGTAACCTTGCACACACGCACTCAGGGGGAGAGTTTTAGTGAGTTAGAGTTTTTGTTTTCAATTTTTGTTCATATCATCCTTGATGATATTCATAACGTCCTGGATGATCTAATGAAAATAGAAACCCTACTTAGGGCGACCATGTTAAGTCAGTTTGATTAAGAAGATTGTCCTGGATGATAGACCCATCATACAGGACGATATGCTCAAATCAAAAATTCTCGACCGTAAGATTATGTTAGGTAAGTTTTTATTTTTAGAGATTTGGTATGATCATCACGGACAATCTTTTACAATCATGCCTAAATTTGTCTAGTGATTAAGGAAAGCAATTAATATTTGATTGATACGATCATATCATCCTGAATGATCGTAATATCATACTGGATGATACAAGCAAAATCCTGACAGTCTAGATCATTTCATTTGGACGAACCGAACTCTCTTCTGGATGATATGCCTGAGTTTAAACAAATCGTATAGGACGATAAAGATATCGTCCGAGATGATCAAGTCATTTTCAATCGTATAGAACATTTTATGCAGGCCGATCCGAACTATATGCAGGATGATTTTGGGTGTTTTGAACTAATCATACAGGATGATAGAGATATCATCTATCATCCTGGAGGATCAAATCATTTTGAGATCATCCAGCATAAGTTTCCCTGGATGATCCGAACTATCTTCTAGACGAAATTTCTAATTTACACTAATCATTCCAGACGATCGTAGAATCGTATGGGACAATCTGAACAAATTATATCTTCTAATTATTGAGAGAAACCAGATCATCCAGGCTGATCTATGAGATTTTACACTGATCGTACAGGATGATCCATCGATCGTCCTGAATTATATTTGACGACTAGTTGAAATTTAGGGCAATTTTTTAGCCCTCCTATAAAAGATCTTTTTTTTTCCAGGAAAAAAAATCTTTTGCCACTCTTCTTACCAGAGAAAACCTTGAGAGAGAGAGAGAGAGAGAGCTCCGGAGAGAGAGAGAGGATCTTGCGAGGGGAAGTTTGTGAGGTGTTCAAAAAGGTTGCTCCATGCAAGGATCTGAGTCATCTTCTCCGGTCATCGTCTCTTGTCTTGTTGGTGGTTCTGTGGTAGGATCATCTGCAAGAAGATCTGGGTTCTCTGCCTACTTCAGAAGGAAGCAAAAGGAGTCGACGTTATCTGCCTGCTTCAGGAGGAACCGAAAGGAGTTCAGGTTCTCCGCCTCACCAGGTTGGTGAAAAGTAATTTTTGTATAGGATTCTCCACCTTGCTGTGGGAGCAGAAGGAGAGTCACTTAGTGTTAGTGCAATACCCGGAGGGGAGGCTTCGAGGAGTTGACGTAGGTCAAGTTGACCGAACCACTATAAAATCTGGTATGTTCTCTCTGATTATTTTCTGCACTTACTTTTCTGTTGATGATTGTGTGATTGTGATTATTATTCTGTTATCGTTGAATATCTATAAATCATCACGTAATTATAAACATTTTAAAACATTCAAAAAGATTTTCTAAATCATCGTTTGCCTATGAATTTTTAAAACTACCAATTCACCCCCCCCCCCCACCTCTTGGTTAGCCTCACGACTAGTTCATAAGGGCTCATCATCCCTAATGAACTTTCAAGTGGTATCAAAGTGGTATTCATAAAATCAAGTTTTGAAAAACTTTTGAATTCGATCCATGGCTAACTTTGGAAATAAAAATACTACTGAAGGTTATTCAATTACTCGTCCACCTTTGTTTGATAATATACCATTTGATTTTTAGAAAACTCGCATGTCCACCTTTTTACAATCTATTGATTATCGCATGTGGATGCTTGTTAAAGATGGTTATGAAGCACCTCATAGATTTGTAAATGGAATTAAAACTAAACTTCCTTTTACTGAATGGACATTTGATGATTTTGATTTAGCACAACTGAATGCAAAATATTTGAACTATTTTTTATGTGCTTTAAAATCTCAAGATTACATGCGTGTTTCCACTTGTACGACTGGTAAAAAAATTTGAGATAGATTATGCATTACCTATGAAGGCACATGTAAAGTTAAGCATTCTAGATTAAATATCTTGCTTCATGACAACGAACTCTTTCACATGAAACCTAGTGAATCAATTTCTGAAATGTATACTAGGTTCATTCAAATTGTCACCTCCCTGCATGCCTTAGGAAGAGAGCTTACTAATTATGAGAAAGTTAACAAGAGTTTGAAATGTTTTCCTTCTTCCTATGATGCCAAGATAACTGTGATAACTAAATCTAAAGATTTGAATGCCTATTCTATTGATAACTTACTTGGATCACTCATTGCTTATGAGCAAGGAGTGAACCAAAGACAGCTTGATGCAGGTGAGAAAAAGAAAGAGAAAATTGTAACGCTGAAGGCCAACAAGATTGATACTGATACTTTCGGGTCTGATAGCAATGATGTTGCCTTAATCACTAGGTAATTCAAAAGCTTTCTAAGGAAGAAACATAAGAACTTTCAGAAGTGGAACAAAGGTAAGAGTAGTAGAAAATTTAAAGGTTCATCTGATACTGTTTATTTTGAATGCAGGAAGCCTGGACATATAAAGGCTGATTGTCCTACACTTAAGGGTCACCCAAGAAAGGAGAAGGGTGAGGAGAAACCCAAGTTCAAGAAGGATAAGAAGCGGATTCAAAAGGCATTCTGGGCAGATTCTACATTTGACTCCTCTGAGACTGAAGCTGAAGAGGAGACTACGAACTTATGTCTGATGGCTGATGATCATCCTGGTCAGTCTGATCAAGAAGAGGTATGTGAGCTAACCTATGATCAATTGCTAGATGTTTCTGAGAAAATTTATTCATCGTATAGGAAACTTAAGAAAACTCATGCAAGCCTGAAATTGGATTTCTTAAATTTGCAAAAAGTGCATGATGTTACGATTAAGGATCATTCTACACTTAATAGTAATCACATGTATTTACTTGATGAAATTGATGAATTGAACAAAAAGCATTCTGAGCTAATTGTTGAGCATGAGTCATTGAAAACATCGCATGTTGACTTAGAAAAAGCTTATAAAGAACTATACACCATGGCATGTAACTTAACTAGTGATGAGCATTATTTGAAATTTGAAATTGCAAGTCTCAAGAAGAAAAATAAATTTCTAAGACTAAAATTTAGTGCTTTTGAGAAAAATGAAACACCTCTGACTTTTGCACAGCTTTATGCACCTCCACCAGTTGAAGAATCTAATTCAAAACCATCAAAGCTTATTTCATTCAAACCTAGGAAGAGGCACTATCACTCACGTAGATTAGTTAACCCTTTTCCTGGCATTAGATGTTTTTTTTGTGGCATGCTTGGATATATTTCTCACACTTGCACTGTTCACCATAGTACACATTGGGTGTGGAGACCCAAATTGCATGATTCATAGGACAGCACACATGCATTGTATTCTTCTTTTCATAAGAAGGAACCCAAATCTGTTTGGGTTTCTAAATCTAACGTTTGATGATTTTGTAGGTGTGCTCTCATAAAAGGCCTCGTGAGAGTACATCATCACAATCAGACCTTCTGTGAGGATCAAGGGATTAGCCACAACTTTTTAGCTCCTAGGACCCCTCAGTAGAATGGGGTAGCTGAAAGAAAGAATAGAACCTTGGTGGAAGCCGTTAGAGCCATGCTTGCTGAGTATTCACTTCATAAATACTTTTGGGCTAAAGTGGTGAACACTGCCTGTTATGTGCTGAATAGGGTGAATGTTAGATCCAATCTAAATAAGACACCTTTTGAGATCATTAAGGTTAGAACTCCAAACCTGTCCCACCTCCATGTCTTTAGCTGTAAGGTTTTCATTCTAAATAATAGGAAATCATCCTTAGGAAAATTTGACCCCAAATCTGATGAAGGAGTGTTCTTAGGCTATTCGAGTGTGAGGAAATCCTTTAGGGTGTTTAATAAGAGGGCTTTGGTGGTGGAAGAGATAACTCATGTGGTGTTTGATGAATCTGATCCTAAGGAGTCTAGAGTTAAGGAAGAAGAAGAGGTAGGAGAGATTACCCAAGGAGTTGAAAATGCAAATCTGGAGGAAAGGATAGAACCTGAAAATATGTTGCCTAGAGATTAGAGATATTCTTCAAGTCATCCTAAAGAACTGATCTCAGGAGACCCTTCTGAAGGTGTTAGGACTAGGCATGGACTTAGGAAGGAAGTAAACCATTCTACCTTTATCTCAACGACTGAACCCACCAACATCAATCAAGCCCTTTTTGATGAATTTTGGATTTTAGCAATGCAAGAGAAATTGAACCAATTTGTAAGAAATGATATTTGGGAGTTAGTAAAAAGACCTAAAAATCAAAGTGTACTGGGAACCAAATGGGTCTTTAAGAATAAGATGAATGATTCTGGTGTGGTGGTTAGGAATAAGGCAAGATTGGTGGCTAAGGGGTATAATTAAATTTGAAGGGATTGATTTTGAGTAGTCCTTTACCCCTATAGCTAGATTGGAAGCCATTAGGGTGCTACTAGCCTTTGCCTGTTATAAGGGATTTAAGTTGTTTCAAATGGATGTCAAGAATGCCTTTCTAAATGGGGTAATAAAAATGGATGTCTTTGTAGAGCAACCCCCAGGTTTTGAGAGTTCCCAATATCCAAATCATATCTACAAATTAAAAAAGGCCTTATATGGATTGAAACAGGCACCCAGAGCTTGGTATGAGAGGTTTAGCACATTCTTACAAAAAAGAGAGTTTGTTAAGGGGAGCGTAGGCACCACCATTTTCCTTAAGAAAGTAGGAGATGATCTACTCATTATCCAGATCTATGTTGATGATATACTTTTTGGATCTTTTAATAAAAATTTATGTGATGCTTTTTCTAAGACAATGAGTAAGGAGTTTGAGATGAGTATGATGGGAGAATTGTCTTACATTTTGGGGTTTAACATAAGGCAAATGGATGATGGAACCTTTCTAAATCAATCAAAATACATTAAGGACATCTTGAAAAAATATGAAATGGACAAAGCTAAGCCAATCAACACTCCCATGAGTTCCACTGTTCAGTTAGATAATGATTCAAATAGAAAATCTATTGATCAGAAGAAGTTTAGGGGAATAATTAGATCACTACTTTACCTGACTTCTAGCTGACCTGATATTATGTTTAGTGTTTATCTTTGTGCTAGGTTTTAAGCTGATCCTAAAGAGTCCCACCTGACTACTATTAAGAGAATTCTTAGATATCTTTTTGTGACCCCAAACCTAGGAATCAGGTACCCTAGGCACAGCACTTCTTTTGAGGTTGTTGGATATTCTGATTCTAACTTTGCAGGGTGTAGAGTGGATAAAAAGAGTACTTCTGGAACTTGCCAATTCATAGGACAGTCTTTAGTCTCCTAGTCTAGTAGAAAATAGAACTCAACTGTACTTTTCACTGTTGAAGCTGAGTACATTGCCTTAGGAAGTTGTGTGGCCCAAGTCCTTTGGTTGAAGCAACAAGTTTTAGATTTAGGATTACATGTTGGCACAATTTTAGTTCTATGTGATAATACTAGTGCCATATTCATTTTTAAGAATCCTATCCAACATTCAAGAACCAAACACATTGACATAAGGCATCACTTCATTAGGGACCATGTTACAAAAGGAGACATTGAGCTACCTCATGTAGCAACTGAAAACCAACTCGCTGACATCTTTACTAAACCACTGGCCTTTGACTCATTCAACATTTTGAGGACTAGATTGGGTGTGATTGACATAAATGCATGGATCTGATAATTACTGATTTCTGATTTTTCTATTTTTCATTTTGCTTTTAGCTTCTGTTTGATTTGATTGACTATTTCACTTTAGAATTTTTTCTTTTCCTGTTGATTTTTATTTTTTGATTTGCTTATCGAATTTGATTATTTCCTGTTGATTTTCATTTGTTGATTTTCATTTATTGATTTTAGTGTGTCTTTTATTCTTCATGTTTACTTTTCTTTATTGTTTACTCTCATCAAAATCAGATCACTGCTCGCTACTTTTGATAAACTGGATTTCTGACTAAGTGTTTTGCCTTGTTATTTTTGTTTGAAAGCTTATAAGTAGGGATTGACTTCTCTGAATCTGTTAAAGGAAAGAAATATTGATGATTATTTCTCTTCATCTAATTCCTTTAGTGGTGTATTATTTCTTTTGGATAAAAATCTTCTTCAAAATTAAAAAATTAGTTTTTGAAATAGAGATCTATTTTATCTTCTTACAGTAATCTACCTCATATAAATAGTATTTTCAAAGTTTTGAATCAGTGTTATGTTTTCTTAATCAGGTAATTGCACTTTTCATATGATGTATGGTTTTTGTTTTGTGAATTAATCCTCCTTACCGTAGAGAGTGAGTTTTTTGTCTTCTCTTATGTCTACAAGGTAATTTCACAAGTGAGATTCTTTAATGATTATGAAAGGAAGCAAGCTTACAAAAGATGCACAGTGTGGCAAACAAATTGAAAAAGAGGCACAAAATGAGCCCAAAGCTAAAAAGATGCGAAATGTCGCCAAATTAAAAAATACACAAAATGTATCAAAAATGAAAAGATGCGCAGTGCGCCAAGCAAGTTGAAAAAGAGGCACAAAATGAGCCCACAAAGAAACAAGCTTTCTTTCCTTTCAGATCTTTAAATGTCTTAAAAAAAATCTATGCACCACTTAATATTTTCAAAAGCTTGAGATTGAAAATCATTATTTATGATTCCTTACTTTGTAATACTATTTTATCAGATATTTTTCTGGCACGAGGCTTGAAAGGATCTCTTTTTTAATCTAATTTCTTTTCTTCTGAATTAGACTTTTGTTTGAAAGGAATTTAAACCTGTAAAGTGTCCGAGGTAGGAGTTACAAAAGTCAATTTTCTAACTTTTCTGAATTTCAGCATCGTCAATTTTTCTTCTTATTGGTTTTTAAATTGAAACTCAAGGGAAAATTCTGATTTATTGGAGGTGATCGATTCAAAAAAAAAATCATTATTTTTACTTTTATTTTCTTATTTTTATTTTTTATTTAATTTGATTTTGTTATTTTTGTTTGTGTTGTTTTGTCTATACTTCCTCCTTTTTGTGATGTCAAAAGGGGGAGTTGGTTTTCAAGTTACTAGTTATTTCTTTTGCTATTTTTGTGTTGTAGTTATTTCTCTTATTGTATTTAGTGTCACTATTTATGATCAGTTAAATTTGAAATAAAAAATCTTCTCTCATAAGTGTGTTGATTACTCCTGTCTGTTCTATTTGAAACTACTGAATAAATATTTTCCATCATAAAAAAGGGAGAGATTATTGCAAATCTGGGTTTAAGAATTATTGTTTTAATGATAATAAATGTTTATGTATTCTATTTTTGATTGGCTAACATTTCAGGTACAAATGATAAAATGCAATTCAAGCCAACTCAAGATCGGGTCCGCGTGTGTTTAAATGTATTTTTTCCCTTTCTTGAGTCAAATGTAATGTAATTGATCCCCTAGCTAAGTAACCTTACACACACACACTCAGGGGGAGAGTTTTAGTGAGTTAGAGTTTCTGTTTTTAATTTTTTTTCATATTATCCTGGATGATATTCATATCATCCTGGACGATCCAATGAAAATAGAAACCCTACTTAGGGTGACCATTTTAAGTCAGTTTGATTGAGCAGATCGTCCTAGATGATAGACCTATTGTACAAGATGATATGCTCAAATAAAAAATTCTCAGCCGCCAGATTAAGTTAGGTAAGTTTTTATTTTTAGAGATTTGGTCTGATCGTCCCGGACGATACGTGTATCATACTGTATGATCCCTTATAATCATGCCTTAATTAGTCTAGTGATTAAGGAAAGTAATTAATGTTTGATTGATACGATCATATCTTCCTAAACGATCGCAATATCGTACTGGATGATACATGGAAAATCTTGACCATCCAGAGCATTTCACCTGGATGAATCGAACTATCTTCTAGACAATATGCCCAAGTTTGAACGAATCATACAGGACGATAGAGATATCATCCCTCATGATCAAGTCATTTTCAATCGTACATAACATTTTGTGCAGGCCACTCCAAACTATGTGTAGGATGATTTTGAGTGTTTTGAACTAATCGTATAGGACGATAGAGATATCAACCTGGATGATCAAGTGATTTTGAGATCATCTAGCATAAGTTTCCCTGGACGACCCGAACTATCTTGTGGATGAAATTCCTGATTTACACTAATCATCTCGGACGATCGCGGAATCATACGGGATGATTTGAACAAATTTGGTCTTCTAATCGTCCACAAAAACCAGATCATCCAGGTTGATGTATGAGATTTTACACTGATCATACAGGACGATCCATCTATCTGTTGAAATCCAGGATCCCAAGCACTTAATTTTGATGGTGACAACTAATACTTACTGAATCATATAGACTTCCTTTAGATTACAGATGCTTAATCCTTGTATATGAGCACTAACACTTCAGGTCAGATGCACACTGCTCAAGATTACTGGAGACTCAAACCGGGTAGAATAGGATGTTGAAAAGTCTGTAATTTTTATTTCTTACTTTTATTTTCTTGAGTCTGCCATTGAAGCATGCATTTGAAAGGAGCAACTATGCACACACACAGGGGGAGAATTGTTTTAAATGTTTAAAAAAATTTTTAAGAATATCGTACTGTACGATTTAGTATCGTACTGTATGATTAATTAAAAATACTCAGGCTAACGGCTAATTTTCAGATGATTAAATTTGTTATCGAATCGTACTGTACGATACATATCGTACTGTACGATACATATCGTACTGTATGATAAGATACAATTGAGAAACCCTAGCCGCCAGAATAAGTTTGGTAAGTTCTTAATTTTGATTTCTTGAACTGATCATACTGTACGATGCTTATCGTACTGTACGATTAATTAATACTTACCAAAATTATCTCCCTAATCAGGAAAATAGATGTTGGTTTCTAATTTAAAAGTTGATCATACTGTACGGTCATATATCATACCGTACGACTGACAGAGATGATTTTATTCGTCCCAGAGATCGTACCAGACGAAACTAAGGTTTTTTTTGTTCTGTTCGTCCTGGACGATATTCATATCATACAGGACGATATCAAGAAATGAATTAATAGTACTGTACGACTAGTTGAGTGCTGGACAACTAACAGAGACAATTTCATTCATCCCATCGGTCGTACTAGACGAAACCAAGAAATTTTTATTCTATTCATCCTGGAAGATATTCGTATCGTACAGGATGATATCCTAAAAAACACTAATCGTACTGTACGACTAAAGGAGTGCTGGACGACTGACAGAGACGAATTCTTTTATCCCGAGGATTGTCCCACAGTTCGTCCTGTATGAATCAACAATATCATCCTATACAATATACATATCGTACAGTATAATATGCACAAAATTAGATAACTGTTCGTCTGTGCTCATACTGGACGGAGCTATAATTGAACTGATCGTACTGTATGATTATAGATCGTACTGTACGAACAGGAACACAAAAGTTGAAACTTTTAGGGTTTTCTGAAGCCTGATATAAAAATAACTTATATCCCTTTGCTGTGAGAGGCTTTGAGGAAAGAAGGGGATTCATTAGAGAGAAGTTTTTGGAGAGATCCAGGGCTTGAGAGAGGAAGGTGAAGGTGAGCTTGAGCGTGAGGGAGAAGTAGTGTGAGGGGATCACACGGTGGCTCCAAGCTAGCTGCATGCTTTGCTCCTCTTGTGGCTTTGGGAAGATTCAGGAAAGTTCTCGAGGGAAGAGTCACTTCAAGATCAACATCGTCAAGGTACTCTACCATCTCCAGGAGGGAGAAAAAGGAGAAGGTTCGCTGCCGTCACCAGGAGGGTGACATAGCGTTTGGTATTCCGCCACACCGAGGGAGGTGAAAGTGAGTATTATAAAGGCTTCTCCGCCTTGCTGTGGGTGCAAAAGGAGAGTCAACTTTTACTAGTGCAAATCCCGGAGTAGAGGACTCCGGGGAGTGGACGTGTTGCAAATCTGGTTTTGATGATGACAAACATGTTTCCAGTGTGTTTTGCTTGGCTAATATGTTTCAGGCACAAAAGACCGCGAGCCACTCAAGCCAACTCAAGATCGGGTCCAAGTGTGTCAAATGTATGATTTTTTTTCTTTTATTGAGTCAATTGTAATGTAACTGATTCCCTAGCTAAGTAACCTTGCACACACACACTCAGGGAGAGAGATTGAGTGAATTAGAGTTTCTGTTAAAATTTTGTTCAGATCGTCCTGGACGATAGTAGCATCGTCCTGGACGATCCAGTTAAAACAGAAACCCTAATTAGGGCGACTAAGTTAAGAGGGTCTGATTAAGCAGATCGTCCTGGACGATCTTTGGATCGTACGGGACGATATGCTCAAATCAGAAATTTCCAGCCGCCAGATTAAGTTAGGCAAGTTTTATTTTAAGTATTTTGGTCTGATCGTCCCGGACGATACGTGTATCGTCCTGGACGATGCACTACAATCATGCCTAAATTAGTCTGGTAATTAAGGAAAGCAATTAATGTTTAATTGATACGATCACATCGTCCTGGACGATCGCAGGATCGTCCCGGACGATCGTGATCGTCTTGTGCATTTCAGCTGTACGTCCAGAACTATGTACAGGACGATTTGGGGCCTTTTTGAACTAATCGTACCGGACGATTACCCTATCGTCCGGGACGATCAAGTCATTTTTTGGTCGTCCAGCACAGATTTCTCTGGACGACCCGAACTATCTTCTGGACGATTTCCTTCAATTTGAACTAATCGTCCCGGACGATCGCAAGATCGTACGGGACGATATGAACAACTTTTTCTACTGATCGTCCAGAAGAGCCAGATCGTCCAGGCTGAAACAGCTGAATTTGAACTGATCGTACAGGACGATCTACCGATCGTCCTGGACGATCTTGGCCGACAAGTTGAGATTTAGGGCAAGTTTTAAGCCCTCCTTTAAAAGAACTTTTTCCTAGATTTGGAAAAATCTTTTGCTGCCTTCCTTCCCTGAGAAATCCTAGAGAGAGAGAGAGTTGGGAGAGAGAGAAGAGATCTTGTGAGGGGGAGTTAGTGAGGGATTCACTAAGGTTGCTCCAAGCACGGATCAGAGTCGTCTTCTCCGCTCGTCGTCTGTCGTCTAGTCGGTGTTCTTCGTGGGAGGATCGTTAGCAAGAAGATCCGGGTTCTCTGCCCGCTTCAGGAGGAAGCGAAAGGAGTTCGTGGGTTCTCTGCCCGCTTCAGGAGGAAGCGAAAGGAGTTCGTGGGTTCTCTGCCCGCTTCAGGAGGAAGCGAAAGGAGGTCGGGTTCTCTGCCTCACCGTGTGGTGAAAAGGAGGTGTTTTGTACAGGCTTCTCCGCCTTGCTGTGGGAGCAAAAGGAGAGTCACTTTCGTTTAGTGCAATACCCGGAGGGGAGGCTCCGGGGAGTGGACGTAGGTCAAGTTGACCGAACCACTATAAAATCTGGTTTGCTTTTCTGATTCAGTTTTGCATTTTACTTTTCAATATAAACTGCTTGGGTGAATATCGTTGGTTGATCTTTTCGTTATTGTTTACTTGTTTCCGCTGCTAAGTATCGAAAAGATTTTTGTAGTTATCGTGAAATTTTTAAATAACCAATTCACCCCCCCTCTTGGTTAGCCTCGGGACTAGTTCACTAGGGCTTAACATCCCTTTCGAACTTTCAAGTGGTATCAGAGAGGGATTCAAAATTTCTGTTTAAAAACTTTTGAATTTGATCCAATGGCTAACTGTAACAATCGTAATACTGCTGAAGGTTATTCTATAACTAGACCACCGTTGTTTGATAACATTCCATTTGATTTTTGGAAAACACGCATGTCTACTTTTCTTCAGTCTATCGATTATCGCATGTGGATGTTAGTTAAGGACGGATACGAACCACCTTTTCGAATGGTTAACAATGTGAAAACTGAATTACCGTTTGCTGATTGGACGTTTGATGATCGTGATTTAGCACAGTTAAATGCCAAATGTTTGAACTGTTTCTTTTGTGCTTTAAAATCTGAGGACTATATGCGTGTTTCTACTTGTACAACGGGAAAAGAGATTTGGGATAGATTATGTATAACATATGAAGGTATAACTGAAGTCAAACAGTCTAGGTTAAACATCTTGTTACATGATTACGAACTTTTTCGCATGAAACCTAGTGAGACTATTTCAGAAATGTACACAAGGTTCACTCAGATTGTTACCTCTTTGCATGCTTTAGGTAGAGAACTTACCAACTACGAAAGAGTGAACAAGATTCTTAGATGTTTGCCTGCTTCTTATGATGCTAAGATTACTGCTATTACTGAATCCAAAGATTTAAATACTTACTCTATTGACAGCTTACTTGGATCACTCATTGCTTACGAGCAAGGGGTGAACCAAAGGCAACTTGATGCAGGTGAACGCAAGAAAGAGAAGACAGTGGCACTAAAGGCCAAAGATTCAGATGCTAGCACTTCCGGGTCTGATAGCGATGATGTTGCCTTAATCACAAGGCAATTCAAAAGCTTTCTAAGGAAGAAACATAAGAACCATCAGAAGTGAAACAAGGGTAAGTTCAATAAAAACTTTAAGGGTTCATCTGAATCGGTTTGTTTTGAATGCAGGAAGCCTGGACACATAAAGGCTGATTGTCCAACACTTAAAGCTCACTCAAGCAAGGAGAAGGGTGAGGAGAAACCAAAGTACAGAAAGGACAAGAAGCGGATTCAGAAGGCGTTCTGGGCAGACTCTGCATCCGACTCTTCTGAGACTGAAGCTGAAGAGGAGGAAACAAACTTGTGTCTGATGGCGGATGATCACCCTGGTCAGTCCGACCAGGAAGAGGTATGTGAGCTTACTTACGATCAGTTATTTGAAGTTTCTGAAAAGATTCATACATCGTATAGGAAGCTTAAGAAAACCCATGCTAGTTTGAAACTAGATTATCTGACTTTGCAAAAAGAGCATGAAGTGTTGATTAAGGATCATTCCACCATTGATAGCAATCACATGTCTTTACTAGATGAGTTTGATGAACTGAATAAAAAGCATTCTGATTTAATTGTTGAGCATAACTTGTTAAAAACAGCGCATGTTGAATTAGAACTTGCTTTTAAGAAAGTGAATGATTTGGCATCTGAGTTAGAAAGTACTGAAAGTGCAAAAACGTTTGAAATTGGAAGTTTAAACAAACACATTGAGTTTTTGAAAGTGAAAATCAGTTCTTTTGAAAATAACAAAACACCGCCTACTTTTGAACAATTTTATGCACCGCCACCTTTTAAAAATTCTGTTGCAAGTTCTTCAAAGCATGTTTCATACACTACTAGGAAGAGGCACTATCACTCACGACGTTTAGTTAATCCTTTTCCTGGTGTTAGATGTTTTTCATGTGGCATGTTAGGACACATATCACACACTTGTACTGTTCACCGTAGTACACATTGGGTGTGGAGACCCAAACTACCTGTTGCACAGCACAGCACACATGCATCGCATTCTTCTTTTCATAAGATGGAACCCAAACCTGTTTGGGTTCCTAAGACTGACATTTGATGATTTTGTAGGTGTGCTCTCACACAAGACCTCGTGAGAGCATGTGGTACCTGGACAGCGGATGTTCTAGACATATGACTGGAGATGCAAATCAGTTCATTTCGCTGGAGGCCAGAGCTGGAGGCAAGGTTACACTTGGAGATAACACCACTAGGAAGGTGGTAGGCACAGGTATGATTGGTGATTCAAAGAACTTTATGATTGATAATGTTTTGCTTGTAGATGGACTGAAACACAACCTGCTGAGCATCAGTCAACTCTGCGACAAGGGATACAGCATCAAATTCCTGCCCACTGGCTGCATTTTAAGCTTAAATGATGAAGTTGTTTTGCAGGGGCAAAGGATCAACAACGTCTACAAGCTGGATGTAAGTAGCATCAAATCTGATAATTCAATTTGCTTAAAAACTGCTGCTGATGAGTCTTGGTTATGGCATAGGAGATTGTGTCATGCCAGTATGAAAATCCTTAGGAGAGTCACCCAAAAGGACTTAGTTAGAGGTGTGCCCAAGCTTAAGTTCACTAAGGATCACCTGTGTGGTGCCTGTCAGTTGGGGAAGCAAGTCCAGTCCTCTTTTCACTCAGTTAAGGACATTAGCACCTCTAGACCTTTAGAAGTTCTTCACATGGACCTCTTTGGACCCATTAGCACTGCCAGCTTAGGGGGGAGAGTCTATGGTTTTGTGATTGTTGATGATTATTCAAGGTTCACTTGGGTTAAGTTTTTGTCACACAAATCTGAGTCATTTGATGAGTTTAGATCTTTCTCTACTTGGATTCAGAAGAAGTTAGGATGTGAGATTATTACCATCCATAGTGATCACGGAGGGGAGTTTGAAAATGAAAGATTTGGAAGTTTTTGTGAGAATCATGGGATTAGTCACAATTTTTCAGCTCCTAGGACCCCTCAGCAGAACGGGGTAGCTGAAAGGAAGAACAGGACCTTAGTGGAAGCCGCTAGAGCCATGCTTGCCGAGTATTCACTTCCAAAATACTTTTGGGCTGAAGCGGTGAACACTGCCTGTTATGTGCTGAATAGGGTAATTGTGAGAGTCAAGCTGAACAAGACACCTTATGAGATCATTAAGGGTAGAACTCCAAATCTGTCCCACCTCCATGTCTTTGGCTGTAAGGTTTTCATTCTAAACAACGGGAAGTCACCCTTAGGAAAATTTGACCCCAAATCTGATGAAGGAGTGTTCTTAGGATATTCAAGTGTGGGGAAATCCTTTAGGGTGTTCAATAGGAGGACTTTGGTGGTGGAAGAAACAACCCATGTAGTGTTTGATGAATCTGATCCTAAGGAGTCTAGATCTGAAGTAGAAGATGAAGAGATTGTTGAGGTTACCCAAGGAGTTGGAAATACAAATTTGGAGGAAAGGGTAGAACCTCAAACCCCATTGCCTAGAGATTGGAGATATTCTTCGAGTCATCCTAAAGAACTGATCTTAGGAGACCCTTCTGAAGGTGTTAGGACTAGGCATGGACTTAGGAAGGAAGTAAACCATTCTGCCTTTATCTCAATGAGTGAACCCACCAACATCAATCAAGCCTTGTCGGATGAGTTTTGGATTTTAGCTATGCAGGAAGAATTGAATCAATTTGTAAGGAATGATGTTTGGGAGTTAGTAGAAAGACCTAGAAACCAAAGTATTGTGGGAACCAAGTGGGTCTTTAAGAATAAGATGAATGATTCTGGTGTGGTGGTGAGAAATAAGGCAAGATTGGTGGCTAAGGGGTATAATCAGATAGAAGGGATAGATTTTGAGGAAACTTTTGCCCCTGTAGCTCGATTGGAAGCCATTAGAGTGCTACTAGCCTTTGCCTGTTATAAGGGATTTAAGCTGTTTCAAATGGATGTCAAGAGTGCCTTTTTAAATGGGGTAATTAAAGAAGATGTTTTTGTAGAACAACCCCCAGGTTTTGAGAGTTCCCAATATCCAAGTCATGTCTATAAATTAAAAAAGGCCTTATATGGATTGAAACATGCACCCAGAGCTTGGTATGAGAGGCTTAGCACATTCCTGTTAGAAAGAGAGTTTGTTAAGGGGAGCGTAGACACTACCCTTTTTCTGAGGAGATTAGGAGATGACTTACTCATTGTCCAGATCTATGTTGATGATATAATTTTTGGATCTTCTGATAAATACTTATGTGAAGAGTTTTCTAAAACAATGAGTAAAGAGTTTGAGATGAGTATGATGGGAGAATTGTCCTACTTTTTGGGGTTTAGCATAAGGCAAATGGAAGATGGAACTTTTCTCAATCAATCAAAATATACTAAGGACATTTTGAAGAAATATGAAATGGACAAAGCCAAACCAATCAATACTCTCATGCCCTCCTCAGTTCAGTTAGATAAGGATTCAAATGGAAAATCTGTTGATCAGAAGAAGTATAGAGGGATAATAGGTTCACTGCTTTACCTGACTGCTAGCCGACCCGATATCATGTTTAGTGTCTGTCTTTGTGCTAGGTTTCAGGCTGATCCTAAAGAGTCCCACCTGACTGCTGTTAAGAGAATTCTTAGATATCTTTTAGGGACCCCAAACCTAGGAATTTGGTACCCTAGGCACAGCACCTCTTTTGAGATCATTGGATATTCTGACTCTGACTTTGCGGGGTGTAGGGTGGATAGGAAGAGTACCTCTGGGACTTGTCAATTCATAGGAAAGTCGTTAGTCTCCTGGTCCAGTAGAAAACAGAACTCAGTTGCACTTTCCACTGCTGAAGCTGAGTACATTGCCTTAGGAAGTTGTGTGGCCCAAGTTCTTTGGTTGAAGCAGCAAGTCTTGGATTTAGGAGTACCTGTTGGCACAATTTCTGTTCTGTGTGATAATACTAGTGCCATCTGTATCTCTTAGAATCCAATCCAACATTCTAGGACCAAACACATTGACATTAGGCATCACTTCATTAGGGACCATGTTACAAAAGGGGACATTGAGCTACATCATGTAGCAACTGAAAATCAGCTGGCTGACATATTCACTAAACCACTGGCCTTTGACTCATTCAGCATTTTGAGAACCAGATTAGGAGTGATTGATATAAATGCTTGATTCTGATGACGGCTGATTTATGATTGTTATGATTGGTATTCTGATTTCTGCTAGTTAGTTTTTTTTTTTTGTATTCTGTTTTCTGATTTATGTTTGTTAGTTTTTGTATTGTGATTTCTGATTCCTGTTAGTTAGTTTTTGCCTTGATTATTTTATTTTCAGTTGATTTTATTTCTTCTGCTAATTTCTGTTTTAGCCTTATTGTTAGTTTGATTTGAGTATTTACTTTGCTATGATTTTCTACCTGTTTTTTTTATATTTTTCAAAATCTGATCACCGCTCACTACTTCTGATAATCTGAATTTCTGACTGGGAGTTTTTACCTTGTTTTGATTTGGAAGCTGGTAAGCAGTGATTGATTCCACTGAACCTGTTAAAGGGAAGAAACATTGATGATTGTTTCTCTTCCTCTAACTCCTTTACTGGTGTATGGTTTCTTTTGGATAAAAATCTTCTTCAAAATTAAAATGTTAGTTTTTTGAAATAGAGATTATTTTATCTTCCTACAGTAATCTGCCTCATATCAATAGTGTTTTTCAAAGTCTTGAGTCATTAGTTTGATTTTCTAAAACCAAGTGATTGCATTTATCATATGATGTGTGGTTTTTTTGTTTTGTGAATCATTCTTCCCTACTGTGGAGAGTCATCTCCTATGTCTGGAAGATGGATTCACAGCTGAGACTCTTTAATGATTATGAAAAGGAGAAAGCTTACAAAAGATGCGCAGTGCGCCAACCAAATTGAAAAAGAGGCATAAAATGAGCCCAAAACTGAAAAGATGCGAAAATGCCAAATACACAAAGTGTATCAAAAAATCAAAAGATGCGCAGTGCGCCAAATAAATTGAAAAAAAAAAGAGGCACAAAATGAGCCCAACCTAAGCTTTCTTCTCTTTCAGATCTTTAAATGTCTTAAAAAAAAAAACTCGTGTGTCACTTAATACGTTCAAAAAGCTTGAGTTTGAAAATCTTGATTTCTGATTTTTTACTTTGTAACACTATTATATCAGATATTTTTCTGGAATGAGGCTTGAAAGGATCTCTTTTCAAATCTAATGTCTTTTCTTCTGAATCGGATTTTTGTTTTGAAAGAGGCTTACATCGATAAGGTGCCCGGGGTCAGAGTTACGAAAGTTGATTGTTTCCAACCTTTTTGGATTTCAGCGCTGTCAATCGTCCTCTCATTGGTTTTTGAATCTAAAATCAAGGAAAAATTCTGATTTTCCTGTTTTGTTGTTGTTCTGTATTTGTTTTATTTTATGTTTTATTTCCGTGTTTATGTTTCTCCCTCCTCCTTTTTGTGATGTCAAAAGGGGGAGTCAGTTGTAGTCGTGTCGTGTCTGTTTCTGTTTTCTATTTCATGTTTTCTGTATTGTTTGAGCCGTTAAATGAAAATTAAAAAAAAAAAAAATGTTTGTTTTGTTTGATCTGCTAGTTTACCTTTGTGTTCAGACTAATTTACAAATGTTTGCCATCATCAAAAAGGGGGAGATTGTTGCAAATCTGGTTTTGATGATGACAAACATGTTTCCAGTGTGTTTTGCTTGGCTAATATGTTTCAGGCACAAAAGACCGCGAGCCACTCAAGCCAACTCAAGATCGGGTCCAAGTGTGTCAAATGTATGATTTTTTTTCTTTTATTGAGTCAATTGTAATGTAACTGATTCCCTAGCTAAGTAACCTTGCACACACACACTCAGGGAGAGAGATTGAGTGAATTAGAGTTTCTGTTAAAATTTTGTTCAGATCGTCCTGGACGATAGTAGCATCGTCCTGGACGATCCAGTTAAAACAGAAACCCTAATTAGGGCGACTAAGTTAAGAGGGTCTGATTAAGCAGATCGTCCTGGACGATCTTTGGATCGTACGGGATGATATGCTCAAATCAGAAATTTCCAGCCGCCAGATTAAGTTAGGCAAGTTTTATTTTAAGTATTTTGGTCTGATCGTCCCGGACGATACGTGTATCGTCCTGGACGATGCACTACAATCATGCCTAAATTAGTCTGGTAATTAAGGAAAGCAATTAATGTTTAATTGATACGATCACATCGTCCTGGACGATCGCAGGATCGTCCCGGACGATCGTGATCGTCTTGTGCATTTCAGCTGTACGTCCAGAACTATGTACAGGACGATTTGGGGCCTTTTTGAACTAATCGTACAGGACGATTACCCTATCGTCCGGGACGATCAAGTCATTTTTTGGTCGTCCAGCACAGATTTCTCTGGACGACCCGAACTGTCTTCTGGACGATTTCCTTCAATTTGAACTAATCGTCCCGGACGATCGCAAGATCGTACGGGACGATATGAACAACTTTTTCTACTGATCGTCCAGAAGAGCCAGATCGTCCAGGCTGAAACAGCTGAATTTGAACTGATCGTACAGGACGATCTACCGATCGTCCTGGACGATCTTGGCCGACAAGTTGAGATTTAGGGCAAGTTTTAAGCCCTCCTTTAAAAGAACTTTTTCCTAGATTTGGAAAAATCTTTTGCTGCCTTCCTTCCCTGAGAAATCCTAGAGAGAGAGAGAGTTGGGAGAGAGAGAAGAGATCTTGTGAGGGGGAGTTAGTGAGGGATTCACTAAGGTTGCTCCAAGCACGGATCAGAGTCGTCTTCTCCGCTCGTCGTCTGTCGTCTAGTCGGTGTTCTTCGTGGGAGGATCGTTAGCAAGAAGATTCGGGTTCTCTGCCCGCTTCAGGAGGAAGCGAAAGGAGTTCGTGGGTTCTCTGCCCGCTTCAGGAGGAAGCGAAAGGAGTTCGTGGGTTCTCTGCCCGCTTCAGGAGGAAGCGAAAGGAGGTCGGGTTCTCTGCCTCACCGTGTGGTGAAAAGGAGGTGTTTTGTACAGGCTTCTCCGCCTTGCTGTGGGAGCAAAAGGAGAGTCACTTTCGTTTAGTGCAATACCCGGAGGGGAGGCTCCGGGGAGTGGACGTAGGTCAAGTTGACCGAACCACTATAAAATCTGGTTTGCTTTTCTGATTCAGTTTTGCATTTTACTTTTCAATATAAACTGCTTGGGTGAATATCGTTGGTTGATCTTTTCGTTATTGTTTACTTGTTTCCGCTGCTAAGTATCGAAAAGATTTTTGTAGTTATCGTGAAATTTTTAAATAACCAATTCACCCCCCCTCTTGGTTAGCCTCGGGACTAGTTCACTAGGGCTTAACATCCCTTTCGAACTTTCAGGACGTAGGTCAAGTGACCGAACAACTATAAAAATCTGTTGTGTGTTTTTTTCTTATTTACCGTACTTTACTTTTCATGCTCTTAATTACTACATTAAATTGCTTGGTGAAAAATCATGATTTAAATCTTGTGTTGTGAAATTTAAAATTGAATTATCAATATCATCGTTGTGAACGTTGTACTTGCTTCTGGATGTTATTTGTTGAGTTATCTTTTAAAAATCAAAGATTAGAACTCTTGTGTAGGGTTG
Source organism: Dendrobium chrysotoxum (assembly GCA_019925795.1). Classification (NCBI taxonomy): domain Eukaryota; kingdom Viridiplantae; phylum Streptophyta; class Magnoliopsida; order Asparagales; family Orchidaceae; genus Dendrobium; species Dendrobium chrysotoxum. The sequence continues at coordinate 33,744,711 of CM034315.1, read as the reverse complement.
AATTTTTAAAATACCAATTCACCCCCCCCCCCCCTCTTGGCGCATCTCGTACTTACAAGTGGTATCAGAGCGGGGTTTCAAAATAGTGTTTTAAAAAACCTAGAAACGTAAGATCCGTGGCTCAATTTGGTAACCGTAACACTGCGGAGGGTTATTCTATAACTCGTCCACCTTTATTCGATAACATACCGTTTGATTTCTGGAAAAAATGCATGTCTACATTTTTACAGTCTTTAGACTATCGCATGTGGATGTTGGTCCAAGAAGGTTATTCTGCACCATTTCTTATGTTGAATGGAATTAAAACTGAACTATCATTTAATGAATGGAGCATTGAAGATAGAGAACTTGCACAGTTAAATGCTAAATGTCTAAATTATTTCTTTTCCGCATTAAAATTAGAAGACTATATGCGAGTATCAACGTGTACTACTGGTAAGCAAATTTGGGACAAACTGTGTATCACGTACGAAGGAACTAGTGAGGTCAAACAATCTAGGTTGAACATACTGCTACATGATTATGAACTATTCCGCATGAAACCTAGTGAAACTATATCTGACATGTACACTTGATTCACCCAGATTGTAACATCTCTGCATGCTTTAGGAAGAGAGTTGTCTAACTCGGAAAAAGTAAACAAAATACTGTGATGTTTGCCTAGCTCATATGATGCTAAAATCACTGTAATAACTGAGTCAAAAGACCTGAATGTTTATTCTATTAATAATTTGCTTGGGTCACTCATTGCCTACGAGCAAGGAGTGAGTCAACGACAAAGTGATGCAGGTGAAAAGAAGAAGGAGCGAGCGGTGGATTTAAAAGCAAACAATTATGAAAGTGTCAGCTCAGTAGCGGAGGAAGATGACGACATCGCCTTGATGACTCGTCAGTTCAAAAAATTTTTGAAAAGAAAGCAGCGCCGTCATCAAAGCAATTGGAACAAAGGTAAAAGCTCAAAGCATACTAAAGTTGCATCTGAAACAATTTGCTTTGAGTGCAGGAAACCCGGTCATCTTCGAGCTGATTGCCCCAACATCAAGACTCATCAAACCAAGGAAAAGGGTGAGGAAAGATCAAAGTTCAAGAAGGGAAAATTTAAGACACAAACAGCATTTTGGGCCGACTCTGCATCAGAATCGTCGGAAGAAGAAGCAGAGGAGGAGGTAACGAATCTGTGTATTATGACTAATGATAATCTTGATCAATCAAATCAAGATGAGGTATGTCAACTGTCTTACGATGAACTGCTTGTTATTTCTGAAAAAATCCATGACTCGTATAGAAAGTTGAAGAAAAAGCATGTTAGTCTTAATACTGAGTTTAGTACTTTACAAAAGGAGCATGCTAGTGTAGTAAAAAAATTTTCTGACTTGGATAAAGATCATATGTCTTTGCTTGATGAATATGATGCATTAAACAAGAAGCATATTAAGTTAACCACTGCACACGATACCTTGAAATCATCACATATTGAATTAGAGAATGCATTTAAGGAACTAGAAGAACTAGCAGGGGAACTTAGTAGTAGTGAGCATGCATTGAGATTCGAATATGCAAGTCTTAACCAAGAGAACAATTTTTTAAATAAAAAACTTCATGCATTCAAAAATAATAAAAACCCTGCCACGTTTGCTGAGTTTTTTCAACCTCCACCATGTGAACCATCTCATCCAAAACCTGCACGGCATGCATCATCCAAACCCAGAAATAGGCACTACCACCCTCGTAGATTAGTGAACCCATTTCCCAGTGTTAGATGTTACTCTTGTGGCATGCTAGGTCACATAGCCTGCATGTGCAGAATTCACTATATGACACATCTAGTGTGGAGACCTAAATCGCATTCATCACAGCATAACATGCATACATTTCATTCATATAAGCATAGGATGGAACCCAAACTCACTTGGGTTCCCAAAGCTAATCTGTGATTGATATTGTAGGGATGCTCTCACAAAAGACCTAGTGAGAGCATGTGGTACCTGGACAGTGGCTGCTCGAGACACATGACTGGAGACATGAAGCAGTTCGTGACACTGGAGGCCAGGTCAGGAGGCAAGGTAATTTTGGGAGACAACACCACCAGGAAAGTGGTGGGCTCAGGTATCATTAGAAACACTAAGAATTTGATTATTGAGAATGTACTTTTAGTTGACGGTTTAAAGCATAATCTCTTAAGTATAAGTCAACTATGTGACAAGGGCTTTGACATAAAATTTCTTTCTAATAAATGCATGATTAGCTTAAATGATACACTTGTGTTAGAAGGAAAATGCATAAATAATGTTTACATGTAAGATTTAAACTGCATTGAATCCTCAAACTCGTTGTGTCTAAAAATAATAGCGGATGACTCTTAGTTATGGCATAGGAGACTATGCCATGCTAGTATGAAAACACTTAGGAACATCACTCAGAAATACTTAGTTAGAGGCATACCAAAGTTAGACTTTACTAAGAATCATCTCTGTGATGCTTGCCAATTAGGAAAATAAGTTAAATCTTCATTTCATGCAATCAAGGATATCAACACCACTAGGCCACTAGAAACTCTCCACATGGACCTGTTCAGACCTGTTAGTACAGCCAGCCTAGGAGGGAAGTTATATGGGTTTGTAATAGTAGATGACTACTCTAGGTTTACTTGGGTAAAATTCCTAGCTCATAAGAGTGAGTCATTTGAAGAGTTTAGAATTTTCTCCACTTGGATTCAAAGGAAATAAGATGTGTAATTTCAACAATTCATAGTGACCACGGTGGAGAATTTGAGAATGATAAATTTGAATCATTTTGTAAAGATGTTGGAATAGAACATAATTTCTCTGCTCCTAGAACTCCTCAGCAAAATGGAATAGTAGAAAGAAAGAATAGAACTTTAGTTGAAGCTGCTAGGGCTATGTTAGCTGAATACACTCTCCCTAGATATTTTTGGGCAGAAGCAGTAAATACCGCGTGCTATGTGTTAAATAGGGTAAATGTTAGATCCAAACTTAATAAGACACCCTATGAGTTGCTTAAGGGTAGGACACCCAATCTTTCCCACTTACACGTTTTCGGTTGCAAATGCTTCATCCTAATCAATGGCAAGTCACCCTTAGGAAAGTTCGATCCTAAATCTGATGAAGGGGTTTTCCTAGGGTACTCATCTGTAGTTAAAGCCTATAGAATATTCAATAAGAGAACCCTAGTAGTAGAAGAGTCCACCCATGTGGTATTTGATGAATCCAATAAGACCTCTGAATCTAATCAAGAAGAAGAAGAAGTTGAGGTTATAAGGGGAGTAGAAACCATTACCATAGAGACTAGAGCAGAACCTTAGGAACATTTGCCTAGAGATTGGAAATTTTCTTCTAGTTATCCTAGAGAGCTGATCTTAGTAGACCCATCAGAAGGGGTAAAAACTAGGCATGGACTCAGAAAAGAGGTTAGTCATTCTGCATTCATATCTATGATTGAACCCACGAGTATAGATCAAGCCTTAGGAGATGAATTTTGGATCCTAGCAATGCAAGAAGAGTTGAACCAATTCATTAGGAATGATGTATGGGAATTAGTTAAAAGACCTAAAGAATAAAGTGTGGTTGGAACTAAATGGGTCTTTAAAAACAAAATGAATGACTCTGGGATAGTAGTGAGAAACAAGGCTAGGTTAGTAGCAAAGGGGTATAACCAAATTGAAGGAATAGTTTTTGAGGAAACCTTTGCTCCGGTAGCTAGACTAGAAGCCATAAGGGTACTGTTAGCCTTTGCTTGTTTTAGGGATTTTAAGCTGTATCAAATGGATGTCAAGAGTGCCTTCCTGAACGGGGTAATCAAGGAAGATGTTTATGTGGAGCAACCTTCGGGGTTTGAAAACTCACAATTTCCAAACCACGTGTTCAAACTAAAAAAGGCACTATACAGGTTAAAACAAGCACCTAGGGCCTGGTATGAAAGACTTAGTATGTTCCTACTAGATAGAGGCTTTGTTAAGGATAGTGTGGACACCACCTTATTCCTAAAGAAGGTAGGAGTTGAGGTACTCATTGTTCAAATTTATGTAGATGACATCTTGTTTGGATCGACGGAGAAAAGCTTATGTAATGAATTTTCAAAAATAATGAGTGACGAGTTTTAAATGAGTATGATGGGAGAACTTAGTTACTTCCTTGGATTTAGTGTAAAATAAACGGAAGGTGGAATGTTTCTTAGCCAGTCTAAGTACATCAATGATATTTTGAAAAAATATGAAATGGATAATGCTAAGGCTATGAATACACCCATGAGCTCTAACATTCAATTGGATAAAGATCCCAGTGGGAAGTCTGTAGATCAAAAGAAGTATAGGAGAATAATTGGATCGCTTCTCTATCTGACTGCCAGTAGACCAGACATAATATTTAGTGTGTGTCTCTGTGCCCGCTTTCAAGCTGACCCGAAAGAATCTCACATGACTGCTGTCAAAAGAATTCTTAGATATCTACTAGGCACCCCGAACTTAGGAATTTGGTATCCTAGACACAGCACTACTTTGAAAATCTTAGGATACTCAGATTCAGACTTTACAGGATGTAGGGTAGATAGAAAAAGCACTTCTGGTACTTGTCAATTCATTGGACATTCGTTAGTTTCATGGTCCAGTAGAAAACAGAATTTGGTAGCCCTATCAACAGCCGAAGCAGAATATTTAGCGGTAGGTAGCTGTGTTGCACAAGTCTTATGGTTAAAACAATAACTGTTAGATCTAGGACTGCCTGTAGGAACCATTCCAATCATGTGTGACAATACTAGTGCTATTTGCATATCCAAAAATCCAATTCAACATTCACGAACAAAACATATAGACATTAGACATCATTTCATTAGAGATCACGTAGCCAAAGGAGATATTAAACTGCACCACGTTGCTACTGAAGATCAATTGGCTGACATTTTCACAAAACTATTAGATTATGACACATTTAGCACTTTACAAACAAAATTAGGTGTCATAGACATTCAAGCCTAAAACATTAAAAAAAAAAATTGGTTTCCTAATCCTCTTCCTTGGCTGCTCACAAACCTTGAATTTCTCTGACAATCATACTGTACGATCCAATATCGTACTGTACGATCCAATATCGTACTGTACGATAATGTTCAAATCACTCCAATCTCAGTCGTCCACTCCCATTCACAGTCTAGATTTTTCATATCTTATACCTATCGTACTATACGATTCACGACTCATACCATACGATACACATTATTGGTCATTGTACTGTATGATCCACGTGTCAAATGGATTAGGATGAATTTAAACTCGACCGGTATGAAAATTATTATCTATCATACTGTACGAACACCTGTTCATACTGTACGATTATTTTTGTCAAAGGTCGTTCAAACGACTCCTCGGGACGAACGCCTCACATTCACGTTCGTACAGTACGATTATGATCGTACTGTACGCTTCGACTTGCTTTTCTGAACAGACGTCCAGATGACATTATTGCGCCTATCGTACTGTACGATCCTAAATCGTACTGTATGATAGTTCATAAATTCTATAAAAGGGAGTGATTCTTTGCCACATTCACTCACTCTCATTCACTCCAAGTTTTCTCCCTTTTCTCAAATCCTTTCTTCCACCATGTCTGGTTCTAGTAAGCGCGGCCGAATGGTCGTCGGGAGCTCCTCATACTCTCGGCACTTCGATGATCATTTTCTCTCTGCCGCGGACGAGAAAGCATATATTAAAATCAAGGAAGCCAAAATCACTCCCTCTTGCATGCTAAATCAAGCCGCTCTAAATTTCGAGGTGATGAACCTGTTCGTATCTACCACCCTACAATTCCTTTTGACTCTTGCCTTTCCTTTTCACTCCGAACTTCTTTTTGAGTTTCTTGCTAATATCAGAATCGACCTAGAAAACACCACTTTCACTTCTTATGTCTGTAAACAGAATGTCGTTATCACCGTCAACGACATTGCTGCACACATCGGGCTATCCACTAACGTCCCTCTTCCCTAATCCATGATCTCCCACGACTATGATTGGACATCAGTAAATATGACCCTTAGGGGTGTCCCCTCCAATCAACACCTACCCCTGGTCCAAATCCTGAATCAGAATGCCTGCGTTATCCAGCATATCCTTCGCACATCCATTATACCCAAAGCTGGAGACCGCATCCATATTACTCCACTGCTTTCTATCATCACATATCTTATAATGTCTGGCACAAAATTCAATGAAGCCCAAATGGTTTTTGACTATATCCATACCCTGTCTGCCTACCGATATCCCGGTGCCCGCCGCAAACTGAACCTTGCTTTAGGGCATGTCATAGGATACATCTTAGATGCCAAGTACCAACTTCATTATCCGCTACCTCTAGATAATCTTCTTATCTTCTACTCGGATTCCTCTTTTCGTATCTTGTTCCATCGGGGGGCCACTCACGTCGATCCCAAGTTTGATGACGAAGAGGCTGCTGCTCCTGCTGACGCCCCTCCACCACCACCAATCCACCCACCTGGTCTTGCTCCTCCCACTACCCTTACGATGACATTATTCAACGCCTTGATCGCCTGTAGACTAGGTTGGATGCACATATTGCTCAGCAACATCAGGAGCATGAAACTGATATGAAATGGTTTAGGGAGCGCTTCACATCGATCGATCACCAGTTTGCATCCCTCCATCAGTACCACCAACTGTTTCCACAACCTCCACTACCACCTCCAGATCAGGATCTAGATTTTTGAGTTATTGTAGTTATTTATGTTTATTATTTCTTGTCATTGTAGTTGTTTCCTTGTTATTCCCCTTTTGGTGCTGTCAAAAGGGGGAGACATTTCTATATTCTGTGTTGTTCTGCTTTTGCTTACTATTAATGTTATTGGTTGTTTATGTTTTCACTACATGTTTTTTTTCTATCTTGTTATGTTTTTTTTTCTATATGTTATAATAAAAAAAAAATTGGTTCTTCTCCTCCTATTTAAATATTAATAAACTATTCTTCTGAGGGGGAGCTAAGGAAGTCAAAATAACTGTCCATCAGAAAATATTATTTGATACCATCAAAAAGGGGGAGATTGTTGAAATCCAGGATCCCGAGCACTTAATTTTGATGGTGACAACTAATACTTACTGAATTCATATAGACTTCCTTTAGATTTTAGATGCTTAATCCTTGTATATGAGCACTAATATTTCAGGTCAGATGCACACTGCTCAAGGTTACTGGAGACTCAAACCGGGTAGAATAAGATGTTGAAAAGTCTGTAATTTTTATTTCTTATTTTATTTTCTTGAGTCTGCCACAGAAGCATGCATGTGAAAGGAGGAACCATGCACACACACAGGGGGAGAATTGTTTTAAATGTTTAAAATTTTTTTTAAGAATATCATACTGTACGATTTAGTATCGTACTGTATGATTAATTAAAAATAATCAGGCTAACGGCTAATTTTCAAATGATTAAATTTATTACCTAATCGTACTGTACGATGCATATCATACTGTTCGATAAGATACCATTGAGAAACCCTAGCCACCAGAATAAGTTTAGTAAGTTCTTAATTTTGATTTCTTAAACTGATCGTATTATACGATGCTTATCGTACTGTACGATTAATTAATACTTACCAAAATTATCTCCCTAATCAGGAAAATAAATATTGGTTTCTAATTTAAAAGTTGATCGTACTGTACGATCATATATCGTACCGTACGACTAACAGAGATGATTTCATTCATCCCAAAGATCGTACCAGACGAAACCAAGGTTTTTTTTATTCTGTTCGTCCTGGATGATATTCATATCATACAGGACGATATCAAGAAATGAACTAATCGTACTGTACGACTAGTTGAGTGCTGGACGATAGACAGAGATGATTTCATTCATCCCATCGATCGTACCAGACAAAACCAAGAAATTTTTATTCTATTCATCCTGGATGATATTCGTATCGTACAGGACGATATCCTGAAAAACACTAATCGTACTGTACGACTAAAGGAGTGCTGGACGACTAACAGAGACGAATTCTTTCATCCCAAGGATCGTCCCACAGTTCGTCCTGTACGAATAGTATGAATCAACAGTATCGTCCTGTACGATATACATATCATACAGTATGATATGTATAAAATTTGATAATTATTCATCTGTGCTCGTACTAGATGGAGCTGTAATTAAAATGATCGTACTGTACGATTATAGATCGTACTGTACGAACATAAACGCAAAAGTTGAAACTTTTAGGGTTTTCGGAAGCCTGATATAAAAACAACTTATATTTTTTTTAGTGAGTTGTTGATCTATCCTTTTGCTGTGAGAGGCTTTGAGGAAAGAAGGGGATTCGTTAGAGAGAAGTTTTTGGAGAGATCCAGGACTTGAGAGAGAAAGGTGAAGGTGAGCTTGAGCGTGAGGGAGAAGTAGTGTGAGGGGATCACACGGTGGCTCCAAGCTAGCTGCATACTTTGCTCCTCTTGTGGCTTTGGGAAGCTTCAGGAAAGTTCTCGAGGGAAGAGTCACTTCAAGATCAACATCGTCGAGGTACTCTGCCATCTCCAGAAGGGAGAAAAAGGAGAAGGTCTCCTGCCGTCACCAGGAGGGTGACATAGCGTTTGGTATTCCGCCGCACCGAGGGAGGTGAAAGTGAGTATTGTAAGGGCTTCTCCGCCTTGCTGTGGGGGCAAAAGGAGAGTCAACTTTTACTAGTGCAAATCCCGGAGTAGAGGACTCCGGGGAGTGGATGTAGGTCAAGTGACCGAACCACTATAAAAATCTCTGGTGTGTTTTTTCCTGTTTACCGTACTTTACTTTTCATGCTCTTAATTACTACATTAAATTGCTTGGTGAAAAATTATGATTTAAATCTTGTGTTGTGAAATTTAAAATTGAATTATCAATATCATCGTTGTGAACATTGTACTTGCTTCCGCACTTTATTTGTTGAGTTATCTTTTAAAAATAAAAAATTAGAACTCTTGTGTAGGGTTGAATTTTTAAAATACCAATTCACCCCCCCCCCCCCTCTTGGCGCTTCTCGTACTTACACTATCGACCTGGATAATATTTGTTGACCTGTTGAAATTTATGGCAATTTTTTAGCCCTCCTATAAAAGATCTTTTTCTTCCAATAAGAAAAATCTTTTTCCACTTTCCTTACCAGAGAAAACCTTGATAAAGAGAGATAGATCTTGGGAGAGAGAGAGAGGATCTTATGAGGGGAAGTTTGTGAGGTGTTCACAAAGGTTACTCCAAGCATGGATCTGAGTCATATTCTCTGGTCATCATCTCTTGTCTTGTTGGTGGTTCTGTGGTAGGACCGTCCGCAAGAAGATCCGGGTTCTCTGCCTGCTTCAGAAGGAAGCAAAAGGAGTCTAGGTTCTCTGCCTGCTTCAGGAGGAAGCGAAAGGAATTCAGGTTCCTGCCTCACCGGGTTGGTGGAAAGGAATTTTTATACAGGCTTCTCCGCCTTTCTGTGGGAGCAGAAGGAGAGTCACTTAGTGTTAGTGCAATACCTGGAGAGGACGCTCCGGGGAGTGGACGTAGGTCAAGTTGACCAAACCACTATAAAATCTAGTGTATTCTTTCTGATTATTTTTTGCACTTACTTTTCTATTGATGATTGTGTGATTGTAATTATTATTCTATTATCGTTGAACATCTGCACATCATCGCGTAACTGTAAATATTTTAAAACATTCAAAAAGATTTTCAAAATGTCGTTTGCCTAGGAATTTTTAAAAATTACCAATTCACCCCCCCCCCCCCTCTTGGTTAGCCTCGGGACTAGTTCATAAGGGCTTATCATCCCTAACAAACTTTCACTCTAAAGAGTTTGAAGCTAAATCTGCCCATAAAGCCGTCTGCATTCTTTACTTTCCCTTTTTTCAAATTTGACTTTTCCTAACCCTTCTCCTTGGTGGGGTGAGTTTTTAGGTTGGGGCATTCAGACCTTCAGTGTCTTGTCTTCTTGCATTCAAAATAGATAGTGTTAGAAGAAACTTTAGTAGTTCTACCTATTTTACCTTTATTCCACTTGTAATGATACCTTTTCTTTCACTTTAGAAAGCTCTTCAATTATAAAGTAAAAGTATTATGTCACAATCTTCATTAGATGTAGAGCTATTTCTATCAGAGTTATTAGCCTTTAATGCCACTATTTTCTCTTTCCTTTTCTCTCCTGCATACTATAAGCTTTGGCTTACATTTTTTTCATAAGAAATTAATGAGCCAAGAAGATTATTAATGGAGCAAACATTCAAATCTTTAGATTCATAAATAATAGTAACTTTTTCATCATAACTAGGAGGTAGACAACAAAGAATTTTATTGACTTTTTTAGAGCTTGATAGTTCTCAACCTAAGGCATGCATGGATGTCACTATCTAAGTTATTCTAGTGTATATGTCTGAGATAGTCTCATTTGGTTTCATGCAAAATAGTTCATAATCATGCAACATAATATTTAAATGAGAATGTTTGATTTTTTTAGTACCCTCATAAGTAATGCATAATCTATCCCATATTTACTTGCCAGTGTACAGGTAGAGATGGAGGTGTATATCCTACTTGAATCATATGCCACCTATGACAATCAATAGGTTGCGAAAAAGTAGACATGAAAATTTTTCAAAAAATAAATATAATGTTGTCAAATAATGGAGGATGGGCTATTGAATAACCAACCGCAATGTTTCTATTCCCATGATGTGCCATGGATCATTTTTCTCAATGTTTTCTAAAATGCTAATTTTGAGAACCTCTCGATACCAATTGAAAGTATAAATGTGGTTATTAAACTACTTGAACTATGAGAGCACACCAAAGTAGGGTGAATTGGTGAATAAAAATAATTTGTCTTTTCAAAAGAAAATCATGGACTAGTAAAGAGAAAATATTTTTGATTCGATTTTTGTAAACAACAAACTTGTAATGAGAAAATTTTTTATCCTTTTTATTTTCAAACCTCTTATTTTTTTTTGTTCGGAGCAAAACCACAACATAATTCTAAAAAAAAAAGTTAACAAATAACAGATTTTCAAGTAAATAAAATGCAAGAAATAAAAGTGGGGAATATTAAAAGCAAAATAAGAATGAACATACATGAGATTTATATTCGTTCAGTTACCCTTGACTTACATCCACTCCCTAGAGTCCAAACTATGAGAATCGCAGTAAATATTTAGTGACTCTCCTCTTTCCCCCATAGCAAGGCGGAGAAGCCCATATAAATCTTTTCCACCTCCTTGGTGCGGTGGAGTAGCCAAATCCCTTTCACCTTCCCGGTGCAACAAAGTAGTCAAATCCTTTCACCTCCTCAGTATGGTGGAAAGGCCAGATCCTTCCCATGAAGAGACACATTCTTGAGTTCCCCTGACGAAACGACACTGACCTTGGAGGAAGAACATGTACAATCAAAGAGGAACTGTGTGTAGAAACCCCTCCCACATAATCTCTTGTCCCACCCGAATTTTCTTTATCAAGATCTCACCTCTCCCTTTTCCCAAAGAAATTCTCCATCTTCAAACACTTTCTTATAGAAGTGCTCTCTAAAAAGAAATTGGCAAAAGACCCCACAATTGAAGTGAGAGGAGTATTTAAAGAAGTGCTCAAAAAAACCCTAAATGTTTAATTCAGCCATCACTGATCATACTATATGGTTAGTTAAACAAACCCTACTATTAATGTATGATGAAGGATGCAAAGTATGATCAGTTCAAATAATTTGACTTGATTGTTCTGTATGATGTAATGTTATACCATACGACTAGTTCAATCAAATCTTAAGTTCATACCAGATGAACTCAGGTGAATAATTATCATCCTGGTATTTTCTCAATTTGTGAAGTATGATTACAAGTTATCCAGTATGGTTAGTTTAAATGCAAATCTGTTCTGGCAGGATGAGCCCTAGGTGTTTAATTATCAGCCTGGTATCTTCTCGAGTCATATAGTATGAAGAAACCTTTGGACTATACGATCATTAATCACTATTAATTAAGGATTTGATTTGCATAATTTTAAGGATTAATTTAAGCAATTTTTTTTTAAATATTATATCATATGAACCGAGTCATACTATACAAATAGAAAAAATTTTAATTTTCAAAAACATTTCCTAAATATGATTGCTAATTAGGGTTTTTTAATTAACATGATCATCATAAAAGATTTGGTTTAACCATTTGATTAATATAACTTAAGTCAAATCACCTATTATAGACCCTAGGGAGCCTCTAGATGCCATTTTGATTAAATTTATGGTTTTAGGTTTATAGGATTTGAATTTTATATGGAGGAAAGCATGTATGCATAGGTTTGATAAGCTTAGGTGAATTGACCAAGTTAACTTACTATAGCTTGACACATCCATGGCTTAGGTGTGTTTATGATATGAAAATGATTAAGATGAAGTAATGGGAGGATCCGAATTGGTTATATAGAACGGTCTGACCCAAGCTAGACTAGTTTAACTAATCTTTAGCTATGCTTACAAAGTTTACCGTCGATAAGGGTAGGTGGACCAGACATGTACAAACCATGAGGAGATTTGTTTAATTTAGTTTGGTGAAGTTTATTAGAGAGATCAAGATTGTAGCATTTCAATGTAGGGGTTAGATAAATTAAGCTAGCTTGGGTTAGCTCAATCAGGTTAAGATGGGTCCACATATAGGTTAGGAAGCATGGTTTGATGAATTTAGTGTTAGGTGCTTCTATGGTAGATGTACATGAAATGTCTAAACTAAAAGGGTAAATATAATATAAGATGCATCCTAATAGGTAGGTTGAATGTAGATTAGGGCTTTGAAATAGTCAGAGATATTTAACTTTAGTTCAAGAAGTACAAGATTTAATGGCTAGGTCTAGGGCTTTTGGATTAGTCACAAGATCCAAGCAAAGATAATGTATTCTGGGATTTAGGGTTTGTGTAACCTTGCTAAAAATAAGGTTAGCATATATTTCTAATGCTAAATTAGCTAATAGATCAGAGAATAAAGCAGAAATTAATTTTCAAGAAATATAAATGAATTTATAATAACTAAATGAATCTTTTTAGTATTTATCTGATAATGATGCCCTTATTCTTGATATTTAGGGCCATCCTTTGAAAAAAAAAATAGGGATTTCAAATTTGAATCGTTTTCAAGATAAGATCTCAAAGTTAATCAGTAATCAAGAGCTAGATTATCCTGATGCCTCTTCCCTTGAAGTGGTAGTTCAAGTCAATCATCATAATGGTAAATTTCTTTCATCACAAACTTCATCCATAGATGAAGGAAAAAATATTAAATAATACAAATACTTCAAATAAACTTTTGCTAATATAATATCTAGATGTAGCTAATCAAAAAATTCTTAAATATATTTTAATATCTTGGCTTATCTCAGAAAACTTCCTGTGAAATTGAGTATATATAATGCTCTGGTCTTATCCAAGGAAATGATGGAGGCTTTAATCAAAGAGTTGCTTGAATCAAAGATCTATATGGCTTAGCAAGCATCAATAGAATTGGAAGACACACTATATTTCAAAGAGGTTTTGGGAGTGACATTTTTGGATGATGAGTTGTTGTTTGGAAAAACTAACCAGAATCACTCATCATATAATTCTATGAATATAAATAACTTTAAATTGTGTTATATTCTTGTAGATATCAGTGTATCGAATAACATAATGACTCTTAGAACCCTTACCTATTCAAAGGTGGATAGTTTCAAACTAAGCTCTGATTAAATGATATTTTGAGCCTTCAACAAAAAAGATGAGAGGGATTTAGCTTCAATAACCCTTCTCCTAGAAATAGATATCTTTAGAACCGAAGTAAAATTTAACGTAGTAGATTCAGAGGCTTCATTTAATGGTCTCCTAGTTGAGCCGGGCTCCATGAATATATAATGGAGCCTTACACGGTTCATCAATGCATTAAGTATTCTCATGCGAGAGTTAAAAATTAAATTAAAGGTTATTTGCAACAATTATCAACTCAAGAAGTAGGTCTTTATGAAGATGCTTCATTTTATCTACCTAAAAAGTAGTTAGTCTTCTCTAGAAATTTCAAACTTGTTGAAGAAAAAAAGAAAAGAAAAAGAAAAGAAGGAAATTAAAAAAAAAATTGAAAAATTTAAAAAGAAAGCATTCTAATGTCAAACCTAATGTTCATTGGTACCTGCCCCTCATTCACAATGAGGTAGTAGAGTCACTCAATGATCTAGAGGGAGAGGTAGAAGATGGAAAAATGAAAGAGTAAAAGAAAATAAATAAGATTATATATGAATAAAGGCATCTATAGTACATATGAATTTAGAATCTAGCTCAGAGGACATCTTATGAGTTTAAGAAAAACTAACAAGCTCTAGAATATAGAAATAATATTGAACAACCAATGTTTGAAAATTTTATAGAAACAAATAATGAAGGGGATAAGGTCCAAGTCACTAATGAAGATAATCCAAATATGTATACCATGGAAAGGTTAAAAAAATATGTAGATAATATAAATATAATCCCATTACCCTAAAAGGATGTAGTGGGGTTGGTAGTGAAAGTCTTTCCTGCTCAGAATCAAGATTATAAACTCTCCAAATGTATAACTTCAAGTAATAAAAAAAAGTAGAAATTGATGTAATCCTTCATGATCCATTCATGGATGAAATAATAGAACTTCCCTTTGATTGGTATTCCAATTATGTAAATAAATTTGCATAGCAAGGTTTGACACCATCATCTTGGACAATAGATGAAGCCCAAAAATTTTAAAACTTGTGGAATATTATATAACATAAACCAATATAAAAACTAGGTTTTGGCTTTGGTACTCCATGTCCATTTAAAGACAATGAATATTGCTTAATAATAACAAATAATATAAAATTTTATATTCTTTTTGCTGAGGATGTTAAATTATTTAACAAACATTACTTAAAGACTATGGATGATTTGGATGACCCTTAAGTTAAGAATTCACCCCCACCCCCCAAAACTAAAGAGGAAATTAAATCAATAATTGATGATTTAAAAGAATTAAACTTGGAAAATGATGAAGACCCTCATTTGATTTATAGGTTCTTTATTAAATGAGGATGACGAAAGAAAAATAATTGAGTTGCTTTCAAAATTCAAAGACTATTTTTCTTGGAGTTAAAAATAAATGCCTACATTATCTCTAGACATAGTAATCCACAAGTTAGAAATCCAACCTGATATGGTTCCTATAAAATAAGTACCTCGACAAATGCAACCCAAAATCAAACAACAAGTAGTACCCAAAGTTAAGATGTTAATCAAAGCTGGTTTCATCAGGGATGAAAGATATCTGAGCTGGTTACCAGGTATTATTCTATTAAAGATGAAGTGATGTCAGATCTATGTCTATATTGACTATATAGACTTAAATAGAGCCTATCATAATGATGTATTTTTACTTGTTATACAAAAAATTGTAGTAGATATTGCTTCCTTGCATCCAATAATCTCCTTTATAAAGATGGATCAATGAGATACAATTAAATAAAGATGGATCCTAAAGGAGAAAAGTATAGAACTTTCAAAACAATGATAGGAATCTATTGCTATAAACGTTGGACTAAAGAATGCAGGAGAAAATACTAGTTAGAAATGATGAGGATTTTTTATGAATTTATCTACCAACTTCTTAAATGCTATCTTGATGATCTTGTCGTTAAAAGTTATGAAAGATAAGACCATTTGTATGACCTGAGAATTATGTTCCAAAAACTTTGACAATACAATTTAAAAATGAACCCTTTGATGTGTTCCATTAAAGTCACTTAAAAAAAATTCTAGGAATTATAGTAAGGCACTATAGAGTAGAAATTGATCCTAATAAAATTTAGGAAATATTAGAAATGCCATTTGATTTAATTAGTACTAAAAAAGATTTTTTTTTTAGAGGTGTAGGGTCATAAGGTTTGTCACCCATAGATTTGGAATATATAAAAAAAAATCTCTATGCAAGGTAAAAATTTCTCCAACTGTAGATGATGAAGTGGTAGATTGGAGAGAGCCCTTAATTGATTACTTTTGAGAATCTAAGTTTCCTCATGATAAAAAATTAACTAACCAGATTAAAAGGAGATCCCTATTTTATAACTTAATCAATAGTACCCTATATCAAAGATCATTTGAATAGATGTGGTTGTGTTGTCTCAATAAACCAAAGGCCCAAAGTATAGTTAACGAAGTGTATGCTAGCTTATGTGGTGCTTACTAGCCTAGTCCTAAAATGAAGATAAAATTTTGATTGAATGTGATATTATTGGCCATAAATGATATATTACTATATGAATGTTTCCAATTATTTCCATCAGTATTAGGTGCATGGTATAGTCCCACATCAAGCACCAAATGTACAAAATCCAATAATTACTTCAAGGCCTTTTGAAAGTTATGGTATAAATCTTATCGATTTGATTGATCTACTATCCTCTAAAGAAAAAGGTTTATACTAGTAGCAAATGATTATTTCTCAAAAAATGAGAAAAAAGCAATTTTATTAAGAGAAGTTAAAGCGCATTATGTTTTAAATTTTGTTAATGATCGTATCATATATCGATTTGGTATTCCTTGTCAAATTTTATATGATAATGACACATCATTAAGAAGCACTAAAATGAATAACTTAATAATATGTCATAATATCTATTAGAGATATTGAACCATCTATTACCTCAGGAAAATGGATTGGTGGAGGCCTTCAATAACATTTTGGAAAAAAATCTAAAGAAGATCTTATATGATAATAAATGTCAATGGCACAAGATGTTGGGAGAAGCTTTGTGGGAAAATTAAAACACACAAAGAACTCTAACTAAGTCTATGCAATTTATTTTAGTTTTTGCAGCAAAGGTTATTCTTCCTTTAGAGGTGCACCTGCCTTTACTTAGAACCTTATTTTGGTATCATAGTTATTCCTTAGATGAATAAGGATTTATCTATCTAAGAAAAGAACTTTTGAGGTTGCCCTAACCTAGGGGTGATCCTTTGGAGGAGGCAACTGATGCTCGTCCAACCTTCTCTAATGTTAAGCTCCATTCTAATTTCTTAGTGAGTACCTTGAATGAACAACTTTGAGGGAAGAGGGGGTCCTCCTTATGCTCAACCTAAATATAACCTATGAGACACCTACGAATGGGTACCTATATAGGTATTCATTGGTATAGGTTGAGTTCTTTGATTTATGTAACCCTATAAACACCATATGTCAAGAAGGATGGATAAATGAAAAACTATAAAGAAGAGCATGAGAAAATGTAAAATTACTACCTTGAATATTTTATAATTCTCAAGGTTAATGTTTCCCAAGAGAACAGGTGATCCCATTTTAAAGTTACTCTATAAATACTAGCTTTGAGTCAAATATATATTTTGCTCTTTATTTCTAACTTGGTTCCTTGGTTGACCTCAATGAGGTGAATCCTCTTGAGGTTCGAGCTTCCCAATAGGCTATTTATAAGAAGTTGAGGTTGTTGTTTGGAATAGGAGCTTGGGATATGGTAGAGGCCATGCTGAGTAGGCTTGTTGCTAGAATGGAGTTGTAAGTATCTATTAAATCAATTATTTTGACTATATCCTCTTGAGGTTCGAGCTTCCCAATAGGCTATTTATAAGAAGTTGAGGTTATTGTTTGGAATAGGAGCTTGGGATATGGTAGAGGCCATGATGAGTAGGCCTGTTGCTAGAATGGAGTTGTAAGTATCTATTAAATCAATTATTTTGACTATATGCTCTCTACTAAGGTGAATCAATGAGGATGAAGGTGATAGCTCATCTCATGGTTAATTTTGCAAATTTGGACCCAAGTCTTGTGATTTTGATGATAACAAATATTATTAGATTTTTTACTATACTATTTGATTCTATTATATATCTATTTTTCCCTGCTCACAAATTTTTCAAGATCACATCTCACCTGCAACCTCAATCAGCTCAAGACTAGGTAAACTAGGAATAAAATCTATATTTTTTATTCCTTTATACTTTTTACCTTTTTCAAGTCAAATAGGTATTATGGTGGATACTAAAGCCACGTAACATTGCACACACACACTCAAGGGAGTGAGTTTGTGAGTTCAAAAAGTGTCTATTTTTTAAACTAATCATATAATACGATTTATATCATATTAGATGATCAGTTAACCAAAAGACCCAAATTGGGGCACCTTTATTAATCAAGATTGATTAAATTAATTATACTATATGATTCATATCATATAGGATGATCAGTTATAATCATCAAAATAGTCACCAATCATAAATTAGGTATTATTTTAAAATTTAGATTTTGTTCTAATCATACAATATGATATTCATCGTACTATATGATATATGAAAATCATGCCTAAACTCATTATGTGATTAGGAGTTTAATTATGGTTATATTATTCAATTAGATCATATGAAATAATCAATGATGATGGTACTGTTTGACCTAATTCCTGCATGGTACAATAATTAAACACCACCCATCATTCTGAATGATTAGCTATATATTAGTACAAATTATATTGGACAAGGTTCTCAATCAAACCAGACAATCAATGTAAACCCTTGAACTGATTCTACAGTGGGTTATAATTTGTACTGCTTAAAAGTGCTATTTTGAACTAATCGTACAGTACGATCTTGAATCATATTGGACGATCAGAGATGCCACTTTAAAATTTAGGGCTTTTTGAGAGGCTCTCTATTTAAACTCTCATATTGTTTTATTTCTAAGACTTTCAGCTACTAAGTATTTTTTATGATGGAGCAAAGAGGTGCTTAAGAGAGCTTTGAGAGAGAAAAGAGTAGGGGAGTTCATTTTATGAGGGAGAGTTGTTAGGGATTCACAAGGTTACCCCAAGTAAGGTTCTTCCCCATCTTCTTTAAGCTTCTACCTTCATCCTTTGGAGGCTCCAGGTAGACATTCTGCAGCAACAGTCCTAAGTTCTCTACCTTCTCCAGGAGAGAAAAAGGATTATAGGATCTTTGCCTTCACTAGGAAGGTAAAAAAGGATTTTAGGTTTTTTGCCTTCACCAGGAGGGTAAAAAAGGATTTTAGGTTTTCTGCCTTAACTAGGAGGGTAAAAAAGGACTTTTGATTTTCTGCCTTCACTAGGAGGGTAAAAAAGGATGTTAGATTCTCTGCCTTCGTCGGCTTGATGAAAAAGATTTTTTAAGGAATTCTCTGCCTTGCTGTGGGGGCAAAAGGAGAGACACTACTTTTAGTGTAATACCTAAAAAGGAGGT
Source organism: Dendrobium chrysotoxum (assembly GCA_019925795.1). Taxonomy (NCBI): domain Eukaryota; kingdom Viridiplantae; phylum Streptophyta; class Magnoliopsida; order Asparagales; family Orchidaceae; genus Dendrobium; species Dendrobium chrysotoxum. Next base: position 33,725,474 of record CM034315.1, on the reverse strand, counting down.
TTCCATGGAGTGGACGCAGGTCAGGATGGACCGAACCACTACAATTTTATGTGTTATATTTTTATTATTTTGCACTTTTATTTTTCAATTATTTACTGAGTGGTTGATAAACTTTGATTTTAAGTTATTATGAAATTAATCTGCTTCCGCATTAGGGGATTAAGGTGTTTATTTTTAGATATTACATAGGCTACAAAAAAGATTTTCTTCTTTTTTAAGATTTTTTAAAATAACCAATTCACCCCCCCCCCCCCCCCCCCCCCCCCACTTGATTAGCCTCGGGCTAGTTCTTTGAGGTTTAACAACCTTCATGAACATTCAATCAAGATAATAGGAGCCATAGGCGATGAAAATAGAGGCCCTGATAATAAAGTAGATCATCTTCTTTATTTTGGAAGAAGAAAAATGAGTTTGAGTGGGATTCCTCTAAAAAAGGTGAGTGAACCAAAGAGGTAATAGTTGTTCTAGAAACTATGATAAAAGTTGAAGGAGCTAAAACATCTGTTGAGGGAAGAACAATGGATATGGTGCATGGTTAGCCAATATTTTTTTTGTATGTATAATCTTTTTACTAATCTTTTTTTCTTCAAAGTGAATCTCATCAGACAAGATTGTTTGGAGGCTTATGAATCTTGAGGTGATAGCCAAACATAAGGTTATAAGTGAGCTCCACTACTAAAGATGGAGTTTTTATGTTGGATGATATAAATGGGAGAGAGGCAATAGCTTCTTAGGATGCTTGGGCGATAGTTGTGGGGGACTACATAAACTTGATGGAGGCTGAGTTGCTGTCTCTGATTAATTAAACCAAACAGGTGGGCTTTTCCAAGGTGTTCAGTACATCATGGAGTACTTAGATTTACTTGGGAGTTTGGCACTGAGTATGCCGAAGGATGCTATATTAAAACTTGCCTATCTTAACCCTCACATGATATAACTTATACCTTTTCTTTTTTTTATCCTTATTATTATTTATTTCATTTGAATGGGTTGGAGTGGTTGATGTTCCATAGATTCCTAGTGATAATTTCTATAAATGAGCACTGTGTAGCCATTAGGTTTCATAATAATGAAAGAGATAGATGATATATCCCATATTAATGCTGATTTAAGATGCCTTAGGTTCTTGTGTGGCAATTTTGACTATAAATTGGAGTTATAGGGACCTGAGGAAGGGCTTGACTTTATTTCTTTCATATTCTTGATTTTAAAATATGACTTCAAGATGTTCAGCTTCTATAACTGTGTGAATAAGTTTCTTGAGGAAATTAATTTTCCTCAAGCTCGATTGATTGAGGTCAATTCTTAGCATGTCTTTAAGGCATATTATTTTTCAAATGCTAGTCTCATCTTCATACCGTCAATGGAAGATGAACGAATTAATTTTGTGCTCGATGGGGAATATGCCATTTTTTAGGATCATTTAAAGCTTAGTCTTTGATTCCCCTTATTATTAGAGGTATAAGAAGTTTTGAACTTCTATATGATTATTATGACTTTGTTACTATCGAGTTCGATGGCAATGGTGATATTGTTTATATACTTGTTGCAAGAGTAAAGTGTTCCATGGTATTTGAATTATTTTAGGCATGTTTTCATAGTGAAGGCTTTACAAGAAAGTTTTATCGAGTTTTTACACTCGGTGGTGAAGATGGTTGTCTTGGAAAATAAAATTCATGATTGGAAGGCCACGTTTATGGTTGTTTAAAGTACTTTTTGGTGGAGATTATAGACTGCATCGATCCCGCTTTTATGGAAGAAGGTGGACCTCCCTGAATTCACCATGTAATAGAAGGAGGTAAAATTAATGGTGAATAATAAAACTTTTGTGGTGCTACACCATGTCTTATATCTAAACATGTTTGAATTTCTAGGGTAAACAATTCTCTGTGTTCTAGAATGGAAACTTCAGTCATCTATTCTGATTTTTTACTTGTCCTTTGCACGGGGATTCAATGGCAATATTTTTCCTCAACATTTTGACATCTCTTTTTGTTGTCATGGTGCTAGCTACAAAGCTAAGGGAGAACCTTTTTTGGATATGGGCAAGATTAGATTTGAAATACTACCAAAGAAGAGGATGTGCTCAGAAGCTGGTTGAAGTTTACAGGTCCTAATGGCCAAGAGGCCAAGGATGCCTGAAGAACTATTAGGTGTTGTTATTTCCTGAAAGGGAAAATATGTCATGAGGCCCTCCAAGGAAGAGGAAGCATTCACCCTTCTACCTTTTGGAGAAGAGGAGTTAATAGTGGTGACTCAGGGATGAGAGCTAGCAACTATTTCTGGGGGGGATCTGATAGTTCTAGAGGCTACTCCCTAGTGGATAAGTATGAGGTAGGTCCTTTTGCTAAGAGGGATGTTTTTATGAGTGAAGATCAAGATGAGGATTCTATGCCTAGTTAGTGCTTCGACAATGGGGATGCCCATCATAGCCCAAACATAGAGTGAATCATCTCACAAATGGATCCACATAGCCTGATATACTCAGTAATGAACTCAATGGTAATATCTTGGCCGAAGATTTTCCTTCTATGCAAACATCACATTCCATCAATTTCTACACTTGAGCAAGTTCAACTGACAAAATATAATGCTAACTTAGCCCTATTTTATGAGAGAAAGGCCCACTAGTAGATTGAAGGCAGGTTAAACTAGCTATAGGGCAAGATTTTGTTAATGAAGGATCAACACCTGTTCAAATTAAACTCGAGTAGAGTGAAGGCCTTATCAGCCATTAAGGCCAAAGAAAAGTTCAAGGTGGTTATTATTAAGTTAACCAGGAAGCTTGAAGAACCATGCCATATAATCAATGATAGAGACTTCAAATGTCTTTTGGGTGATCTTTGCTTTGAACAGATTTCTAGCTTTATCCATAGACTAGTGGCTAATGGTAACCTTAATTTTTGGTTTGTTGATCCTTCATGCTTTTTTAGGCAATATAATAAAAGTAGTAGTAAGGAAAGAAAGAAAGTGAGTTTGACTAATAAATGATTCACATCAACCATTTTATATTTTTTAATACATACAAAATGTAATGCAATTGTTTTTATTGAAACTTGGCTTTCTTTCTTTTATATTATTTTTTCATACCTGAGTGATGACCTGAATATAACTTTTCTAGCTCAGCAGCTGAGCGAGTACTTTGTTGGTATGAAATAACTCTGTGGTGGATCGTGCCTTATGTCAGGTTCTAATTCTTGGATGAATGACTAAGGGGTCTTGCCAACTAAGGGGACTAATTTTGCCTTTGTTAGTAAAAGAGTGAGTGTTTCCTCTAGGCTATCTAGTGCCATTATTTTAATAATTATTAAGGTGACCATGCACTGCCCTTAGTGGAGCTTGTTGTGAAGGTGGGAGCATACATTTTAGGGTGTAATGCCTATAATAGCCTATGGTGCCTATGCACTTAAAGACTTTCCATCTCTTTGGAACTCACACACTACCCATTATGGAGCATATCACAAAGGTGGAGTTGACCAATAGTGGCTGAGGCATTTTTCAATTATTTCATTATAGATGATATAAGTGTGATCTCTAGGAAAATTTCATGAATCTTGCCCAGATAACATAAAACATATTTTTAGAAGATGTACCAGATTACCTTAGGTGGTAGGTGGCATATTTATTCTAATGCATCCTTTCAAAATTTTTTGATAAATTGATGTGTCATTATGTGCAGTTATGTATACAAACATGACTCTTCTTGTTCTATTGCCTATAAATACGAAGAAGAAGGCATGTCAGATGCATGAGTGGGCATGTTGATAGCCTCTATAGATGTGATGGTGTCTTTTAGGTCTTTCTTTTGAAGGCGAGCTTTCTTTCTAATGACTAGAGTAGCTACAAGCTTCTGTGAGCCCCATGTTTCTATCTTCATGCGACATAAGGTGCAAAGAAGAAGGGAAAGGAAACATATCTTTATTTTAAATTTTAGCCTTAATGTATAAGTGATTTTTTCATAAGGGACAACTCAGGGCTCGGAAGTTTGGCAAGAGAGATGGTGAAGTGCTGGAGTAAGTGTGGATGCATCAAAGTAACACACATTTTCTACTCTTCTTTTGATATCTTCATGTCTCATTTGCCTTCCTAGTAAGATCAAAGTCCTCCATTGTAGGTCTAATATAAGATCCCAGTTGGTTTTGGTATTTTGAAGGTTTACGAGACTTATTATCCTCTTTGGGTGAGTGAGATGTGGTCACTTTGCAAAGAGTGTACGTGCTTTTTCTTTCAAGGTGAGATAATTCTTTCTAAAAGAGTCCATATCGAGTAGGGAAGATATAGGAGTGGAAGTTACTCTCTTATTTCATCCTCTATTTGATAGTTTCACCATGTATTTCATTGGGGAAAGATCGAGTCCTTCATGTGAATAACTGTAAATGCTTGTAAAATGAGATATGTAACATAAATTATTTAAAATATCATAAAGAAATGAAATAAGATTATTTTCTTATAGCTCTGCTTCTTTTGTATATGGTATTTCGTATTTGAGTAAGGTATAATTTTGTCCCTTACTCAATCATGTTTGTGATTTGATAACTAATTTTGTGACCAACAAAGATTTGATAAAACTTTAGTGCCCTATTAGTCTGGTAGGAGTTGAGCTGAGTCTTACTAGAGGATAACTTTCCTTCACTCTAAGGGCTCTAGTACTCATGTAGGTATTGAGTTCTTGGGGGTCTCGGCTCACCATAGGTAATTTTCTAATATTTTCTAAAGGAAGGATTTCTACCCACTTTCCATTGGTGCCCTAAATCTTTTTATTGAGGAGGTTGAGTATGAGCTCATTGGAAGTCTCAAGTTATTTATTAGTTTGTGGTTAGTATACAGAGGAAAATTTGAGGCAAATTCCTAGACTGTTGCAAAATTCTTTGAGGCCTTCATTGGAAAATTGTGCTATATTATCTGTAATGATTTTGGAAGGGACTCCATGTTAGCAGATAATATCTGTCCAAATAAAATAATTAACCAAGGCTGATGTTATAATAGTGAGGGCCTTGGTTTTTATCCATTTGATGAAGTAGTCGATCATGAATAATATGAATTTTCATTGCCCTACTGATGGAAGAAAGTGACCTAATAAATCCATTCCTCACAAAGCAAATGGTCAAGGACTTTTGATTGACTGTAGCTTGTGGGAAGGCTATAGTTACATTAGGGCAAATTTTTGGCATTGTATGCATTTCTTAAAGAATTCTTCTACATCATTCCTCAAGGTAGGCCAAAAATATCCTTATCTCAGGATCCAATGGATGAAGGTTCATATACTTGAATGGATTTTGAGCTCATTTAAATGGATTTTGACTAGTAAGGATCCCCTTTGTTCGTCTCGCATGCATTTGAGGTTAAGCGAAGATGCGAAACTTTTGATGTTGATGGAATTAAATTATTAGTGTTTTTTGTGAAGCCTTGTATTTCGCTATCTTAATAGACTTTCTTCAAGTCTTTGGATGTTGGGTTTTCTGGAGAGAGAGATTTAAGTGAGATCTTGGAGAGCTTTTGGAAGGAGAAAGGAGAGTTTGTGTGTGAGGGAGGAGTGAGGGGGTTTTCACATGGTTGCTTTGAGAAAGCTTCTGCTTTGTTTCCTCTAAGTGTCTTATATTATTTATTGGGTAGCTCTGTGAAGAAGAATGTCAGCCCAAAGGCCGTCGAGGTTCCTTGCCTTCACCAGGAGAGTGAAAAATGATTGCTAGGTTCTCTGCCTTCACCAGGAGGGTAAAAAAGAGGTCAAAGTTTTCTGTCACACCGTGTTGGTGAAAAGATTGTAAGGCTTCTTCACCTAGCTATAGGGGCTAAATGAAAGACACTAAAGTTTTATTGCAATACTCGGAGATGAGGACTTTGGGAAGTGGACGTAAGTTATTGTTTAACTGAACCACTATAATATTCTGGTGTTCATTTTGAGTTTTACTTTCTATAATTCACTTTTCTATGTTTTGATTTTTTTTTAAATTGCATGCTAGAAAATTGTATGTTCAATGACATATTGGTTTGAGTAGCTTATCATCTTCATAGTTATAAGTTTTGTGTTAAAGAAATTTTTTAAAATAACTAATTTACCCCTCATTTAATGTGTATAGGGATAGTTCAATGAGGCTTAACATTCTACACCAAACTTTCAATTGCTAATAAAGAGCATCTCAAAAGTAGCGTTTTAGATAACCTTGAGAAAAATGATTCATGACACATTTCAATAATAGAAATACCATAGAGGGTTATTCTACAACTCGTCCACCTTTATTTGATAACATACCATTTGATTTTTGTAAAACCCATATGTCTACTTTCTTCAATCTATTTATTTTTGCATGTAGTTTTTAGTACAAGAAGTTTATTCTATACCCTTTCATTTTGTTAATGGCATCAAAATTGAAGTACCTTTTAATGAATGGAGCAATGAGGATAGTGGCTTAGCACAAATTAATTCAAAATATTTAAATTGCTTTTTCTATGCTTTTAAGTATGAAATTACATGAGAGTGACAGCTTTGTAGCTGAGGAGGATGATGACATTGTGCTGATGACTCGATAGTTAAAAATCTTTCTGAAGAGAAAGCAGACACATCATCAACAACAGAACAAATATAAAAGTAATAAATTTTTAAAGCTTCATCGGACATAACCTATTTTGAATGAAGGATGCCAGGGCATCTGAGATCTGATTGCCCCAACCTAAAAAACTCACCCGATCATGAGGAAGGTTGATGAAAAGGAAAACTTCAGGAAATGAAAGAATAAGACATAGAAGACTTTTTGGGCTAACTCCACCTTAGAATCATCTAAAGAGGAAGAAGAGTAGGAGGTAACTAATCTATGTATCATGGCTAATGATTGACTTAATTAGTCTGATTAGGATGAGGTATGTTGGTTACCCTATGATGAACTTATAATTATATCTGAGAAAATTCATAATTCATATAGAAAGCATAAGAAAATGTATGCTAGTTTAAATTCTGGATTTTCAAGTTTGCAAAAAGGGCATGATGGCCTTAGATTGGAACATTCTGCATTAGATAAAGGGCACATGTCATTATTTGATGAGTATGATGCATTAAATAAGAAGCATGTTAACCTAACTAATGCACATGAATCTTTGGAATCAAAGCATCTTAAGTTAGAATATTCATACAAATAGTTAGGAGAATTTGCAAGTGAACTAGATCATAATGAGCATCCATTGAAATTTGAAGTTACAAGCTTTGAAAGTGTAAATGAGTTTCTAAAGCAAAAGTTTATACACTTCAATATAATAAACCACCACCTACATTGCACAATGGTATTACCCCACATCACTACATGCATCACATACCACTAGGAAGAGGCACAACACCCCACATAGATTTTTTTTTTTTTTGGAGAAACCCACAATAGGGCCTACATGTTAATATTAAAAAAAGGTTACAAGGTCCTTAAAGGATACCTTCAGCTAACTAATGCTCAAAAGAGCTACAAAAAAAGTCCAAAAAAATCCTAAACCCAATGGTCCCCTATACTATGAATTACAAAAACACCTAATAATATTCTCGGGCTGCAAGCAGACAATACCCAAAAAAGAAAGATCCAAAAATAGGCAATCCACATAATCTTCCTAGAAAAAATAATCCTTCTATCCTCCAAAGACTCAGTCCCAAAAACTTGCAAGAGATAAGGATAGCAAAAAGGAAACAAGCACAACAAACTATTGAAGTAACAAAAAGGAATGTAAATAGATAATAGAGAAGTTCCATTAGAATTGTATAAAATAGAAGTGGAGATAATCCCTTCAGAAAAAAGGAAGAATAACCTGTTAAAATAATTCATGATACTTGCCACAAGAGAATAACAAAAGCAAGAATCTGGATAACTCCCACACCTGGACACCCACAACATCCAGCTAGAATCGATCCAGCAATATAAACGTGGAATAACCAAGCTAACAACAGGAAAACCAACTAACATAACTAGAGGAACCATACCCAATAAACAACTCCAAAAGTCCAAAAAACCTTTCGGTAACATCCAAGTAAATCAATAAATAACCTAATAAATAGCCCTAAAATTACCATGCATCATCCAGCCTGCCTAGTTGATTATAGTAATTACCACAAAAATCCCAAAATAGCAAGAACAAGGTAAACAGTAAACAAGACAACATCTGCTGCAAAAAAATGTAACAAAAAATGCCAGAAACTACATTAGAGCATCCAGGAAATAGCTAGGGCCATTAGAGCTCGGGAAGAGAAGCTTAAAGCAACCATCATGATGTAAACCCCAATGCCTCTCAATTCTAAACCCATACTCATTCAGGCATATAGGAATGCAACATATGTGAGTAATAGCTTGAAACGTCAGGCTATAGGACATCACAAGCAAAAAAGTTGCAGAATAAGACTTCCAAACCTCAACAATCAACATGAGAGACTGGAGTAAAGATAAACACAATTGAGAACAATCCACAAGAAAGCCAAACAAGGAGGCCAACTAAAAGCCCAACCAAGTAAAGGCCCCCAGGAAACCATAAACTCCCAAAGAACAAGGCAACTAGGGCAACAACTCCAGCCTGAACTAAGCAGCAACAAGAAAACCCACATCTAACTGTAGTATTACCCCTGAGAATAAAAGAGCAACATGGGGGCTATAATTCAGTGTACCAATAATGCCAATCATAGCTCGAGACCCAAGCTTCAATACAAGAGACAATGTTTAAAATAAAAGAAAAGGAAAATCCACCCAATAAAGATTAGAAAATCAAAACAAACTAGAACATCAGGATAAACCATAAATTCACCAGAGCCAATGGCATACCGGGCCAAATAGACAAGGCGCAAAAAATAATTAAATTCTAACATAAGGTAAACCCATTTTACCTAACCTAATCATACTTTTCAGTAGATTAGTTAAATTGGTAACACTAAAATCTGTAACATAATTGAAATTGCAACCTAAATTAGCTAACCAATCAGCACAAGAATTACCTTCCCTATAAACTTGAGAAAGAGTAAAGTTGAAAAAAATCAAGAGCTGATTAATTTCTCTAGTAAGGTAAAATAGTTCCAGGTTACAAATACTATCCGTCTGCTTCAAAAGGCAATGGATACTAAAAGTGGCATCCACCTTAATCCAAATATTAGTAATACCAAGAGAGATACATAATTTAAGACCATTGGATAAGTGTTCTGTGGTGATGGATGAGCTTTCTACTTTTTTAACGGTCTAAAATTATGTACTTTTGGGTGTGGTGGCATTATAAATTAGTAACCTCATCCCCATCAATGTTTAATTTATAAATATTACTAAGAGGCTTGATCCAATGAACCAACTTAGGATCTTCCAAAGTATTTCTATAATGTAGAGATATACCAAGATTTTGAGCCACAAAAAAAATTTAAAATTATTGGAGGTTAGAAGGTTAGCAGCAAATAGTTTAAACACTTTTTCTTTAATGTTACGAATAATATGATGGTAATCCATACTATAACTATTGAAAATAGAATTATTTCTTACAGTCCAAAGAAACCACAAAATTAAAGAAGGAATAACATTTCTAATATGCCCTCTTGAGTTAATGAACCAGGAATCAAGCAACATGTTAATAGATAATTGAGCAATAAAATGATTTAACTTGAATATATCATCAAAGTAAGACCAAATTTTAATAGCAATCGGATCAGAAATAAATACCTGATGCATATTCTCCTCATAAAAGTATCATTGACACTTAGAAGTTAAAATAAAACCTCTCTTTCTCAAATTGTCATCCGTAGGAATATATTTGTGCATGATTCTCTAGGCAAAAATAGAAATAGTCTTAGGAATACTCTTATGCCAAATCATGGAATAAACTTTCTTAAAGCATTGCTTCTCCCTAAAATCATGCCAAGCATCTTTTAAAGTAAACATACCTTTGAGAGATAAATCACATAATAAAAAATCCTTAGAATCAATATTCATAGGCAGATTGAAATTTTTAACAATAACATTTTCAGGAATAATGCCAACAAGTTTATTATAATCCCAATTGTTATCAATGATAAAGGAATCCACTTTAGTAGCAGCTGTGGAGGAGGAATAAATAAAAGAGTTAATGGACTGACCTTCAGGCCATTGGTCTTGCCAAAAGAAGAGGTTAGCCTTACCCAGTCCCCATTTAACATGAGGTTCAGCCCTCCACTTGATATCACAAAGCCTTTTCCATAATCTAGAATAACCATTATTATAGAAACACATAGTAGGATGCTTACCAGCACAATACCTATTAGTCATGAACTTGGACCAAAGAGAAAGCTTAGATCAAAAATTAAACCAAAGTTTATAAGAGAAAGCATAAGATAAATCCCATATATTCTTATAGCCCAAGGCCCCTTCTTTAAGCACCCTATTGAGAATTGTGCAAATCTATTTATTCAAGTGAGTTTTTGATATGAGTTATTTTGATGATTACAAAACTTATTGTTTGTTTATTGTTTCTCCTAACAAATATTGGAATTTCTATTTTGTGTGTACTAACATGTCTTTCAGGAAATTCACACTCCAGATTCCTGAAGACTTTAAGTTAATTTGTTATAGTTTATTGTAAGTGAAGTCTGTAATTTTTACTTTTCCTGAGTCTAAGAGAGTGTGTTTGTAAGTTGGATAACTATGCACACACACACTGGGGGAGTGAGATAATTTTTTTTAAAACTAATCGTACAGTACGATGTGTGATCGTATGGGATTATTTGTGTTATTTCTCCTCAAATATTAACCTGCCTGATTAAATTTTTTATCTAATGATAACTCATATTGTACAAATTATTTTCGTACATCATTTTCCAGAGTACAAAATGGGGCTTCTATGGTTCGTATAAGGAATCGTACTGGATGAACTGTTCATTTTTGAATTGTTCGTACGGGACGAATTGGTTTTGGTATATTATTTATCAGAGTACAAAATGGGGGTTCCATGGTTCGTATGAGGTATCGTACGGGAGGAACTGTTCATTTTTAAACTATTTATACAATACAAAATGACTTCGTATATCATTTTCTGGAGTACAAAATGGGGGTTCCATGGTTCCTACGAGGTATCGCGTTGGATGAACTGTTCATTTTTGAATTATTCATACAGTACAAAATGACTACGTATATCATTTCCAGAGTATGAAAAAGGGGTTCCATTGTTCGTACGAGGTATCGTACGGGAATAACTGTTCATTTTTGAACTGTTCATACAGTATGAAATGACTTCATATATCATTTTCTAGAGTACGAAACTGAGCTGATATAGTTCATACGGGATATCATATTGGATGAACTGTTTCATTTTTGAACTATTTAAACGGGATGATTGTCGATCGTAGGGGAATATTAAACTGCGTAAATATTGAAATTTTTAGTTTTTGGATGGTTTTTCTTATCTTTTGAATATAAGGGTCCTAAAAACTGACTTTGCTATTATTCTTCTGTGAATTTCTTCTTGAGAGTGGAAGGGAGAGTGATTAGGGAGAGTGTTTGGGAGTGAGTGTGGTGAGATCTTTTGAAAAGGAAATTGTGAGGGGATTCACAAGGTTATCCAAGTATGATGATCTCATGGTTTAGACTTCAAATTTCTTCCCTATCTCTTAGAAGACACTTGAGAGAAGATCTTTGAAGAAGGTCCGGTTCTCTGCCATCACCATGAGGGTGAAAAAGGATGCTTGGTTCTCTGCCTGCACCAAGAGGGTGTGAAAGGATGAGTAAGTTCTTTGCCTTCACCAGGAGGGTGAAAAAGGATGACGGTTCTCTACCGCACCGGGGTTTGGTGGAAGAGATTTTTGTAAGGGCTTCTCCGCCTTGCTGTGGGGATAAAGGAGAGTTACTTTGGCTTAGTGCAATACCTAGAGAAGGAGTCTCTATGGAGTAGATGTAGGTCATGTTTCACCGAACCACTATAAATTCTGGAGTTCTCTGTTCTTCTTTTTATTTCTGTAATTTTTATTTTCTACTTTATACTATATTTTTCTGTGGTTGACAAGTACTAAATTTTCATATTTGATCATATTGTATGAATTGGATTGTACTATATTATATATTGAAGTTTTGTATAAAAGGTTTTCAAAACTTCCAAGAGTTTTTTAAAAGTTCAAATTCACCCCCCCCCCCTCTTGGTTAGCCTGGGGATATAATCAATACGTCTAACAACCTATTCACATTTTCAAGTGGTATTAGAGCCTATTTTGAAAATTACTGTTTAAATTACTTTTTAAAATTCGATCATGGTTAATGTTGGAAACTGAAATACACCTGAGGGTTATTTGATCACTAGACCTCCACTGTTTGATAACATGACATTTGATTTTTGGAAAACTTGCATGTCTACTTTTCTGCAATCAGTTGACTATTGAATGTGGAGGTTAGTACAGGAAGGATACACTAAACCTACTAGAATTGTAGAAGGAATTAGAGTTCAAACACTTTTTGCTGAATGGACTATAGAAGAATGTGATTTAGCTCAATTGAATGCTAAGTGTTTGAATAGTTTCTTTGGTGCATTGAAATCGGAAGACTACATATATGTTTCTACTTGGAAATCTAGAAAAGAGATTTGGGATAGGCTTTGCATCACATATGAAGGAACCAATGAAGTAAAACAATCTAGACTGAATATTCTACTGCATGATTTTAAATTATTTTGCATGAAGCCAAATGAATCAATCTCTGACATGTATACTCATTTTACATAGATTGTAACTTTATTACATGCTTTAGGTAGGGACTAACAAATTCTAAAAAGTTAATAAGATATTACGTTGTTTACCTACTCCCTATGATGTAAAGATTACTGCTATAACAGAGTCAAAAGACTTAAATGTTTACTCTATTAACAATCTACTTTGTTCACTGATTGCTTATGAGCAAGGAGTGACTCAAAGAAAGATTGATGTAGATGATAGAAGGAAAGAAAAGAATATTGCACTGAAAGTGGATGACTTGAAGAGTAATCAATCCTAGCCTGAGGATGAAGAGGATATTGCTTTAATGACAATGCAGTTTAAAAGTTTCTTAAAGAGGAAGCAGAGGAGACACCAGCAGTGGAACAAAGGGAAGTTCCATAAAAATGTTAAGGCTTCTAATGATATTATTTGCTATGAGTACAGGAAGCTAGGACACATAAAGACAGCTTTCCCCAATCTCAAGTTCAATCCTAGCAAGGAGAAAGCTGAGGAGAAAACAAAGGATAGAAGGGGTAAAAAGTGACTTCAATGAGCTTTTTGGGCAGACTCAGCTTCAGATTCCTCAGAAATAGCACCTGAAGAGGATGTCACAAATTTGTATTTGATGGATGATAATCTTGATCATTCGGATCAAGAGGAGGTATATGACTTAAGTTATGATGAATTGTTTGAAGTTTCTGAATGCATTCATTCTGAATATAGGAAACTAAAGAAATTGCATGCCAAACTGAATTTGGATTACTTAGAATTTCAAAATGAGTATGAAATCCTTAGGAAAGACCATGCATTAATTGATAACAACCACATGACATTGTTGGATGAGTTTGATGATTTAAATAAATAACATGAATTTTTAAAATCATCACACACTGAACTTGAAAATGATTTCAAAACATTTATGGATGAATCGGATAGTAGAGAGCATAATTTAAAGATTGATAATTCGATTCTAGAAAATGCAAATGCCTTTCTTGAAGTTAAATTAAAAGCACTTGAGGAAAATAGGCAACCACCTAAACTTGAAGATTTTCACAAAATCTACCATAAGTCAATTAATTCAAAGTCTAGAAGAAGACTTATAGTGCACATAGATTGGTGAATCCTTTCCCTGGAGTAAAATATTTTTCTTATGGTATGATTGGACATATTTCTTACACTTGTACTATTCATCATAGAACACATTTAGTGTGGAGACCTAAGATGCATAAAAGCCAGCATATCACACATGCATCTATTTTAAAATTGCCAAGAGGAGAATCCAAACTTGTTTGGTTCCCAATTCTAAGGTTTGATAATTTTGTAGGAACGCTCTCACACAAGACCTCGTGAGAGCATTTGGTACCTAGATAGAGGTTGTTCAAAGCATATGATTGGAGATGCAAATTAATTCATATCACTAGAAGCCAGGAATGGAGGCAAGGTTACACTTGGAGATAATACCACCAAGAGAGTGGTAGGTACAAGTATGATTGGAAACTCTAGAAATTTTATGATTGAAAATGTTCTGTTAGTAGAAGGCTTAAAACATAATCTGTTGAGCATAAGTCAGCTTTGCAATAAAGGGTATCATATAAATTTTTTGCCTAGTAGCCATATTATTAGTCAAAATGGAACTATTGTGTTGAATGGTGATAAAGTAAATAATGTATACATGTTAGATTTGAATTCTGTGAAATCTTCTACTATTTTTTGTTTGAAAATTGTATCTGATGAATCATGGTTATGGCATAGAATGCTTTGTCACGCTAGCATAAGAAATCTTAGAAAAATCACCCAAAAAGAGCTAGTTAGAGGAGTACCCAAATTAGACTTTATAAAAGATCACTTATGTGATGCATGTTAACTAGAAAAACAAGTCAAATCCTCCTTCAATTCAATCAAGGAAGTTAGAACTAGCAAGCCCTTAGAAATTCTTCACATGGACCTCTTTGGACCCGTTAGTACCTCAAGTTTAGGAGGAAAAAGATTTGGGTATGTAATTGTGGATGATTATTCAAGATTATCCTGGATTAGATTTTTGAATCATTTGAGGAGTTTAGAGATTTTGCCACTTGGATTCAGAGAAAACTAGGTTTTAAAATTATAACTATTCAAAGTGATCATGGGGGAGAATTTAAAAATGAATTGTTTGATGATTTTTGCAAATCTCATGGGATAGATCATAACTTCTCAGCATCTAGGACACCTCAATAGAATGGAGTAGTTGAGAAAAAGAGTAGGACATTAATTAAAACTGCTAGAGCCATATTGGCAAAATATCCACTTATAAAATATTTTTGGGCTGAAGCAGTTAGTAAAGCATGCTATGTATTGAATAGGGTGTACATTAGATCAAAATTAAATAAGACACCCTATGAACTTCTTAAAGATAGAATTCCCAACCTCTCACATCTACATATTTTTGGATGTAAAGTGTTCATACATAATAATGGTAAAACTCTCTTAGAAAAATTTGATCTTAAATGTGATGAAGGAATTTTTCTAGGTTATTTAAGTGTTGGAAAATCCTGTAGATTTTTTAATAAAAGAACATTGGTAGTTGAAGAGACCACTCATGTTATTTTTTATGAATCAGATAATTATGGAGGGTCTAGGTTAGATGAAGATGAAGTTGAGGAGAAAATTCAAGGACTTGAAAATGAAAAAGTTGAAGAAAGGGTTAAAAATAAGGAAGAAAACAAATTGCCTAAGGATTGAAAATTTGTTAAAATTCATCCTAAAGAGTTGATTTTAGGAGACCCAAGTGAAGGAGTTAGGACTAGGCATGGTTTGAGGAAAGAAGTCAATCACTCAGCCTTTATTTCAATGATTGAACCCACTAATATAGATCAAGCACTTTTGAATGAATTTAGGATTTTGGCCATGCAACAAGAATTGAATCAATTTATAAGAAATGATGTTTGGGAGTTAATTGAAGGGCCAAAGGATCATAGTATAGTTGGGACTAAGTGGGTGTTCAAAAATAAAATTAATGATTTAAGGGTTGTGATTATAAATATAAGTAGATTGGTAGCTAAGGGGTATAATCAAATAGAAGGGATTGATTTTAAGGAGACATTTTCCCCTGTAGCAAGACTTGAAGAAATTAGGGTTTTGTTAGCCTTTGCCTGTTTTAAAGGTTTTAAATTATATCAAATGGATGTTAAAAGTGCCATTTTGAATGGAGTGATAGAAGAGGATGTTTATGTTGAGCAACCTCCAGATTTTGAAAATTCTAAATTCCCTAATCATGTTTTCAAATTGAAAGAGACATTATATGGACTAAAATAGGCACCCAGGGCATGGTATGAGAGGTTAAGCACTTTTTTATTAAAAGGATCATTTGTTAAAGGAAGTATGGACACCACTCTCTTTTTGAAAAGAATAGAGAATGAAATACTCATTGTTCAAATATATGTGGATGATATCATTTTTAGATCAACTGATAAAAATCAATGTGATGAATTTTCAAAAATAATGAGTAGTGAATTTGAGATGAGTTTGATGGGAGACTTGAGTTATTTTCTTTGTTTTAGAATAAAATAAAATGAGGAATGAACTTTTCTTAGTCAGTCTAAGTATATTAAGGACATCCTCAAAAAGTATGAAATAGATAATGTTAAACTAGTGATTACACCCATGAGTTCCTCAGTGCAGTTAGATAAATATCCTAAAGGAAAATCAGTTGATCAAAAGAAGTTTAGAGGGATGATTGGATCTTTGCTTTACTTGACAGCTAGCAGACCTGATATCATGTTTAGTGTATGTTTGTGTGCTAGATTTCAAGCAGATCCTACAGAGTCACATCTGACTGTAGTTAAGAGAATTATGAGATATCTTTTGGGGACTCAAAACTTAGGAATTTGGTATCCTAAGAATAGTACTGCATTTGAATTTGTTGGATACTCTGATTCAGATTTTACAAGTTATAGGGTTGATAGGAAAAGCACTTCTGGAACTTGTTAATTTATTGGAAACTCCTTAGTTTCGTAGTCTAGTAGAAAATAGAACTCAGTTGCCCTTTCAACTGCATAAGCTGAATATATTGCCTTAGAAAGTTGTGTTGCACAAGTACTTTGGTTAAAACAACAGCTAATTGACATAGGATTTTCTTTTGGCACAATTCCAATCTTTTATGATAACACTAGTGCTATATGTATTTCAAAGAATCCTATTCAACATTCTAGAACCAATCATATCAATATAAGGCATCATTTTATAAGAGATCATGTAGCAAAAGGGGAAATTGAATTACATCATGTTGATACTAAGGATCAACTTGCATATATTTTTACAAAACCTCTAGCTTTTGACACTTTTAGTATTTTAAGGATAAGGCTAGGTGTGATTGATCTTAATGCATAATTGAAAATTCTGCAAACTTGTTTTGTATGTAAGTGTATGTTTATTTATGTCAAGTGTGTGTTTTTTAAAAAAAATATTATTATTTTTACTTTGGGAGTTCTTTCTGAGTTTTTCCATGTTTTTTCTTTTTGTTCAGTTCGTACTGTATGAAATGTTTTCATACAATATGAATTCTGTAGCGTGTGCATGAAAATCTACAGAGTTGAGGAGACGAAACTGTGTTTTCATAGTCTTTTCTTACTGTACGATGATGTCATCGTACCTACAATATGTACAGGTTCGTCTGTATGAATGTGGATAATTTTATGAGTTTTGTTAGTTATTATTACTGATCTTATGTATGAACTTGCCATTCATCTGTATGATCCACGATGTTGATTTTGCATAAAGACGAACCTAACCGTCACCTGAACGATCTTTAATTTGCTGATCGTCCCCGACGAACTTGTGATCGTCTGTACGATCAAAAAGTCAAAAAGCTTATACAAAAGTATTCATCGGGAAGGGCAGTTTACAAAAAGCTGTTTCATCTTTGGCCCTTTCTGTTCGTACATACGAAATTTATTTCATCCCGTATGAAGTTTATTTCATCTCGTACGAAGGTTTTCGTACTGTACGATTGATCTATTTTTCTTTATAAATAAGGGTAATTTTCATTCATTTCACTACCATTCCAAACCCTTTAGAGCATAAATTAGAGATGTCTGGCAGTGGGAAAAGAGCACGACATGCTAGGGGTTCATCCTCTGGGTAAGACTGGGACGATGACTTTTTGACTGCTCAAAATGAAGAGGCTTCCTATAGATTTTCTGCTTCTAAAATTACTCCTTCTCGTATCTTACTACAATGAAAGATTCACTTTGCAGTAATGCCTCTCTTAGATTCAACTCAATTCTTGTTCCTTCTCACCCTCATTCATGCCTACAATAAAGATTTATTTCATGTTTTCATTGCAAACATGAAATTCAATCAGGATTACACTAAGATCACCTCCTATGTACTTAAACAAAGGGTATAAATCACAAAGGAGGATTTTGGGTCATTTTTTCATCTTAAAACCCTAGGTATTCGAGCACACACTCTGACTTCTATAGCAGATTATAATTGGTCTGAAGTGAACCAAGTCCTTAGAGGTGTGAGCCAACCAACTCACTTACCTAGAGTTTACACCTTAAACCAAAATGCAAGAATCATCCAGCATGTTCTTAGGACTTCCATCATTCCAAAAGCTGGAGATCAAGTAAATATGACTCCCCTCCTCCCAACTGTTACCTATTTGATAATGACTGTTCAACCAATAGATGAAGCCCAATTACTCTTGGACTTCTTTTAATCTCTCACTGATATTTGCCAGCCTAGTGTCAAAAGGAAGAAAAATATTGCCTTGGGTCATGTGATTTCTTATATTCTGAAGAAGAAGTATAATATCACACATCCTGATGGTCCAATCAAACTTCCCATTTACTTTACTGATGCTTCTTTTCAAGCACTCTTTGGGAGAGAGGGTTCTGGGGATGACTCTGAAGAAGAACCTGTACCAGCACCAGCACCAGCACCTGCACCTGGACCTGATCAGTATTTCTATCAGGAAATGGTCCACCGATTTGATAGGCTAGAAACCCATTTTGATCAGTGATTTGATCAAATTGAGAATAGAATAAACCAGCAGGATGCTCGCTATGCAGAGGATAGAAGTTGGGTTCGTGATCATCTTGAAGTAGTGAACACCAATATTGCCACTATGAATAGCTATTTTGATATGTTCATTGCTCCACCACCACCTCCAGATTAGGGTCCCTCAGATTACTAGATTTTATGTTGTTTCGATTTATATTTGGTTGTATCTGTTGTTCTTTTCGGCTTGGTTGCTGTGGTTATTGTTATTTTTGTTGGTTATGGTTGTCATTACTTTGGTTGCATGATGGTTGTACTTGCAAGCTTTGATATTTTTTGTTTTTTTTTAATGTAAGCTTGCTTTATTATATGTTCAATGGAATAAAAAAAGTTATGTTTATGTGCATATTGTTATATGATTGTCATTGTGACTAGAAATATTTTATATTTCATCACTCAAATGTAGTTGATTATCGTTATAAAATATTGACTGAATTTATTCTATAATAGTAATTTATGTGCATAATCTAGTTTCTCAAAATATTTAGAATACATTGTGACTTGGTGTAGATTGGAAGATCTTTCTTTTATATTATTTTTAGACATGTATTACTTAGCTTAAATTGTTACATATTTGATGTCTTACTATTGCTCTTGTTTCTATCTCAAAGTGTTCATTATTGTATTTGTGTTTAAGAGATTGTGTTTTTGGAAAGAAATTTTCTTTTTGTAGGCACAAAATGAGCTTAAAAATGAAAAGATACACAAAGTGTGCCATAAATACAAAAGATGCACAAAGTGTGCCACAAATACAAAAGATGCGCAATGTCGCCAAATTACAAAAAAGGCACAGAATTTGCCGAAAATTGACAAGATGCACAAAGTGTGCCATTTAATTTGAAAAGATGCGCAAAGTCGCCAATCCTTCTTTCCTTTAACATTTTTTCAATTACACTGATCAATGATCGTCACTATTGAACTAGAAAAGAAGAAATTTTATTTGGTCATTTTTGCAATAATTGTCGTTATATAATACATCTAATGCATTACTGACATAGATCAACTTCTCTTATCCTTGTTATTATGTGATATAAAACATTTTGAATCATTTCTTTTTGCATCTAATTTTAAAAATATAGTTTACTTTCATTTAACATTATTTTAATCATCAACTATTTTGATTGTTTCCCTTTTTGTTGTTGTCAAAAGGGGGAGTTCATTTATATTGCTTGATTATGTTTAGCATTGATATTTTTATTTGTTTTGTTTGATTATGTTTAGCATTGCATGTTGTGTGTTGCATGTTGTATGGTTGCATGTTGTGTATTGCATGTTGTGTGTAGTTTTTGTGCTTGTTTGTTTTTTTTTTTTTCTCTAAGGATTAATACCCCTTATTTCAAATAGATCATTTATTTTGGGGGAGCTTACATTTAGGGGGAGCTTAGGAGGAAAATTTTGTTTACTTGTTAACTCAAATAATAATTATTTTGCCATCATCAAAAAGAGGGAGATTGTTGAGAATTATGCAAATCTGTTTATTCAAGTGAGTTTTTGAAATGAGTTATTTTGATGATTACAAAACTTATTATTTGTTTGTTTTTTCTCTTAACAAATATTAGAATTTTTGTTTTGTGTGTACTAACATGTATTTCAGGAAATTCACACTCCAAATTGCTGAAGACTTCAAGTTAATTTATTAGAGTTTAATATAAGTGAAGTCTATAATTTTTACTTTTCTTGAGTCTGAGAGAGTGCGATTGTAAATTGGATAATTGTGCGCACACACACACTAGGGGAGTGAGATAAATTTTTTTTAAAACAAATCGTACAGTATGATGTGTGATCATACGGGGTGATTTATGTTATTTCTCCTCAAATACAAACCTGCCTGATTAAATTTTTTATCCAAGTATAACTCGTATTGTATGAATTATTTTCATACATCATTTTTCAGAGTATGAAATGGGGCTTCTATGGTTCGTACAAGGCATCGTACGGGATGAACTGTTCATTTTTGAACTATTCGTATGGGACAAATTGGTTTCGTATATCATTTTCCAGAGTACGAAATGGGGGTTTCATGGTTCGTACAAGGTATCGTACGAGATGAACTATTCATTTTCGAACTATTCGTATAATACAAAATGACTTGGTATATCATTTTCCAGAGTACGAAATAGAGGTTCCATGGTTCATATGAGGTATCGTACGGGACGGACTGTTCATTTTTGAACTATTCATACAGTATGAAATGACTTTGTATATCATTTCCAGAGTACGAAATAGGGGTTCCATGGTTCGTATGAGGTATCGTACGGGACGAACTGTTCATTTTTGAACTGTTCGTACAGTACAAAATGACTTCGTATATAATTCTCCAGAGTACGAAACTGAGTTTATATGGTTCATACGGGATAATCTGTTTCATTTTTGAACTATTTGTATGGGTTGATTGTCGATCATACGGGACGATCAGACTGCGTAAAAATTGAAATTTTTAGTTTTTGGACAATTTTTCTTGTCCTTTAAATATAAGGGTCCTAAAAACTGACTTTGCTATTATTCTTCTGTGAATTTCTTCTTGAGAGTGGAAGGGAGAGTGATTAGGGAGAGTGTTTGGGAGTGAGGGGATTCACAAGGTTATCCAAGTGTGAGGATCTCATTGTTTAGACTTCAAATTTCTTCCCTATCTCTTAGAAGACACTTGAGAGAAAATCTTTGAAGAAGGTCTAATTCTCTGCCGTCACCAGGAAGGTGAAAGAGGACACTTGGTTCTCTGCCTACACCAGGAGGGTGTAAAAGGATGAGTGGGTTCTCTGCCTTCATTAGGACGATGAAAAAGGATGACGGTTCTCTACCGCACCGGGGTTTGGTGGAAGAGAGTTTTGTAAGGGCTTCTCCACCTTGCTATGGGGGCTAAAGGAGAGTCACTTTGGTTTAGTGTAATACCTAGAGAAGGAGTATCTATGTAGTGGATGTAGGTCATGTTTGACCGAACCACTATATATCTTGGTGTTCTCTGTTCTTATTTTTATTTATGTAATTTTTATTTTTTGCTTTGTACTATATTTTTCTGTGGTTGACAAGTACTGAATTTTCACATCTAATCGTACTGTACGACATATTGAAGTTTTGTATAAAAGATTTTCAAAACTTGAAAGAGTTTTTTAAAAGTACCAATTCACCCCCCCCCCCCCTCTTGGTTAGCCTAGGGGCGTTCAATAGGTCTAACAACCTATTCGCACTTTCACACCCCACAACAGTTCTTCCAGGAGGACCAAATAATTTTTGAGTTCACATTGGAACCATGCCAAAAGAACTTTTGAATTAATTTCTCAATTTTATTACAAACAGTACTGGAAGGTTGTAAAGTTTGAATGATATACACAGCTAATGAACATAAAAAAATTTGAGGTAAGTATACCCCAAAAATTATAGAAAATTTGAATTCCAAGAATAAAGCTTATTTTGTACCGAAGTAATAAGATCATAAAAATGTAAAGTTTTCTTTCTACTCTTAAAAAGAGGGATCCCAAGATACTTAAGAGCTACAGAACTTTGTGAGAAACCAATACTATTCTTAATGGAAAGCATCTGATCATGAGAAACTTTATTAGAAGCAATAAAACATCTTTTATTTTTATTAATACAAAGAATACTACAACTTTCAATTTTTTTTAAAAACATCATGATTCTATTAACCCTGTTAAGAGAGGCATTAGAAAAAATAATAATAACATCAGCAAAACATAAATGAGAAACAAAATTGCCACCTAAAGTTCTATAAAAGTTGCTAGAAAAGTTCTCATAACGATTGGAAATGCCTCTAGAAAAATACTCCATGGCAATAATAAAGAGAACAGGAGAGATAGGGTTATCTTGTCTCAACCCATGAGAGAACATAAAGAAACCATTACTTTTACCATTAATAATGATAGAGAAAATTGAATTTTCTATAGACTGTTTAACAAGGTTAACAAAAACATCATTAAATCCAAACAAATGCATGGCTTGGTAAAGAAAATCCAAGTTAATGTTTTTGTAGGCTTTGGCGATGTCCAATTTAAAGATAATGTTTCCCTCAGGCACCCTAACTTCCAAATCGTGCAAAAGTTCTTGAACTAATAAAATGTTATCCAAAATAGATATACCTTGGATAAACCCAATTTTGTTAGAAGTAATAATTCTAGGAAATAAAGGAGAATGGCAATTTATAAGCAATTTAGAAATCAACTTACTAAAAAAGGTATAGAGACTAAAAGGTCTAAAGTCATTCCAAGCACATGCCCCATTATTTTTAGGAATAAGCATAAAGGAGGTTGAAGAGAAGAACTTAGGCATAATATTACTAGCAAAGAAATCTAAAATGGCATTAAAAATATCAATGTTAACAATGTTCAAAGTTTTTTGAAAAAAATTAGTGGAGTAACCACTAGGACCAGCAACAAACTCAATAATCAAATAAAAAACCATCTTCTTAACTTCATCGAAAGTCGGAGAAGCAGTAAGAGCCAAATTATCATCCTGGTTAATTATGTGAGGGATAATATTTGGATCCTCAATCAAAGCATGAGTAAAATTTTTATTAAACAAACTTTTAATGAAATCCACACTATAGTTGGAACTTTCCTCAACATCTTCAATAAAAGAGTCATCAGCATGATTAATTTTATGAATCTAATTTATAACTTTATTCCTCTTGATTAAAGCATGAAAATACTTAGTGTTATTATCACTTTCAATAAGATTCTTAGAAGTAGCTTTCTGCATCCAATAAGCTTCCTCCTTAGCTTATAAGTTAAAAAGAGCATTTTTAGCTTGTTGCAATTGAATAAAATTATCATCAGAAGGATTATTATGAAAGTTAAGATACAAGGAGTTAACTTTCCCTTCAGCATAACTAATGTTAGTGAAAATATTTTTGAAGACATTACGATTCCACCAATTGATCTTTTCCTTTAATATTTTCGACTTAAGCCAAAGTCTATTCATGCCAAAAATTGTGTTATCCAGGTGAAGAGGAGCTTGCCAATTCTCATGAACCACATTAATGAAAGAAGAGTCAAGAAGCCACATATTCTGAAATCTAAAGTTTAAAGAAGAGCTAGCACAATTAAATTGTAAAGACATAAGTAACTGAGACTGATCATATATGGTACGACTAAGATGTTCAACATGTATTGAGGAAAAGGAATTTTCCCAACTATCATTAAAAAGCACACAATCCAACCTTTGCCAAAGGTTACCATGATTCCATGCAAAATTACTACATTACACTCCAAATCATCTAGTGAGGTTCAGCAAAACATTTGGAGGAAAATAGAAAATATTAAGGTTGCAGATTTGGATTTTGGCACATATCAAAAAGCTTCTGTTAAGAATGATGGTACAGTCAACAAACTGGAGAAGGTTCAAAATTGTGTATCAGGAGAGTTGAATTGTCTAAAGCAAGATTGTAACGAAGTTGTAGTGCCTGAATCTATTAATAATATGGGAAATTCTCTACCCAATGCCTGGAATACAAAAAGCAATGTGAAAGTTGATATGTTGGAACTTGGATCATTTCTATCGGAGGATGGAAAAGCTGTGAAATTACATATGGGGAATGTGTTGGAAAACACTAAAAGATTGGAGAATGCTTTAGTTATCAAAGTCTTTGGTGCCAATATTCCTTTTTATGTAATTAATCAGGAGTTGAGAAGACTATGGAGCTGTTTTGGGAAATTTCAACTTACCATGTTGGGAATGGATTGGATTCTCTATTCCTGTGATGAGGCTACAGTCATGGAATCAATTTTAATGGAGGGACCTTGGTTTGTTAAAGGTCACATAATTGGGATTGATAAGTGGGTGCCAACTTTCTCTCCAGATTATTTCATGGGATTATCAGCACCTGTGTGGATTAGATTGCCCAATCTACCACTGCAATGCTAGGATGATATCAATATATGCAGAATTGCCTCTCAAGTGGGAAAGCATTTTCTATTGAATGGAAACATGTTCTAATGGAATAGGAGAGAATTTGCTAGAGTTTGTGTGCGAATTGAGTTGGATAAGCAACTTCCATTAGGCGTTTGGGTGGAGGGAGAATCTATTAGATTATTTCAAAAGATTGAATATGAGAAAGTTTTTAAGATTTGCTTCAATTGCAGCAAAACTGGTCACCTTATTAATAACTATCCTGGAAAGAAAATGGTGCCGAATGAAGTAATGAAGGAGGCTAATAAGCCTATAGCAGTGGAGGTTGCTGTTAAGGAAAAAGTGGTTGATGATGTTATGGGCCAAGAGGAGATTACTAAACATGGATATGGACCTTGGGTTCATGTCAAGTATGGGAAGAGAAGGAAATTTGTTGGAAATAGAAATCAAGTTGCTACAAAACTTAAAGAAAAAGCTGCTCCTGTTTCAATCTGGAGAGTAGCTGATTATGGGCATGACGGTAAAACTACTATAAATACTGAAACTGGCATTCAGAAAGTGGTTCATTTTACTAATGTTGAAACTATGGTAGACGCTGAAGATATAAGTGCAGAAGTCAGAAATGAATCTACTGCTATCAAAGATGTCCCAGTTGATGCTTCTATTGGTACAGCTTTTGAAGAAGGTGAACTAATTGAAGACGAGCTAGAATTCATTGCAGGATCACCTGCAGGTGAAGTTGATGCTACAGCAAGAAAAATTGGTAATTCTACTCCTTTGAAGGGGAATTTGAAAAATAACATGTTTGAGGCTCTTAATAATTTAGAAGAAGAAATTTCAAATGGTGTCCGTGAAGCATATGGGAAAATGGTAGGTGATTATAATGTTATTTCATCAAATCATCTTGGTTTGACTAGGGAGGAGGACATTATTAAAATTGGTTCTACTACAATCAAGAGAAAATTGGGTAAGGAGCTTAAAACACTTGGCCCAATTAAGCTTATGACTAGGAGTAGAAAGTTAGATGTGGGAAACAGAAGCAAGGGTATTGGGGTTAACTCCCCTGCCAATCAATGAATTCCATAGCTTTTTGGAATTGTACAGGAGCAAGGAAAATCCATACTTCTCTATATCTTAAGGACTTTGTAAAGGATAATGGTGTTATGTTTGTTGGTTTATTAGAAACAAAAGTGTCTTCTATGGATAGAAAGGACATTAATTCACTCATTGGAGAGGATTGGAATTTTTTTCATTTTCCTTCGGATGGACTATCAGGAGGAATTTTGGTGCTTTGGAATACTAAGGTTGCTTCCTTTAATACCTTGTATTCTTCTTATCAATGTGTGATTGGAGATTTAGAAATTCAGAACAATATAGTTTGGAGGATTTCTACAATATATGGTAATAAAAACATTTATAAAAGAAGGGAGCTTTGGAAACATTTGGAGGATTTTGCTTCCAAAGATTTACCATCGGTATTGGGTGGTGACTTTAACTACATATTGTCTAGCAATGATAAAAAGGGTGGAAAAAGGTTTGCTTTTTCACAAGGTCCGAAGGAAATGAAACTGTTTTTAACTAACAATGATTATCATGATGTCGAGTTTATGGGACCAAAATTTACTTGGTGCAATAACAAGTCAGGGGGAGCTCATATTTTAGAAAGGTTGGACAGATGTTTTGTTAACACGGTAGTTGTTAACTCTTATCCATTATTGGTTGTTCGTTATCTTCCTAGAGTGGCATCAGATCATTGTCCCATTATGATGAAGCTTGGGAACTGCTCTCTGAAATCAAAATTTAATATCAAGTTTGAAGATACTTGGGCTTCTCAATTTGCTTCAGCTGCTATTGTTTGAAATGCTTGGAACAAGAGAGTTGGGGGAGTCCATTCCGATATTCTTAACATCAAATTCATGAGGTCCTTGAAGGCTCTTTATTACTCGAGCAAATCTAAGCTGGAAAATCTACAGCAGAAAAAGGATGATCTTATGAAGGAAATTCTTCTATTACAAATGGAGGAAGCATCGGCTGGAGAACTACTTGAGGAGAAGACTCTTATTCTCAGGGTGAAGGTTAATGAGCTAAATAGTACTCTAGCTCGACTAAACACCTGGTGGAGGCAATGGGCAAAGGTAAAGTGGATCAAGGATGGTGATTTAAACACTAAATTTTTTCATTCTTTTGCAAGTGCTAGAAGGAGTGCCAATCGCATTTTCAAAATCAAGGATGAATATGGAGTGCTTGTGGAGGATCAAAAGCATATTGAAAGGATTTTTTACAAATACTTTGAAACCAAATGGGAGGCAAGATCTTGCTCTTTGGAAAATTGTCCTTCTCCGAGATGTGTGCTGAATGACAATGACAAGGAATCCTGAATTTTGAGCTTTCCATGGAAGAAGTTATCAAAGTTGTCAACAAATTCGGGGGAGGAATCTCACCTAGTGTTGATGGTATTTCTCATTCTTCTGTTAAAACCTATTGGTCCATTATTATAATTGATATTTGGAATGCTTTAAAGAACTTCTTTGCCACAGGAAATATGGCGGATAATTGGAAAGATACTCTGGTGCTTCTCGTTCCAAAGGTGAAAAATCCAATTACTCCTTCATATTTTAGGCCTATAAGTCTTTGTAAAAACATCTATAAGCTTGCTGCTAAGATTCTTCTCAATAGATTTGTTCCAATTCTTCCCAAGCTGATTTCAGTTAATCAAGTTGCCTTCATTAAGGGCCGCTCTCTTTCATATCTAGTGTTAATTGCTCAGGAGATCTTTCATAAATTCAGATACTCTAAAGCTTCTAAAGGACTGGTTGCTTTAAATATAGATATGAAACAGGCATATGATAGTATGTCTTGGAGAACTCTCGAACAGATCTTGAATTATTTTGGCTTCCTTATACATTTCTCTAAGCTGATTATGGAATGTGTGGAAAATCCCAATTTTTCTATTCTTATTTGTGGAAATTCTTCTAATTGGATCTCTGCTCATAGTGGATTTTGTCAAGGTTGTCCCTTATCCCCCTTCCTCTTTGTTCTTTGCTCTCAGCTGTTATCTAATGGATTAATTCATTGAGAGAATGAGATAGGGATTAAAGTTCATCCAAATGCTCCTAGGATCTCAAATCTGCTTTATGCAGATGACATTTTAATTTTCTCTGAAGCTAATGTAAGGTTGGTTAAGAGGATTAAGAGTATTCTTTGGGATTATTATTTTTAGACGAGGTAGAAGATTAACTTTTCAAAATCTTCTATACTTTTTGGTAAAGTGGTGAAAAAAAGAAGAAGGAAGAATATTGCTTGAGTTATGGGCTTCAAAACTATTAAGGAATTCAATTATTTGGGTGTCAAAATTGCCTTGAGAAGATTGCTGGCTTCTGATTTCAGTTTCATGTTGGAGAATGTTATGGGGAAGTTAAACACATGGGGAAACAAATTTGTTTCTTTATCTGGTAGATTTAATCTTACTAAATCTGTTATTCTTGCTATCCCGGTGTTTCATTGCACTCATACTTTGATTCCGATTGGCATCCTGGCGGAAATTGATAAAGCTTGTAGGAATTTTAATTGGCACAAGAATGGAAGTGGAAATGGAATGCATTATGTATGTTGGGAATCTTTGTGCAAGCCAAATCAGCTGGGGGGACGAGATCTCCATTCTTCTGTTAAAAAGGTGGATGCTTTAAGGGCAAAGATTGCTTGGAAGTATATTAATGAAAATGACTCACTGTTGCATAAAGTATTGGAACCAAAGTATGGTAATTCTTGCTGGAGTTCTGAATTAAAACAGAACATGTCTAGTTCTTGGAAGATCATCTCGAGTTGTGCCAAAGCTCTCAAATCAATTGTAAGATGGAAGATCTCCAATGGAGAAAATGTCAATGTGATGGATGATGTCTGGATTTTGGATAAACCTTTAAACAAGTGGCCTACTTTTATCTCAAATTTTATTACCAATGGCCTTACCATGGATCATTTTATTAATAACGAAGAGTGGGATGTTGAGAAGCTAATCCAGGTGTTTAAGGAGGATTTAGTCAGAGTTATATGTAAAATTCAGATTGATCTTGATTGCTGTAAGGATCAAACAAAACTTCTGTATCAGATTACCAAGAGATCTATTTCTGCTATCGCTTATAATCATATGGTGAGCAATCCAGTGATGAATTTGTATTGGATTTGGATCAAAAAAATAAAACTCAATTCCAGAGTTGAAGTATTCTGGTAGAGATTACACCACAAGGCTATTCCTACATTAAAATTCTTAGAAGATAGAAGATTAAAAGTGGGAAATTTATGTCCTACTAGCTGCATGAGAACTAAAGATATTGAACATGTGGTGGTGACATGCTCTAAGCAGATTCAGATTGTCGGTATCTTGAATCAGTGGGGATTTTAGATTCCAGTATTTGGAAACTTTGCAAATTTCTGTAGCTGGTTGGATCGTAATGTGAATACAAAGAAGTTCATTGCTAATTTATATTGTTCTTTGGTCTTCCTGTATTGGAAATCCAGAAACAAACTTTTTCATCAAGGCAAGGGAGATAGCAACTTATGTATTGCGGCTGAGGCGCTGGGAATAGCTTCTATTTCTATGGTTAATAGAAATAATTTGGGCCTTTGGGATGCTAATCAACCAGTTCGGTTGTCCAAAAACTTTTGGCATCCTCCTCCACCCGATTGAATAAAAATAAATGTAGATGTTGCTTTGTTGTCTTCTTATAATGCTGGAATTGGAGTTGTGGTATGGGATCATAAAGGAAGATTTCTGTTAGCCTTTGGAGTAAACGACGTTCACTGGGATATCTCTTGTTTGGAGATGGATGTTATCTTCTCTTCAAAAATTGTTCTTGAAGAATGGATGATACAATTCAAGGGTATCATAATTGAAGGAGATAATGCAAATGTGATTAAGAACTTTCAAAATAATTTCAATAGAATGGATAGGCGTATTTCATAAATTGGATTCGATTTTGTTTCTTTCATTAAAGAATTTGATCATGTTATTTTTATTTGGGTAAATAGGGATTGCAATAAGTTAGCGGATTTATGTGCTAACTATGCTCTTAGTGAAAGTTTTATTTGGGATGACTTTAGTTTGGAGCACATTCCTCCTTCCTTTTCTTATTTGTTAAAGGGGGAATGTGATGCTATTAGTATGTAACTAGTTTCTTTCATTTTAATGCATCTGCTTAATGCACTCTTCAAAAAAAAAAGTAAAATTACCACCTGTAAAACCAATATTAATGAGGTTAAAATCTATGATGATATTATAAAATCTTTCATATATTAGAAAATAGGCCTAGAGCCCCCAAGTCTTTCAGTTGGGGAGGTAATTGTGTTATAATCACCACCAACCAACTAGGGAGAGCTAACAATATCATGAAAGTGGATAAGTTGGTCCCACAAAATTCTTCGAGTAATATGGGAAGAAGCGACATGGACAAAAGAAGCAAAACAATGATAATGCAAAAAATCAATACTACAATGAATCACTTGGGTAAAATCCCCCATAATATTAATAACCAAAGGATCCTTCCAAAGAACCCAAATCTTGTTCGAAACATTAGCAACACCATGATTAAAACCAAATACCTAGTAGTACTATCCAACTCAATATGAGAAATAGAAGGTTCAATCAAGATAAGCAAATAAATATTATGGATATGACATAAATGTTTTACTCTAATTCTTGTAGAAGTACAACCAATGCCCCTAACATTCCAAATAATAGACTTAAAAATAAGAATGTAATTGAAAAGTTTGTGATCGAGTGGTTCTAGTTGATTGCAACACAATGTTTTTATTTTTCATATTCTTTCTAGAATGAACTTGAGAAAAATAACAATCCTCTTCACCCCTATCTTTATTACCATTGTCCGGAAGGTCATGGACATTAGTAGAAACAATATTTTGAGACAAAGTCTGGAAATACTTACTACCCTTTTCCAAATTGCTAACATGATTAATCGTACAATCCCCACTTTCACCTTGCACAAGTTCACCTTCTTCCAAGTTATGCTCCCTAGTGTCCTGTACATGATTTATATTTTAGAAATAACATGGTGGCCAACATCATCATTAATCAAAGCAAAATCACTTTTACATAAATTTAGGTTTGTATAGTATGGAATTTTCAAACAAGTTGAAGTATTGTTATGCACAACAACCATAACATCCATTTATTCCACACTATTGATAGCTTCCCTTTGGTCATTCACATTACCGATACCATTAGGAACTTGATTGTGAGATTCAACAAGACTAGCCAAGGATTCCTCAACATCATCTCAAGTATAACCAACCTCCTTAGGTACAATACATTCATGAGTTCTATTCTCAACAAGCTTTGGGACATTAGAGATGTTCAAATGATGCAAGTTGTGCTCCTAAAGCTTTTCCTTTATAGAGTTAGTCAAATTTTTCCCTTCAAATTCTTCAGGTATTTCCTTAACCTACGTAAATGAGGATGTAAATTGAAACATTCAGCATTATAGTATCCATGCATTTTTCAGTAAGTATAAAATAAAGGCAAATTTTCAAAATCAACTTTTTGTTGGTAACTATTTAGCTCAGAACCAATCCATATTTCCTTGGGAAGCTTGTTGGATATGTGCATTAAAACCATAACCCTAGCTACAGATGGATAGGTAACCAACAAAGTCGCTTGATCCATTTATAATGGTCTACCAAAGATAGAAGCTAAAGCATATAAAATCAGGGAATTAAAGAAATGAAGCCACATATTAGGAAATGAAATCCAAACCCGAGCTATCAAAGTTTTCTCACAAACATCAAAATCAGGTGTCCATTTAAGCAAACGTATTTGACAACCTCAAATATAACAAATTCTTCTAGAAAAAATTGGCTGTAATCTAAATCATTCAAAAGTTTAATCACAACATGGTGTTGATCCATCAAACCCATAGTAAAAGATCCAGACAGTTTGAGATTTAAAAAAAGCTTACATATTACTTCTAGTTAGGCCTTCACAAAAAGAACTTACCCACGAGAGTAAAAGCAAAGGGAGCAGCAAGCTGCAAGATCACTTTGTCATCAAACATCAAGGTTGGTAACCCCTTAAATGATGTATAAACAAAATCCACCTTTGACTTAGAAGAAAAAGATGTTCCAGCTAGAACATCCTTGAAAGATCAAGATTGACCTTTCGCATTCAAGGCAAGCTCAGAGTACGATGATGACGGCGTCGTCATTGCCCATAAGAAAGCAAAAAAATGATCAAATAAAAGCAAAGAAACACACAAGCGAGCAGAAAAAGGAAAATGAATCCAATAAAGATAGTAATTTTAGACCCACAATGAAGAGGAAATGATCCCTGAAAAGAAACACTAAAGTCACCACAGAATCGCCAGAGTAAGAGAAAGAGACACATAGATTAGTGAATCCTTTCCTGGGTGTTAGGTGTTACTCTTGTGGCGTACTAGGTCACATAGCCAACACTTTCATTGTAGGACACATTTATTTTAGAGGCCTCAATCACCCGCACCACAACATAGCATGCATGCAAGTCATTCATCAAAGCCTAAGGTGGAACCTAAAATCACTTTCGTTCCCTAATCTAACCTTTGATTGACTTTGTAGAAGTGCTCGTAGAAAAGGCCTAGTGAGAGCATGTGGTACCTGGATAATGGATGCTCATGTCACATGACCAGAGATATGAAGCAATTCATCTAGCTGGAGTCTAGGGTAGGAGGAAAAGTTACACTTGGAGACAATACCACTAAGAATGTGGTAGGTTAAGGTATGATTGGAAATTTTAAAAACTTTATTATTTAAAATGTCTTACTAGTTGATAGACATTAGTGGTAGATGAGACCACCCATGTAGTATTTGATGAATCTGATAGATCTGTTGAGCTAGTTTAGAAGAAGAATAAGTTACAGAAGTCACCCAAGGAGTCAAATATATTGAATAAGAAAATAGAGTAGAACCTTAGGATCCTTTGCCTATTGATTAGATTTATTCATCTAGTCATCCTAAGGAGCTCATCTTAGGAGATCCATCTTTAGGAGTAAGAGCTACATATAGACTTAGAAAGGAGGTTATCCATTATACTTTCATCTCTATGGTAGAACTCTCAAACATAGATCAAGCCCTATCTGATATATTCTGGATCCTTATTATGCAAGAAGAATTGAATCAATTTATTAGGAATGATGTTTTGGAGTTGGTTTGAAGACCTAAGGACTAGCATTTTATTGGAACCAAGTTGATCTTTAAAAATAATATGAATGACTTTAGTATAATGATTAGGATAAAGGCCAAGTTGGTAGTTAAGGGGTATAATCAAATAAAAGGAATTAACTTTGAAGAAATATTCACCCCTATAGCTAAGTTATAAGCCATTAGAGTTTTGCTGGCTTTTGCTTACTTTAGAGGCTTTAAATTATATTGGATGGATGTTAAGAGTGCCTTTTTAAATGGGGATACTATAGTAGACGTCTATGTAGAAAAACTCCCTAGATTTGAGAATTCATAATTTGCCAATCATGTGTTCAAATTAAAGAAGGCATTATATGGATTGAAACAAGGACTTAGAGTGTGGTATGCAAGCGTTAACTCCTTCCTCCTTGATAAATCCTTTATTAAGGGTAGTGTAGATACCACCGTATTTCTAAAATGGATAGGCGAAGATTTGCTAATTATTTAAATTTATATAGATGACATATTATATGGATCAACTAATAAAAATCTTTGTGATGAATTTTCAAAAATAATAAGTGAAGAATTTGAGATGAGTATGATGGGAGAGCTTACTTTCTTAGATTTAGTGTGAATCAAAGAGATAATGAAACTTTTCTAAGGAAGGGAAAGTATATCAAGCATATTTTGAAGAAATATGGGAAGGAAAATGCTAAGGCAATAAATACACCTATGTGCTCTACCATTCAATTAGATAAGGATCCAAGAGGAAAATTTGTTGATGAGAAGAAATATAGGGAAAATATAGCATTTCTATTATATTTGATTGTTAGCAAACCTAACATGATGTTTTTTATTTGTGTTTGTGCTAGATTTCAAGCTGATCCTAAGGAGTCCCATTGGATTGTTGTTAAGAGAATTCTTAGATATCTTCTAGGAACCCAAAACCTAGGAATATGGTATTCTAGACATAGCTCATCCTTTGAAATTATAAGATATTCTGATTTAAACTTTCTAGGATGTAGGGTTGATAGAAAAAATACCTTTGGAACCTGTCAATTCATAGGACAATCTTTAGTCTCTTGGTCTAGTAGATAATAAAATTTTATAACCCTATATATCTCTAAAGCAGAATACGCAGCTGTAAGAAGTTATGTTACTCAAGTCTTATGGCTTAAGCAATAAATCCTTGACCTTGGACTACCTGTAGGCACAATTGCAATAATGTGTGATCACACTAGTGTCATCTGTATCTCAAAAATTCTAATCAAGCACTCCCTAACTAAGTATATAGATATTCGATAATATTTTATTAAAGATCATGTAAATAAGGGAGATATAAAACTATAATATATAGCTACTAAAAATAAACAGGTAGACATCTTTACAAAACTACTTTCTTATGACACCTATAAAACCTTATGGATGAAACAAGGAGTTAGAGATTCATGCTTGATTCAGGATGAATTGGAAATTAAAAACTTAAATATTTTTGTTTGTTTTTATGTAATTTATTTTGTGATTATTCATGTTTGTTATTTATGTTTGTATCTTATTTATGTGAATAATTTTTTTATGAAGTTTTTTTTATCATCTTACATAATTTTTTTGTACGATCCTATATCATACTGTATGATCTTCAATAAATATCGCATCACTGCTCACAACACATCTAATAGTTCTGATTAATCA
The DNA here is from genome assembly GCA_019925795.1 of Dendrobium chrysotoxum. Classification (NCBI taxonomy): domain Eukaryota; kingdom Viridiplantae; phylum Streptophyta; class Magnoliopsida; order Asparagales; family Orchidaceae; genus Dendrobium; species Dendrobium chrysotoxum. The sequence continues at coordinate 33,691,075 of CM034315.1, read as the reverse complement.
ATTATGGTGATCATATTGTACAAACATACCATTCATAATATATTATACACATGGCACTCATCATTGGATGAATTGAATTTGGCCAGTATCATATTTAATATCGTATCATACTGTACAAACACATGTTCATCCTGTAGGATATGACCAATTAAAGATCGTCTAGGCTGATGCCTTGGGATGACTGTTTTAACACTGATCGTCTAATACGATTCAGATCGTAATGTACGATCAGACTAACTTTTCTGACAGATCAGATTGGATGAATTAAATTCTTCCCATTATACTGTACGATCTGCATGATTTCTATTTAAAGAGAGGAATCACAAGCATTCTCTTCACACCAATCCTTCCTCTCAAACTTTCTATCTTCTTATACAAGTTTTTAGTCCTTGTAATGGCTAGTGGAAAGCGTTCAAGGGATCTTATAGAGAGTTCTTCCAGATATCCTATTGATACCCATTTTCCTAAAGTAGCAGATAAAGAGGAATATACTCGCTACAAGGATACTGGGATCACCTCTACTAAGATTATAAATCAGGATGTCCTGAACTTCTTGGTTCTCCGTGTATTTTCTCACACTACCCTTCTTTTAATTCTTACTCTAGCACTTCAATTAAACTTTGAGCTACTCTGTTAATCCTTTGTTATCCTTCAAATCAATAGTGAAAGCACTGCCCTTCAATCTTATGTCACTAGAAGGCCCATAGAAATCACATATCAAGACTCTAATTAAGTTTTACACCTTTCTACTACTAGTGAAAAAGTTCACTCTTTAGTTTTTCTTCCCAACTATAAATAGATCCTTTAAACACCACCTTTAGGGAGTCTATAGTAAATAAACATACTCCTCATGTTAACACCTTAGTCCAAGAAATTCGGATCATTCAACACATCTTTCAAAATTCAGTCATTCCAAAATTTGGATATAGCATAAACATCACACCTGTATATCCCTTACTACCTACTTTATCATGGTTAAGATTGACTTCAATGCAGCTGATTTAATTTTTTTGATACATTAAAAACTTACATACATTAGAGATCCCAGTAATAAGCGAAAGATAAATCTTATATTAGCTCATTTCATTGCCTAGGATATATTTTTAGTGAAATGTGTTATTTTAGTTGTATTATACAAGAAAAATATAAAAAAGGTATAAAATTCTAAATTTATTCTAAATTTTATACAGTGCCACGGAGTTACAACAAACAGTGATGTAGCGCCATCAAAGACAGCACTAGAGCACCACAATATTGACATTATAGAGAAAACTTCTCTATTACACAGGACTGTACCATCAAAATTTCCACTTTATAGTGCCATGTTCTTTGTCATTAAGTGTTGCAGCATCACACTCTATAACACCTTGATGCCCAAATTGCTCTTTCAATTTTGTAGTGTCAAAAGTTAGCATCATCACAGTGTAGCAGTTTTAACTTCCCAAGGAAATGACTTGTTAGCGAAGTGACATGATTTTTCACCAAGTAATTGATCCATGTCAGCAAGCACCGCGGAAGAACAAAAATAATAGCGTAGCAACATTAGTTCATTTATTGGGCTTAGTGGTGTTTATCTTTTAAGAACCATAATGCCAGATGTCTACTTTGTGTTTTCCTATAAATAGTCACTATGTCATATTTGTAAGAGAGTTCTGTCACTTAGAAAATTTTAGTACAATTTAGAGTACTTCTCTGAATTTCCCTTAGGGTGACAACTAAGAGAATTTTGAGAAGTACTTGATTCCATTATTAGAGTGTTTGCTTGTGTTTAGGGAAGAAAATCTATAAGTAAAGAGATGGAGTATAAAGGAGATCCATTAAATCATTCTAGTGATATATACCTTTTGTATTTTTATATCATGCTATTAATGAAAATGATTTTACTTCAATTCTACTCCATGTCTGGCTAAATTCTCTAGTTTTGGATTGATGATATAAATATTATATAGTACTAATGAGTTCTCTTATTCCTTAAATGATTAAAATAATATTTTTAATTTTACCAGATCTTAATTTAATGCTTAGAGTGACATATGTGTAGTGAAAATAGGTGTAATATGGATTCTCGATGGAGGGAAGGAAGCATAACCTGAAATATTAAATTAGTATGTGGCATACCTAGGCATAAGATATGAAATATATTAAATTCTTAGGGAGAAGATATAATTGTAAAAAATCGATGGATATCCTTTATTCCTAGAAGCACTATATAGATCTTGGAATGCATCACCATTAAAAGAGAATCATTAGAAAATATCTTTTAATAACATCACAATTAAAAGAGAATCATTAGAAAAAAATATATTATTTATATTCATCAATCCAAAACATTATATCAATATAGTATATTTATTATCTTTATCTAATTTTAATTAAGTGATTGAATCTTCATAACAATAGTTTTTATTGAGTAGGACAATTATTATAATTAGAATAAAAAGTACTAGTTAATTGCTAAAAAGTATACTTCCTTATGGGTTTGACACTCTACTCAATCACTTTATTATTTGATTTAGCACATATACTTACGTACATTAAGTGGGATTTATAAATTTATATCAAAAAAAACTTAAGCATTATTTAGGGGAGATAAAGCCTTATGTATTCATTGTTATAATTCAAATTTACCTTTACCCACAACCCCTATCAAGTTTTTGGTGCCGTTGTTGGGAACATATTTAGCTTTTTGCAAAATTTCAACTATGCTGTTGAGTAAATTACATAATTAGATGTACTAATTTTTTTAGTAATATTTAGTTTCTTTGATCATGAATTATATATTCTATTTTTTAGTTTCATGCTTTATAGCTTTAGAAAGGATCTATTGTCATTTGATCCTGAAATTAAAAGAACTCTTTCTAAAATTCGGAAAACTAAAAAGATCTTGAAAATGGCAGAACCTAAGTTAGAGAAAAATCATTCTAGACTTCAAAAGGATTATGCAAATCCTTTAGTAGACAGAATTCATTGGAGCATATGTATACCTATAATCTAAGCTAATAATTTTTAATTGAAACCACCTATCATTCAAATGGTTCAAAACTCTCAGTTTGGGGTAACACTTGTAGAAGATCCTAATTTACAGTTGGCCAGTTTTTTACAAATTTATGCATTATTTAAGTACAATGGTGTAAGTGATGATGTTATTAGACTTAGATCATTTCCCTTTTCTCTAAGAGATAAAGCTAAAATATTGTTGAATTCTTTATCGATAGGCTCTATAATCAGCACTTGGAATGAATTGGCTCATAGCTTCTTCACTAGATATTTTCCACCTTTAAAAACTGCCAAACTTAGAAATGATATAAGTCTTTAACTTAGTTTGAAGGATAATTTATTTATGATAATTAGGAAAGATTTAAGTAAATGCTTAGAAAATGCTCACATCATGGATTACCTGATTGGTAGATTAATTAAATATTTTATAATGAATTATAAAGATCTCTTAGAGCTATAATTGATGTTGCAGTAAGAGGATCATCAATGTTTGAGGCATTTGAGGAAACTTATGAATTAATAAATTAAATGGCTACAAATACTTTCCAGTGGCCTGTTGTTATGGTAAATCCTAAAAAAAGTAGATAGAATTTTTGAATCGGATGCTTCATCAATTTTGACTGCACAAGTTGTAGTGATTTCTAAGGAGTTGAATACCATAGGAATAAATTCTGGAATAGGAATTGAGACCTGAGGGGATACAAATTTAATTGAAGATAATAATATGCAAGGGATTGAACATATTAATGTAATTGGAAGATAAAATAATCCCTATTTAAATACATATAATGTAGGTTGAAGGAATCATCCTAATTTTAATTAGTTAAATAATATGGGTGGTAACAATCAATGGAATAATGGGCAGAATAATCAAGGAGTAAGTTGGAGCACTTCATAACAACCTGTTGTTAATCTTATAATTACAAATCCTCCAGGATTTAATCAAAGCAATCAATTTTTAAATAACAAAATCGCATTGGAGGGTGTAATTATGCAATTAGGAACTCAATTGCAAAATCAAGCTACTTTTATTAAAAATTTTGAAATCCAATAAAGTCAGCTTGCATTTTTAATTAGTAGTAAACCTCTTGGATCTTTAACTAGTAATACTGAAATAAATCCAATAGAAAAATGAAAAGATCTTAATATAAGCCATTTGAAGAATGGAAATAATATACCACAGCAAAATTGAAAAATCTTGGCAAAGCCTGGTTAAAAACTATGAACATAGCATTATATAGGAGGCAACCAAGAATTTGGTTTAGCATAGTAAGTATGTCTGGCTAAAGACTATAAACTTAGCGCTTCAAAGGAGTTAACCCAGTTTATAACTTAGGTGTGATAAATAGGAATTGATAGTTAAAAATACTTAAGAGATGAGGAAGCACCACAGCGTTACCATTGGCGCCCGCAGTGCTAAGCTAGGTTTTGTTTCTGTTTGAAATTCAAATTTAAAAAAAAAAAACTTCCTTTAACCTAAAAAGTATAAAAAAGCATGATGGAAGTTCAATTCTTAAGCCTTGTTAATTCTGAGGTATAATGTTATCTACTTCTTCATGAAAGTTCAATTTAAGCAATGGGTAGAATCAAACAAAGATATTCCTCTTTAAGGATTAAAAGTGAAGAAAGTTTAGAAATGAAGATTCCTTTTCTCTTCTCCACATGCAAAGTTCTTTTATAATAAAAGAGCTGCATAAGTTTAATGATAAAGTTCATGAGAATACTAGAAGATACAAGAAATGAAGAAAATACATAAATATGAAGTTTTAGAGTATGAAGTTTATCTTGGTCAAGATGTTCTACTATTTGATTATAAGAAGAAGTTTTTCTATGGAAAAAAAAAATTGGATGGGTTGGGCCATATTCTATTATAAGAGTACATCTTAATGGTGTCATCAGCATTCATGATAAGAAAATTTTTCACATTTTTAAGGTTTTTCATAGATTGCAACCATGTGATTAGGCAAATAAGGAAATCTTAAATTTGGAGGAATAGAGGATGTGTGTTTGTATCTTGATTGTACTTCATATATTTTAGAGGAAATGTACTATTGTGAGTAATTACTACAAGTAGTTGGAACATGACTTATTATTTGACTTGTGGAGCCAATATGATATGCATGGTGCTTAGTGCACAAGTTATCATGTAATCAATATTATGTTATCTTATGTTCTATTAACACATGTTTTATGCACCTTTTACTAATTATATGAAAGCTTGTGTAGTGTTAACTGTCGTTTGTATTTCTTTCTTTCATTTACATTTCATTAAAATTCCCCTCATCTTTACTATTATTAAATTTGTATTTTGATTATTTAATTAACCTTAGTAAAAATGATAATTAAAAAATTAGGTGTAATGTGCTTTCTTATAAATAGTTTCCATGTTATGTTTGTGTGAGAGTTCAATCACTTTGAAATGTTTTGTGCAATTTAGAGTGCTTTTCTAAATTTCCCTTAGGGTGACAACCAAAGAAATTTAGAGAAGTACTTGATACCATCATTAGAGTGTTTAGCTTGTGTTCGTGGAAGTAAATATGTAAGTGAGGAGAACGAGTATAGAGGAGATCCATTGAACCATTCTAGTAATATTTATCTCTTGTATTTTTTTTTCTATCATACTTTAATGAAAATGAGTTTGCTTCAATTCTACTCCATATCTGGCTAAATTATCTAGTTTTGGATTGATAATGTAAATATTATATGCAATACTAAAAATTATTCTTATTCCTTAAATGATTAAAATAATGTTTTCAATATTACTAGTCCTTAATTTAATGCATATAGTGACCACATGTGTAGTTAAAATTAGGTGTAATATGAAGCCTCGACGGAGGGAAGTAGGAATAACTAGGAATATTGAATTAGTATGCATCATACCTACGCATGGGGTACGATATATAATAAATTCTTAAGGAGATCACATAACTATAGGAAGTTGATGGACATCCTTTTTTCCTACAAACTCGATAGAGATCTAGGAATACATATGCTCTGAATAACATCACAATCAAAAGAGAATCATTAGGAAATATATGTTGCTTATATTCATCAATCCAAAACATTATATTCATATAGTGTATTCATTATCTTTATCTAATTTTGTTTAAGTGATTGAATATCCATGAAATTCATTTTTATTCAGTAGGATAATTATTATAATTAGGGTAAATAATAGTAGTTAATTACTGAAAAGCATACTTCCTCGTGGGTTCGACACTCTACTCTATTACTTTATTACTTGATTTGGCATTTATACATGTGTATATTAAGTGGGGTATACCAATTTATATCAAAGAAAACCTAAGCATTATTTAGGCGAGATAGAGCCTTAAGCATTCATTGTTATAATTCAAATTTTACATTTACCCACAACCCCCATCAAATTTTTGGCACCATTGCTAGGGAAGCATATCATTTTTTGTAAAATTTCAACTATATTAATGAATTAATTACATAATTTGACCTACTTATTTTATTATTATTATTTAGTCACTTTGATAATGAATTGTATATTTTATTTTTTGTTGTTGCATGCCTTATAGCATTAGAAAGGAACTACTATTATTTGATCCTAAAATTGAGAGAACCCTTTCTAAAACTCAGAATAAACCCATTTATATGGTTATAGTTTACATTAGTGGGTAGAAGTTTTTATAGGTTTCATTCAGTGTAAATGTTTCAAACTTTTCACAAACTTGTATACTATTTCTAGGATGATACAGTACTAGGTACCATATAACAAACACCTTTACCCAATCATGCAAACATGAACACATCTTTTATTTCTACAATAAATATTAAGCCAAACTTTTATGTCCATTGTGGGCAAGGTAGCGGGGTCCTCATTTCACTTAGACAAATATTTTCCTTTGGTATCAAGCCATTATGCTGCTAAAATTTCTAGGATATTTTAGTGGATAGAAAATTTAGCTAGGTAAATTAAAAAAGTTAAAATTTAGAGTTCTTAATGAAACTTATCATTTGTGTCATTTGAACATAAAGTTAAAATTTATTATCCATAGACATTAATTTTAAAGTCTCATTCAACCTTTGATCTCTCATGTTAGAGCTTAGCCTGTCATGCATTACATCTAAGGAGATTGATGGTTCATTAGGAGATTTAGCTGGCCAAGAAAGTATAAATCAATATTATAAACACCACTTCAGTCTTTGCACATCTAGATTCAATTCTTTTAGCATTTAAAATCTAAAATCTAAATTCAAACGACAATTATAAAATTTATAAATCTAAAGCTTATACTTAAATCTTGTTAGCTCGAACATTTCTTTAGATTCAAATGTCTTTTAAAATCTTTAGTCTTCACTTTATTTGAGAGTATTCTTATAGGAGATGTAATTAACTATAGGGGCTTGCCCCTACAGGGGTCTTCAAGCTAGAATAAAATAAACTCTATCTTAGTTTGTTTCTATGGTAGGAGAAAGATTTGTGGAATGTTGACCTAAGCTTTAAATATTAGATTAATTTCATAATTTAAATAATAGGAAAATGTTTTTTTATCCTTCGGAGCTAATTGAATATTCTCAATGATGTGTTCAATCATGAATGGAAAGTTTCTTTTCTCAAATCGATAGTGAAACATTAGTCTACCCTTAGGGTTGATATAATGCCAATCTATGCAGATTGGATTAAAAAACTCAAAATATAAAATTAAATAAAATATCATGTGACATTTTTGCATTTTGGATGTTAAATGTGACCATAGACTTCTCCCTTATCTTTCACTCTATCTTCCCCTTTGATTACCCTTGAATTAATAATCGTAAGGGTGACACTCACCATAAGTCTGCACACTTTCTCCTTTTTAGATGGTATAATTTTACATGAATATAAATTAGTACTATTTAGTAAAATGGATGGGTCATAACCTTTAACAAATACACTAATATAAGTAATTATGTAGTTTCACTCATATAGCTCTTCTTTTGGACAAATTCTTTTTGTGGAGATTATGTCTCTTCAGTTTTAGATTAGTAGGTGATTTCAACCAATTTTGGCTACCATTAATGACTATATGGGCTAAAGAGGAAGATGGTTTAAGAGACTACACAAGATATAGAGGAGATTTTCCACTAAACTTCTACTTCTTAACTGACAAAATCAACACTATCTCCTAAGATTTCTCAAAATGATGCCTAAAGACCAAGTTGTACCCATCTACTGACATAGATTTTACATGCTGTCTAGCAAATTTCTTTGTGATCATGAGGTAGTGAGGAGTCAAAACTTTCACCTGAGCATTTTCTTTCATCTAAAATCTATGTAACAAATTACTAGAAATTCTTATGGCTCAAAAATTCTTCCTTAGTTTCCTCTACTTGGATAACATAGGTATGAATGATATTTTTTTATGTTTTTGAGATGCTTCTAGGTTTGAAGATAGGAACTTGGTATATAGATTCCCTTACAGGAAAATTAATGGAATTAAAAAATATTATGATTCATAGGAAGATAAATATTCTGTGTATTCAAGAAACTAAATGGGTTGGAGAGAAGACTAAAGAGATTGATAGTTTAGGATTTAAACTATGGTATTCGGGTAGGAGTCACACTAGAAATGGAGTAGGTATGATTATACATAAGAGTTTGAAGGATAATGTTATAAAATGTAATAGAATTGGAGATAGAATTATAGCTTTAAAGATTGTTGTTGATGCTAAGATTGTTAATATTATTAGTGCTTATGCTCCTCAAATAGGTTTGGATATGGGGTCAAAATTAAAATTTTGGAATGACGTAGAAGAATTAATACAAAAGATACCTCTAGAAGAAGGAGTTTTTATTGGAGGAGATTTAAATGGATATGTTAGTAGAGAGGTAGATGATTTTAAAAGCATTCATGGTGGCCATGGGTTTGGAACAACAAATGAAGGTGGTAAGACCATATTAGATTTTTTTTTAGCTTATGATTTTTTAATTGCTAATACCTTATTTAAGAAAAGAGATGAGCATCTCATCACTTATAAAAATAGATATAGTAAAACTTAAATTGATTATTTTCTTATAAGAAAATTAGATCATTTAGATTGCAAAGATTGTAAAGTTATTTCGAGTGAAAATTTATGTACCCAATATTGATTAGTAGTTTTGGACTTTAAGATAAAGGGATAGAAAATAAAAAATAAAGTAAAACGTTATTCTTAGATTAGATGAGGGCATTTAAAGAATATTAACAAAAGTATTTTGGAGAGTAAGATTTTAGATCGTAAGATTTTTTTTGTGTGTGAGGATGATAATGTTTTGTGGGAAAAAATGGCTAGTGATATTAATATTATTGCAAGAGATGTGCTTGGAGTATCAGTGGTAAAAGCTCCTAATAATACAAATAGTTAGTGGTGGAATCCAAATATGCAAGAAAAGATAAAAAATAAGAAGATTTGCTATAAGAATTGGTTTAAATGTAAAAATTTTGATAATTGGGAAAGATATAAAGAGGCACGTAAGAAATCTAAGAAAGCAATATGCAATACAAAGATCTTAGCTTTTAATGATTTATATAATAGATTGGATACTAAGGAGGGAGAAAGATATATGTATAAGTTAGCAAAACGAAGAGATAGGAGTAGTAAGGACTTAGTTCAAGTGAAGTGTATTAAGGATGAAGATTAAAAAGTACTTTTCTTAGAAGATGATATTCAACAAAGGTGGATGAGATATTTTGATAATCTTTTTAATAAAGAATGTGAAAATATGATTGACTTTAGTGACCTTAGCACCTTAAATGAAAATAAAAATTTCTATTTTTATCAGTGTATTAGTAAAACCAAAGTTAGAAAGGCTTTAAAGAAAATGAAGGGTGGAAAAGCTGTTGGACCTGATGATATTCCAATAGAGGTGTGGTAATGCTTAGGAGATGAAGGAATTTCTTGGCTTACTAAACTTTTTGATACTATTTTGAAGACTAAAAAGATGTCAGATAAGTGGAGAATGAGTGTGTTAATTCCTATTTTTAAGAATAAAGGTGATACACAAGATTGTGCGAATTATAGAGGAATTAAGTTTATGTGTCATACTCTAAAACTGTTGGAGCGAGTTATGAATGTTGATTGCGGCATGATAGTAATGTTTCTCAAAATCAATTTGGATTCATGCCAGGTAGGTCTACTATTGAAGCTATACATTTATTGAGAGGTTTGATGGAGAAATAGAGAGAATAAGGAGGATCTACATATTATATTTATTGATTTAGAGAAAGCATATGATAAAGTTCCAAGATAAGTGCTATGGAGAGTTCTCGAAAAGAAAGGAGTTAATAACACTTATATTCAAATCATTAAAGATATGTATGTAGGAGATATTACTTGTGTTCAAACATAAGGTGGTTTGACTAAGTATTTTCTTATTTCGATTGGATTACATCAGGGATCAGCCTTAAGCCCATATCTTTTTGCTTTAGACATGGATGTTTTCACTAGACATTTGTAAGAGGATGTACCTTGGGGTATGCTTTTTGCTGATGATATTCTTCTTATTGATAATACTAGAGAGGGAGTTGAAGGTAAACTTAAATTATGGAGGTCAACCAAAGAGTCTAAAGGTTTTCGCTTGAGTAGATCTTAAACAGAATATATGGAGTGTAATTTTAGTAGTAATAGACCTAGTGAGGGGATTGTGACTTTGGGCGATCAAGTTATTAATTAAAGTACACATTTAAGATATCTTGGATCTATTATTCAGAGTGATGGGGAAATAGATGGGGATATTATCAGTAGAATTCAAGTTGAATGGTTGGAGAGGAGGAATGCATCGGGCTTATTGTGTGGTAGAAAAGTCCCCCTCAAACTTAAGGGAAAATTCTATAAGATGGGGGTGAGACCTGCAATGCTTTATGGTGCTGAATGTTGGCCATTAAACGAGAAGCATAATACTAAGTTAAGTGTTGCAGAGATGAGGATGCTCAGCTGGATGAGTGGCTTTACCCATAAAGATAGGATACGAAATGAGCATATACGTGAAAAGGTTGGAGTAGCCCCAATGGAAGATAAGATTAGAGAGAGTCACCTTAGATGGTTTGGTCACATAAAACGGTGGCCTTCCGATAACCCGTTTAGGAAAGTAGAGGTATTAGATTTGACTCATGTTAAGAAAGGTAGAGGTAGGCCTAAAAAGACTTGGTTAAAAAATATTAGAAATGATCTTTCTTTATTAGATTTAAACAAGAATTTGACTTTGTACAGGACACAATGGAGAAAAAGGATTCATGTGGCCGACCCCGTGTAGTGGGATAAAGGCTTGATGTTATTGTTGTTGTTGCATGCTTCTAGGTTTCAAAATCCAACACACTATGTTCTCATATAGTACAAGGCTCTATAAATCTATAAGTGCTTGTTGAAGATTTTAAAAGATATGGTTTGACTCCCTCCTTCCTCCAATTAACTTTATATGGGATACTAAAGCCTCATTCTTACTTTCTCACCTCTCTAATTTTTTTAGATATTGATTACACTTACCCATGGAAGAATTGAGAAAGGCTATCAGTAGGAAAGGTAGTCTCAACTACAACCGATTAAAGAAAATATTAGCCACTGCTAAATATGGAGAGAGTAACCATCCCCAATAGAGTCACAAGAAAACTTGTAAGAAAATAAAATGCCATAAAGATTTAGGGTGTTCTTATTCTCATGATTGAAAACAACATTGAGAATATTATGCCATCTTGAGAGATAGACACAATATTCTATAGTGGATTCAAAAATAGAAATAGGGTTTTAAAAAAAAAATTTGTAGTTAAATACAGTAAAAAGAATAACATATTATCTCAAAAGATAGACCTGTCTTGCTAGAATAATATTCAAAGATAAAAGTGGAGTTTTAGAAAATTACCATTTCTTTAATCAAATATAGTAGTAAGAATATCATACCTCAAAAGGTCTACACCATATTCTACAAAGGTATTTGAATGCAAAAATGGAGTTTGAAAAATCATCATTTTTGTAAGAAATTACAATAGAGAGAATATTGTATCAACTCGGAAGGCAATCATGACATTCTATAGAGGAATTTAAATATAAAAATGATTTTTTAAAATTATCTACATTACCATTAATTTTTCCCCTATCTTATAAAAATCTCGATTAGAGTAGTGGCAAATATTTTCTTAGATTTTAATGATTAAGATAAGGATGAGTGGCTTCAAATTTTTCAAAAGGGATTAGTTCAACATTAAATAGTTCATTCTAAAGGACAAAGGATTAGAGGTAGGGAGAACTAGGATTCTAAGGCCACCCAAAAATGCTCCAGTTTATCCTTTATTCGGCTTTAATATTTTAGTAAGAAACTTTTATGTTTGAGTTTACATTTTATTTGATAGGTGGGATTATACTCTTGGAAGGTGAAGACCTGTGATTTGAGGTCTACCTCAGAACCTCAATCTAATTTGGGCACAACAGTGTAGTAACCAGAACCTATATAATGAACGGAATCTGGACTCATCTTTCTCAGAATGAGAAAGCCAGCTAAATCCCCTAATCATTTTAAAACCATGTTATCCAGTCAAATGAAAGATAGGTATGATGTTGTTATTTAAATTTTTGGAATGTAGCACTGACATCTAGAGAAACTCATAAGTGGCCTAATACTTTATAAAGGATAATTATGCATCTAGATATAAATACAATTAGATTTTTAATTTTCTTTACTTTGTTTCTAATGCTACACATGTAAATTTACTCTTATGCAATAATTAGCACTTGACCATTTAAAAGGCTTAGAAAATAGATTTTATTCTTAAAAGCACTCCTCCTATAAGTCACAACTGTACTAGTGGCCTCCTTCTACCTCAAGGAAGGGAGGCACCTAAGAATAATAGAAGGATCTATATTCTTTATGCGACCCAAGATGAGCTCTATGCTAACTTTCTGTTCTGATTATATTTTTGTATTAGCTTAAAATATTTATTTTAATATTAGTAAAAAAAATTATTTCCTAAGAACCTAGTGAAATATTCAGGCATAAGCACATATAAGAAAGAAACTTATATAAAGTATTCAATTGCCAAAATATATAACGTCCATGTGGCAAGTGCGACTAATATAGAACCCAAGGTCTAATGAAAAGTAAAGGTAGCAGGGCCCCCACCGACAATAACCTAGATTCTACTCATATGGATGCAATTCATTTAAAATGAGGCATTTTTATCTTCAAACTTCTTTCCCATCTTAGTTTTTTTCTTCAGGCTCCTTATTGTTCATCCAATAAGATATCCAAATGAAAAGAACTCTCTAATAAAGAATGTTATTTTTCTCTTTGTATCCCTAATCTCATGAAAAAAATACCTCATATCATATACTTTCATAAGTCTTTTTAATAAAGTACATTTTAAATGAAATGACTCTATACCCCATATAGGTTAGTAAAGTAGTTTATAGAATAATCTTAAAAATACATCACAACACATAATCATTTACTCATTTTTTAGCAGTCTGTAAGCTTGGCCAAGCTTTTATCTAATTAAGGGGGCAAAGGAGCCAAAACACCCGTAGAAAATTTGATTATATTAAATTTAATTAACCCTTACATAAGAATGGCTACTAAAAAAATTCTAATTAGCAATAAACATTCAGATCACTTCTAACCTACGGAAATATAAATGCCCATCATAGGCCATATCATAAGCATCATAAAATCCAACATATTAAATCAAGAGAATAAGCATTCATTTACACACCAATCATTTCCACATCATAAAAAAAAATATGAAAGAATAATGACCTAGCATAAGACAAGAGTTGGTTACCATAATAAATAATTTATAGTGTGTATAATAGGCTATGTGGTTTAGATATTTCCTAGGCTTGTTATTGTTTAAAGTTGACTATCAATTGAATTTATTTATTGAAATCCAAAGGACTTTAGTTTGGGTTCGAGTTTTAGCTTTTTTAATATGTTGAAATGTATTTTAAAAAGAAATTTAAATGTTAAAGTTATTTAATAATTGGTTATCTAAAGTCCTTTCTTTAGTTGGTCATTTTTAACCTTTAAGCTTTATATATTCGTTACACTCATGTCCTCTAGATAGAATCCAATATAAGGTATAAATGTTTCAATGGCTAAGTGTTTTATTGCTTATTTTCTTAATGATTAATTAAAAATTTAATAGCAAATATCTTTATTAAATTAGGGCTATGAGGTAAATTTCACCCTCCTTAGTGCACGAGTTACCCAAAAATTATCTTATTAATTATCTTTGATTTTTGTTCATTATTATTTCTGAGTTTGATTATTTAATTTGAATATTTTTTAAAATTTTTAAATGTTCTTGAATTTTTTTATTATTTAATTATTACTTTAAATAGGTTTGACTTGATGTTTGACTTTTTATTTACATTGAATTCTAAAAGTTTTATATTTTTATAAATACTATATTTAATTATGATTCAATGGCTTAGTGTTTGTGTCACTTAGATTTTTCTAGAATTAGTTATAATTTGTATGTGTTCATCAAATTAAATGAATTAATTAATTGCTTAATCAAAAGGTTTTTTGATTTAAGCCACAAATCAACTCATGAAATATTTCCTAAATGTCAATAATGATTCTTAAGGATGATTATAAGTGCCTAAAACCATTTCAATTTTTTTAATTATTTAACTAATTAGTTAATAATTTTTGCTTGATTATTTAATTAATTATAATTTTTAAATGGGGTTTATTTTTTTCCATGATTTACATTTAATTTTAAGCAGCTTGAGCTTTAAAATATATTCTTATAATTTATTTTGGATTAATTATGAATTAGGCTAAATATTAGGTCAATTATATGAAAGGATTTTGGGTTTCCTAATTGACTAAGAAAACGAACTTCTAATTTCTAAAAATTTGAACCATAGATTCACATGAACCAAAGGACCAATCATAAGAAATTTGAGGTCCATCAAAGCCATTCTAAGGTTTCAATCAAATACCTAATGTAAATATATCTATGCCTTGAAAAATTATTTTGGGAAAACTAAATATGTGAGGAGGAGAAAATCATGGGCATTCTAACTCTTATACCTTTCATAAACAAACTATAGAAAACCAAGCCCTGATTATATATGGATGGACCTAAATCATTTTTATAATTTGTAAGTCAAGTTCTGACCTATGAACTTAGGGGGACTAATTGAATCTTTTAGAGGTTTTAAACTGCCCTAAATAATTTTAGACATGAGTAAAACATGTCTCAGACCTAATGTTTGAAGCCAAAATTATGTATTATTTTTTGTGTTAAAATTCAGTGAAAATGTGTTAGTTTAGTTGTGTTTCTACAGGAAATATTCATGATAAGGGAAAAATCTACAAGTGTTGAACAACGTTGCAGCACCATCATTAGAAGCACCATAGTGTACACTTTCACAACACCCCAACACATGATTAAGACATGGAAGCATTAGGTTCTATATTTTCTAGGGCCTTGTTGGAATCCATGTTAGTGCCGCAGCGCTTGAAAGTGCCACTGAGCCAACAATTTAGCACTACAATTTTGTATCCTCACAAAAATGAGCATCAAAGTGCTTAGCCTAATAATGCCTTAGCATCAAAAATCACATTCAAGTGCTGTAACACTCAAATTTTTGTGTGCTACAGTGGAGGTGTTATCAACGTGTAGACCCATGCCGACCCAACCAAAAGACTTATCATTTCAATCAGTAACCATGCCAAGTTAGCCAGCACTACAGCAAAGCCAACATTACAATGTTGAAACACTAGTTCTTTTTATGCCACTACAATTCCACCTTATCAAGCACCTTGATGCTTTAACCCATCCCTGTAATTAATATAAATAATATTTTAGTTCTATTTTTTAGGGAATTCTATCACTTAAGAAAAATTCTATAATTTTAAGTAAAATTCTTTAGTGCCCCCTTAGCCCCCTTAGACTAAAGTCTAAGGGAGGCTAGAGAAGTACAAGATAATTTTATTATGGAGATCTTAGCCTATATTTGTGTAAGCAACTCGAAGGTTGGAGGAAGGAGTGTGAAGAAGATCATTCATTCTTTCTAACTGACAATTTTCTCATTACTTGTTTTATGTTCCTTCTTTTAATGAATGAAATGTAAATGAGTTTGCTTGTTGAATCTTTCATGTATAGCTAACTCTTTAGTTTTGGATGGATGATGTAAAAAATCATAAGTACTAATATAGACTCTTATTGAATGACAGATTAATATTTTTAATATCTCTTATTCTTCTTTTAATGTATCCAACAACCATGTGTTGAATTAATATCTAGTATAATGTATAGCCTTGATGAAGGAATGGTGGTTGGAATATTTAGGAGTATTAAAATGAAATATTGGCATGCCTAGACATATGATGTTTAATGTTCCATGTTTTTTAGAGTTTGAAAAACTATAGGAAGGTTGTAAACCTTTCTTTTCGCCCCTATAAGCTTGACACAGATCTAAGGATACATATGCTATGATCCATGCCTAAAACTTTAGTCTCATTAGAAAAATTAGGTTATTTACATTCGTTAGTCAAGAACACTTTATCTCCATAAGTATAAAAATCTCCTTGTATATTTATCTTTTAGTGACAAAAGCTCAAAAATATTTTTTTCCTTTTAGTAGGATAAATTGTTTAGTTATATTAAATAGTAGGAGTTTAATTATAATTTAGTATAAAACTTCCTCGTGGGATCGATGCTCTACTCTATCATTTTATTACTTGATTTGACACATACTTACATATTTTTATTGGGTTTTGATTAATTTTATATCAAAGAAATATAAAGATATTTTAACTCAACAAATTACATCCTAGTCCATCACTCGTCAACATGGCAAGTTTTAATTTGTTAATAAAACACACCAAGGAGGGTATTTCTAAAATTTCTTTTAATCCATTTATAATTAGGGTTTATAACATTAGTGCATTTTTAGTGCTCCTCAAGCTGAATCCATAGAGCCTAAGAACTCTTTATTTGCCAAATTAGTTGAGTAGTTATGAATTTTGTAAGTTTAGATATTTTGTCCTAATTTATTTAGAAGCATGCCCTTTACACGCTACACTATTTAATTGGTAGGGCAATGATTATTGCACAATGGTAAAACAACCTATTAAGATGGATTGAACTACAGGATCACAGAAGATCTAATCCAAACTTTTGATTGAAACCAACACTCTTGATTATGTCATCAACCTCATACTTTAATCTTCAACTGTGAGCACGTTCTAACCAAATCAATGAGATCAAAAGAACTAAATCTCTTCAAATTTATTTAGGAGCATCATCTAACTATAAACCTTCAATCCAATGTTTAGATTTTGTTGGATTGAAGATTCACTTCACAATTGACCAAACTTACCCAACAAGATGACCATGAATGGAAGTTTACCTAAATAAATGCTCCAAATGCTAAGGCCTGAGTTCAGGAATATTTGATTGAGTCCAAGGAAGGGTTCTCTTTCATGAAGCAGAGCTGGAGAAGCAATGGATGAAGAATTGGATTATAGATAGAGAGGGGTTTCCAAAACTCACCCATACTCATTGAGATGACCACTATAGGGGTTGGGGAGATAGGAAAAGTATCATAGAATACTAGTGATACTTTCTAAATTCAATGAAGGAACTCTTCTTCAGTGAAATCAGAAGTATTTATAGACTTTTCAAATTGAATATGGCTAAGAAATTGAGCAAATACAGGCCTTCCCAGACTATTGATCTAGCTTGGGATGGTAACATAGAATCTAATGAATGATTTTGGAGACTTACAAGGCTTGGAGTCCCATGGAAAGAGAGCATGGGTTGAATCCATGGGCCACATGATCAATTTTAGGAATTTTGGCTAACTCCAACTACTACATGGGGAAAGGCTGAGCTAGTGGATATATGGAAGTTTCTTAAGTGCAATATTGGATCCAATTGGGCTTGAGTTGATCAGGTCATGCATGCTGTTGAAGATTCATAATTTGGTGCCATTGGGTCAACCTAGTTGGTGTACCAAAGTCAACCCAAGGGCTATGCTGGTCAAGGAAGATGTAATGAGTCATTGAGCACCTAATGCATGTATTGGCTTGGGCCAATTTGACTTGGATTGAGAAATATTTTAATGCAGGTTTATTTTGCACACTTGGGTTAAGTAATATGGCTAGCCCAAGTAGACCTAACCGTTGGGTCACCTAAGGTTGATACCTAGAGACCTAATGGATAGTCCCATGGGTTTAATTTTGTTTAGCCATGCTTGGGTTAACGAAATTGAATGAGATTTAAGTGTAGGTCCGTTTGGTCAACCTAGGTTCACTTAATTAACCAAATTTAATTAGGTATTGGGGTTGGGTCAAATCAATTCAAAATTGCATTTCAGACTTACTAGAAGTGGTCCTATGCCATTGGGAGGTCTTTAAGTTTGAAATGCAAGTTTGATTACACTTGAGGTTCATTAGTCAAGTTAGGTTGACCTGGTCAACTAGGCTTGACCATGGATTTTGTTTGGATCCAACATTTCAAATGATATTTTGGACCCGTTGGAATATGTTTAATGTAGTGGTGAGGCTTGGATGCATGAAATGTTTATTTAGGGTCTAATGGATCTATTTTGTCAATCTAGCTTAACTTGGTTAATGAAGCTTGGCCATGGCATGGGTTTAGGTTCAATGCACTTTAAGTAACATTTGAAATTTGTTGGAAGAAATTTCATGGTTTGGTTTGAATGAGCTATATTAGAGTTTAAAGAAAATTTGGATTTAAGAGGATTTGAGGTTTAGGATTTAAGTGACTTTATGGCCAATCATGGTCAACCAAGGTTCACCAAGGGTTCAATGTTTATTCAATGCATTGTTCCAAGGATAATTATCATGCTTAATGGATTTGGGGAGGTTTTCAAGATCAATTTTCCCTTTATGTCATATCAAGTGGCATAGGTTATAAATATTTGAAGGTTTTGTAGCCTTAAAAAAATGCTTTGAGTTTAAGGGGTTAGAGGGCTTGGAATACTTCCAACTTGGTTAGGTAGACCCTAAGGACATACCTAATCAATATGCAACTGACCAAATATGATTCTGATGTCATTTGGTTAGGTTTTGAGATTTTTGAAAATTCTCCAAAATATGTTTAGACTAAGGAGTTTTAGAGTGGATTTGGATTTTGGATTTTGATTTTGAATTTGAATTTTGTGCTTACTCATTGGATTTCAATTTATTTTTGGATTGTGAGTTTGATATTTTGATTTTAACCTCACACAAAAGTGAAGTCAATAATTTTATGCTACCCTCCCGTCATTTTGTGCTAGTGTTTGGCAAAAGTTTTGCGTTGAGGTTATCACCAATGATTAAACAACCATTCAAGTCATACATTCAAAATCAAAATTAACAATCAGTTGCTAGCTTGATCATTCTGATGATAATTTCAAATATTTGCAGGGGACAAAAAAGCCCTCTTAAATTTGTAGGCCCAATAGGAAGCTTTTTGGAAACAAAAAGCATCCTCTAATGACCTTATTGAGGAGGGAAATAATAGCAAGTATCTTCATGTGCTTGTAAAAAATAATAGAGCTAAAAATTTCTTTCATAAACTTTCTCTCCTTGATTGCACTAAACTTGAGAATGCTGGTGATATTGTTAATTCGGTTGTGGAATATTTTTAAAATTTTCTGAATAAAAACTTTACCCCTAGCCCACTTAACTTCCCTCATATTATTCCTGATATGATTAATGAGGTTGATAATGTGATTCTTACTCAACCTCTTACTTTGAAAGAAATTTAAAATATTGTTAATTCCATGATTACTGATTTTGTACCTAGCCTAGATGGATTAACTACTAATTTTTCCAAAAAGCTTGGGTTATTATCAGTGGTGATTTATATGGTGAGATTTTTTTTTTTTTTTTTGCTATTAATGCTATCCCCAAGTCTTATACTTCCACTACCGTAGTTTATATTTGTAAGAAGCATGCTACAAAAACATGGTATGATTTTTGCCCTATTAGTCTTTGTTTTTTTTTTAGCAAGCTTGTTTCTAAAATTCTCATGAGTCATTTAACTCTTTTACTTCCTAAGATTATCTCTACCTCTCAAATCTATTTTCTTAAGGGTAAATCTATTTCTGACAACATCTAAATTGCTCAAGAACTTATTCATATCAAGATACCAAGGTCAGAGGGGGAAACATTATTTTGAAATTAGATGTTGCGAAAGCTTATAATAACATCAACTGGAATTTTCTCTATAATATTCTATAGTTATTTGGCTTTAATTCAAGTTTTATCAAGTTTATTAAAAATTTCATTGAAGGATGTTATTTCTCTATCATGATTAATGGAAAGAGCAATGGTTTTTTTTTTTTAAATCTTCTCAAGTGTTAAGAAAGACGATCCCATTTCCCCTGCTCACTTTATCATAGATGCTGAATACCTGACTAGAGGCCTTGTTAATCTCAGTGAGAACTAACCTAATCTAAATTATAGAACCTTGGGTAGCTTTCCTATTTCCCATTTAAGCTTTGCTGATGATGTTATCACTTTAACTAATGGCTCTTTAACTATGATTAATATCCTTATGAGATTTTTACATAATTTTATAAATTCTAGTGGTCTTTTCATTAATAATAACAAGAGCTATATTATTTCTTCTAAAAATTTCCCCTTGGATTGCATTCATACTATAAAAGGTATTACTATCTTAATGCAATGTCCTTTACCTATTAAATAAAGGTAGAAAAAAAAACTTTTCTCTTTCATGATCTTATTGCTACCATGGGTAACAGGTTGGAGGCTTGAAAATATCATATATTAAGTATTGGGGGAAGACTGATCCTTTTTAAGAGTGTCCTTTTCTCCTCGCCTATTTACATTTTTCAAACCATGCAACCTACTATTTCAATTTGTAATAGGTTGGAAAGAATGTTTAACAAATTTTTTTGGATGGGCACCACCAATCATTCCAAATTTATCTGGTCCTATGTGAGTAAATGCTGTGGGTTTTTGGAGGAAGGTGGGCTTTAAAAGTTTGGTTGATTTATCTAATGCTTTCTATATTAAGCATTGGTTTTATTTTTGTGCCAATCAAATCTTGAGAGCTAGGTTTAAGACTGCTAAGTATTGTATTGGTAAGCACCCTGCTATGTGTTTTTTATAACAAGGGTGACTCTATGGTTTGGAAGAGATTGTTTAAGATCAAATGGGAAGCTAAAAATTAACTTCAATGGGGTTTAGGTCATGGCAACATATTTTTCTGGCAAGACTCTAGGTTGGGACCCTATTCCATCGATGCTCTTATCAATTATTTTTCTATGCTACTATTAAATTAAATCATTTATTTAATGATAACATTTGGGATTATATTAAATTAGTTGAGGTGGTTTCTGCTATTATGGTTAACGATATTCTTAACATTCCTCTTAATGCTGATTCTAATGATTATTTATTATTTAAACTTTTAAATTCTAGCAATTTTATATTAATGGAGGCCTAAATCTCTTTTAGGGATAAAAAACTATCTATGTGATATAATCTATGATTTTGCATAAAAGTATACCTACTACTGTCGCTATCTTTATTTGGATAGTTATGCATAAGTATATTCTCACTGATGATAATTTGTTGAATCAAGACTTTATTTTACCCTCGAGATGTCAATGTTCTTTTCATGTTGAGAATATGCATCATGTCTTCATTTCTAGTCCTACTACTGCTAAAGTTTGGTCTTACTTTGATGATATTTTTAGAACTAATCATTTTACTAGTAACATTATTATTCTTTATATGCTTAAGATTTGGTTTATTAATTCTAAAAGTCATATTAAGAATCTTATCCCTTCTCTTATTTTGTGGAAATTATGGCATGCTATAAATGATTCCATTTTTAAAAACATTAACATAGATCATTGGATCATTATTACGAAAATTAAAGAAAAAGTTTTGAATCTTTCCACTACTAATCTTTCGTCTACTAAAAACTTTAGAGGTTCTTCTTGTGTTTTTCAACATTTTGGTATTACTCTCCATGTTAATCCATCTATGGATGAGCCTAAGTTAGTTTATTGGATCAAACCACAACTGAATATTTTTAAACTTAACACTTATGGCTCTGTTAAAGGTAGTGGATGTGGCTGTGTTGCTATTATCAGAGATTCCTTTGGTAATACCATTATGGCCTATGCGGGTCCTATCCTTAGGTGCTCTATTTTTTATGCTAAACTTTCAGCCATTTTACATGGCCTTAAATTATGTCTTTCCCTTGGTATTATTAACATTTGGATTGACATGGATGCTACTTATAGCCTTCATTATTTTAAGGATTTTGATCACAATATTTATAGCCCGATTATTTTACCTTATTCGTGAAATTAAGTAACCCTTGGTTCTTTTTCACTTCACCATGTCTCATGCTCATAAGGAAAGTAACTCTTGTGTGGATTAGTTAGCTAATTATGGCCATAATCTTGATTCCTTACTAGATCTTACTTATTCTAACTTGCATGTTCTATACTTAAAGGTCTCATTAGACTTAATAAAATTGGACTTACCTGTGTTATATTATAATTTCTTACATTTTTCTTCTAAACACCTCATTTTGGTGTCTTCTTTTTGGTTTTTTTGCTAGTCCATGGCCTAGTTTTTTTGAGTGTATTTCTTTTTCCTGTGAAGTGGATTCAATTTTTCAATTTTGATTTGTTATCGAGCTCTGCCATTACTGATTATGGTTAATATTTTTCTCACAATGATTGTAATATTTTGGATTTTGATAAGCTGCCCATTTGCTATTCTTCTCATCCTTTACTGATCTTGATGGGGATGGGTGAGTTCATGTTTGTTAATGCGAACATCATGGTTAATTAATTATGGGATTATGATGTTATCTTAATTGTCTTTCTTTTCAATTGGGGTTTGATTCATATCTTAAGGGCGAGGGGTGAGTTTATAAGTATACAGTGGAGTATCATTTCCCTGTCGTTGGCTTCTCTGTGTTGGCATGGTGGTGATTATTTGATGTATTTTTATAATGTCGGTTACTATTTTCCCTTACAGTTTGGTGATATGCATTGATATATTTTTATAGTTGTTGTGATGTTTATTAATCTAAATCCCTCTTGTTGCAAATCTGGTTTTGATGATGACAAACATGTTTCCAGTGTGTTTTGCTTGGCTAATCTGTTTCAGGCACAAAAGACCACGAGCCACTCAAGCCAACTCAAGATTGGGTCCAAGTGTGTCAAATGTATGATTTTTCTTTTATTGAGTCAATTGTAATGTAACTGATTCCCTAGCTAAGTAACCTTGCACACACACACTCAGGGGGAGAGATTGAGTGAATTAGAGTTTCTGTTCATTTTTTTATTCAGATCATCCTGGATGATATTCACATCGTCCTGGACGATCTAGCCAAAACAGAAACCCTAATTAGGGCGTCTAAGTTAAGAGGGTCTGATTAAGCAGATCATCCTGGACGATCTTTGGATCGTACGGGACAATATGCCCAAATCAGAAATTCTCAGCCGCCAGATCAAGTTAGGCAAGTTTTTATTTTAAGTTATTTGGTATGATCGTCCCGGACGATACGTGTATCGTCCCGGACGATTCAGTACAATCATGCCTAATTTAATCTGGTAATTAAGAAAATTAATTTATTTTTGGTTGATAAAATCATATCGTCCTAGACGATCGCAGGATCGTCCCGGACGATCTTGATCGTCTAGTGCATTTAAGATGTACGTCCAGAACTATGTACAGGATGATTTAGGGCCTTTTTGAACTAATCGTACCGGACGATGTACCCATCGTCCTGGACGATCAAGTCATTTTTTGGTCGTCCAGCATAGATTTCTCTGGACGACCCGAATTGTCTTCTGGATGATTTTCCTTGATTTGCACTAATCATCCCGGACGATCGCAGGATCGTACGGGGCGATATGAATAATTTTTTCTACTGATCATCCAGAAGAGCCAGATCGTCCAGGCTAAAACAGCTGAATTTGAACTGATCGTACAGGATGATCTACCGAGCGTCCTGGACGATCTTGGCCGACCAGTTGAGATTTAGGGAAAATTTTAAGCCCTCCTATAAAAGAATTTTTTCTTGAAACAAGAAAAATCTTTTGCTACCTTCCTTCCCTGAGAAACCCTAGAGAGAGAGAGAGAGAGTTGGGAGAGAGAGAGAAGATCTTGTGAGGGGGAGTTAGTGAGGGATTCACTAAGGTTGCTCCAAGCACGGATCATAGTCGTCTTCTCGGCCCGTCGTCTTTCGTCTAGTCGGTGTTCGTCATGGGAGGATCATTTGCAAGAAGATCTGGGGTTCTCTGCCCGCTTCAGGTGGAATCAAAAGGAGTTCAGGGGTTCTCTGCCCGCTTCAGGTGGAAGCAAAAGGAGTTCAAGGGTTCTCTACCCGCTTCAGGTGGAAGCAAAAGGAGGTCGGGTTCTCTGCCTCACCGTGTGGTGAAAAGGAGGTTTTGTACAGGCTTCTCCACCTTACTGTGGGAGCAAAAGGAGAGACACTTTTGTTTAGTGCAATACCCGGAGGGGAGGCTCCGGGGAGTGGACGTAGGTCAAGTTGACCGAACCACTATAAAATCTGGTTTGTTTTTCTGATTCAGTTCTGCATTTTACTTTTTGATATTAACTGCATGGGTGAATATCTAAGATTGATCTTTTCGTTATTGTTTAATTGTTTCCGCTGCTAAGTATCGAAAGGACTTTTCATTGTTCTTGTAAAATTTTTTAAATAACCAATTCACCCCCCCTCTTGGTTAGCCTCGGGACTAGTTCACTAGGGCTTAACATCCCTATCGAACTTTCAAGTGGTATCAGAGAGGGATTCAAAATTTAGGTTTAAAAACTTTTGAATTTGATCCATGGCTAACTGTAATAATCGTAATACTGCTGAAGGTTATTCTATTACAAGACCACCGTTGTTTGATAACATTCCTTTTGATTGTTGGAAAACACGCATGTCTACTTTTCTGTAATCTATTAATTATCGCATGTGGATGTTAGTTAAGGACGAATACGAACCACCTTTTAGATTGATTAACAATGTGAAAACTGAACTGCCTTTTGCTGATTGGATGTTTGATGATCATGATTTAGCACAGTTAAATACAAAATGCTTGAACTGTTTCTTTTGTGCTTTAAAATCTGAAGACTATATGCGTGTTTCTACTTGTACAATGGGAAAAGAAATCTGGGATAGATTATGTATAACATACGAAGGTACAACTGAAGTCAAACAGTCTAGGTTAAACATCTTGTTACATGATTATGAACTTTTTCGCATGAAACCTAGTGAGACTATTTCAGAAATGTACACAAGGTTCACTCAGATTGTTACCTCTTTGCATGCTCTAGGTAGAGAACTTACTAACTACGAAAGAGTGAACAAAATTCTTAGATGTTTGCCTGCTTCTTATGATGCTAAAATTACTACTATTATTGAATCTAAAGATTTAAATACTTACTCTATTGACAGCTTACTTGGATCACTCATTGCTTACGAGCAAGGGGTGAACCAAAGGCAACTTGATGCAGGTGAACGCAAGAAAGAGAAGACAGTGGCACTAAAGGCCAAAGATTCAGATGCTAGCACTTCCGGGTCTGATAGCGATGATGTTGCCTTAATCACAAGGCAATTCAAAAGCTTTCTAAGGAAGAAACATAAGAACTATCAGAAGTGGAACAAGGGTAAGTCCAATAAAAATTTTAAGGGTTCATCTGAATCTGTTTGTTTTGAATGCAGGAAGCCTGGACACATTAAGGCTGATTGTCCTACACTTAAAGCTCACCCAAGCAAGGAGAAGGGTGAGGAGAAGCACAAGTTCATGAAGGATAAGAAGCGGATTCAGAAGGCATTCTGGGCAGACTCTGCATCCGACTCTTTTGAGACTGAAGCTGAAGAGGAGAAAACAAACTTGTGTTTGATGGCTGATGATCACCCTGGTCAGTCGGACCATGAAGAGGTATGTGAGCTTACTTACGATCAGTTATTTGAAGTTTTTGAAAAGATTCATACATCATATAGGAAGCTTAAGAAAACCCATGCTAGTTTGAAATTGGATTACTTGACTTTACAAAAAGAGCATGATGCGTTGATTAAGGATCATTCCACCATTGATAGCAATCACATGTCTTTACTAGATGAGTTTGATGAATTGAACAAAAAGTATTCTGATTTCACTGTTGAGCATGATTTATTAAAAACATCGCATGTTGAATTAGAAATTGCTTTTAAGAAATTGAATGATATGGCATGTGAGTTAGAAAGTAATGAAAGTGCAAGAACTTTTGAAATTGCAAGTTTGAATAAACATGTTGAGTTTTTGAAAGTAAAAATCAGTGCTTTTGAAAAGAATAAAACACCGCCTACTTTTGAACAGTTTTATGCACCGCCACCTTTTGAAAAAACTGTTGCAAGTTCATCAAAGCATGTTTCATACACTTCTAGGAAGAGGCATTATCACTCACGACGTTTAGTTAATCCTTTTCCTGGTGTTAGATGTTTTTCATGTGGCATGTTAGGACATATTTCGCACACTTGCACTGTTCACTGTAGTACACATTAGGTGTGGAGACCCAAATTGCCTGTTTCACATCACAGCACGCATGCATCGCATTCTTCTTTTTATAAGAAGGAACCCAAACCGTTTTGGGTTCCTAAGACTGACGTTTGATGATTTTGTAGGTGTGCTCTCACACAAGACCTCGTGAGAGCATGTGATACCTGGACAGTGGATATTCTAGACATATGACTGGAGATGCAAATCAGTTCATTTCGCTGGAGGCCAGAGCTGGAGGCAAGGTTACACTTGGAGATAACACCACCAGGAAGGTGGTAGGCTCAGGTATAATTGGTGATTCAAAGAATTTTATGATTGATAATGTTTTGCTTGTAGATGGACTGAAACACAACTTGTTGAGCATCAGTCAACTCTGTGATAAGGGATACAGCATCAAATTCCTGCCCACTGGCTGCATTTTAAACTTAAATGATAAAGTTATTTTGCAGGGGCAAAGGATCAACAATGTCTACAAGCTAGATGTAAGTTGCATTAAATCTGATAATTCAATTTGCTTAAAAATTGCTGCTGATGAGTCTTGGTTATGGCATAGGAGATTGTGTCATGCCAGTATAAAAACCCTTAGGAGAGTCACCCAAAAGGACTTAGTTAGAGGTGTGCCCAAGCTTAAGTTCACTAAGGATCACCTGTGTGATGCCTGTCGGTTGGGGAAGCAAGTCCAGTCCTCTTTTTACTCTGTTAAGGATATTAGCACCTTTAGATCTTTAGAAGTTCTTCACATGGACCTCTTTGGACCCATTAGCACTGCCAGCTTAGGGGGGAGAGTCTATGGTTTTGTGATTGTAGAAGATTATTCGAGGTTCACTTGGGTTAAGTTTTTGTCACATAAATCTGAGTCATTTGATGAGTTTAGATCCTTCTCTACTTGGATTCAGAAGAAGTTAGGATGTGAGATTATTACCATCCATAGTGATCACGGAGGGGAGTTTAAAAATGAGAGATTTGGAAGTTTTTATGAGAATCATGGGATTAGTCACAATTTTTCAGCTCCTAGAACCCCTCAGCAGAACGGGGTAGCTGAAAGGAAGAACAGGACCTTAGTGGAAGCCGCTAGAGCCATGCTTGCCGAGTATTCACTTCCAAAATACTTTTGGGCTGAAGTGGTGAACACTGCCTGTTATGTGCTGAATAGGGTGAATGTAAGAGTAAAACTGAACAAGACACCTTATGAGATCATTAAGGGTAGAACTCCAAATCTGTCCCACCTCCATGTCTTTGGCTGTAAGGTTTTCATTCTGAACAACGGGAAGTCACCCTTAGGAAAATTTTACCCCAAATCTGATGAAGGAGTGTTCTTAGGATATTCAAGTGTGGGGAAATCCTTTAGGGTGTTCAATAGGAGGACTTTGGTGGTGGAAGAAACAACCCATGTAGTGTTTGATGAATCTGATCCTAAGGAGTCTTGATCTGAAGTAGAAGATGAAGAGATTGTTGAGGTTACCCAAGGAGTTGGAAATACAAATTTTGAGGAAAGGGTAGAACCTCAAACCGAACTGCCTAGAGATTGGAGATATTCTTCGAGTCATCCTAAAGAACTGATCTTAGGAGACCCTTCTGAAGGTGTTCGGACTAGGCATAGACTTAGGAAGGAAGTAAACCATTCTGCCTTTGTCTCAATGACTGAACCCACCAACATCAATCAAGCATTATCGGATGAGTTTTGGATTTTAGCTATGCAGGAAGAATTGAATTAATTTATAAGGAATGATGTTTGGGAGTTAGTAGAAAGACCTAAAAATCAAAGTATTGTGGGAACCAAGTGGGTCTTTAAGAATAAGATGAATGATTCTGGTGTGGTGGTGAGAAATAAGGCTAGATTGGTGGCTAAGGGGTATAATCAGATAGAAGGGATTGATTTTGAGGAGACTTTTGCCCCTGTAGCTAGATTGGAAGCCATTAGAGTGCTACTAGCCTTTGCCTGTTACAAGGGATTTAAGCTGTTTCAAATGGATGTCAAGAGTACCTTTTTAAATGGGGTAATTAAAGAAGATGTTTTTGTAGAACAACCCCCAGGTTTTGAGAGTCTCCAATATCCAAGTCATGTCTATAAATTAAAAAAGGCCTTATATGGATTGAAACAGGCACCCAGAGCTTGGTATGAGAGGCTTAGCACATTCCTGTTAGAAAGAGAGTTTGTTAAGGGGAGCGTAGACACCACCCTTTTTCTGAGGAGATTAGGGGATGACTTACTCATTGTCCAGATCTATGTTGATGATATAATTTTTGGATCTTCTGATAAATATTTATGTGAAGAGTTTCTAAAATAATGAGTAAGGAGTTTGAGATGAGTATGATGGGAGAATTGTCCTACTTTTTGGGGTTTAGCATAAGGCAAACGGATGATGGAACCTTTCTCAATCAATCCAAATACACTAAGGACACTTTGAAGAAATATGAAATGGATAAAGCCAAGCCAATCAATACTCCCATACCCTCCTCAGTTCAGTTAGATAAGGATTCAAATGGAAAATCTATTGATCAGAAGAAGTATAGAGGGATAATAGGTTCACTGCTTTACCTGACTGCTAGCCGACCTGATATCATGTTTAGTGTCTGTCTTTGTGCTAGGTTTCAGGCTGATCCTAAAGAGTCCCACTTGACTGCTGTTAAGAGAATTCTTAGATATCTTTTAGGGACCCCAAACCTAGGAATTTGGTACCCTAGGCACAGCACCTCTTTTGAGATCATTGGATATTCTGATTCTGACTTTGCGGGGTGTAGGGTGGATAGAAAGAGCACCTCTGGGACTTGTCAATTCATAGAACAGTCGTTAGTCTCCTGGTCCAGTAGAAAATAGAACTTAGTTGCACTTTCCACTGCTCACAATTTCTGTTCTGTGTGATAATACTAGTGCCATCTGTATTTCTAAGAATCCAATCCAACATTCTAGGACCAAACACATTGATATTAGGCATCTCTTCATTAGGGACCATGTTACAAAAGGGGACATTGAGCTACATCATGTAGCAACTAAAAATCAGCTGGCTGACATATTCACTAAACTACTGGCCTTTGACTCATTCAGCATTTTGAGAACCAGATTAGGAGTGATTGATATAAATGCTTAATTCTAATGACTGCTGATTTATGATTGTTCTGATTGGTATTCTGATTTCTATTAGTTAGTTTTGGTATTCTGATTTCTGATTTCTGTTAGTTAGTTTTGGTTTGATTATTTGCTTTCAGTTGATTTTATTTCTTCTACTGATTTCTGTGTTAGCCTTACTGTTAGTTTGATTTGAGTATTTACCTTACTGTGATTTTCTACCTATTTTTATTTACTGGTTCATATCTTGCACTTACTATTTTATGCTTTTCAAGATCTGATCACCACTCACTACTTCTGATGATCTAAATTTTTGACTGGGAGTCTTTTACCTTGTTTTGGTTTGGAAGCTGGTAAGCAGTGATTGATTCCACTGAATCTATTAAAGGAAAGAAACATTGATGATTGTTTCTCTTCCTCTAACTCCTTTACTGGTGTATAGTTTTTTTTGAATAAAAATCCTCTTCGAAATTAAAATGTTAGTTTTTGAAATAGAGATTATTTTATCTTCCTACAGTAATCTGCCTCATATCAATAGTGGTTCTCAAAGTCTTGAGTCATTAGTTTGATTTTCAAAACCAAGTGATTGCATTTATCATATATTGTATGGCTTTTATTTTGTGAATCGTTCTTCCTTACTGTGGAGAGTCATCTCCTATGTCTGGAAGATAATCTCACAGCTGAGACTCTTTAATGATTATGAAAGGAGAAAGCTTATAAAAGATGCGCAGTGCGCCAGATAATTTGAAAAAGAGGCATAAAATGAGCCCAAAACTAAAAAGATGCGAAATTGCCAAATTGGATACACAAAGTGTATCAAAAATCAAAAGATGTGCAAAGCGCCAACCAATTTGAAAAAGAGGCACAAAATGAGCCCACACCAAGCTTTCTTCCCTTTCAGATTGTTAAATGTCTTAGAGAAATCTGTGCGCCACTTAATATTTTCAAAAGCTTGAGTTTTGAAAATCCCGATTTCTGATTTTTTACTTTGTAACACTATTATATCAGTTATATTTCTGGAACGAGGCTTGAAAAGATCTCTTTTCAAATCTAATGTCTTTTCTTCTGAATCGGATTTTTGTTTTGAAAGAGGTTTGCATCGATAAGGTGCCCGGGGTCGGAGTTACGAAAGTTGATTATTTCCAACCTTTTCTGGATTTAAGCGCTGTCAATCGTCTTGTCATTGGTTTTTGAATCTAAAATCAAGGAAAAATTCTGATTTTCTCGAGCAGCTTGATAAAAAAAATGCTTTTATGTGTTTTTGTGGTAAGTTTTATTCGTTTTTATGTTATTTTGATTTCTTCGTTGTGTTTTTGGGATCCTGATCGATCATCTTCATCCTTCATCTTTTTCTATTTTCTTCACATCGTCCTGGACGATCAACTTCATCCTGGACGATCCTAGCATCGTCCTGGACGATTCGTTCAAAATCGTCCCCATACTGCTCCTGCTGCTGTAAAAATCCAATTATTGGTGATCGTCCGGGACGATCCTTACATCATCCTGGACGATATGATCCATATCTTCCTGATCTGATCAAACGGCTAACCTTGCACCAATTATTGTCCATCGTCCTGGATGATCCACCTCATCGTCCCGGATGATCCACGTGTCAGCCGCTGGACGATTGGAATTTGGCCCATCCGACATCTTTATTGCATATCATCCCGGACGATCCACCTAGTCATCCTGGATGATACTTTTCATCAACGGTCGTCCAGCCTGACTCCTCGGGACGATCGCCTATGTCTAATCGTCCTGGACGATATCTGATCGTCCTCGACGATCGGACCGCCTTTTTAACCAATCGTTCAGGACGTCATAAATGACCAAATCGTCCCGAACGATCTCTCGATCGTCCGGGACGATTAGTCCGTTTTTCTATATAAACAGCAGTTTTCTTCATATTTTTCACACCATTTTTCTTCCACTCTCCTTCTACTTTCTTCCTCTTTGGGTTCCTAATGGCTGGTGGCAAAAGGTCTCGTCAAAAGGGGGCCAGTTCATCTCGGGGACATGTCGATCCTCGCTTCCCGAATGCCGCCGATCAGGCGGCTTTTGAATGCTATCGTAATGTGGGGATCACGCACTCTAAGATTGTAAATCCCCGTACTCTCACTTATCCCATTTTAGATCTGTTCGCACACACCTCCCTCACCTTCATTCTGACCTTAGCCTTTCCCTTCAATCTTGAACTCCTTCAAATCTTCTTTGCCAACTTGCACATTTCCGCAGACTATTCCACTCTTCGATCCTACGTAAATCAACGCCCCGTGGAACTCACAACCTATGATTTTCCTAATATTCTCAACCTGTCTGTCACTGGCGACAAAATTCACACGCTTATCATCGATCCTCACTATGATTGGAGTGTCGCCAATCACTTCCTTCGCAATACCAACGTACCCTATCATGACAACGCTTGCACTTCCCTTCTCAAGGATGCCCGGACCATTCAGCACGTTCTTCGTTCCTCCGTCATTCCAAAGGCGGGGGATCGAATTCACATTACCCCGCTCCTATCCTTGACCACCTACTACATCATAGCCCATCGAGAATTTAATGCCTCTGATCTGATTATCCGATACATAGAACACCTAACCACCATTAGAGATCCGGGCCACAGGCATCGCCCAAATCTAGCTTTAGGTCATCTTATTCATTATGCCTTAGAGACAAAATATGACCTTCAGTATCCTGTCGCTCCTGATGTCCCTCCTTCCTTCTTCACAAATAACTCATTCCACGTCCTACACAGCACCCGACTACATCCGGAGCCCGCCCCGCATGTTGAGGAAGAAGAGGAAGAGGCCGTTCCAATTCCTGCTGCACCAGAGGCACCTGCACCCCTTCGCATTGCCTCTCCTTTTGACCACCTGGTGCAGCGCTTCGATCAGTGGGAGTCCAGATTTGACTCCTACGTGGTTGCCTAGGAGCAGCGGCATGCCGAGGACATCCAGCGCTTCACTGACTATGCTGCGGAGTAGAAACAGCAACATGACCAGGACATCGCCTGGATTGGAGCCCACTTTCAGGCCATTCACCATTACTTCAACCCTCCACCGCCACCTCCTCCTTCCGATCAGGATCCGCCACAGTTTTAGTTTCCTGTTTTGTAGTTGTTCTATTTTATATTTTATTTCCGTGTTCTATTTTTCCCTCCTCCTTTTTGTGATGTCAAAAGGGGGAGTCAGTTGTAGTCGTATCTATTTCTATTTTATGAGTCATATTTCCTGTATTGTTTTAGTTGTCAAATGAAAATTTGAAAAAATATTTGTATTTTGATCTCCCAGTTTACTTTTATTTCAAACTACTCTACAAATGTTTGCCATCATTAAAAAGGGGGAGATTGTTGCAAATCTGGTTTTGATGATGACAAACATGTTTCCAGTGTGTTTTGCTTGGCTAATCTGTTTCAGGCACAAAAGACCACGAGCCACTCAAGCCAACTCAAGATCAGGTCCAAGTGTGTCAAATGTATGATTTTTCTTTTTATTGAGTCAATTGTAATGTAATTGATTCCCTAGCTAAGTAACCTTGCACAGACACACTCAGGGGGAGAGATTGAGTGAATTAGAGTTTCTGTTCATTTTTTTATTCAGATCGTCCTAGACGATATTCACATCGTCCTGGACGATCCAGCCAAAATAGAAACCCTAATTAGGGCGTCTAAGTTAAGAGGGTCTGATTAAGCAGATCATCCTGGACGATCTTTGGATCGTACGGGACGATATGCCCAAATCAGAAATTCTCAGCCGCCAGATCAAGTTAGGCAAGTTTTTATTTTAAGTTATTTGGTATGATCGACCCGGATGATACGTGTATCATCCCGGACGATTCAGTACAATCATGCCTAATTTAATCTGGTAATTAAGGAAAGCAAGTTATTTTTGGTTGATACGATCATATCGTCCTGGACGATCGCAGGATTGTCCCGGACGATCGCAGGATTGTCCCGGACGATCTTGATCGTCTAGTGCATTTAAGTTGTACGTCCAGAACTATGTACAGGATGATTTAGGTCCTTTTTGAACTAATCGTACCAGACGATGTACCCATCGTCCTGGACGAGCAAGTCATTTTTTGGTCGTCCAGCACAGATTTCTCTGGACGACCCGAACTGTCTTCTGGACGATTTTCCTCGATTTGCACTAATCATCCCGGACGATCGTAGGATCGTACGGGACGATATGAATAATTTTTTCTACTGATCGTCCAGAAGAGCCAGATCGTCCAGGCTAAAACAGCTGAATTTGAACTGATCGTACATGACGATCGGTAATTTAGGGCAAATTTTAAGCCCTCCTATAAAAGAATTTTTTCTTGAAACAAGAAAAATCTTTTGCTACCTTCCTTCCCTGAGAAACCCTAGAGAGAGAGAGTTGGGAGAGAGAGAGAAGTTCTTGTGAGGGGGAGTTAGTGAGGGATTCACTAAGGTTGCTCCAAGCACGGATCAGAGTCGTCTTCTCCGCTCGTCGTCTTTCATCTAGTCGGTGTTCGTCGTGGGAGGATCGTTCGCAAGAAGATCCGGGGTTCTCTGCCCGCTTCAGGTGGAAGCAAAAGGAGTTCGGGGGTTCTCTGCCCGCTTCAGGTGGAAGCAAAAGGAGTTCGAGGGTTCTCTGCCCGCTTCAGGTGGAAGCAAAAGGAGGTTGGGTTCTCTGCCTCACCGTGTGGTGAAAAGGAAGTTTTGTACAGGCTTCTCCGCCTTGCTTTGGGAGCAAAAGGAGAGAAACTTTTGTTTAGTGCAATACCCGGAGGGGAGGCTTCGGGGAGTGGATGTAGGTCAAGTTGATCGAACCACTATAAAATCTGGTTTGCTTTTCTGATTCAGTTCTGCATTTTTCTTTTTGATATTAACTGCGTGGGTGAATATCTGAGATTGATCTTTTCGTTATTGTTTAATTGTTTCCGCTACTAAGTATCGAAAAGACTTTTCATTGTTCTTGTGAAATTTTTTAAATAACCAATTCACCCCCCCTCTTGGTTAGCCTCAGGACTAGTTCACTAGGGCTTAACATCCCTATCGAACTTTCACCTCTATTTTAACTAATCCTTTTATCATCTACTTATTTTGGCTAGGGTGTATTGGTGGGTATTGGTACATATTAGAATGGCATATGGGATCCATCCATGATTTGTTTTCAGATATGACTGATATAATCTAGTTATGTCTTGCCTATAACTACTGCCATTGGATGCTGCTTCATATTTTTTATTTTCTTTTGATCCCCTTATCCACCATTTTTGAGGTTTTATCTTTTTATAGTGTCAATTATTACTGTTTGGGAGATGCAGCCATGCTTTTTTTGTGGTGAGCTATCTTGGCTTAGGCTAGGATGTACCCTCTTTGATTTTTGCTGGGTGGGGTATCTTATATCATGGCTTTTCTTGCTCTACATGGATTTATGTGAATCTATGTTTTTATATTATATTGGCTTTGGTTTTAAATTATTAGATAGTTTCTCACCTACCTGCGATGTCCTCGCATGCTTTCCTGAGCTTTGTGCTCTATACCGATAGATATAAAATCCTTTTTTTAGTGTATGCTTAGGGCCTAGAATTTAGGCTTGGTTTTTTGTTCTCCCACTATAGGCACAGAGCTCAAATTAGTTTTGCGTATTATTATTTTAATGACTTTTGGTCTGGCTGGGATTTGAGCCGCAACTTATTTTCACTCATGATAATTATATTTATTCAACTCATCTAACCCTGTTTGCCTTTCCTCTATCAGTTTGTCTAATTTTTACTGCTTTGTGCGGTTAGTTAATTCGGGTTCCTATGCCAATTTTGATATTATGAGGTGTTATGCTCCACCTATTGGTAGCTACTATTGTATGATCTTGCATATTTTTTTAACCTTCTTAATCCTACTTTCTACAGATGGTGGTGTTCGTTTTATTGTTAGTTGATGTAGCTATAATTTGGGCATCTTATTACAAATGTTTTGGTTTATAGGTTTACTACAAGGTTTAAAGGTTTGATATTTGTCATGCAATGTATTACATTGTCCTTAAGAGTTGAATAAAAGTATAACATATGATTATTTTTGCTTATCTCTATGCACACCAAATATTTTGGTGTCATAGCATGGAATCTTTATTTTTTCCCTTGTGAGGGTTAATTTCCCTAGTGCCACTCATCATCCTAAGTGTGGTATGGGTCACCAAAACTAATTTATTTGACTCTCTTGGGTTTTCATCATTCCCCAGCATGAGTCATATGATACTTTTATGTCGTCTGGATTTGCAGTATGAGTTATATAATTTATTCAGCATCTTTTGGACCCCTCATGGAATTTTAATATCTTCAAGTCCATTATGAGCTTAGCTCTATAGTTTTAGTTGACACCCCAAAGTGTCATATGAGATATTAAAACCATTCACTCAGATTTCTGATCGAATATGATATTGGATACACACCCATCATATGTTAGCTAAGTGCGATGGTTTTGAACCATTATCCCAACATGGGTTTTATTCCTTCATTTTATTCTTTATAATAGATATGTTGCCTAGTTCATTCACATGTGTTGAATGTGGTGTGGGTTATCAAAATGTATATCTTATTCTTTTATAAACCCAGTGTACATGATATATCTCACCTAATTTTATTCATGTGGAATTGTGTTCTAAGAGGATGGCCTTTGCCGCTGAATATTCTGGATAAGGATGATTATAGGATCTTTGAAGATGATTTTTCATTAGATGAAGTTGTTGATGTTATTAAGTGTCTTGGTGGTAATATATCTCTTACTGCTGATGGAATTTCTTATTCTTTTCTTAAAGCTTATTAAAAAATTATTGGTGTAGATGTTGGAGGGCCATTAATCAATTTTTCTCTTCTGGAAAGATATGCTTGGAGTGGAAGGAAACCCTTGTTGTTCTCATTCCAAAAGTAAATAATATTATGGTTCCTTCTAACTTTCATCCAATTATCCTTTGCATGTCTATTTACAAGATCGTTGCTAAAATGTTGCTGAATGGGATGATGAAGATTATTCCTAAATATATTTCTGATGAACAAGTTGCATTTATTAGAGTTCGATCTCTATTAGATTATATTCTTCTTGCTTAAGAGTTGTTCAACAAATTAAGATTCTCCAAATCTAAAAAAGGTCTTTTGGCAATCAAAATTGATATGAAACAAGCTTGTGATAGTATGACTTGCTCTACATTAAGGCAAGTATTGGAGTATTTTGGTTTTCCTATGAACTTTTCTAATCTATTGATGGAATGTGTTGTTGATCCTAAGTTTTCTATTATGACTAATGGGAATAATTCTAAATGTATGAAAGTTATAATCAGCTTTAGGCAACGGTGTCATTTATCACCCTACCTATTTATTATGTGTTCTCAACTCTTGTCAAATGGTTTTCATCAAAAAGCTAGGAATCTTAGGATCAAAATTGCTACAACTGTGCAGAAGATTTCTCATTTATTATATACATATCACATCCTTGTGTTCTCTGAAGCCAATCCTAGGAAGTTCAGGTTAGTGAAAAGAATTCTAATGTATTATTGCAAATGGACTGGGCAAAAGGTCAATATCAAGAAATCTTCGATTATGTTTGGTAATACTGTCAAACATAAGAAGAGGAGAATCATTTCAAATTTGTTTTGTTTCAAAGTGGTGAAGGAGATAAACTATCTTGGATCAAGATTGCATTAAGCAGACTTGTGTCTTCTGATTTTCAGAATTTGATGGAAAAATCTTCCTTGAGATTGAGTGCTTGGGGGAACAGATTTATTTCTGTAGAAGGAAGGATTGTTCTTATTAAATAGGTTATGCTTTCATTTCCTTTTTTTTTATTTACTCTATAGTTCTAATGGGTATTCTAAATGAATTTGATAAAATCTATAGAGATTTTATTTGGCATAAATAAAATGGCAACCGGGGCCTTCATTATGTTGAATGGGAGGTTTTATGTAAGTCGAAGGTGTCGGGTGGATGTGGCTTTCATTCTACTTCTTCCATTATTGAGCAACTGTGTGCAAAGTTTGCATGGAATTTCATCAATAAACCTGATTCTGTTCTTGATAGGGTCTTAATTGCTAAATATGGGAGTGACATTTGGAATTCTAGAATCAATAGGAATAGATCGAAAAAATGGAGGATTATTATTAATGGGGCAAAATCTCTTCATCCAGATGGACAATATAATCAAGAGTTAATATTAATATACTTAAGGATGTTTGGATTCTTAATAGGAGCATTGATAGGTGGCCAACGTATATTGCAGTTTCGGATGATGATGTTTCGTCTCTTGAAAAATTTATCTTGGATGAAAAATGGAATGCAGTTGAGTTGCAGAAGTTCTTTGGTATATACTTAACTGGCATTTTTCAACAAATTCATATTGCTCCAAATTTGTTGGTAAAACTCCTTTTCACCAACCTGGTGAGGCAAAGAACCCAGACTCCTTTTGCTTCCTCCTGAAGCAGACAGAGAACCTTATCTCCTTTCGCTTCCTCCTAAAGCAGGTATAGAACCTTGATCTTCTTGTCGACAATCCTTCCTTCAGAGCACCAAAGGACAAGGGACGATGACTCGAATCCTTGCTTGGAGCAACCTTTGTGAACACCTCATAAACTCCCCCTCACAAGATTCTCTCTCTCTCTCTACCAAGCTCTCCCTCTCTCTCTCTACCAAGCTCTCCCTCTCTCTCTCTCTCTAAGCTCTCTCAAGAAAGGATTGTGGCAAAAGATTTCAATAATAGCAAGAAAAAGATTTTAAGTAGAAGGGATTAAAATTGCCCTATATTTTAACTTGCCGTCAAAGATCATCCTGTACGATTAGTGTAAATCATCCCCTTTTGGCCAGGCTGATCTAGTTTCTCTAGACGATTAGAAGACTTGGTTTGTTCAAATCATCCGAGATGATAGTTTAAATCAGGAATATCATCCTACAGACAGTTCGGGTCATCTAGGAGAAAAGTCTAGACGATCTAAAGAAAATATCTTGATCATCTGGGACGATATCTCTATCGTCCAGTATGATTAGTTCAAAAAACCCTACTATTATCCAACACACAATTTGGGTCATCCATGATAACTATGCTGGACGATTTGAAAAATAAATGA
This sequence comes from Dendrobium chrysotoxum, assembly GCA_019925795.1. NCBI lineage: Eukaryota > Viridiplantae > Streptophyta > Magnoliopsida > Asparagales > Orchidaceae > Dendrobium > Dendrobium chrysotoxum. The sequence continues at coordinate 33,652,441 of CM034315.1, read as the reverse complement.
TCGTCCATGATGATAATTCTATCGTCCCGTACAATTAGTTAAAAAATGGAAATATTATCCGGCAAATAGTTCGGGTCATCCATGTAAAATACACTAGACGAGCAGGATTTATAATTGATCATCCAGGACGATCATGTGATCGTCCAGGATAATGTGATAAATCCATCAGGCCTTAATTACTTTTCTTAATCATCAGACTAATTTAGGCATGATTGTAATAAATCATCCAGGATGATACAAATATCATCTGGGATGATTAGACTAAAATTTTAAAAATAAAAACTTGCCTAACTTAGTCTGGTGGTTGAGAATTTTTCATTTGAGCATATCATCCTATACGATGGGTGTATCATCTAGGATGATCTTCTTAATCAGACCGACTTAATATGGCTGCCCTAATTAAGATTTGTATTTTCAATGTATCGTCTAGGATAATATTACTATCATCCAGGATGATACAAATAAAAATCAGAATAGAAACTCTAACTCACAAAAAATCTCCCCCTAAGTGTGTGTGTGCAAGGTTTCTTAGCTTGGGGATCCATTACATTATATTTGACTCAATAAAGGTAAAAAATTATATTGAACCTGAAACAGACACAGACTAACTTGATCTTGAGCTGGCTTGAATTGCAATTGATCTTGTGAACCAGAAAGGTTAGGCACTCAAGTAGAAACAGAAATGTTTGTTATCATCAAAAGCATAATCCTTGAATCTAGATTTGCATCAATCTCCCCCTTTTTGAGGATGGCAAACATTTGTTAGATAATTTCCAATTTAGTGAATAAGGCACAAAGCAAAGAAAAAAAGCTGACCAATGCAAATTCTATTAGCTAGGAAAATAATACAGGGACACTAAATACTAAAAACTCAAAAGTACAATGACCCAGAATACTAACAACCCAAACTACTCTACCTTTTGATATCTCAAAAAGTGGAAAAATAGAAAAGCAACATCAAAGAGAAACATAGAAAGACAGTATAAAAACATCACTCAAAACATATAAATTTTTTTTTTAATCGAGCTGCTCTAGTAAAAAAGATTTTTTTCTAAATTTTCAATTCAAAAGCCAATAAGAAGAAATCAATAAGATGAAATTCAGAAAAGTTGGAAAATTGATTTTCGTAACTCCTACCTCGGACACCTTACAGGTTCAAATTCCTTTCAAACAAAAGTCTAATTCAGAAGAAAAGAAATTAGATTTGAAAAGAGATCTTTTCAGGCCTCGTTCCAGAAAAGCATCTGATAAGGCAGTATTACAAAGTAAGGAATCAGAAAGCATGATTTTCAATCTCAAGTGTTTGAAAATATTAAGTGGCACATGGATTTTTCTAAGACTTTTAAAGATCTGAAAGGGAAGAAAGCTTGTTTCTTTATGGGCTCATTTTGTGCCTCTTTTTCAATTTATTTAGCCCACTTTGTGCATCTTTTGGTTTTTTGATACACTTTGTGTATCTTTCCATTTTTGGCGTCATTGCGCATCTTTTCATTTTTGGGCCCATTTTGTGCCTCTTTTTATTTTTTATGCAAGCTTGCTTCCTTTCATAATCTCTAAAGAATCTTAGTTGTGAAATTACCTTCCAGACATAAGAGAAGAAAAAACTCACTCTCTATAATAAGGTGGAGTAATTCAAAGAACAAAATCATACTTCATATGATAAGTGCAATCACTTGATTAAGAAAAATATAATAATGATTCAATGCTTTAAAAATACTATTTATATGAGATAGATTACTGTAGGAAGATAAAGTAGATCTGTATTTAAAAAACTAACTTTTTTAATTTTGAAAGCAAATTTTATCCAAAATGAACAATACACCATTAAAGGAGTTAGAAGAAGAGAAACAATCATCAATATTTCTTCCCTTTAACTGTTTCAGAGGAGTCAATCAATGATTTTAAGCTTTCAAATACAAAATAAGACAAAACTCTCAATTAGAAATCCAGTTTATCAACAGTAGTGAGCAGTGATCTGATTCTGAAGAGAGTAAACAGTAAATAAAAAATAAGAGGAAAGCCCATAAAAAGAAATAATCAAATTCGATAAGCAAATCAAACAAACAAAAATCAGCAAAAAATAAAAGATCTAAAAAGAAACAGACAACTAACTCAAACAAAAAACAAAAGAAAAATAAAAAATAGAAACTTCAGAAATCAGTAATCATCAAATTCATACATTTATGTCAATCACACCCAATCTAGTCCTTAAAATGCTGAATGTGTCAAAGGCCAGTGGTTTAGTAAAGATGTCAGCCAGTTGGTTTTCAGTTATTACACGGTGTAACTCAATGTCCCCTTTTGTAACATGGTCCCTAATAAAGTGAAGCCTTATGTTAATGTGTTTAGTTCTTAAATGTTGGATAGGAATCTTAGAGATGTAGATGGCACTAGTGTTATCACATAGAACAAAAATTGTGCCTATAGGTAATCCTAAATCAAATATCTACTGCTTCAACCAAAGAACTTGGGCCACACAACTTCCTAACGCAATATACTCAGCTTTAGCAGTGGAAAGTGCAACAGAGTTTTGTTTTCTACTGGACCAGGATATTATGAATCTGAATTCAAGGATTATGATTTTGATGATAGCAAACATTTCTGTATCTGTTTGAGTTCCTTGAAAGTTTGTTAGGGATGTTAATCCCCTATGAACTAGTCTCGAGGCTAACAAAGAAGGGGGGTGAATTGGTTATTTTAAAAATTCATGAGCAAAAATGATTTAGAAGAGTCTTTTTGAATGTTTTAAAATAATTACAGTTTTGCGATGATATGTAGATGTTCAATAATAACAGAATAATAGTCACAATCACACAATCAACATCAAAAAATAAATGTGGAAGATAATCAGAAAGAACACACCAAATTTTATAGAGGTTCGGTCAACCTGACCTACGTCAACTCCCCGGAGCCTCCCCTACGGGTATTGCACTAACACTAAGTGACTCTCCTTCTTCTCCCACAGCAAGGTGGAGAAGCCTGTATAAAACTCCTTTCCACCAACTTGGTGACGCAGAGAACCTGGACTCCTTTCACTTCCTCTAGAAGCAGGCAGAGAACCTAGACTCCTTTCACTTCCTCCTGAAGTAGGTAGAGAACCTAGATTTTCTTACGGATGATCCTCCCACATAGACACCAACAAGATAAGACACGACAACTGGAGAAGATGACTCAGATCCTTGCTTGGAGCAACCTTTGTGAATCCCTCACAAACTCCCCTTCACAAGATCATCTCTCTCTCTCCCAAGCTCTCTCTCTCTCTCTCTCTCAAGGTTCTCTCTGGAAAGGAAGGTGGCAAAAGATCTTTCTTGTTGAAAGAAAAAGATCTTAAATAGGAGGGCTAAAAAATTACCCTAAATCTCAACTGGTCATCAAAGATCGTCCAGGATGATCGGTCGATCATCCTGTACGATCAGTACAAAATCACATGAATCCGCCTGGATGATCTGGTTTCTCTGGACGATTAGTAGACAAAATTTGTTCAGATTATCCCGTATGATTCTGTGATCATCTTGGATGATTAGTGTAAATCAAGAATTTCATCCAGAAGATAGCTCAGGTCATCCAGGGCAACTTATGCTAGACGATCTCAAAATGACTTGATCATCCAGGACGATATCTATATTGTCCTGTATAATTAGTTCAAAAATGACAATATCATCTTGCACACAGCTCAGGTCGTACAGCCAAAACATGCTGGACGATCTCAAAATGACTTGATCATCCAGACCGACATCTTGATCGTCCCGTATAATTAGTTAAAAATCAAGAATATCATCGAACACATTTCTCAGATCGTCCAGGTGAAGTGCTCTAGATAGTCAGGATTTATCATGTATTATCCCAGACGATATGGTGATCATCCAGGATGATATGATCGTATCAATCAAATATTAATTACTTTCCTTAATCACCAAACTAATTTAGGAATAATTATAAAGGATCATCCAGGATGATACACATATCATCTGGGACGATCAGACCAAATCTCTAAAAAATAAAAACTTGCCAAACTTATTTTAGCGACTGAGAATTTTTTATTTGAGCCTATCATCTTGTATGATGGGCATATCGTCTAGGATGATCTTCTTAATCAATCTGACTTAACATGGTTGCCCTAATTAGGGTTTCTTTTTTCACTAGATCATCTAGGACGATATGAATATCATCCAGGATGATATGAATAATATTTAAAATAGAAACTCTAACTCACTAAAATGCTCGCCCTGAGTGTGTGTGTGCAAGGTTACTTAGCTAGGGGATCAATTACATTACATTTGACTCAAGAAAGGGAAAAATTATATTTAAACACAAGCGGACTCAATCTTGAGTTGGCTTGAATTACATTTGATCTTTTGTACCTGAAATATTAGCCAATCAAAATAGAACACGTAAATGTTTGTTATCATCGAAATTATAATCCTTAAATCCAGGTTTGCAACAATCTCTCTCTTTTTTATAATGTTAAAAATTTATTTAGTAGTTTCAAATCAAGCAGATTGTAGTATTTAAAGTACAAACGAGAGAAGATTTGTCATTGCAAATTTTACTAATCATTAATAAAGAGTGACATTGAATACACAAAAAAACCTACTCCAACACAAAAATAATAAAAGAAACTACTAGTACCACAAAAATAACTTCCCCTTTTGACATCACAAAAAGGAGAAAAAAGACAAAATAACAATAAACTAAAACATCACAACACACCAAACTAATAGAGAGGTGGATCCTAATCAGATGGAGGAGGTGGTGGTGGATGAAAGTAGCTGTGAATGGTGACAAACTGCTCACCAAACCAGGCCATATCCTGGTCGTGCTGCTGTTGTTGGTGAGTCACAAATGAATTGAAGCGAGCAACATCAGTCGCACGCTGCTCCTCTTATGCTACCGCGTAGGAGTCAAAGCGAGCCTCCCATTGGTCAAACTGCTGCACCAAGTGATCTAAGGGTGATGCTATACGGAGAGGAGTAGGTGTAGTAGGTACAGCTGGCTCAGGAGAAGCCTCCCCCTTTTCTCCCTCAACATCTGCTGTGGGCTTCAGATGAAGTCTAGTACTGTGGAGAGTATGAAAAGAGCTGTTGGAGAAGAAGATCGATGGGATTCTGGCTGGATCTGGATATTGAAAATTATATTTTATTTCAAGGGCATAGTGGATGAGATATCCTAAAGCTAGATTTGGGAGTCTCCTGTGGCCCGGATCCCTAATGGTAGTCAGTTATTCAATGTAGCAAAAAAGTAGATCGGTTGAATTAAAGTCACGACGGGCCATGATGTAGTAGGTAGTTATGGAGAGCAACAGAGTAATGTGGATGTGGTCCCCAACCTTAGGAATGATGGAGGAGCGAAGGACATGTTGGATTGTTCTAATGTCCTTGACTAAGGAGGAATAGGCCTAGTCGTGGTATGGGGCATTTGTGTATCTAAGGAAGTGGTTTGGGACACTCCAACTAAAGTTAGGGTCAAATGCTAAAATATGAAGCTTATCGCCATAAGTGGACAGTTGAAGAATGTTATGAAAGTTCTAGAGGGTTAATTCTACAGGTCCTTGATTAACAAAGGACTGAAGGGCAGAGTAATCAACGGTAATGCGAAGACTCACAAAGAAAACTCTAAGAAGTTCAGTGCTGAAAGGAAAAGCTAGTGTAAGAATGAAGGTGAGGGATGTGTGAGTGAATAGAACAAGCACCGGATAGGTGAGGGTCTGTGGGTTCACAATTTTGGAGATAATGATCCCAGCATCAAGATATCTTTGAAATGCAGCTTGATCAACTGCATCAGGAAAGTAGGGATCGGTAGTTCCCCAGGAGGAACTAGCACCCTGATGCCAAGATTGTTTTCCACCAGCCATTATAAGATGAGGGAATGAAGGATTGAGGGAAGAACGGTGAAAAATGGTGAAGAAAATGGCTGTTTAAATAAAAATGTCCAGATCATCCAAGATGATCGCAGGATCATCCAGGATGATAGGAGCAACTATAAAGTCCAGGATGATTGGTCAAAAAGGTGGTCGGATCATCTAGGATGATCAAATATCATCCAGGATGATTAGACACAAATGATCATCCCGAGGAGACAGGTTGGATGACTTTTGACTAAAGGTATCTTCCAGGATGGTTAGGTGGATCACCCAGGATGATAGGCAATAAATGAATCAGACATGCTGAAGTTAAATCATCCAACTTCTTCCACGTGGATCATCCAGGACGATGAGGTGGATCATCCAGGATGATCACCAACAATTGGTGCAAACTAGCCATGGGATCATGTGGGGATGATTTGAATGGATCGACCAGGATGATGTATGGATCGTCCAGGATGATGTCGAATCATCCAGGATGATGTGGGGATCGTCTAGGATGATGTGAAGAAAAAAGTTAAAAAGATGAAGGATGGAGAGGAAAGATCAGGGATCCCAAAAACACAAAAAAAATCAAAATCAAATCAAAAAAATAGAAACAAGAAAACAACAGTAAAAATAATGATATTTTTTTAATCGATCAGCTCGAGTGAAATAAAATTTTTCATGATTTTTAATTCAAAAGCTAATAAGAAGAAAATCGACCATACTGAAATCCAAAAAAACTTAGAAAATCAACTTTCATAACTTCTGCCTCGGACACCTTAGAGGTTCAAGTTCCTTACAAACAAAAGTCTAATTCAGAAGAAAAAAATTAGATTTGAAAAGAGATCCTTTCAAGCCTCGTTCCAGAAAAATATCTGATAGAATAGTAATACAAAGTAAGGAATCAGAAATCATGATTTTTCATCTCAAGCTTTTGAAAATATTAATTAGCGTATAAATTTTTCTAAGAAATTTAAAGATCTGAAAGGGAAGAAAGCTTATTTCTTTATGGGCTCATTTTGTGCCTCCTTTTCAATTTATTTGGCACACTTTGCGCATCTTTTGATTTTTTTATACACTTTGTGTATCTTTCTAATTTGGCAACAATGCGCATCTTTTCAACTTTGAGCTTATTTTGTGTCTCTTTTTTTTGGCGCTCTTTGCGCATGTTTTATAAGCTTACTTTCTTTCATAATTGTTAAAGAATCTCAGTTGTAAAATTACCTTCCAGACATAAGAAAGGACAAAACTCACTCTCTACAATAAAGAGGAGTAATTCACAGAACAAAAACCATACATCATATGATAAGTGCAATCACCTTATTTTAAAAATATATAACAATGATCCAAAATATTGAAAGCACTATTCATATGAGGTAGATTATTGAGGTAGATAAAGCAGATCTCTATTTCAAAAACCAACACTTTAATTTTAAAGAAAATTTTTATCCAAAAGAAATAATGCACCATTAAAGGAGTTAGAGGAAGAGAAAAAATCATCAACGTTCCTTCCCTTTAACAGATTCAGAGGAGTCAATCACTACTTACAAGCTTCCAAATAAAAATAAGGTAAAATTCTCAGTCAGAAATCTAGTTTATCAGCAGTTGTGAGCAGTGATTTGATTTATAAGAAAAGCAGTAAAGCAAGAACAGGTAGGAAATCGCATTAAAATAAATACTCAAATTAGGAAAATAATAACAACAAAAAGAAAATCAGCAGAGAATAAAAAAATATGAAACAGATAATCAAATCAAACATAAACTAAATGAAAAAATCAAAACCAGAAAATTTAGAAATCAGCAATCATCAGAATTAGGCATTCATGTCAATCACACTCAATCTGGTCCTTAAAATGATGAATGAGTCAAAGGCCAGTGGTTTAGTAAAGATGTCAGCCAGTTGATTTTTAGTTGCTACATGATGTAGCTCAATGTCCCCTTTTATAATATGGTCCCTAATAAAGTGATGCCTTATGTCAATGTATTTGGTTCTAGAATGTTGGATTGGATTCTTAGAAATGCAGATGAAACTGGTGTTATCACATAGAACTGAAATTGTGCCAACAGGTAATCCTAAATCCAGAATTTATTGCTTCAACCAAAAGACTTGGGCCACACAACTTCCTAAGGCAATGTACTCAACTTCAGCAGTGGAGAGTGCAACTGAGTTCTATTTTCTACTAGACCAAGAGACTAAAGATTGTCTTATGAATTGGCAAGTTCCAGAAGTGCTTTTTCTATCCACCCTACATCCTGCAAAATTAGAATCAGAATATCCAATAATCTCAAAAGAAGTGTTGTGCCTAGGATACCAAATTCCTAAGTTTGGGGTCCCTAAGAGATATCTAAGAATTCTCTTAACAGCAGTCAGGTGGGACTCTTTAGGATCAACTTGAAACCTAGCACAAATATAAACACTAAACATGATATCAGGTCGGCTAGTAGTCAGGTAAAGTAGTGATCCTATAATTCCTCTATACTTCTTCTGATCAACAGATTTTCCATTTGAATCCTTATCTAACTGAACAGATGAACTCATCAGAGTGTTGATCGGCTTGGCTTTGTCCATTTCATAGTTCTTCAAAATGTTCTTAGTGTATTTTGATTGATTCAGAAAGATTCTATCATCCATCTGTCTTATGCTAAACCCCAAAAAGTAAGATAATTCTCTCATCATACTCATCTCAAACTCCTTACTCATTATTTTAGAAAAATCATCAAATAAGTTTTTATCAGGGGATCCAAAAAGTATATCATCAACATAGATCTGGACAATGAGTAAATCATCTCCTACTTTCCTCAGAAAAAGGGTGGTGTCTATGCTCCCCTTAACAAACTCTCTTTCTAGTAGGAATGTGCTAAGCCTCTCATACCAAGCTCTTGGTGCCTGTTTCAATTCATATAAGGCATTTTTTTATTTATAAACATGATTAGGTTATTAGGAACTCTCAAAGCCTGGGGGTTTCTCTATAAATATATCCTCCTTTATTACCTCATTCAAAAAGGCACTCTTGGCATCCATTTGAAAAAGCTTAAATCCCTTATAACAGGCAAAGGCTAGTAGCACTCTAACAGCTTCCAATCTAGCTACAGGGGCAAAGATCTCCTCAAAATCAATCCCTTCTATTTGATTGTACCCCTTAGCCATCAATCTTACCTTATTCCTAACCACCACACCAGAATTATTCATCTCATTCTTAAAGACCCATTTGGTTCCCACTACATTTTGATTCTTAGGTCTTTCTATTAACTCCCAAACATCGTTCCTTACAAATTGGTTCATATCCTCTTGCATAGCTAAGATCCAAAATTCATCAGAAAGGGCTTGATTGATGTTGGTGGGTTCAGTCATTGAGATAAAGATAGAATCATTTACTTCCTTCTTAAGTCAATGCCTAGTTCTAACACCTTCAGAAGGGTCTCCTAAAATCAGTTCTTTAGGATGACTTGAAGAATATCTCCAATCTCTAGGCAAAGAAATAATAACTACTACCCTTTCCTCAAGATTTGTAGATTCTACTCCTTGGGTGACTTCTATAATCTCTTCATCTTCTACCTCAGATCTAGACTCCTTAGGATCAGATTCATCAAACGCTACATAAGTAGTATCCTCCACCACCAATGTCCTCTTATTAAATACTCTAAAGGATTTCCCTACACTTGAATATCCTAAGAACACACCTTCATCAGATTTTGGGTCAAATTTTTTGAAGATTGACTTCCCATTATTGTGAATGAAAACCTTACAGTCCAAGACATGGAGGTGGGAAAGGTTTGGAGTTCTACCCTTAATGATCTCATAAGGTGTCTTATTTAGATTGGATCTAACATTCACCCTATTCAGCACATAACAGGCAGTGTTCACCGCTTCAACCCAAAAGTATTTTTGAAGTGAATACTCAATAAGTATGGCTCTAGCGGCTTCCACTAAGGTCCTGTTCTTTCTTTTAGCTTCCCAGTTCTGCTGAGGGGTCCTATGAGCTGAAAAGTTATGGCTAATCCCTTCCTCCTCATAGAATATTCCGCATCTCATATTTTCAAACTCTCCACCATGATTACTATGACTAGTCAAGATCTCACAACCTAACTTCTTTTGAATCCAAGTGGAGAAAGATTTAAACTCATTAAATGACTCAGATTAATGTGATAGAAATCTAATCCAAGTGAATCTCGAGTAATTATCAACAATTACAAATCCATAGACTTTCCCCCCTATGCTGGCAGTGCTAATTGGTCCAAAGAGATCCATGTGAAGGACTTCTAAAGATCTAGAGGTGTTGATGTCCTTAATGGAGTGGAAAGAGGATTGGGCTTGCTTCCCTAATTGACAGGCATCACACAGGTGGTCCTTAGTGAACTTAAGCTTAGGGACACCTCTAACTAAGTCCTTTTGGGTGACTCTTCTAAGAGTTTTCATACTGGCATGATATAATCACCTATGCCACAACCAAGACTCATCAGCAGCAGTTTTTAAGCAAAATGAAGTAGGACATTCAATATTATTTAAATCAAGCATGTAGATATTGTTGATCCTCTTGCCCTACAAAACAGTATTATTATTTAAGCTTATGATGCAAGTATTTGCCAGAAACTTGATGCTGAACCCTTTGTCACAGAGCTGACTAATGCTAAGTAAGTTATGCTTCAATCCATCTGCAAAAAAAATATTTTCAATCAAAAGGTTCTTTGAGTTTTTGATTATACCTACACCTACCACTTTCCTGGTGGTATTATCTCCAAGAGTGACCTTGCCTCCAGCCCTAGCCTCCAGTGAAATAAATTGATTTGCATCTCCAGTCATATGTCTTGTATATCCACTATCCAGATACCACATGCTCTCATGAGATCTTGAGTGAGATTATCCCTACAAAATCATCCAATGTCAGATTTAGGAACCCAAACAAGTTTGGGTTTCCTCTTATGAAATGAAGAATGCAATGCATATGTGCTGTGCTGTGAAACAAACAATTTAGGCCTCCACACCCAATATATACTATGGTGAACAGTACAAGTGTGAGAGATATGTCCTAGCATGTCAAAAGAAAAACATCTAATGCTAGCAAAAGGGTTAACTAATCTACATGAGTGATAGTGCCTCTTCCTGGGTTTAATTGAAACATGCTTTGATGATTTTGAATTAGATTCTTCAAATGGTAGAGGTGCATAAAATTGTGCAAAACTAGGAGGTGTTTCATTATTCTCATATGCACTAATTTTCACACATAGAAATTCATTTTCTTTCTTGAGACTTGCAATTTCAAATTTTAAATAATGTTGATCACTATTTAAATCTGACGCATGAGATTCTAATGTCTTAAATATAGCTTCTAATTCAACATGCGATGCTTTTAATGAATCAAGCTTAGTAATCAAATCAGAATGCTTTTTATTAAACTCATCAAATTCATGAAGTAATGACATGTGATTATTATCGAGTGTAGAATGATCTTTAATCAAAATTTCATGCTCTTTTTGTAAACTCAAAAATTCCAATTTCAGGCTAGCATGAGTTTTCTTAAGCATCATATATGATGAATGGATTTTTTAGAAATAATAAGCAATTGATCGTAAGTCAGTTCACATACCTCTTCTTGGTTGGACTGACCAAGATGCTCACCAGCCATCAAACAAAAGTTTGTAACTTCCTCTTCAGCTTCAGTCTCAGAGGAGTCGGATGTAGAATCTGCCCAGAAAGCCTTTTGAATCCTTTTCTTATCCTTCCTGAACTTGGGTTTCTCCTCAACCTTCTCCTTGCTTGAGTGAGCCTTAAGTGTAGGACAATAAGTTTGATATATGGCCTGACTTCTTTCATTTAAAACAAACTGTATAAGAAGAACCTTTAAAATTTTTACTATTCTTACCTTTAATCCAGTTCTGATAGTTCTTGTGTTTCTTCCTTAGAAAGCTTTCTATTACCTAGTAATTAAGGCAACAACATCATCATCAGATCCTGAAGAGCTAGAATCAGAATCACTAGCCTTCAGGGCTACAGTCTTCTCTTTCTTCTTTTCACCTACATCAAGCTGTCTTTGGTTCACCCCTTACTTGTAAGCAATGAGTGATCCAAGTAAGTTATCAATAGAATAGGCATTCAAATCTTTGGATTCAGTAATTATAGTTATCTTGGCATCATAAGAAGAAGGCAAACATCTCAGAATTTTGTTCACTTTTTCAAAGTTAGTGAGTTCTCTTCCGAAAGCATGTAGAGAGGTGACAATTTGAGTAAACATAGTATACATTTTAGAAATTGATTCACTACATTTAATGCGAAAGATTTCATAGTCGTGAAGCAAGATGTTCAATCTAGATTGCTTAACTTCAGATGTACCTTCATAAGTAATACATAGTCTATACCAGATTTCTTTACCAGTAGTATAAGTAGAGACACGCATATAATCCTCAGATTTTAATGCACAGAAAAAATAGTTCAAGCATTTTGCATTCAATTGTGCTAAATCACGATCACCAAAAGTCCATTCAGTAAAAGGCAGTTCAGTTTAAACATTACTAACAAGTCTAAAAGGTGCTTCATAGCCATCTTTAACAAGCATCCACATGCGATAATCTATAAATTATAAAAAGGTGGACATGCGAGTTTTTCAAAAATCAAAAGGTATGTTATCAAACAATAGTAGTCATGTAATTGAATAACCTTCAGCAGTATTATGATTACCAAATTTTTCCATGGATCAAAATTTAAAAGTTTTTAAACTTAATTTTTGAATCCCGCTCTGATACCACTTGAAAGTTCGTTAGGGATGTTAAACCCTTGTGAACTATTCTTGAGGCTAACCAAGAGGGGGGTGAATTAGTTATTTTAAAAATTTATGAGCAAAAATAATTTAGAAAAGTCTTTTTGAATGTTTTAAAATAATTATAGTTTTGCAATGATATGTAGATGTTCAACAATAACAGAATAATAGTCACAATCACACAATCAACATTAGAAAATAAATACAGAAGATAATCAGAAAGAACACACCAGATTTTATAGTGGTTCGGTCAACTTGACCTACGTCCACTCCCCGGAACCTCCCCTCCAGGTAGTGAACTAACACTAATTGACTCTCCTTCTGTTCCCACAGTAAGGTGGAGAAGCCTGTATAAAACTCATTTCTACCAATCCGGTGAAGCAGAGAACTTGGATTCCTTTCGCTTCCTCCTGAAGCAGGAAGAGAACCTCGATCTTCTTACGGACGATCCTCCCACAGAGACACCAACAAGATAAGAGACGATGACCGGAGAAGACGACTCAGATCCTTACTTGGAGCAACATTTATGAATCCCTCATAAACTCCCCCTCACAAGATCCTCTCTCTCTCTCTCTCCCAAGCTCTCTCTCTCTCTCTCTCTCTCTCAAGGTTCTCTCTGGAAAGGAAGGTGGCAAAAGATCTTTCTTGTTGAAAGAAAAAGATCTTAAATATGAGGGCTAAAAAATTGCCCTAAATCTCAACTAGTTATCAAAGCTCATCCAAGATGATCGGTCGATCGTCCTGTACGATCAGCATAAAATCACATGAATCAACCTAGACGATCTGGTTTCTTTGAACGATTAGTAGACAATATTTGTTCGGATCATCCCGTATGATTCTACGATCGTCTGGGATGATTAGTGTAAATCAGGAATTTCATCCAGAAGATAGCTCGGGTCATCGAGAGTAACTTATGCTGGATGATCTCAAAATGACTTGATCGTCCAGGATGATATGTATATCGTCCTGTACGATTAGTTCAAAAATGACAAAATTGTCCTGCACATAGCTCGGGTCGTACAGCCAAAATATGCTGGACGATCTCAAAATGACTTGATCTTCTAGGCCGATATCTCGATCATCCCATATGATTAGTTAAAAATCAGGAATATCCTCCAGCACATTTCTCAGATCGTCCAGGTGAAGTGCTCTGGACGCTCAGGATTTTGCATGTATCATCCCGGATGATATGGTAATCATCCAGGATGATATGATCATATCAATAAAATATTAATTACTTTCCTTAATTGCTAGACTAATTTAGGCATGATTGTAAAGGATCATCTAGGATGATACACGTATCGTCCGGGACGATCAGAAAAAATCTCTAAAAAATAAAAACTTGCCTAAGTTAATTTGGAAGCTGAGAATTTTGATTTGAGCCTATTGTCCTGTACGATGGGTATATCATCCAGGATGATCTGCTTAATCAAATCGACTTAACATGGTCGCCCTAATTAGGGTTTCTATTTTCACTGGATCAACCAGGACGATATGAATATCGTCTAGGATGATATGAACAAAATTTGAAACCGAAACTCTAACTCACTAAAACTCTCCCCCTAAGTATGTATGTGTAAGGTTACTTAGCTAGGGGATCAATTACATTAAATTTGACTCAAGAAAGGGAAAATTATATTTAAACGCACGCGAACCCGATCTTGAGTTGACTTGAATTGCATTTGATCTTTTGTACCTGAAATGTTAGCCAATCAAAATAGAACATAGAAATGTTTGTTATCATTAAAATTATAATCCTTAAATCCAGGTTTGCAACATGCCTAACCTTTCATGTTCACAAGATCAGTTGCAATTCAAGCCAGCTCAAGCTCGAGTTAGTCTGTTTGTGTTTCAGGTTTAATATATTTTTTCATCTTTCTTGAGTCAAGTGTAATATAATGGATCCTCAATCTAAGTAACCTTGCATACACACTTAGGGGGAGAGTTTTAGTGAGTTAGAGTTTCTATTCTGATTTTGTTCAAATCATCCTAGACAATATTCACATCGTCCTGGACGATCCATTAAAAATAGAAACCCTAATTAGGATAGCCGTGTTAAGTCGATCTGATTAAGCAGATCATCCTGGATGATACACCCATCATACAGGATGATATGCTCAAATCAAAAAATTCTCAGCCGCCAGACTATGTTAGGCAAGTTTTATTTTTAGAATTTTAGTCTAATCATCCCAGACAATACGTGTATCATCCTGGACTATCCATTACAATTATTCCTAAATTAGCCATGTGATTAATGAAAGTAATTAAGGTTTGATTGATTCGATCATATCACCCTGGATGATCACAAGATCACCCTAGATGATCAATTAGAAATCCAGACTATCAAGTGCATTTCACCTGGATGACCCGAACAGTCTGCCAAATAATATTTCCATTTTCAAACTAATCATATGGGATGATATAAATATCATCCTAGATGATCAAGTCATTTTGAAATCATCCAGCATGGTTGACCTGTACGACCTGAATAGTGTGTCGGATGAATTTGGGCAATTTTAAACTAATCGGACAGGATGATATATGTATCGTCCTGGACGATCAAGTCATTTTCCTTTGATTGTTCAGGCTTTTCTCTTAGATGTCCCAAACTGTCTTCTGGATAATATTCCTGATTTGAACTAATCATCCAGGATGATCACAGATTCGTCTTGGATGATCTGAATAGATTTTGTGTTCTAATCATCCAGAGGAACTAGATCGTCCAGACCAAAAGGGGATGATTTACACTAATCATACAGAATAATTTAAGGACATCCTAGATGATCTTTGATGGTTAGTTAAAATTTAGGGCAATTTTTGAGCCCTCTTGTTTAAGATCTCTTTCATTTTACTGTTGAAATCTTTTGTCACTGTCCTTAACTAAGAGAGTCTTGAGAGAGAGAGGGAGAGCTTGGGAGAGAGAGAGAGAATCTTATGAGGGAGAGTTTTTGAGGTGTTCACAAAGGTTACTCCAAGCAAGGATTCGAGTCATCATCTCCAGTCGTCTTCCCTCGTCCCTTGGTGCTCTATAGGAAGGAATGCTGCAAGAAGATTGAGGTTCTCTGCCTGCTTCAGGATGAAGTAAAATGAGGTAAGGTTTTTTTCCTGCTTCAGGAGGAAGCAAAAGAAGTCTGGGTTCTCTACCTCACGGGGTTGGTGAAAAAGAGTTTTGTAAAGGCTTCTCCACCTTGCAGTGAGAGCAAAAGGAGAGTCACTTTATTTTAGTGCAATACCTAGAGGGGAGGCTCCGGGGTGTGGACGTAGGTTAAGTTGACCGAACCACTATAAAATTTGGTATTCTTTATGATTATTTCTACACTTTACTTCTGTCTTGATGATCGTGTGATTATAATTATTATTATTTTTTTGTTAAACATCTACACATCATCACAAAATTATAATTATTTTAAAACATTCAAAAAGATTTTTAAAATCATTTTTTCTCACAAATTTTTAAAAACTACCAATTCACCCCCCCCCCCCCCCCCCCTCTCGATTAGCCTCAGGATAATTCATAAGGGCTTAACATTTCAAACGAACTTTCAAGTGGTATCAAAGCAGGATTCATAAAATCAAATTTTGAAAAACTTTTGAATTTAATCCATGGCTAACTTTGGTAATAAAAATATCACTGAAGGTTATTCCATTACTCGTCCACCCTTATTTGATAACATACCTTTTGATTTCTGGAAAACTCACATGTCCACCTTTTTATAATTAATTGATTATTACATCTGGATGTTTGTTAAAGATGGTTATGATGTTCCATTTAGACTTATTAATGGTGTTAAAATTGAGCCTCCTTTTACTAAATGGACTCATGATGATCGTGACTTAGCACAACTAAATGCAAAATGCTTGAACTATTTTTTCATGCTTTAAAATCTGAGGATTATATGCGTGTCTCTACTTGCACGACTAGTAAAGAAATCTGGGATAGATTATACATTACTTATTAAGGCACATTAGAAGTTAAGCAATCTAGATTGAACATCTTGCTTCAGGAGTACAAACTCTTTCACATGAAACCTAGTGAGTCTATATCTGAAATGTATACTAGGTTTACACAGATTGTCACCTCCCTGTATGCCTTAGGAAAAAAACTCACCAACTATGAAAAAGTTAATAAAATCTATAGATGTTTGCCCTCTTCCTATGATGCTAAGATAACTGCTATCTCTGAATCCAAGGACTTAAACAATTATTCTATTGGTAACTTACTTGGATCACTAATTGCTTATGAGCAAGTAGTAAACCAAAGGCAGCTTGATGCAGGTGAGAAAAGAAAGAGAAAACTTTGGCATTGAAGGCCAATGATACGGAGACTGATTCTTTTGGGTCTGAAAGTGATGATGTTTCCTTAATCACTAGGTAATTCAAAGATTTCTAAGAAAGAAACACAAGAACTATCAGAAATGGAACAAAGGTAAGAATAGCAAAAATTCTAAAGTTTCTTCTGATACAGTTTGTTTTGAATACAGGAAGCCAGGGTATATAAAAGCTGATTGTCCTACACTTAAGTCTCACCCAAGCAAGAAGAAGGGTGAGGAAAAACCCAAGTTTAGGAAGGAAAAGAAAAGGATTCAAAAGACTTTTTGGGCAAATTCTACATCTGACTCCTCTGAGACTGAAGCTGAAGAGGAGACTACAAACTTGTGTTTGATGATAGAAGAACATCATGGTCAGTCTGACCAAGAAGAGGTATGTGAACTGACCTATGATCAATTACTTGAAGTTTCTGAGAAAATCCATTCATCATATAGGAAACTTAAGAAAGCGTATGCTAGTCTAAAATTGGAACTCCTGAACCTACAAAAAGAGCATGAAGGTTTACTTAAAGATCATTCACACTTGATAGTAATCACATGTCATTACTTGATGAATTTAATGAATTAAACAAAAAACTATTCTGAATTAATTATTGAGCATGATTCTTTAAAAACATCACATGCTAATTTAGAAAAAATATTTAAAGAACTAGATAACATAGCATTAGATTTAGATAATAGTGAGCATGTATTAAATTTAAAATTATAAGTCTTAAAAAGGAAAATAAATTTCTAAGTGTAAAAACTAGTGCATTTGAGAATAATGAAACACCTCCTATATTTGCATAATTTTATAAACATCCATCACTTGAAGAATCTCATTCAAAATCATCAAAACATGCATCATTCAAACCTAGGAAGAGGCACTATCACCCCTATATATTAGTTAATCATTTTCCTGGCATTAGATGTTTCTCCTGTGGCATGTTAGGACATATCTCCCACACCTATACTGTTCATCGTAGTGCACATTGGGTGTGGAGGCCCAAATTGCATGATTCACAGCATAACACACATGCATTGCATTCTTCTTTCCATAAAAAGGAACCCAAACTTGTTTGGTTTCCTAAGTCTGATGTTTAATTATTTTGTAGGGTTGCTCTCACACAAGACCTCATGAGAGCACGTGGTACCTGGATAGCGGATGCTCAAGGCATATGACTGGGGATGTAAATTAATTTGTTTCACTATAGGCCAGGGCTGGAGGCAAGGTCACTCTTGGAGATAACACCACCAGGAAAGTGGTGGGCGCAGGTATAATCAAAAATTCCAAGAACCTTTTAATTGAAAATATTTTTCTTGTAGGCGAAAGTTCATTAGGGATGTTAAGCCCTTATGAACCAGTCCCGAGGCTAACTAAGAGGGGGGGTGAATTGGTAGTTTTAAAAATTTATAGGTAAACAATGATTTAGAAAATCTTTTTGAATATTTTAAAACATTTATAGTTACGCGATGATGTGCACATGTTCAATGGTAAAAGAATAATAATCACAATCTCACAATCATCAACAGAAAAGTAAGTGTGGAAAATAATCAGAAAGAACACACCAAATTTTATAGTGATTTGTTCAACTTGACCTACGTCCACTCCCTGAAGCCTCCCCTCCGGGTATTGCACTAACACTAAGTGACTCTCCTTCTGCTCCCACAGCAAGGTGGAGAAGCCTGTATAAAAACTCCTTTCCACCAACCCGGTGAGGCAGAGAACCTGAACTCCTTTTGCTTCCTCCTGAAGCAGGCAGAGAATCTAGACTCCTTTCGCTTCCTCATGAAGCAGGCAGAGAACATCGACGATGCTGAAATCCAGAAAAGTTGGAAAATTGACTTTCGTAACTCCTACCTCGGACACCTTACAGGTTCAAATTCCTTTCAAACAAAAGTCTAATTCAGAAAAAAAGAAATTAGATTCGAAAAGAGATCTTTTTAAGCCCCGTTCTAGAAAAATATCTGATAAAATAGTATTACGAAGTAAGGAATCAGAAATCATGATTTTTAATCTCAAGCTTTTGAAAATATTAAGTGGCACATGGATTTTTCTAAGACATTTAAAGATCTGAAAGGGAAGAAAGCTTGGTTCTTGGTGGGCTCATTTTGTGCCTCTTTTTCAATTTTTTTGGCGCACTGCACATCTTTTGATTTTTGATACCCTTTGTGTATTTTTTAATTTGGCGATATTTCACATCTTTTCAGCTTTGGGCTCATTTTGTGCCTCTTTTTCAATATTTTTGGCGCACTACGCATCTTTTGTATGCTTGCTTCCTTTCATAATCGTTAAAGAATCTTAGTTGTGGAATTACCTTCCAGACATAGGAGAAGACAAAAACTCACTCTCTATAGTAAGGAGGATTAATTCACAAAATAAAAACCATACATCATATGATAAGTGAAATCACCTGATTAAGAAAATATAATACTGATTCAAAGCTTTGAAAATACTTTTCATATGAGGTAGATTACTGTAGGAAGATAAAATAGATCTCTATTTCAAAAACCAACTTTTTAATTTTGAAGAAAGATTTTTATCCAAAAGAAGTAATACACCACTAAAGGAGTTAGAGGAAGACAAACAATCATCAATGTTTCTTTCCTTTAATAGATTTAGAGGAGTCAATCACTGCTTACAAGCTTTCAAATAAAAATAACAAGGCAAAACACTTAGTAAGAAATCTAGTTTATCAACAGTAGTGAGCAGTGATCTGATTCTGATGAGAGTAAACAGTAAATAAAAGTAAACAAGAAGAATAAAAGACACACTATAATCAGTAAATTAAAATTAGTAAATGAAAATCAATAGGAAATAATCAAATTTGATAAGCAAATCAAGTAACGAAGATCGGCTGGAAAAGAAAAAAATTCTAAAGTGAAACAGTCAATCAAATCAAATAGAAGCTAAAAGCAAAATGAAAAAAAAAAACAAAAATCAGTAATCATCAAATTCATGCATTTATGTTAATCACACCCAATCTGATCCTCAAAATGCTGAATGAGGCAAAGGCCAGTGGTTTAGTAAAGATGTCAGCCAGTTGATTTTCAGTTGCTACATGATGTAGCTCAATGTCACTTTTTGTAACATGATCCCTAATGAAGTGATGCACTATATCAATGTGTTTGGTTCTTGAATATTGGATAGGATTCATAGAAATGTAGATGGCACTAGTGTTATCACATAGAACTGAAATTATGCCAATAAGTAATCCTAAATCTAAAACTTGTTACTTCAACCAAAGGACTTGGGTCACACAATATCCTAAGGCAATGTACTCAGCTTCAGCAGTGGAAAGTGCAACTGAGTTCTATTTTCTACTGGACCAGGAGACTAAAGACTATCCTATGAATTGGCAAGTTCTAGAAGTGCTCTTTCTATCCACCCTACATCCTGCAAAATCAGAATCAGAATATCCAATAATTTCAAAAGAGGTGTTGTGCCTATGATACCAGATTTCTAGGTTTGGTGTCCCTAAGAGATATCTAAGGATTCTCTTAATAGCTGTCAGGTGGGATTCCTTAGGATCAGCTTAAAATCTAGCACAAAGATAAACACTAAATATAATATCAGGTCGGCTAGCAGTCAGGTAAAGCAGTGATCCAATTATTCCTCTAAACTTCTTCTGATCAATAGATTTTCCATTTGAATCTTTATCTAACTGAATAGTGGAACTCATGGGAGTATTGATTGGCTTAGCTTTATCCATTTCATATTTCTTTATGATGTCCTTAGTGTATTTTGATTGATTCAGAAAGATTTCAGCATCTATTTGCCTTATGCTAAACCCCAAAATGTAGGATAATTCTCCCATCATACTCATCTCAAACTCCTTACTCATTATCTTAGAAAAATCATCACATATTTTTTTACCAGAAGATCTAAAAAGTATATCATCAATATAGATCTAGACAATTAGTAGATCATCTCTTATTTTCCTAAGAAAAAGGGTGGTTTCTACGCTCTCCTTTACAAACTCTCTTTCAAATAGAAATGTGTTAAGCCTCTCATACCAAGCTCTACGTGCCTATTTTAATTCATATAAGGCCTTTTTTAATTTATAAACATGATTAGGACATTAGGAATTCTCAAAACCTGGGGGTTGCTTTACAAAGACATCTTTTTTAATTACCCCATTCAAAAAGCCACTCTTGGCATCCATTTGAAAAAGCTTAAATCCCTTATAATAGGCAAAGGCTAGTAGCACTCTAATGGCTTCAATCTAGCTACAGGGGCAAAGGTCTCCTCAAAATAAATCCCTTCTATTTGATTGTACCCCTTAGCCACCAATCTTACCTTATTCCTAACCACCACACCATAATCATTCATCTTATTCTTAAAGACCCAATTGGTTCCCACTACACTTTGATCCTTAGGTCTTTCTACTAACTCCCAAACATCATTCTTTATAAATTGGTTCAATTCCTCTTGCATTGCTAAAATCCAAAATTCATCAGAAAGGGCTTGATTGATATTGGTGGCTTCAGTCATTGAGATAAAGGCAGAATGGTTTACTTCCTTCCTAAGTCCATGCCTAGTTCTGAGACCTTCAGAAGGGTCTCCTAAGATCAATTTTTTAGGATGACTCAAAGAATATCTCCAATCTCTAGGCAAATTATTTTCAGGTTCTACCCTTTCCTCTAGATTTACATTTTCAACTCCTTGGGTAATCTCTCCTACCTCTTCTTCTTCCTCAACTCAGACACCTTAGGATCAGATTCATCAAACACCATATGAGTTATCTCTTCAACCACCAAATTCCTCTTATTAAACATCCTAAAGGATTTCCTCACACTAGAATAGCCTAAGAACACTCCTTCATCAGATTTGGGGTCAAATTTTCCTAAGGATGATTTCCTATTATTTAGAATGAAAACCTTACAACCAAATACATGGAGGTGGGACAGGTTTGGAGTTCTACCCTTAATGATCTCATAAGGTGTCTTATTTAGAATGGATCTAACATTCACCCTATTCAGCATATAATAGGCAGTGTTCACCGCTTCACCCCAAAAGTATTTTGGAAGTGAATACTCAGCAAGCATGGCTCTAGCAGCTTCCACCAAGGTTTTGTTCTTTCTTTTAGCTACTCTGTTCTGCTGAGGGGTCCTAGGAGCTAAAAAGTTGTGACTAATCCCTTGATCCTCATAGAAGGTTCCAACTTTCTCATTTTTAAACTCTCCACCATGATCACTATGGCTGGTCACAATCTCACATCCTAACTTCTTCTGAATCCAAGTGGAGAAATATTTAAATTCATCAAAGGACTCAGATTTATGTGACAGAAATCTAATCCAAGTAAACCTCGAGTAATCATCAACAATCACAAATCCATAGACTTTCCCCCTTAAGCTAGCAGTGCTAATGGGTCCAAACAAATCCATGTACAGGACATCTAAAGGTCTAGAGGTATTGATGTCCTTAATTGAGTGAAAAGTGGAGTGTACTTGCTTCCCTAATTGACAGGCATCACACAGGTGGTCCTTAGTGAACTTAAGCTTGGGGACACCTCTAACTAAGTCCTTTTGGGTAATTCTTCTAACGGTTTTCATACTGACATGACATAACCTCCTATGCCACAGCTAAGACTCATTAGTAGCAGTTTTTAAGAAAATAGCAACATCAGCTTTAAAGCACTTTAAATTCAGTATGTAGACATTATTGACCCCTTTTTCCTGCAAAATAATTTTGTCATTTAAGCTTATAATGCAGCAAGTAGGCAGGAACTTTATGCTGAAGCTTTTATCACATAGTTGGCTGATGTTGAGCAGATTATGTTTTAGTCCATCTACAAGTAAAGCATTATCAATAATGAAATTTTGTGAATCATCAATTATACCTGCTCCTACCACCCTCCTTGTGGTGTTATCTCCAAGAGTAACCTTGCCTCCAGCTCTGGTCTCTAGTAAAATGAAGTGATTTGGATCACTCATCATCTATCTTGAACATCTGCTTTACAGGTACCACATGCTCTCATGAAGCCTTTTGTGAGAGCACACCTACAAAATCATCAAATATTAGATTTAGGAACCCAAACAAGTTTGGGTTCCTTCTTATGAAAAGAAGAATACAATGCATGTGTGTTGTGCTGTGAATCATGCAATTTGGGACTCCACACCCAATGTATACAATGGTGAACAGTGCAGGCGTGAGATATGTCCAAGCATGCCACAAGAAAAACATCTAATGCCAGGAAAAGGGTTAACTAATCTACGTGAGTGATAGTGCCTCTTCCTAGGTTTGAATGAAACATGCTTTGATGATTTTGAATTAGATTCTTCAAATGGTGGAGGTGTATAAAATTGTGCAAAACTAGGAGGTATTTCATTTTTCTCAAAAGCACTAATTTTTAATCTTAAAAATTCATTTTCCTTCTTGAGACTTGTAATTTCAAATTTCAAATAATGCTCATCACTAGTTAAGTTACATTCCATGGTGTCTAGTTCTTCATAAGTTTTTCTAAGTCAACATACAATATTTTTAATGACTAATGCTCAATAATTAGTTCAGAATGCTTTTTGTTCAATTCATCAAATTCTTCAAGTAAAGATATGTGAATGCTATCAAGTGTAGAATGATCATTAATCATAACATCATGCTCTTTTTGCAAATTCAAGAAATCCAATTTTAGGCTGGCATAGGTTTTCTCAAATTTCCTATACGATGAATGAATTTTCTTAGAAACATCTAGCAATTTATCATAGGTTAGCTCACATACCTCTTGATCAGACTTACCAGGATGATCATCAGCCATCAGACATAAGTTCGTAGTCTCCTCTTCAGCTTCAGTCTCAGAGGAGTTAGATGTAGAATCTTCCCAGAACGCCTTTTCAATCCGCTTCTTGTCCTTCCTGAACTTGAGTTTCTCTTCACCCTTCTCCTTACTTGGGTGAGCCTTAAATGTAGAACAATCAGCCTTTATATGTCCAGGCTTCCTGCATTTAAAAACAAATAGTATCAGATAAACCTTTAAAATTTCTACTATTCTTAACTTTGTTCCACTTCTGAAAGTTCTTGTGTTTCTTCCTTAGAAAGCTTTTGAATTTCCTAGTGATTAAGGCAACATCATCGCTATCATACCCAGAAGTATCGGTATCAGTCTCGTTGGCCTTCAGTGCCATAGTTTTCTCTTTCTTTTTCTCACCTGCATCAAGCTGTCTTTGGTTCACTCCTTGCTCGTAAGCAATTAGTGATCCAAGTAAGTTATCAATAGAATAGGCATTCAAATCTTTAGATTCAGTGATCGCAGTTATCTTGGGATCATAGGAAGAAGGCAAACATCTCAAAATCTTGTTAACTTTCTCATAATTAGTAAGCTCTCTTCCTAAGGCATGCAGGGAGGTGAAAATTTGAGTGAACCTAGTATACATTTCATAAAATTGATTCACTAGGTTTCATGCGAAAGAGTTCATAGTCGTGAAGCAAGATATTCAATCTAGATTGCTTAACTTCAGATGTACCTTCATAGGTAATACAAAATCTATCCCAAATTTCTTTACCAGTCATACAAGTGGAAACACGCTTGTAATCTTCATATTTTAAAGCACATAAAAAATAGTTCAAATATTTTGCATTCAGTTGTGCTAAATCACGATCATCAAAAATCCATTCAATAAAAGAAAGTTCAGTTTTAATGCCATTTACAAGTCTATGAGGTGCTTCATTACCATCTTTAATAAGCATCCACATGCAATAATCAATAGATTGTAAAAAGGTGGACATGCAAGTTTTCCAAAAATCAAACGGTATATTATCAAACAAAGGTGGACGAGTAATTGAATAACCTTTAGAAATATTTTTATTTCCAAAGTTATCCATGGATCGCATTCAAAAGTTTTTCAAAACTTGATTTTATAAATACCGCTCTGATACCATTTGAAAGTTTGTTAGGGATATTAAGCCCTTATGAATTAGTCCCGAGGCTAACCAAGAAGGGGGGGTGAATTGGTAGTTTTAAAAATTTGTAGCAAACAATGATTTAGAAAATCTTTTTGAATGTTTTAAAACATTTACACTTACATGATGATGTGCAGATATTCAATGATAACAGAATAATAATCATAATCTCACAATCATCAACAGAAAAGTAAGTGCGAAAAATAATCAGAAAGAACACAGCAGATTTTATAGTGGTTCAATCAACTTGACCTACCTCCACTCCACTCCCCGGAGCCTCCCCTCTGGGTATTGCACTAACACTAAGTGACTCTCCTTCTGCTCCCACAGCAAGCGGAGAAGCCTGTATAAAAATTTCTTTCCACCAACCCGGTGAGGCAGAGAACCTGAACTCCTTTCACTTCCTCCTGAAGCAGCAGAGAACCTAGACTCTTTTCGCTTCCTCCTGAAGCAGGCAGAGAACCTGGATCTTCTTGTGGATGATCCTACCACAGAACCACCAACAAGATAAGAGATGATGACCGGAGAAGATGAATCAGATCCTTTCTTGGAGTAACCTTTGTGAACACCTCATAAACTCCCCCTCATAAGATCCTCTCTCTCTCTCTCCCAAGCTCTCTCTCTCTCTCTCTCTCAAGGTTTTGTGGCAAAAGATTTTTCTTATTGGAAGAAAAAGTTCTTTTATAGGAGGGCTCAATAATTACCCTAAATTTCAACTGGCCGTCAAATATCGTCCAGGATGATCGACGGATCGTCTAGTATGATCAGTGTAAAATCTCATATATCAGCCTGGATGATCTGGTTTCTCTGAATGATTAGAAGATAAAATTTGTTCAGATCATCCCGTACGGTTCTACGATCGTCTGAGATGATTAGTATAAATCAAGAATTTTGTCTAAAAGATAATTTGGATCATCCACGGAAACTTATGCTGGATGATCTCAAAATGACTTGATCATCCAAGACGATATCTCTATCGTCCTGTACGAATAGTTTAAAAACCCAAAATCATCCTACATATAGTTTGAATTGGCCTGCACAAAATGTTCTATACGATTGAAAATGACTTGATCGTTCGGGATGATATATCTATCATCCTGTACGATTAGTTCAAACTCAGGCATATCATCTAGAAGATAGTTTGATTCATCTAGGTGAAATACTCTGGACGGTCAGGATTTTGCATATATCATCCAGGACGATATTGCGATCATCCAGGATGATATGATCGTATCAATCAAACATTAATTTCTTTTCTTAATCACCAGACTAACTTAGGTATAATTATAAAGGATCGTCCAGGATGATACACGTATCATCTGGGACGATCAGACCCAATCTCTAAAAATAAAAACTTGCCTAACTTAATCTGACGGCTGAAAATTTTTGATTTGAGTATATCATCCTGTACGATGGGTATATTGTCCAAAATAATCTGCTTAATCAAACTGACTTAACATGGTCGCCCTATGTAGGGTTTTCATTTTCATTGGATCGTCCAGGATGATATGAACAAAAATTGAAAATTGAAACTCTAACTCACTAATACTCTCCCCCTGAGTGTGTGTGTGCAAGGTTACTTAGCTAGGGGATCAATTACATTACATTTGACTCAAGAAAGGGAAAAACTACATTCACACACACGCAGACATGATCTTGAGTTGGCTTGAATTGCATTTAATCTTTTGTATCTGAAATATTAGCCAAACAAAAATATAACACAAAAATATTTATTATCACCAAAACTATAATCCTTATAGCCAGATTTGCAACAGTAGATGGACTGAAACACAACTTGCTCAGCATCAATAAACTCTATGACAAAGGGTTTAGCATCAAGTTTCTGGCAAACACTTGTATTATTAGCTTAAATAATAACACTATTTTACAGGGCAAGAGGATCAATGTCTATATGCTTGATTTAAATAACATTGAATGTGCTATTTCATTTTGCTTAAAAATTACTACTGATGAGTCTTGACTGTGGTATAGGAGGTTATGTCATGCCAGTATGAAAACCCCTAGAAGCGTCACCTAAAAGGACCTAGTTAGAGGAGTCCCTAAGCTTAGGTTCACTAAGGACCACTAGTGTGATGCATGTCAACTAGAGAAGCAAGTCTAATCATCTTTACACTCCATTAAGGACATCAGTACCTCAAGACCTTTAGAAGTCTTTCACATGGATCTCTTTGGACCCATTAGAACTGCCACCTTAAGGGGAAAAGTCTATGGATTTTTTAATATTGATGATTACTCGAGGTTCACTTGGATTAGATTTCTGTCACACAAAACTGAGTCATTTGATGAATTTAAAACCTTCTCAACTTGGATTCATAAGAAGTTAGGTTGTGAGATCTTGACTATACATAGTGATCATGGTGAAGAGTTTGAAAATATGAGATTTGGAACCTTTTGTGAGGAGCAAGGGATTAGCCATAACTTTTCAACTCCTAGGACCCCTCAACAGAATAGAGTAGCTGAACAGAAGAATAGGACCTTAGTGGAAGTTGCTAGAGCCATGCTTGCTAAGTATTCACTTCCAAAATATTTTTAGGCAGAAGCGGTGAACATAGCCTGTTATGTATCGAATAGGGTGAATGTTAGATCCAAACTGAATAAGACACCCTATGAGATCATTAAGGGTTGAACTCCAATCCTGTCCCACCTCCATATCTTTAGCTGTAAGGTTTTCATTCTTAACAATGGGAAATTATCCTTAGGAAAAGATGACCCAAAATCTGATGAAGGAGTGTTATTAGGATATTTAAGTGTTGGGAAATCCTTTAGAGTGTTTAACAAGAGGATATTGGTGGTGGAGGAGACTACTCATGTAGTGTTTGATGAATCCGATCCTAAGGAGTTTAGAGCTGAGGAAAAAGAGAAAATATGAGAGATTACCTAAGGAGTAGAAAATGCAACTCTGGAGGAAAGGGTGGAACCTCAAAACACTTTGCCTAGAGATTGGAGATATTCTTCGAGTCATCCTAAAGAACTGATCTTAGGAGACCCTTCTGAAGGTGTTAGAACTAGGTATGGACTTAGGAAGGAAGAAAACCATTCTACCTTTATCTCAATGACTGAACCCACCAACATCAATCAAGCCCTTTCTGATGAATTTTGGATCTTAGCTATTTAAGAACAACTTAACCAATTTGTGAGGAATGATATTTGGGTGTTAGTAGAAAGACCTAAGAATCAAAGTATAGTGGGAACCAAATCGGTCTATTAGAATAAAATGAATGATTTTTGTGTGTTGGTTAGGAATAAGGCAAGATTGGTGGCTAAGGGGTATAACCAAATAGAAGGGATTGATATTGAGGAGACCTTTACCCCTATAGCTAGATTGGAAGCCAATAGGGTGCTACTAACCTTTGCCTATTATAAGAGATTTAAGCTTTTTTAAATGGATGTCAAGAGTGCCTTTTTAAATGGGGTAATAAAGGAAGATGTCTTTGTAGAATAACCACCAGGTTTTGGGAGTTCTCAATATTTGAATCATGTTTACAAATTAAAAAGGCCTTATATGGATTGAAAAAGGCACCCAGAGCTTGGTATGAAAGGCTTAGCACATTCCTACTAGAAAGTGAGTTTGTTAAGGGAAGTGTAGACACCACCCTTTTTTTTTTTGAGGAAAGTAGGAGATGATTTACTCATTATTCAGATCTATGTTGATGATATACTTATTGGATCTTCTGATAAAAACTTATGTGATAATTTTTCTAAGATAATGAGTAAAGAGTTTGAGATGAGTATGATGGAAGAATTACCCTACTTTTTGGGGTTTAGCATAAGGCAAATGGATGATGGAACATTTCTTAATCAATCAAAATACACTAAGGATATCTTGAAGAAATATGAAATGGAAAAAGCCAAGCCAATCAACATTCCCATGAGTTCCACTGTTCAGTTAGATAAGGATTCAAATGAAAAATTTATTGATCAAAAGAAGTATAGAGGAATAAATGGATCACTGCTTTACCTGACTGCTTACCGACCTGATATCATGTTTAGTATTTGTCTTTGTGCTAGATTTCAAGCTTATCCTAAAGAATCCCACCTGACTTCAGTTAAGAGAATCCTTAGATATTTCTTAGGGACCTAAAACTTATGAATCGTGTATCCTAGGCACATCACTTCTTTTGAGATTATTGGATATTCTGATTCTGATTTTTTAGGTTGTATGGTGGATAGAAAGAGAACTTCTAGAACTTGCCAATTCATAAGATAGTCTTTAGTCTCTTGGTCTAGTAGAAAATAAAACTCTGTTGCACTTTACACTGCTGAAGCTTAGTACATTGCCTTAGGAAGTTGTGTGGCCCAATTCTTTTGGTTGAAGCAACAAATTCTAGATTTAGGATTACCTGTTGGCACAATTTCAGTTCTCTGTGATAACACTAGTGCCATCTGCATCTCTAAGAATCCTATCCAACATTTAAGGACCAAACACATTGACATAAGGCATCACTTCATTAGAGTCCATGTTACAAAAGGGGACATTGAGTTACACTATGTAGCAACTGAAAACTAACTGGCTGACATCTTTACTAAACCACTTCCCTTTGACACATTCAGCATTTTAAGGATCAGATTAGGTGAGATTAACATAAATGTATGAATCTGATGGTTGTTGATTTTTAATTTTTTTGCTTTTCATTTTTCTTTTAGCTTTTGGTTGATTTGATTGTATGTTTCTTTTTAGATCTTTTATTTTCATACTGATTTTTATTTGTTTGATTTACTTATCAGATTTGGTTAATTCTTTTTCATGAGATTTCCTCTTTGATTTTGATTTACTATTTTTTTATCAGATCACTATTCACTACTGCTGATAAATTGGATTTCTGACTGAGAGTTTTGCCTTATTTTTGTTTAGAAGCTTATAAGAAGTGATTGACTTCTATGAAACTGTTAAAGGGAAGAAACATTGATGATCGTTTCTCTTCCTCAAACTCCTTTAATGGTGTATTGTTCCTTTTATATAAAAATCATTAAAAATTTAAAAGTTGGAATTTGAAATAGCGATCTGTTTTATCTTCCTACAGGAATCTATCTCATAAGAGTATTGTTCTAAATCATTGAATCACTTTCATGTTTTCTTAATCGAGTGATTGTATTTATCATATGAGAATAGTTCTATTTTATGGTTTACTTTTCCTTATCTAAGAGAGTGATTTTTTTCTTCTCTTCTATATGGAAGATAATCTCACAACTAAGAGTCTTATAAAGGTTTTGAAAAAAAGGAAGCTTGCAAAAGATGCACAAAGTACGCCAATCAACTGAAAATAAAAGAGGCATAAATTGAGCCCAACTGAAAAGATGTACAATGTTCGCCAATAAAATTGAAAAGATACACAAAGTGTATCAAAATTAAAAGATGTGTAAAGTGCGTTAAATAATTAAAAAAGAGGCACAAAATGAGCCCACAAATAAATAAGCTTCCTGCTCTTTCAAATCTTTAAAAAATCTTAGAAGAATTCATATATCCTTAATATATTCGAACATTTGAGATTGAAATTGGTGATTACTGGTTCTTTAATTTATAATACTATTTTATCAGATATTTTTTTAGAACGAAGTTTGAAAGGATTACTTTTCTTATCTAATTTCTTTTCTTCTAAATTAGATTTTTGTTTGAAAGGAATTTGAACCTGTATGGTGTCCAAGGTAGGAGTTACAAAACTGATTTTTTAATTTTTCTAGCTTTCAGTCCGTTGATTTCTTCTTATTGGCTTTTGAATTAAAAAATTAAGGAAAAATTCTTATTTACTAGAGTAGATCGATTAAAAAATAACAAAAAATTAAAAAAAAATCCTTTCTAGTTTTTGTTATTATTTCCTCATATTTATTTTTATTTTGTTTTGTTTTTTCTGTCTGTGCTTTGAACGTGATTTTTTTATGGTCCCCTGATTATTCCTCTCCATCCTTCATATTTTCACTTTTTTGTTCACATCGTCCTGGATGATCCCCACATCATCCTTAACGATCTGATCAAATCATCCCCATCATGATCAAACAGCTCATATGCACCAATTATTGGTGATCGTCTTGGATGATACACCTCATAATCATGGATGATCCACGTGGCAGTAGTTGGACGATTTAAATTCAGCCCATCTGATTCATTTATTGCATATCATACTGGACGATCCACCTAATCATCCAGGATGATACTTTTCGTCAATGGTCGTCCAGCTTAACTCCTCGGGATGATCGCATGTGTCTAATCATCCTGGATGATATCTGATCATACTAGACGATCTGATCTCCTTTTCGACCAATCGTCCTGGACGCAATTATTGCTCCTATCATCTTGGATGATCCTCCTATCGTCCTGGACGATATGGCCATTTTCTATTTAAATAACTAATTTCGATCATTTTTTCACCACATTTTCTTTCTATCCTTACTCAATCCTCTTCTTATGGCCGGTTACAAGAGATCTAGGCAACAAGGTACTAGTTCCTCCCGGGGGAGTGTCGATCCCTGCTTTCCTAATGCAGCCGATCAGGCTGCCTTCCAGTGCTATCTTGATGTGGGGAACACTCAATCGAAAATCATCAATCCATGTATTCTCACATATCCGGTACTGGTCCTTCTCCCTCACACCTCCCTCACTTTTCTTTTAACACTGGCTTTTCTATTTAGCATTAAGCTTCTCTTTGTTTTCTCTTTGAATCTTCACATCGATTCTTCTTATACCGCCCTCCGCTCCTATGTTAATCGCCGCCTCGTAGAATTAACCACCCAGGACTTTCATGATATTCTCCAACTATACATTACTAGCGATAAGCTCCATCTTATGTCCTCTGACCCTGACTTTAATTGTAGTGTCGCCAATCACTTTCTTAGGAACACAAATGCCCTATACCATAATAATACCTGCTCTTCCTTAGTCAAGGATACTAGGACAACCCAGCACATCCTTTTCTCCTCTATCATTCCAAAGGCTGGAGACCGCATCCACATTACCCCCTTACTCTCCATGCATACCTATTACATCATGGCCCATCGTGATTTCAATGTAATTGATCTCATATTTCACTACATTGAACACCTTATTAGCATTAGGGATTCGGGCCACAAGAGACATCCCAACCTAGCCTTAGGACACCTCATTGCCTATGCTCTTGAAATAAAATACAATCTGTAATATGTAGTTCCTGTAATTGTCCAACCTTTCTTCTACTCCAATAACTCCTTCCATATTCTTCACAGTACTCAACATCATCCGGAGCCTAGCATGGATGTTGAGGGAGAAGAGGAAGAAGCTGCTCCTGAACCTGCTGCACCTGCTCCTCTCTGTATAGAATCTTTGTTAAGAATCTTTGACCAGTGGGAGGTATGCTTTGACTCCAACGTGGTTACCCCGGAGCAGCAGCACATTGCGGAAGTGAACCATTTCAATTCCTATGTAGCCCAGCAGCAGCAGCAGCAGCACGACCAGGATATAGCTTGGTCTGGAGAACAGTTTGCCACCCTCTACAATCTGTTTCAGCCACCACCACCTCCTCCTCCATCTAATTAGGATCTCCCTTTTTACTCGTTTGATTTCTTTTCCTTTTTTGTGTTGGTTTTGTACTATTTTTTTTATGTGTCTATATGCTATTTTTCCCTTTTTGAGACATCAAAGGGGGAGTAGTTTTAGTTTGAGTTCTGGGTCATATCAATGTTCAAATGTTCAGTGTTCTTGTACTATTCACCTGGCTAATAGAAATTGCACTCCTTAGTTTTCATGGCTTTGCTGTTTATTTACTAAAATTAGAATTCCTAACAAATATTTGCCATCATCAAAAAGGGGGAGATTATTGTGAATCTGGATTCAAGGATTATGATTTTGAGGATAGTAAACATTTTTATTTCTGTTTGAGTGCCTAACCTTTCAAGTTCATAAGATCAGTTGCAATTCAAGCCATCTCAAGATCAAGTCTGTCTGTTTGTGTTTTAGGTTCAATATATTTTTTCATCTTTCTTGAGTCAAGTGTAATGTAATGGATCTCCAAGCTAAGTAACCTTACACACACACTCAGGGGGAGAGTTTTAGTGAGTTAGATTTTCTATTCTAATTTTGTTCAAATTATCCTCGATGATATTCACAT
This sequence comes from Dendrobium chrysotoxum, assembly GCA_019925795.1. Taxonomy (NCBI): domain Eukaryota; kingdom Viridiplantae; phylum Streptophyta; class Magnoliopsida; order Asparagales; family Orchidaceae; genus Dendrobium; species Dendrobium chrysotoxum. The sequence goes on along the minus strand of CM034315.1, from coordinate 33,619,541 downwards.
CGTCCTGGATGATCCATTGAAAATAAAAACCTCAATTATGGCAGCCATGCTAAGTCGGTCTGATTAATTAGATCATCCTGGATGATACACCCATCATACAGGATGATATGCTCAAATCAGAAATTCTCAACCGCCAGACTAAGTCAGGTGATTAAGAAAAGTAATTAAGGTTTGATTGATTCGATCATATCATCCTGGACGATCGCAAGATCATCTTGGATGATCAATTAGAAATCCTGATCGTCCAATACATTTCACTTGGATGACCCGAATAGTGTGCCAGACAATATTCCCATTTTTAAACTAATTGTATGGGACAATATCAATATCATCCTGGATGATCAAGTCATTTTGAAATCGTCCAACATGGTTGACCTTACGACCTGAATAGTGTGCCAAATGATTTTGGGCAATTTTGAACTAATCGGACAGGATGATATACGTATCGCCTGGATGATCAAGTAATTTTCCTTTGATCATCCAGGCTTTTCTCCTGGACATCCCGAACTATCTTCTAGATCTTATTCCTGATTTGAACTAATCATCCAAGATGATCGTAAAATCATCCCGGATGATCTAAACAGATTTTTTCTTCTAATCGTCCAAAGGAACCAGATTGTCCAAGCCAAAAAGGGGCTAATTTACACTAATCATATAGGATGATCTAAGGATCGTCCTAGATGATCTTTGATGGCTAGTTAAAATTTAGGGCAATTTTTGAGCCCTTCTATTTAAGAGCTCTTTTGTTCTACTGTTAAAATCTTTTTCCCCTGTTCTCACCTAAGAGAGTCTTGAGAGAGAGAGGGAGAGCTTGGGAGAGAGAAAGAGAATCTTATGAGGGGGAGTTTGTGAGGTGTTCACAAAGGTTACTCCAAGCAAGTATTCGAGTCGTCATCTCCAATCATCGTCCCTCATCCCTTGGTGCTCTAAAGGAAGGATTGTATGCAAGAAGATCAAGGTTCTCTACCTGCTTTAGGAGGAAATGAAATGAGGTAAGGTTCTCTTCCTACTTCAGGAAAAAGTAAAAGGAGTCTGAGTTCTCTGCCTCATTAGGTTGGTGAAAAGGAGTTTTGTAAAGGCTTCTCCACCTTGCTGTAGGAGTAGAAGGAGAGTCACTTTGTTTTAGTGCAATACCTAGAGGAGAGGTTCCGGGGAGTGGGCATACGTCAAGTTAACTGAACCACTATAAAATCTGGTGTATTCTTTCTGATTATTTCTGCACTTTACTTCTGTATTAATGGTCGTGAGATTATAGTTATTATTTTTATTTTGTTAGACATCTGCACATCATCATAAAATTATAATTATTTCAAAACAATCAGAAAGATTTTTAAAATCATTTTTGCTCACAAATTTTTAAAAACTACCAATTCACCCCCCCCCCCCCCCTCTTGGTTAGCCTCGGGCTAGTTCATAAGGGCTTAACATCCCTAGCAAACTTTCACAGGAGACTAATGAATGTCTTATTAATTGGCAAGTTCCAGTAGTGCTCTTTCTTTCCATCCCACACCCTACAAAATTAGAATCAGAATATCCGATAATCTCAAAAGAAGTGCTGTGTCTAAGATACCAGATTCCTAAGTTTAGAGTCCCTAATAGATATCTAAGAATTCTCTTAACTGCAATTAGGTGGGATTCCTTAGGATCAACTTGAAATATAGCCCGGAGACAAACACTAAACATTATATTAGGTCGACTAGCAATCAAATAAAGCAGTGAACCAATGATTCCTTTGTACTTCTTTTGATCAACAGATTTTCCATTTGAATCTTTATCTATCTGAACAGTGGAGCTCATGGGAGTGTTTATTTCCTTAGCTTTATATATTTCATATTTCTTCAAGATATCCTTAATATACTTTGATTGATTGATAAAAGTTCCATCATCCATTTGTCTTATGTTAAACCCCAAAAAGTAGGACAATTCTCCCATCATACTTATTATTTTAGAAAAATTATCACATAACTTTTGATCAGAAGATCTAAACAGTATATCATCAACATAGATCTATACAATGAGTAAATCATCTCCTACTTTCCTCAGAAAAAGGATGGATTCTATGCTCCCCTTAACAAACTCTCTTTCTAGCAGGAATGTGCTAAGCTTCTCATACCAAGCTCTATGTGCCTGTTTCAATCCATACAATGCCTTTTTTTAATTTGTAAGCATGATTTAGAAATTGGGAACTCTTAAAACCTGGGGGTTGCTCTACAAACACGTCTTCTTTTATTACCCCATTTAAAAAAGGCACCCTTGACATCCATTTGAAAAAGCTTAAATTCCTTATAATAGGCAAAGGATAGTAGAACTCTAATGGCTTCCAATCTAGCTGCAGGGGCAAAAAGCCTCCTCAAAATCAATCCTTTCTATTTAGTTAAACCCCTTAGCCGCCAATCTTGCCTTATTCCTAACCACCACATCAGAATCATTCATTTTGTTCTTAAAGACCCATTTGGTTCCTACTACATTTTGATCCTTAGGTCTTTCTACCAACTCCTAAACTTCATTCTTCACAAATTGGTTAAGTTCTTCTTACATAGCTAAGATCCAAAATTCATCAGAAATGGCTTGATTGATATTGGTGGGTTCAGTCATTGAGATAAAGGCGGAATGGTTTACTTCCTACCTAAGTCCATGCCTAGTTCTAACACCTTCGGAAGGGTCTTCTGAGATTAATTCTTTAGGATGACTCAAAGAATATCTCTAATCTCTAGGCAAAGAGTTTTCAGGTTCTACCCTTTTCTTAAGATTTATAGTTTCTACTCATTGGGTAATCTCTCCTATTTCATCTTCTTTCTCAACTCTAGACTCCTTAGGATCAAATTCATCAAACACCATATGAGTAGTCTCCTCCACCACCAATGTGCTCTTGTTAAACACCCTAAAGGATTTCCCCATACTTGAATATCCTAAGAACACTCCTTCATCAGATTTTGGGTCAAAGTTTCCTAAGGATTATTTTTTATTATTAAGAATAAAGACCTTATAGCCAAAGACATGGAGGTGGGACAGGTTTGAAGTCCTACCCTTAATGATCTCATTAGGTGTCTTATTCAGATTGGATCTAACATTCACCCTATTCAACACATAACAGACTGTGTTCAGCGCTCCTACCCAAAAGTATTTTGGAAGTGAATACTCAACAAGCATGGCTCTAGCGGCTTCCATTAAGGTCCTGTTCTTTCTTTTAGCTACCCCGTTCTACTGAGGGGTCCTAGGAGCTAAAAAGTTATGGCTAATCCCTTACTCCTCACAGAAGGTTCCAAATCTCATATTTTTAAACTCTCCACCATGATCACTGTGAATGGTTAAGATCTCACAACCTAACTTCTTTTAAATCCAAGTGGAGAAAGATTTAAATTCAACAAATGACTCAGTTTTATATGATAGAAATCTAATCCAAGTGAACCTCAAGAAGTCATCAACAATCATAAATCCATAGGCTTTTCCCCCTAAGCTAGCAGTGCTAATGGGTCCAAATAAATTCATGTGAAGGACTTCTAAATGTCTAGAGGTGTTGATGTCCTTAATTGAGTGGAAAGAGGAATGGACTTGTTTCCCTAGTTGACAAGCATCACACAGGTGATCCTTAGTGAACTAAAGCTTGGGGATGCTTCTAAGTCTTTTTGGGTTACTATTCTAAGGTTTTTCATACTGGCATGACATAACCTCCTATACTATAGCCAAGACTCATTAGCATAATTTTTAAGCAAAATGATGCATCACATTCAATTTTATTTAAATCAAACATGTAGATGTTATTGATTCTCTTACCCTGTAAAATAGTGTTATTATTTAAGCTGATAATGCAAGTGTTTGCAAGAAACTTTATGCTGAACGCTTTGTCATAGAGTTGATTGATACTGAGCAAGTTATGTTTCAGTCCATCTACAAGCAAAACTTTTTCATTTAAAAGGTTCTTGGAGTTTCCAATTATACATGCGCCCACCACTTTCCTGGTGGTTTTGTCTCCAAGAGTGACTTTGGCTCGAGCCCTGGCCTCAAGCGAAATGAATTAATTTACATCTCCAGTCATATGCCTTGAGCATTCACTGTCTAGGTATCACATACTCTCATAAGATCTTATGTGAGAGCACCCCTATAAAATCATTAAATGTCAGATTTAGGAACCCAAACAAGTTTGGGTTCCTTCTTATGAAAAGAAGAATGCAATGCATGTGTATTATGCTATGAATCATGCAATTTGGGCCTCCACATCCAGTGTGTACTATGGTGAACAGTGCAGGTGTGGGAGATATGTCTTAACATGCCACAAGAGAAATATCTAATGCCAGGAAAAGGGTTAACTAATCTACGGGGGTGATAGTGTCTCTTCCTAGGTTTGAATGATGCATGTTTTGATGATTTTGAATGAACTTCTTTAAGTGATGGAGGTTTATAAAATTGTGCAAATGTAGGAGGTGTTTTGTTATTCTCAAAAGCACTAATTTGTATACTTAGAAATTCATTTTCCTTTTTAAGACTTATAATTTCTAGTTTCAATATATGTTCACTACTATCTAAATCCTATGCCATGGTGTCTAGTTCTTTAAACGCTTTTTCTAAATCAGCATGTGATATTTTCAATGAATCATGCTCAATAATTAATTCAAAATTCTTTTTATTCAACTCATTAAATTCATCAAGTAATGACATGTGATTGCTATCAAGTGTGGAATAATCTTAAAGTAAAACTTCATGTTCTTTTTGCAAGTTTAAGAATTTTAATTTTAGACTAGCATTTATTTAATTAAGTTTCCTATATGATGAATAGATTTTCTCAAAAACTTTAAGTTATTGATTGTAGGTTAGTTCACTTACCTGTTCTTGGTAAGACTGACCATGATGTTCATCCGCCATCAAACACAAGTTTGTAGTCTCTTCTTCAGCTTCAGTCTAAGAGGAGTTAGATGCAGAGTCCACCCAGAAAGTCTTTTGAATCCTTTTCTTATCCTTCCTAAACTTGAGTTTCTCCTCACCCTTCTCCTTGCTTGGGTGAGCCTTAAGTGTAGGATAATAATCTTTTATATGTCCTAGCTTCCTACATTCAAAACAAACTGTATCAGAAGAAACTTTAGAATTTTTTTTATTCTTATCTTTGTTTCATTTCTAATAGTTCTTGTGTTTCTTCCTTAGAAAGCTTTTGAATTGCCTAGTCATTAAGGCAACATCATCACTATCAGACCCAGAAGAATCAGACTCCGTATCATTGGCCTTCAGCGTCATAATTTTCTTTCTTCTTCTTACCTGCATCAAGCTGCCTTTGGTTCACTCCTTGCTCGTAAGTAATTTATGATCCAAGTAATTTATCAATAGAATAATTATTTAAATCCTTAGATTCAGTGATAATAATTATCTTGGCATCATAGGAAGAGGGAAAACATCTCAGAATTTTGTTAACTTTCTCATAGTTAGTGAGTTCTCTTCCTAAGGTATGCATGGAGGTGATATTCTGTGTAAACCTAGTATACATTTCAGTTATTGACTCACTAGGTTTCATACGAAAGAGTTTGTAGTCGTGAAGCAAAATATTCAATCTTGATTGCTTAACTTATGATGTACCTTCAAAGGTGATGCATAATCTATCCCAGATTTCTTTACAAATTGTGCAAGTAGAGACACGCATGTAATCCTTAGATTTTAATGCATAGAAAAAATAGTTCAAGCATTTTGCATTTAGTTGTGCTAAGTCACGATCGTCAAATGTCCATTTAGTAAAAGGAAGTTCAGTTTTAATGACATCAACTATTCTAAATGGTGCAGAGTATCCATCTTTAACAAGCATCCACATGTGATAATCTATAGATTATAAAAATGTGGACATGCGAGTTTTTCAAAAATCAAAAGGTATGTTATCAAACAAGGGTGGCCGAGTAATAGAATATCCTTTTGCAGTGTTTCTATTACCAAAGTTAGCCATAGATCAAATTTAAAAGTTTTTCAAAACTTGATTTTATGAATCCCGCTCTGATACCACTTGAAAGTTTGTTAGGGATGTTAAGCCCTTATGAACTTGCTGGAGGCTAACCAAGAGGGGGGGGGGGTGAATTGGTAGTTTTAAAAATTCATGAGCAAAAATATTTTTGAAAACCTTTTTGAATGTTTTAAAACAATTATAATTTCGTGATGATGTGAAGATGTTTAATGAAATAAAATAATAATTTCAATAACACGATCATCAATAGAAAAGTAAAGTGCAGAAAATAATCAAAAAGAACACCCCAAATTTTATAGTGGTTCGATCAACTTGACCTATGTCCACTCCCTGGAGCCTCCCCTCTAGGTATTGCACTAAAAAAGTGACTCCCCTTCTGCTCCCACAGTAAGGTAGAGAAGCCTTTACAAAACTCCTTTTCACCAACCCAGTGAGGCAGATAACCTAGACTCCTTTTGCTTCCTCCTCAAGCAGGCAGAGAACCTTACCTCCTTTCCCTTCCTCCTGAATCAAACATAGAACCTTGATCTTCTTACAGATAATCCTTCCTTCAGAGCACCAAGGGATAAGGGACGATGATTAGAGACAAAGACTTGAATCCTTGCTTGTAGTAACCTTTGTGAACACCTCACAAACTCCCCCTCACAAGATTCTCTCCCTCTCTCTCTCAAAGCTCTCTCAAGAAAGAACTGTGATAAAAGATTTCAATAGTAGTAAGAAAAAGATCTTAAATAGAAGGGCTCAAAAATTGCCCAAAATTTTAACTTGCCGTCAAAGATCATCCAGGATGATCTATCGAACATCCTGTACGATTAGTGTAAATCAGCCCCTTTTGGCCAGGATAATCTGGTTCCTCTGGACGATTAGAAGATATGGTTTGTTCAAATTGTCTGGGATGATTCTACGATCATCCTGGATGATTAGTTTAAATCAGGAATATAGTCCAGCAAGCAGTTCGGGTCATCCAGGAGAAAAGTCTATACGATCTAAAGAAAATGACTTGATTGTCCTAGATGATATCTCTATCATCATATATGATTAGTTTAAAAATGCCCACTATCATCCGGCACATAGTTCGGGTCATCCAGGATAATTATGCTGGATGATTTTAAAAATAACTGATCGACCAGGATGATAATCATATTATCTCGTATGATTAGTTCAAAATTGGAAATATCATTCGGCAGACAATTCGGGTCGTCCAGGTGGAATACACTGGATAATAAGGATTTCTAATTGTTCATCCAAGATGATATGATCGATCCATCAGGCCTTAATTACTTTCCTTAAACATCATACTAATTTTGGCATGATTATAATGAATCATCCAGGACGATACATGTATCATCCAGGATGATTAGACCAAAATTCTAAAAATAATAACTTGCCTGACGTAGTCTAGCGGTTGAGAATTTCTAATTTGACCATATCATCCTATATGATGAGTGTATCATCCAGGATGATCTGCTTAATCAGATCGACTTAATATGGCTACCCTAATTAGGGTTTCAGTTTTCAATGGATCGTCTAGGACGATATGAACAAAAATCAGAATAGAAACTCTAACTCATAAAAACTCTCCCTCTGAGTGTGTGTGTATAAGGTTACTTAGCTTGGGGATCCATTATATTACATTTGACTCAAGAAAGGTGAAAAATTACATTGAACTTGAAACAAACATAGACTGACTCGATCTTGAGCTGGCTTGAATTGCAATTGATCTTGTGAACCTGAAAGGTTAGGCACTCAAACAGAAATAGAAATATTTGTTATCATCAAAAGCATAATCCTTAAATTCATATTTGTAACAGTTTTATGTGTTTATTTATTTAATTTTTATACTTTATGATGTGATTAATTGTGCGTTAGATTATCCCTAGGTTAGGGATGATTTATACTACTTCAATCTTATGAAGGTGGTCATGCTCATATAGTGCATTTAAAATTAAAGGGGGCATAAAATTAAACTTTAAATTAATAATATTTTCTATAAGTGCTTCAGAAATTGCTAAGTCCCACTTTAAAAATTAGAAGAGCATAGCTCAGCGTGGCTATGATCTGAGTATTTTAATTTCAAATATAAATGCTTGAGATGTTGATTTTAAATATTAATTATTTAGGATAACCCTACAAGTGTTCCTTAGTCTTTTAATTTTTAAGTATTCAAATCTATTTGATTTAAATTTGAGTTGTAATTATGTCATGTAAAGTCACATTTGAGATGGAACATAAATACAATCTGAAGTTCAAAGAGAAGGGTGATGTCCCTTAAGGGAGAGTCCCTCTTCATTTGAAGATTCAGATTAAGATACTTTGAGTATCCAAGGAGAAAAGAAAACACCCATTCGAGGAGAAGTTTCTTTTCACTTGGATATCCAGACCAAACAAATCTAAGGAACCTGCAAAAGGATGAATAAGTAAAGAATGAGAAGACCCATTCTCAAAGTCACTTTAGTCGTTGGAGTAGAATCCGGGTTATTGTCAGTAGTACCCGACCACTTTTAATTTCAAGTAATTCTGAGTTGTAACATTAAAAGGTTCTTGCCTATAAAAATTTTATTTATTTAATTGATTTAATTATTTAGTTGATTGTTTGATGTTGATTGTGATATATGCATGATTTTAGTAGTTTTTTGGTGATCCTACATGTTGATTTTGATTTAGCTTGGAACCCGATCAGAGGCTCATGAGGGTATGATCATAAACTTTTTTTACTTTAATTAAATTAAATTATTTTTAGGATAACATAGAAATTCTAATGTTTTAAGAAGTAAGCCTGGGATCATCGGGAGTTCACATAGCATATTTTTTGCATTTTCTTTCCTTTGTTAGGCACATCCCTGCCTGCGCGTTTTGGCAAACCACCTGGCTTATGAGGGTGCAGATTTGTCAAGGGGATACTATGCATTCTTTTAGGGAAAAATCTATTTGAAGTCTTTTTAAAATTGCTTCATTCTAATTTAAGCATTAATCAAGTCAAGTAGCATGCATCGCATTAGATACAAATTTAAATGAGTCTAAAACTTAATTGTATTTTATTTTAAGTTATATAATATCCAACATATGTTAAATGGCCAATTAAGGACTGCTCTAGATGTCGGCCCTATTCTTAAAACTTATCTTAAGCAACATCCTTACACACTCTTTTATAAGAGATGGGACACATGGCTTTAAAGCTCCTAGGTGGTTTAGTTGGCTCTCCAATCTAGGCTGGGGTAAGTCTAAATCCTATAATGTATTAGCTAGGTTTGGGTTACTGACTTTCAGTAACCAATTAAGACTTAGGTTCTAAGATAGGCTCAGGTTATAAAACCTCAACCTTCAAGAATTGAATCCCAATTTTCTAATAAAATTAACAATTCAAACTTAAAATTTCTTTCAATTCAAAACTTAAGCCCAACACTTAGGATAGTTTGAGGTGTTTCTAAAATAATTCAGAATCTCAAGACATCTCCTACCATTCCTCCTTTGACCTCCAAAAATTAGTGTTCAGCCTTGATCCAATCCTAATTGAATTTATAATCCTCACCTCCCTTAATTTCAATCTTTGAAATTCTAAATAAAATTTCTACCGTAATTTTGATTGAGAGTATTCGTAGGAGACTTAGGTTTGCTATGATGTAATTAACTATACGTGCTTGTACTCATAGGAGATTTAGAAACCTAGATCTAATTTTCAAAATCAAGCTTTTCAAAACTTTAATTAGTTATCTTTAGGAAATTCAAATTTAACGATCATTGTCATCATTTTTAAATAATTGATAATAAATGATATCTTCTTTCTCTGGGAAGATATATCATATTATTGTTATTATGATTTTGATTATGAAATTAATGATCCTTTTTTCCAGATTAACATAGTCAAACACTTAATCAAATTTCATTTTGACCCTCCGGGGTCATATGTAATTCTTTCTTGAGTTTGACTACGATAATCAGCCCAAATTCAAAGTTTTGTAATCTAAACTTATTAAGGAATGATATTTTTACCTCTCGAGGCTATATATTATTCATAATGAAGCGTTTGATTTTAAAACTAAAATTCTAAAAATTAATCTTTCCCAAAGAAAATTAATCTATTATAAAACTCAAACAACACCTTTTAAAACAAATAGCAGGTTAGAAGCCAGAATAACACTAGGATAGATAGCCCAACATAGCCAACGGACCTAGTAGGAATAAAAACACTCAACATCCTAAATAAAAGATCCACCTTCTAATTTCCGAAAGCAAATATAGCAGAGCCAAAACACAGGACAAAGGCAAAAATGGTAGAAAAATCCATCCCCAAAATCATCTACAAAAAATATGAAGGGTGAAAAAGCCAAAACTAGGCAATACAAAATAAACAATGAACACCACTATACGAACCACTCAAAATAGCAAAATTACAATATAACAAATGGAAGACAAATTTTATCAAATCTAATGACGCCTTTCAAGAGGACAATGATATTAGTTTAAGTGAACTCTATAGGGTAATCAAGCTTACTCCGAAATTGGCAAACCAATCAGCACAATATTTTCTTTCCCAAAAAAATCTGAGAAATATGGAAATTAAATAACACCAAGAGGTGCTTAATATCCCGAATAAGGTAAAATAGATACGGGCTACACACATCACTATCAGAATCCTTCAAATAATAGAGGCTATAAAATAGCAGAGAGATATGCATAAATAATAAAATAATTATGTAAAGGAAAAGCATAAGCAATGATAGTGTTACCTAAAGAGTTCCTGATAATTCCACAACATCCATAGTCAGAGCTTTAAATAGAACCATCAGTGTTCAATTTAAAATAATGTGGGTATGGTTTAATCCAACAAACCAACTTAGATTTTTAAAGATTTTTAAAGAGAGAGGTGGTGGGTTTTTAGAGAAATAAGTGGATTTTTTTGCTTAATGGCGAAGGCTGGCCATCGGCCTCTTTCATCCAAGGAAGATTATTCAAAGATGATAGTTGGCACTTTCAATAGGAGGTTATCTAGCAATCAATCAACAAAGCATCGCTTTAGTGGGATTCGAATCAATGAAGGGGCCAATTCAGGTTCTTCAAAAAATTCAAAATTCTTTTTGAATTCATTTGAATTTTCTTGTCTTTCAAACGGTAAGGAAAATTTTTTTCTTGCGTAAGATTCAAAATTCCATTGGAAGAAAAGCATGACCTTTATTAGAAATTCTAAAACTTGTTCTTCTAAATCTGTTCATCTAAATGAATCATCATCTTGCTTAATAAATTCTGAGTCGCAAAATGTTACCCTGCATCAAGATCATTAACTGAATTCTGAAATTGATTTGATCTCTCATAAGGCTGAAAGTGATAATTCTATTGCTGAAGTTAATTTGTATAAGAATAATGATGAGGTTAAAGGTTTAAATCAGACCACTGATGGTTCCTTAAATAAACTTCAAAATCAATCTAAAAAGCAAGTGACTAATGATTATCTGGGAAAGTTAGAGTCTCTATTTCAATCGAATTCAAATCTTTAGAATGCATGGAAAATTCCTGAACATATTCCTTTGAATTTTCAAGAAGACCATTCATGTTTTTCTAAAGATGGGAAAACCATTACCTTGCATATGCAATTAGAGGAACAAATATGCAGCATTTTGAAAATGCAGTAGTTATCAAGGTTCTTGGTAAAAAACTTCCTTTATCTATCCTGAACAAAGAATTTCAAAGACTTTGGTCAAAATTTAGGTTGTTTCAAATGACTGGTATTGGGCTTGATTGGGTCCTTTGTAACTTCCAAAAGAAAGAATCTAGAGTTAGAGTTTTAAATGGAGGTCCTTGGTTTATTGGAGATCATATTGTAGGAATTGATAAATGGTCACCATCTTTTTCTCCTTTCTCTATGAAATGAAGTTTCTCACCCGTTTGGATTCAGTTTCCTTATTTACCACTTCATTGATGGGATCAAATCAACATTTGAAGAATTTCCTCAAGAATTGGGCATCCGTTGCTTTTGGATTCCCAAACGTTCAACTGGAATAGAAGAGAGTTTGCTAGAGTCTGTGTGAGACTCAATCTAGAAAATAAGCTTCCTATGGGTGTTTGGATTGAAGGTTTAAATGGAAAATTTTTTCAAGCAGTAGAATATCAGAAAATCTCCAATAATTTCTTTAATTATGGTAAATTAGGCCATAAATAGGTATCCTGCAAGATGATTGACAAGGTATCAAATAGAGATAAAATTACTAATGATAGATCTATGATTCCCCCTCATTCGTCAAGGAGCATCCAAACCATGATCTTTCTTCTAAGGATCTATTAAATAAAAACTCTGAAGTGCCAGTAGATGAAGATTCTTATGGTAGCTAGATTATTGTGAAGAGAAAATTTAGGAGAATGAAGCAAGTTAAATTAATTGCTCCTGCTAAGAATGATCAGAAAATAAAAAATGATGTTGTCTGGACCAGATTTTCTACTCTTTACGAGGAACGGTTTCATTGATAAATCTGATGCAAATCAAAATTTGGCGGATGATATCAATTTTCATTCAGGAGCTCTTATTGATAATATTGATTCAGCAATTACTAATTCTTTAGATGTTATGAACAATTCAGTTACTTCTTCAGAATTTTCTGGTTTATCTAGTTCTAAATCAGCCATTGCTAATATTGAAGGTTCAAACAGAGATGAAATCTCTAATTCTAAAGTGAATATTGATGAAGTTAATGCTATGAAGGAATGTGCAAATGATGTTTCCCTTGTTGTAGTTTCTAATGCTAATGGTGCTAAAGATGTTTCAGAAAGTTATTCTGCTGAAGTTAAGGCTACTGATTTTCTTGGATTTCAATCAGATATTGGTATAGTAAATGATCAAATGATCAAATTATCAAATTATTTGATAATGCAACAATCAATTTAAAAGTTTTAGCTGTTGAAGATGATGTTCAAATTATCAAATTTGGTGAAAGTAGAGTGATGTTTGATGTCTCTTTTTCTCAGAAATCTATTTCAATGAATGATCAAGTTTTCGATTCTAACTCCTTCCAACCATCTAATTATTTGAAGCCTAATTTATAAGCAATAATGGCAAGCTTAGTAAAGAGTTGAGGCAATTAGGACCTATTGAAGAGGTCCCTAGAAAAAGATCTACTGTTGGGGAAGGATCCCCTATAGTTAGATGATGCATTCAATTCATTTTTGGAATTGTAGAGGAGCCTGTAAGAAGTAGGTGGGCTTCCATTTCAAAATCTTAATAAATCAACATGATGTATTTTTTATTGGTTTCTTAGAAACCAAGATTGAAACTATGGATAGAGAATATATTAAAAAAAAAAATTGGTAGTGAGTGGCAATTTTTTCATTCGCCTGCCAATGGAAAATCTGGGGGAATCTTAGCCCTTTGGAATAAATGGGTTGCCATTTTTTCAATCATCCTATCTACTGCTCAAAGTATTTTGGGAAATCTTATCTTTCCTAATTCTTCTTGTTATAAGATTAGCATTGTCTATACAAATAAGGATGCTTATGTTAAAAGGCTTCTCTAGAAAGATATATAAGGTTTCCTTTCTATCAAGGAACCTTGTATCATAGGTGGAGATTTTAATTTTATCCTTTCAAATCTTGAGAAGAAGGGAGGAAAAAATTTTACTTTGTGTCTAGGGCCCCAAGAGATGAAAGATTTTATGTCTCTTAACGATCTTCATGATATTTCTTTCATAGGTCCTTGGTTGACTTGGTGTTATAACAAAGATGTTTTGAGTAGAATTTGGGAAAGGCTTGATAGAATTATGCTAAATTCTTCAGCTCTTCATTTAATCCCTTTTGCTATTACTAAGCATCTAGCACAGGTTTGTTGGGACCATTGTCCTTTACTATAGAACTTATCCAACATGACTCAGAAAACCCATAAATTCATGAGATTTGAAAACTTATGGACTACATATCCAACTACGTGGGATATGGTTTCTAAGTCTCGCAGTAAGAAGGATTATGATTCTTCTCCTAAAATTCTGCAAAGAAAGATTAATAGAACACTCAAATATCTATTTTTTTTTTGGAGTAAAAACAAATGTAGAGAGCTTTCTTTACTCAATTAATCACTTAATGAGAGAATTCTTTCTTTGCAAATAAAAGAATCTCAATGTAGTCTTTCCAATGAAGAACTTCTTCAATTAAGAATTAAAGTTAAAGAACTAAATTTGAATCAAGCTAGATTGGTGACTTGGTGGTGACAAAGGGCTAAAGCAAATTGGTTAGAGTATGGTGATTAGAACTCTCATTTTTTTCATACCTATGCTTCAGCTAGAAGAAATTCTTATAAAATTATTCAAGCAAGGCTTTCGGATGGATCTATTTCTGATGACCCTACTTATATTTCTGATATTTTCGCTCAGTTTTTCATCATAAAGTGGAGACAAAGACAATGTTCACTCTTTGATTGGCCTAAGTTTAATCATGAGGATAAATTAGATTCAAATCAGCATCAACCTTTAGAATCAAAATTTTTGATGGAAGAGCTAAAAATTGCTGTCTTTCAAATGGGTATAATCAAATCTCCTGGCCTTGACGATATTTCCCCTATTTTTTTAAAATTCTATTGGGTGATTATCAAAGTAGATGTTTGAAATGCTATCAACTACTTTTTTCAATCTAATGTCATGCCTTCTAATTGGAAAGACACTCTTATTATTCTCATACCCAAAGATGATAATACTTGTGATCCTTACAAATTTAGACCCATTAGTCTTTGCCAAACCACATATAAGATTGTTGCTAAAATGATTCTAAATAGAATTCAGAGTTGTTTAAGAATTAAATTATCTTGGACTTTAATTTTTTTAAGAAGGAAAATTGGGGTAGATTTTCAAAATTTGATCAAGCATTCTCTTGATAAACTGAATTTTTCGGGAAGTAGATTTTTATCTCTTGCTGGAAGAGTAATGTTAATTAATTCTTCTCTTCTTTCTCTTCCATTGTACTTTATTACTCATTCATTGGTTCCCAAAGGTAGTCTTAATGTCCTTGATAAGCTAAGCAGGAATTTCTAATGGCATAAAGACAATGGTAAGCAAGGTAATCATTACATTAGTTGGGCTAATTTTTTCTTCCAACCAAAAATGGTGGTCTTAGTTTTCATTCAATATTAATTTGGAAAGGACCGCTGAGAGCTAGGATTACATCAAATTTTATCCAGAAGCTGAATTCATTACTTAACAGAGTTATTAAAGCCAAATATGGTGACAATATTTGGACTTCTTTTCAAAAAGGCAATTCAGATACGTGGAAGATCCTTTTAGATGGAGCAAATCACTTGAAGAAAATGGTGAGTTGGAAGATTCAAAATGGTACTAAAATCTATATTCTTAATCATACATGGATTGTAGACAAACCGATTTGTATTTGGCCAACATTTGCCAATGCAAATATATTGGAAGGCTATTCAGTTGACTTGCTACTTTCTGAAAGCAAGACTTGGGATCTAAATATGATCAAAGAAGCATTTGGTGAAGACTTAATCAAAGTAATCAAGTAAGTTGACCTGAATTCTAACCAAAAAGAGGATGAAATAGACCTTATTTACCAATTTTCTGGAAAAACTATTTCAGCACTGGCTTTTGAAGAAAAATATAAGATGTTTGATTTGGATGACATCAAATGGCTGAGGAAAATTAAATTGCATCCCAAAATTTTTCTTTTTTGGTGGAGGCTTAGAAAAGATGTTCTTCCTACAAATTGTTGGCTAAATTATAGAAGATTTCAAGTCTCAAATCAATGACCAAGAGGTTGTTGTCTTGAAGAAAATATCAGTGATATTTCAATTTCCTGTAAGAAGCTTATAGAGATCTTCAATGTTAACAGATTGAACTCCCAAGAGGCTAACTGATTCTGCACAAAGGATATAAGATCATAAAAAAAAGGAAAGACCTCTTCTTGCCTTTGTACAAAAAAATCTCCAGATATTTAATAGGCAAAACATTATGCAAAAAACCAATAATAGCTTTAATATTATTGATTCGATCCTGAGATATATTTTTGGAAGAAATAAAATAGTTCTTACTATTATAAAGGAAAAGGCAAGTAAAATTTTCAAAGTTATGCAAAAATATCATAAGAATGTGCAGCATGTTCAAGGAAACATTAGTAGATAAAATGATATCATTAGCAAAACTTACATGAGAGATAAGAAAACCACCTAGGGTCCTATAAGGCAAATTAGGGTAATTATCATAAAGATTAACAATGCCCCTAGACGTATACTCAATAGCTAAAATAAAGAGTGCAGGAGAAATTGGATCACCTTGTCTCAACCCCTGAAAGGATTTTAAAAAAATCATTACTTTTACCATTAACAATCATAGATAAAAGCAATCTTCAATGCTGTTTCTAATAATAAAAGCCAAGATAAAGCCAAATAACTAAAGAATATTATAGAGAAAACTCTAGTTAATGTTATCGTAAGCTTTAGCAACATCCAATTTAAAAATAATGTTCCCCCTCTCACCTTGGTATCAAGATCATGAAACAACTCTTGAGTAAGAAAAATGTTATCAGAGATAGATCTCCCCTTTACAAACCCAAGTTTGATAAGGAGAAATAAGTTGGCAAAGCAAAGGAGCTAAGCACCCCATTAAAATTTTGGTCATGAACTTCCTAAAAAAGATATAGAGACTTATGGGCCTGAAGTCATCCCAATAATTGGTGATATTTTTCACAGGAATAAGAACAATGAAAGTGGAAGTAATAAATTTGGGGAGTGGATTACCATTAAAGAAATCTAAGACAACATGAAAGACATCATCACTAATAAAATTGCAATCCTTTTGAAAGAATTTGTTTATGAAACCATCGAGGCTAGCAATAGAGTTAGAATTTATAGATAGGATAATATTAGAAATCTCCTTGCGGGTAAGGGGTTGAATTAGGGTCATATTGTCCTCATCCCTTGTAAGAGAAGGTATAAGGTGAGGAAAATTAATGGGGTTTAGGTTAAAATCATTATTAAGCAGACTTTTAAAATGCTCCATAGCAGAATTGGCAATATCCTCAGCATCCTCTAAAGAAGACCCATCAGGCAAAGAAATATTATGATTGTAATTCTTAGTTCTTCTCTTATTTACTAAAGTATGAAAATACTTAGTGTTATTACCACCCTCAGTAAGATGTTGAGAATAAATTTTTTGTTTCCAGTAAACCTCCTTTTGAGCTTGGATTTAGATAAGAGAAATTTTAGCATCATTGACGAGTTTAAATTGGTGATCAGTAGGATTATTTTGATAGTTGATGCCCCTTAAAGTCACCATATCTTTAGCAGCCAAGTTATTAGTGGAAACATTTTGAAAAATATACGTATTCCACTAATTGATTTTGAACTTCAGTCTTTTAAGTTTCATCCAAAGTCTGTTCATGCCTTGAATAGAATTATTAGGATCCAAAGGAGCTTACCAATTTTCATGAACCATAGTTAAAAAAGAGCTATTTAAGAGCCACATGTTTTGAAATATGAAGTTACAAGGACAAGAAGTATGAATCAATTTTATACCAATCAAAAGGGGGGAATGGTCATAAAGAGTTCTACTAAGGTTTTCTATATGGGTTCCAATGTAATTTTTGATCCAAAGATTATTAAAAGCACAAGATCCAAATGTTGCCATAAATTGCCATGATTCCAAGTGTAGGTATTACCTGAAAAACCAATGTCCACTAAATTATAATCCAAAATCATATTGTTAAAATCCTCCATAGATTGATAAATAGGGAGGGCACCACTAAGTCTCTTAGAGGAAGCAGTTATGTGTTAAATCCCCACCAACCATCTAAGGTAAGGAAGCCATGGTATGAAACTTGAAAAGCTATTCCCAAAGAGACTTTTTGGAAATTCTAGAAGAAGAAGCATACAAAAAAAATAATTAACTTGATAACACTCAATATTACAGTGAATTACCTGGTTAAAGTTACCAATAATATTAATAATCATAGGATCCTTCCAGAAAACCAAATCTTATTAGAAATATTTTCCACAAAATGCTGAAAACCTAAAAAACAACTAGTGGAAAGCAACTTAATAGTAGAGATTAAAGGTTCAAGTAAAACTAAAACAAAAATATTATGGATTCTATAAATATTATGCATTTTCTAATGAGTGCAGAAAACTGGAAAATTTTCAAATTCTACACTTTGAAGATACCCTATGTTTTTTGGGCCAAGCCAAATATACTTATGGTATTTTTTAGTAACATCAAGTTCCAACAGTACACGGTCAACAGATGGATGAGAGACAAAGGTAGTTTCTTGGTCCATTTGAAGAGGACTACTAAAAAAATAGAAGCCAAACCATACAAAATTTGAGGATTGAACATATACAACTGTTGGTTGGGAAATGAAATCCACAATGGGGCAATTGGAGGTTTTTATTTCCTAAAAAGAAGGAGTCCATTTCAAGAGTCTCATTTGGCAGTCATGGATATAGTAAGTTTATCTAAAAAAATGCAGCTATAGTCGAGATCACTAAACAACTGGATCGCGATATGATGCGAATTAAGAAAGACAATAAAATAGGTACCAAAAAGTTTCAAATTCACAAGGAAACCTCTGATCAAGTCAAGATTAG
This sequence comes from Dendrobium chrysotoxum, assembly GCA_019925795.1. Classification (NCBI taxonomy): domain Eukaryota; kingdom Viridiplantae; phylum Streptophyta; class Magnoliopsida; order Asparagales; family Orchidaceae; genus Dendrobium; species Dendrobium chrysotoxum. Next base: position 33,601,044 of record CM034315.1, on the reverse strand, counting down.
GTCTCCGTAAAGAAAATTTCCCAATAAGGGCAAACTCATAAGGTGCCACAAGTTTCACTAAAACCTCCTTGCCAAACATTAAAGATGGAAAACCTTTGAAAGATGTTTTGGTCATCAAAAAAGGGGGAAGGGAGAAGATGAGGCAGCACCAGAGAGAAAATCACTGAAAGTCTGAGATTTAGCTCTTACAAAAACTCAAGAAGTACCCACAAACTTACTTGGAGGTTAAGCGTCAGAATTATCTCATGGATTAGAAGATGATGGAGTCATCATAATCCAAAAGTAGTAAGAAAAATCAAAGAAAATAACAAATGAAATAGTGTTAAAACCACCAATTGGTCGAAAAGGCCTTAGGCCAGATAAAGTGAGGGAAAACCCAACAGAAATGCAAGAAGAACCACCACAAATCCAAACAAAAACTAAGTTTGAATGGATGCCCTATAATCGCCAGAGAAGAAGCCAGAGCGATTGAATTAATGACATTTTTTTGAATTAATTAACTTATTAAATCCTAATATTAATTGAATTAGGGTTGCAGGAGGATGAATGTAATTGATATTCAAAATTATTAATATGTACCATAATTATTAAAAAAAGTGAAAAAAAATGAAAAATTCATAAAAGGATATTTGAAAAAAGAAAAAAGGATGAGTCTATCAAAAAATTGGTATATGTTAAAGTTCAAGTCCAAATTCTTCCTAATACTTAAATCAAATAGGATAAGATAGTAAAACTAACACATGATTGTGTAGTAATGAACTTCATATTTAACTATACTTATAATAATTCTGAAATAATATATTATTCATTTGTAAAAATAGAAGTCAATCTTAAAAATACACTCATAGTGGATTGGTTAAATATAAGCAATAAGAAGGATGACTGATTGGGATAATTATTATGACATTTGAAATTAAAATTTAACTTTAATCATTCCAAATTATTTCTAGAATGTGATGTATTATCTTATATATTTATAATTTTAAATTATCAATTTTTACTTTGGCTATTAAGTTAATCAATAGGTGATTTCACCATTGCTAGAGGACAAGAAGGAGTTTATGCTAAGGAAAATATTTTATATATAAATTTTATACTATTTATTAAGTTTAAATTTAGTAAAAATATATTATTTTTATTATATTTGTGTTGTAAATGTTTTGTAGAAGATTGAAATTTATAAGTGTTGAATGAGCACTAAAACACCCACTTATATAGAGCCATAATATGGCCATCTAATTATAACATTGTATTATAGGCCTCTCAAGAAGTTAAGGAAAAAATAGTATCCCTATAATTTTTAATTATGTCTCTATACCAAAAATCATCACTGTAATACAAGAGTCTCAAGAAAATGAGCGTCGATCACCGAAGCACTGTTGACCTCATTTTTATATGAGGTCATTAGGACCCAACCCAGACTCCAGGTTAATCTAGGTCCCAAGGATCAATTTTTATCTTATATCAACTTATATCCCAGACCTTAGGATATATCTAGATCCTAGGATCCTACTAGACCCTAATTGTTAAGACTTCTAGACTCTAGGATTCTCCTAGATCTCAAGCCCTAGGATCTACCCAGGCTCTAGATCAATCTAGACCCTAGGATCAATTCAAATCTTAGATAACTCCAGACCCTATGATCTATTTAGATCCTAGGATTATCCTAAATGCTAGAATTAATCTAGACTCTAGGATCTACCTAGATCTAAGATCAATTCAAGCTTCAAATCAAATCTAGACCTCCACTCTAATTTAAACTCTAATCCAACCTCCAATCTAAACTCCAATCTAACCTTGATCCTATCCAATCATTTATGATCATTAAAATGATCATGAATGATTTGGATAACTCAAACTCTAGCATTCAAATACAAAATCTCGATCAAATCCAGACTTCCAGACTAAATCTCAAGGCTAAGGACTGAGGTCCTGAAATCCCTTTTCAGTGAATTTTCAAACACTTCAAACCTAAGTTAAATGACCTCTCATTTAGAGTCTATCAATTGCATATTGATAGGGCATGCCTCTAGAGGCAACCCTCCAATTTTGAGCTCATTTTGAGACCTCTAATCTTAGAAATTGGATTAAAATCTAAAGGCTGTAAAACCTTCAGATATTTATGACCTATGCTACTGGTTAGTCACTTAGTGGATTTTGACCTTGGAGCTTTGTCCAAAGCCTCCAAGCACATCCAAACACTTAATCCTGACCTATTGGACAATAATTTACATTTTGGTATACCCACTTTGACCCCCAATTGACCCAAGGTCAAAATGACCAAAATGTCCCCTTAAGAGCAATTTTGAAGTTTTTTTTAGATTTCAACATAACCCTTTTATTGGGGGAAAATTTTTAAAGCGGCCACGCAGATTTTAGTTTCTCCTATTTTGTAACTGAATATTGCATTGATAATAAAGTACAGTCTCGGGACACTAACATAATATTCTACAATGGATTCAATATCAAAAAAAGGTTTTAGAAAATAATATTTCTATGATCAAACATAATTCCAAGAATAACATATCATCTCGAAAGATGGACATGAAATTCTATAAAATGTGTTTAAAAATAAAAATAGGATTTTTTGAAAAAATTATCCATTCTTTCATTTAGATGTAGCAAGGAGAATGTTATATTATCTTAAAAGATGAACATAACATTCTTCAAGACATCCAAAAGCAAGAATAGGTTTTATAAAATTTATCATTTCTAAAGTTAAATATAACAAGTTGGATATTATATTATCTTAAAAGATAATAATAAATCTTATGAGCATATTTAAAATTAAAAATGAGTTTTTTTAAGACATCTACATTCCCAAAGATTTTTCCCTTGTTTTATAGAAATAAAATAAGGTTTTTTTTAATCTGGAGTTCTCAAATCCTTATAAGGGAAATCACCTATAGTTAATTATATCTTTGGAGGGATACTCTTAAGAAAACTCTCGATTAAAGCAGCAATTTCAGACCCTTTGATTACAAAGTAGAAGATAAGGAAAGGAATAAGAAACTTTCAAGGAGAAAACTCAATGTTTAACAGTTCTTAGCAAATCAAGGGAAGAAAAGTAGGAGGTGCCAAATTCTGAGAAGCTCAGAGGTAACCTCAGTCTATCATATGTTTGACTTTATATTTTAAGAGAGAATTTTTATGTTTGAGTTAGCATTTTATTAGAAATTTGGGATTATATTCCTGAAGGGTGAGGACTTAAGATTTAAAAATTTTCCTTAGAACCTAAATCTAATTTGGGTACTACAAAGTAGTGACCTAAACCTATCTAATAAAGTGCAAATCTGGACTTACCCTGACCTGGATTGGGGAGCTAGCTAACCACCTAGGCATTTTAAAATCATGTGTCTAGTCTCTTTATGAAAGATGGGTAGGGATGTTGTTTAAGATTTAAGGAATCGAGGCCGACATCTAAGAAAAATCCTAATTGGCCCCTTTACTTATGTAGGGTAAAAAATGCTTGCAAGTAAAATGCAATTAAAATTTTAGACTTTTTTAATTTGTATCTAATGCAATGTATGCTGATTGACTTGAATGCATAAAATAATTATGAAGCAGTTTTAAAATCAAGCTTAAAAAATAAATGTTTTCCTAGGGATTGTACAACATCCCCTTAACAAAACTGCACCCTAATAGGCCAGGTGGTCTGCCAGAACCCGTAGGCATGGAGGTGCCTAAGAAGGAAGAAAAAGTACTAATATGCATATGCTGACTCTCAACGGTCCCGAGCTTACTTCTTAGATCGTTAGAGTTTCTATGTTGGCCTAAAAATGTTTATTAAAATTTCAAGTATAAAAATTTTATTCGTACCCGCACAAAAACTCTGATCATATTCAGGCTAAAATAAAACACGGCATGTAAGAAAACCTTAAAAAATAGGCAATTCTATTATGCAAGGAATGTAAACAATCAAATTTAAATTATCCAACATATAATGTCCATAGTCCATATTGCAGTGCCATTTTACTTATAACCCAAGGTCTGCTGAAAAAATAAAGTGGTCAGGTACCACTGACAATAAACCCGAATTCTAATCTTAAGACTAACGCAAGTGATTTTAAAATGGGATATCTCTTCTTTTCTTTACTTCTTCATCTTCTCTCCTTTGTCTTCTATCCTTCTACGAGCTCCTTGCATTCACCGGTTCTGAATACCCAAATGAAAAGAAACTCATCCTTGAAGGGGTATTTTTTTCCCTTTGAATATTAAAATCATCCTAACTTGGCATTCCAAATAGAAGAAAATATTCCCCTCAGGGATATTCTCTTCTCTTTGGATTCCAAATTGGATGTGATATCCTAATTCCGAATCACTTTTACATTACAACTCTTTTTAAACACATTTACATTACAACTCAGATAAAAAGAAAATCTAGACCACTTGTAGGGTTATCCTAAGCAGTTTATAATAAAATCATTCACAAGCACTTATATACTTGCATTTAAATTAAATTTTCTAGCCATACTTGGCCATGCTCTTTTAATTTTAAGGGGGCTTAGCATTTTGCATCTGCAGAAAATTTTGCTAATTTAAATCATTAATTTTCCCCCTTTGATTTAGCCCTGTACGAGTATGACCAACAATAATAACAACAACATCAAGCCTTTATCCCACTACGTGTGGTCGGCTATATGAATCCTTTTTCTCCATTGTCTCCTATTAAAAGTCAAATTCTCATTTAAATCTAATAAAGAAAGACCATTTCTAATATTTTCTAACCAAGTCTTTTTAGGTCTACCTCTACCTTTCTTAACATAAGTCAAATCTAAGACCTCTACTTTCCTAACCGAGTCATCGGGAGGCTACCATTTTATGTGACCAAACCATTTAAGGCGACTCTCTCTAATCATATCTTCCACTGGAGCTACTCCAACCTTTTCACGAATATGCTCAATTTGTATCCTATCTCTAAGGGTAAAGCCACTCATCTACCTGAGCATCCTCATCTTTGCAACACTTAACTTAGAATTATGCTTCTCTTTTAATAGCCAACATTCGGCACCATAAAGCATTATAGGTCTCACCACCATCTTATAGAATTTTTCCTTAAGTTTGAGGGGTACTTTTCTATCACACAATAAGCGCGATGCATTCCTCCAGTTCAGCCATCCCACTTGGATTCTACTGATAATATCCCCATCTATTTCACCATCACTCTAAACAATAGATCCAAGGTATCTAAAACATGTACTCTTATTAATGACTTGATCGTCCAAAGTCACAATCCCCTCACTAGGTCTATTATTACTAAAATTACACTCCATATATTCTATTTTAGATCTACTCAAGCAAAAACCTTTAGACTCTAGAGTTGACCTCCACAATTCTAGTTTACCTTCAACTCCCTCTCTAGTCTTATCAACAAGAAGAATATCATCAGTAAAAAGCATACATCAAGGTACATCCTCTTGCAAATGTTTAGTGAGAACATCCATGACTAAAGCAAAAGATATGGGCTTAAGGCTGATCCTTGATGTTGTAATCCAACCGAAATAGGGAAATACTTGGTCAAACCACCTTGTGTTTGAACACAAGTAATAGCTCCTGCATACATATCTTTAATGATTTGAATATAAGCGTTATTAACTCCTTTTTTTTTCAAGAACTCTCCATAGCACTTCTCTTGGAACTTTATCATATGCTTTTTCTATATCAATAAATATCATATGTAAATCCTTCTTATTCTCTCTATATTTCTCCATCAAACCTCTTAATAAATGTATGGCTTCTATAGTAGACCTACGTGGTATGAATCCAAATTAATTTTGAGAAACATTAGTATCACGCAGCAACCTATGCTCCATAACTCGTTCCCATAGTTTTAAAGTATGACACATTAACTTAATTCCTCTATAATTTGCACAATCTTGTGCATCACCTTTATTCTTAAAATAGGGATTAACACACTCATTCTCCACTCATCTGGCATCTTTTTAGTCTTCAAAACAGTATTAAAAAGTTTAGTATGCCAAGAAATTCCTTCATCTCCTAAGCATTTCCACACCTTTATTGGAATATCATCAGGACCAACAGCTTTTCCACCCTTCATTTTCTTTAAAGCATCTCTAACTTTAGTTTTACTAATTTGCCGATAAAAATAAAAATTTTTATTTTTTATTTAGGGTGCTAAGATCACTATAGTCAATTTTATTTTCACATTCTTCATTAAAAAGTTTAGCAAAATATCTCATCCACCTTTGTTGAATATCATCTTCTAAAAAAAGTACTTTTTGATCTTCATCTTTAATACACTTCACTTGAACTAAATCCTTACTACTCCTACCTCTTTGTTTGGCTAACTTATACATATATCTTTCTCCCTCCTTAGTATCTAATTTATTATATAAATCACTAAAAGCTAAACTCTTTACATTGCATATTACTTTCTTAGATTCCTTACGTGCCTCTTTATATAATTTTCAATTATCAAATTTTTTATAATTAAATAAATTTTTATAATAAATCTTCTTATTTTTAATCTTTTCTTGTACATTTGGATTCCACCACCAACTATTTTTACTATTAGGAGCTTTTCCCTTTGAAACTCCAAGCACATCATTTGTAATATTCTTAATATCACTAGTCACATTTTCCCACATAACATTAGCATCCTAATGCACAGACAAAATCTTAAGATCTAAAATCTTACTCTCAAAAATATTTTTATTAATATTCTTTAAATGCCCCCATCTAATCCTAGAAAATTATTTTACTTTATTTTTTATTTTCTTCCCCATTATCTTCAAGTCCAAAACTAATAAACAATATTGGGTACATAAATTTTCACTCAGAATAACTTTATAATCTTTGCAATCTAAACGATCTAATTTCTTTATAAGAAAATAATCAATCTGTGTTTTTCTATATCCATTTTTATAAGTAATGAGATGCTCATTCCTTTTCTTAAATTTCTTTTACTGCACGAGTATGACCACTTGCATAAAATTCTATAAGCATCCAAATCATTCCTAACCTAGGAGTAATCTATCACCCATCACATCATATCACAGATAGTAGTAAAAGTAAATAAACACTCACATCAATCACAAATAGCATGCAGTAAAAATCGAGAAAGCCCATCACATCGCAGTAAGAAAGTAAACATCGACCTAACCTAAAGTTAGAGTCGGTTGTCATAGCAAACAGATCTAAGTGTGTGCAGTAGGCTGTATGGTTTAGATCTATCCTAAGTTAATTATTAGTTGAAGTTTTCTAATCAATTGGATTTAGTTTGTTGAAAGGTCAAAGGAACTTTGATGTTTGAATTTAAGTTTAAATACTTTTTATATTTTGAACTTTATTTTAAATTAAATTTTAATTGTTAAAGTTTGATTAATGAGTTTGGTTATTTAAGGTGTTTTAATTAAACATTATTTTTTCTTTAGAATATTTAACTTAATTATTTATTGAATTTTTTATAATTGAAATTTAGTTTATTTTAAGAGTTATAAAAATTTTAATTGATTTGTGACACTGTTGATGATTTATTAAAATTTTGAAGATTTTATTTAGTTATTATTTGATTATGAGATGATTAAAATATTAATTAGATTCAATTTTAAAATTATATTCAAATTTAATCTCTTAGTGGTTATGTGTGTTAATTATGATTTGGTTATTAAAGGTTATGTAGTTTTCATGTATTTTTATCTGAATTATTATTAGTGTATTTGAAATTTTTATTAATTGATTGTTTAATTTTGATTAACTTTAATTAAGGTTATATTAATAATATATACTAATCTCAAGGGGAATGTTACTAAGTTTTTTATGTTCTGTGTTTCTACCCTAAAGTGTGCATGCATCTAAAGTCTAAGTTTTCTAAGACTCTGTCCTTAATTTTTGTCCTTAAATATCACTAATGTTGCATGGGATGAAAAAAATTTTTGTTATCACTAACCCTTATGATATTGCGCACATAAAAAGGGATTTAAGGGTCTAAAATAAAATTTTAAAAAAATAATCCTAATAAAAATAAAGTTACTATAAGACATAAAGGGGAGGGGTTCGCACAAACTACACCCAGGGCCTCCTGGGGGCTTTCTAAGTTTTAAGAAAACTTACAACACCGGGGGCTATGTTATATATTGAAATTTTTATAAAATTAAATGCCTTTTTCAATTAATATTAATTTAAAATATTAAATTTATTTTGAATTAGTTTAAATGTTAAATATCAAATACTTTAAAATTAATATTCACTTAAATATGATAAAATATTTTATAAATTTAAAATTTTATTATAAAATATATTTTAAATTTCCTCATAAACATTTAAGGTATTTTGATTTAAAATTGAAGTTTTATTTGAATTTTTTTAAAAAAAATAAATTTTAACATATTAATGTTTAACTAATTTTGAATTAATGTTAATTCAAGGATTTCCAAATATTTAAAATTTTATTATTAAGTATCTTAAAAATTAGATATTTAATTTAAGATATTCTAATTAATGATATACTTCATATTTTTAAATAATTTTAAATTTTAAATATTTAATAATTTAATCAAAATCACATTAAAAATAATCTTCAAATGTTAAAAAGATTATTTAATTAAAATTATTTTAAATAATTAAAACTTTCACGAACATTTAAAATTTAATTTAATTTAAAAATTATTTTAAAGATTAATTAGTTTTAAATAAATTTAAATGCATTTAATTAACATAAAACTTCAAAAATTCAAAAAAATTCAAATTAATTCAAAAAATAAAAATAATACTTTAAAATTTTTAGAAAAATAATTTTTTTAATTTAAGATTATGTTCAAAATTAAAAACATAATTAATCTTAATTATTTCATTACTTTAATATTTAATTAATATATAATTAAATTTTATATTAAATATTTTCAAAATTTAAAATTTAATTTAAAATATTTCAAAAATTAGAGGATCTCCCTAAAAAAATATTTTAAATTATTTTTTATGATATTTTTAATCATTTCATTTTAAAATTAATATATTTATATATATAATCTTATATATAAAATTATATATATATATATATATATGTGTGTGTGTGTGTGTGTGTGTATATTTGAATCTTTATATGTTTGGGAGGTCCCTTGAAATTTTAGACATGGTTGAGCATATTGTTGAAATCCAGGATCCCGAGCACTTAATTTTGATGGTGACAACTAATATTTACTGAGTAAATATAGACTTCCATTAGATTACAAATGTTTAATCTTTGTATATGAGCACTAACATTTCAGGTCAGATGCACACTGCTAAAGATTGCTGGAGACTCAAACCGGGTAGAATAGGATGTTGAAGAGTCTGTAATTTTTATTTCTTTATTTTTATTTTTTTGAGTCTGCCACAGAAGCATGCATGTGAAAGGAGCAACCATGCACACACACAGGGGGAGAATTTTTTTTAAAAATGATAAATTTTTTTTTACATCGTACTGTATGACCTTAGATCGTACTGTACGATTAATTGAAAATACTCAGGCTAACGGCTAATTTTCTAATGATTAAGTTTACAAACTTATCATACTGTACGATAAATATCGTACTGTACGATAATATGAAATTGTGAAACCCTAGCCGCCAGAATAAGTTTGGTAAGTTTTTGAATTTATTTTTCTGAACTATTCGTACTGTACGATATGGATCGTACAGTACGATTAATTAAAACTTGCCAAAATTATCTCCCTAATCAAGAAATAAATGTTGGTTTCTAATTTATATGTCGATCGTACTGTACGATACAATATCGTACTGTACGACTGACAGAGATGATTTCATTCGTTCCAGAGATCGTACCAGACGAAACCAAAGTTTGTTTGTTCTGATCGTCCTGGACGATATTCATATCGTACAGGACGATATCAAGAAATGAACTAATCGTACTGTACAATTGGTGGAGTGCTGGACGACCGACAGAGACGATTTTCTTCGTCCCATCGATCGTACCAGACGATCCCAAGAATTTTTGTTCTATTCATCCTGGACGATATTCGTATCGTACAGGATGATATCCTGAAAAACACTAATCGTACTGTATGATTCAAGGAGTGCTGGACGACTGACAGAGACGAATTCTTTCATCCCGAGGATCATCCCACAGTTCGTCCTGTACGAACAGTATGAATCAACAGTATCGTCCTAGATGATATACGTATCGTACAGTATGATATGAATAAAATTCGATAACTGTTCGTCTGTACTCGTACTGGACGGAGCTGTAATTGAACTGATCGTACTGTACGATTATAAATCGTACTGTACGATCAGAAACGTAAAAGTTGAAACTTTTAGGGTTTTCTGAAGCCTGATATAAAAACAACTTAAAATTTTCTTTAGGGAGTTGTTGATCAATCCTTTTGCTATGAGAGGCTTGGAGGAAAAAGAAGGGGATTCGGTAGAGAGAAGTTTTTGGAGAGTTCTAGAGCTTGAGAGAGGAAGGTGAAGGTGAGCTTGAGCGTGAGGGAGAAGTAGTGTGAGGGGATCACACGGTGGCTCCAAGCTAGCTGCATGCTTTGCTCCTCTTGTGGCTTTGGAAGCTTCAAGAAAGTTCTCGAGGGAAGAGTCACTTCAAGATCAACATCGCCAAGGTACTCTGCCATCTCCAGGAGGGAGAAAAAGGAGAAGGTCCGCTGCCGTCACCGGGAGGGTGACATAGCGTTTGGTATTCCGCCGCACCGAGGGAGGTGAAAGTGAGTATTATAAAGGCTTCTCCGCCTTGTTGTGGGGGCAAAAGGAGAGTCAACTTTTACTAGTGCAAATCCCGGAGTAGAGGACTCCGGGGAGTGGACGTAGGTCAAGTGACCGAACCACTATAAAAATCTCTGGTGTGTTTTTTCCTGTTTACCGTACTTTACTTTTCATGCTTTTAAATTTGTGCATTTTAATTGCTTGGTGAAAAATCAATATTTAAATCTCGTAGAGTAAAATCCAAAATTGAACTATCAATTTTATCGTTGTGATCGTTGAATTTGCTTCCGCACATTGGTCATTAAATTTTATTTTGAAAATACAAAAAAATTAGAACTCTTGTGTAGGGTCAAATTTTTAAAATACCAATTCACCCCCCCTCTTGGCGCATCTCGTACTTTCAAGTGGTATCAGAGCGGGGTTTCAAAATAGTGTTTTAGAAAACCTAGAAACGTAAGATCCATGGCTCAATTTGGTAACCGTAACACTGCGGAGGGTTATTCCATAACTCGTCCACCTTTATTTGATAACATACCATTTGATTTTTGGAAAATATGCATGTCTACATTTTTACAGTCTTTAGACTATCGCATGTGGATGTTAGTCCAAGAAGGTTATTCTGCACCATTTCGTATGTTGAATGGAATTAAAACTGAACAGTTATTTAATGAATGGAGCATTGAGGATAGAGAATTAGCACAACTAAATGCTAAATGTCTAAATTATTTCTTTTGCGCATTAAAATCAGAAGACTATATGCGAGTATCAACCTGTACTACTGGTAAACAAATTTGGGATAAACTGTGTATCACGTACGAAGGAACTAGTGAGGTCAAACAATCTAGGTTGAACATACTGTTACATGATTACGAACTATTCCGCATGAAACCTAGTGAAACTATATCTGACATGTACACTCGATTTACCCATATTGTAACATCACTGCATGACTTAGGAAGAGAGTTGTCTAACTCGGAAAAAGTAAACAAAATACTGCGATGTTTGCCTAGCTCATACGATGCTAAAATCACTGCAATAACTGAGTCAAAAGACCTGAATGTTTACTCTATTGATAATTTGCTTGGGTCACTCATTGCCTACGAGCAAGGAGTGAGTCAACGACAAAGTGATGCAGGTGAAAAGAAAAAGGAGCGAGTAGTGGCTTTAAAGGCAAACAATTCTGAAAGTGACAGCTCAGTAGCGGAGGAAGATGACGACATAGCTTTGATGACTCGTCAGTTCAAAAATTTTCTGAAAAGAAAGCAGCGCCATCATCAAAGTAATTGGAACAAAGGTAAGAACTCAAAGTATACTAAGGTTGCATCTGAAACAATTTGCTTTGAGTGCAGGAAACCCGGTCATCTCCGAGCTGATTGCCCCAACATCAAAACTCATCAAACCAAGGAGAAGGGTGAGGAAAGATCGAAGTTCAAGAAGGGCAAATTTAAGACTCAGAAAGCGTTTTGGGCCGACTCTGCCTCAGAATCAACGGAAGAAGAAGCAGAGGAGGAGGTAACGAATCTGTGTCTTATGACTAATGATAATCTTGATCAATCAGATCAAGATGAGGTATGCTCTCACAAAAGACCTAGTGAGAGCATGTGGTACCTAGACAGTGGCTGCTCGAGACACATGACTGGAGACATGAAGCAGTTCGTGACACTGGAGGCCAGGTCAGGAGGCAAGGTAACTTTGGGAGACAAAACCACCAGAAAAGTGGTGGGCTCAGGTATCATTGGAAATACTAAAAATTTAATTATTGAGAATATACTTTTAGTGGATGGTTTAAAGCACAATCTTTTAAGTATAAGTCAACTATGTGACAAGGGCTTTGATATAAAATTTTTGTCTAACAAATGCATGATTAGTTTAAATGATTCACTTGTGTTAGAAGGAAAACGTATAAACAATGTTTACATGTTAAACTTGAACTGCATTGAAACCTCAAACTCTTTGTGTCTGAAAACAATAGCAGATGACTCTTGGCTATGGCATAGGAGACTATGCCATGCTAGTATGAAAACACTTAGGAACATCACTCAGAAAGACTTAGTTAGAGGCATACCAAAGTTAGACTTTACTAAGGACCATCTTTGTGATGCTTGCCAATTAGGAAAATAGGTTAAATCTTCATTTCATGCAATCAAGGATATCAGCACCACTAGGCCACTAGAAACTCTCCACATGGACCTGTTCGGACCTGTTAGTACAGCCAGCCTAGGAGGGAAGTTGTATGGGTTTGTAATAGTAGATGACTACTCTAGGTTTACTTGGGTGAAATTCCTAGCTCATAAGAGTGAGTCATTTGAAGAATTTAGAATTTTCTCCACTTGGATTCAAAGGAAATTAGGATGTGTAATCTCAACAATTCATAGTGATCACGGTGGGGAATTTGAAAATAATAAATTTGAATCTTTTTGTAAAGAGGTTGGAATAGAACATAATTTCTCTGCCCCTAGAACTCCTCAGCAAAATGGAATAGCAGAAAGAAAGAATAGAACTTTAGTTGAAGCTGCTTGGGCTATGTTAGCTGAATACACTCTCCCTAGATACTTTTGGGCAAAAGCAGTAAATATCGCATGCTATGTATTAAATAGGGTAAATGTTAGATCCAAACTTAATAAGACACCCTATGAGTTGCTTAAGGGTAGGACACACAATCTTTCCCACTTACACGTTTTCGGGTGCAAATGCTTCATCCTAATCAATGGCAAGTCACCCTTAGGAAAGTTTGATCCTAAATCTGATGAAGGGGTTTTCCTAGGCTACTCATCTGTAGGTAAAGCCTATAGAATATTCAATAAGAGAACCCTAGTAGTAGAAGAGTCCACTCATGTGGTATTTGATGAATCCAATAAGACATCTGAACCTAATCATGAAGAAGAAGAAGTTGAGGTTATACGGGGAATAGAAACCATTACCATAGAGACTAGAGCGGAATCTCAGGAACATCTGCCTAAAGATTGGAAATTTTCCTCTAGTCATCCTAGAGAGCTGATCTTAGGAGACCCATCAGAAGGGGTAAAAATTAGGCATGGACTTAGGAAAGAGGTTAGCCATTCTGCATTCATATCTATGATTGAACCCACGAGTGTAGATCAAGCCTTAGGAGATGAATTTTGGATCCTAGCAATGCAAGAAGAGTTGAACCAATTCGTTAGGAATGATGTATGGGAGTTAGTCAAAAGGCCTAAAGAGCAAAGTGTGGTTGGAACTAAGTGGGTCTTTAAAAATAAGATGAATGACTCAGGAATAGTAGTAAGAAATAAGGCTAGGTTAGTAGCGAAGGGGTATAATCAAATTGAAGGAATAGATTTTGAAGAAACCTTTGCTCCGGTAGCTAGACTAGAAGCCATCAGGGTACTGTTAGCTTTTGCGTGTTTTAGGGATTTTAAGCTGTATCAAATGGACGTAAAGAGTGCCTTCCTGAATGGAGTAATCAAGGAAGATGTGTATGTGGAGCAACCTCCGGGGTTTGAAAACTCACAATTTCCAAACCACGTGTTCAAACTGAAAAAGGCACTGTACGGGTTAAAATAAGCACCTAGAGCCTAGTATGAAAGACTTAGTACGTTCCTACTAGATAGAGGCTTTGTAAAGGGTAGTGTGGACACCACCTTATTTTTGAAGAAGGTAGGAGTTGAAGTACTCATTGTTCAGATTTATGTAGATGACATACTGTTCGGATCGACGGAGAAAAACCTATGTAATGAATTTTCAAAAATAATGAGCGACGAGTTTGAAATGAGCATGATGGGCGAACTTAGTTACTTCCTTGGATTTAGTGTAAAACAAACGGAAGGTGGAACGTTTCTTAGCCAGTCTAAGTACATCAACGATATTTTGAAAAAATATGAAATGGATAATGCTAAGGCTATGAATACACCCATGAGCTCTAATATTCAATTAGATAAAGATCCCAGTGGGAAGTCTGTAGATCAAAAGAGGTGTAGGGGAATAATTGGATCGCTTCTCTATCTGACTGCAAGTAGACCAGACATAATATTTAGTGTGTGTCTCTGTGCCCGTTTTCAAGCTGACCCGAAAGAATCTCACATGACTGCTGTCAAAAGAATTCTTAGATATCTTCTCGGCACCCTGAACTTAGGAATTTGGTATCCTAGACACAGCACTTCTTTTGAAATCTTAGGATACTCAGATTCAGACTTTGCAGGATGTAGGGTAGATAGATAAAGTACTTTTTGGCACTTGTCAATTCATTGGACAATCATTAGTTTCATGGTCCAGTAGGAAACAAAATTCTGTAGCCCTATCCACCACCGAAGCGGAATATATAGCAGTAGGTAGCTGTGTTGCACAAGTATTGTGGTTAAAACAACAGCTTGTAGATCTAGGACTACTTGTAGGAACCATTCCGATCATGTGTGACAACACTAGTGCTATTTGCATATCTAAAAATCCAATTCAACATTCACGAACCAAACATATAGACATTAGACACCATTTCATTAGAGATCATGTAGCCAAAGGAGATATTGAACTGCACCACGTTGCTACTGAAGATCAATTGGCTGATATTTTCACAAAACCACTAGATTATGACACTTTTAGCACTTTAAGAACCAAATTAGGTGTCATAGACATTCAAGCCTAAAGTAAAACAAAAAAATAAAAACAAAAAAAAATAAAAAAAAAATAATAATAAAAAAAAATAACAAACAAAAAAAAATAAATAAATAAAATGGATTACTGATCCTCTTCCCATGCTGCTCACCAACCTTGATATTCTCTGACAATCGTACTATACGATCCACGATCGTACTGTACGATAAGGTTCAAATCAGTCCAATCTCAGCCGTCCATTCCCATTCACGGTCCAGATCTTTCATGTCTTAAGTTGATCGTACTGTACGATTCACCACTCATACTGTATGATACTAATTATTGGTCATCGTACTGTATGAACTACCACACGTACTGTACGATACACGTGTCAAACGGATTAGGATGAATTTAAATCGGCCGGTACAAACATTATTGCCTATCGTACTGTACGAACACTTTTGTCAAAAGTCATTCAGACGACTCATTGGGACGAACGCCTCACACTCACGTTTGTACAGTATGATACTGATCGTACTGTTCGATTTGACTCACTTTTCTGAAAAGTCGTCCAGACGACATTATTGTGCATATCGTACTGTACGATACTCGATCGTACTGTACGATAGTCTTCAAATTCTATAAAATGGGATGGATTCCTTGCTTCTCTCCTCACCTTCAACCTCTCTGAATTCCCTCATTCATCCATTCCTTTCTTCCAAAATATCTGGGTCTAGTAAGCGCGGTCGTATGATCGTCGGGAGCTCTTCCTCCACTCGGCGTTTCGATGATCGTTTTCTCTCCGCCGCGGATGAGAAAGCGTATAATAAAATCAAGGAAGCTAAGTTCACTCCCTCCCGCATGTTAAATCAAGCCGCCCTAAGTTTTGAGGTGATGCCTCTGTTCGCTTCCACGACCCTTCAATTTCTTCTGACTCTCGCTTTTCCGTTTCACTCCGAACTCTTGTTTGAGTTTTTTGTAAATATCCGAGTTAACCTTGAAAACACCACTTTTATGTCGTATGTCTGTAAACAGAATGTCGTTATCACCGTCGACGACATTGCTGAGCACATAGGGCTGTCCTCTGACGGCCCTCGATCCCAATCCATGATCTCCCAAGACTATGATTAGACGTCAGTCAATATGACCCTTAGAGGTGTCCCCTCTAATCAACATCTACCCCTGGTCCAAACCTTAAATCAAAATGCCCGCATTATCCAGCATGTCCTACGCACATCTATTATACCTAAAGCTGGAGATCGCATCCATATTACTCCCCTACTTTCTGTCGTCACCTATCTCATTCTGTCTGGCACAAAATTCAATGAAGCTCAAATGGTGTTTGACTACATTCATACCTTGTCTGCCTTCCGCTATCCGGGTGCCTGTCATAAACTGAACCTTGCTTTAGGGCATATCATAGGCTATATCCTAGATGCAAAATACCAACTTCATTATCCGCTCCCTCCTGATCACCTTCCTATCTTCTACTCGGATGCCTCCTTTCGTATCTTGTTCCATCGGGGGGCCGCTCCCGCCGATCCCGAGTTTGATGACGAGGAGGCTGCTGCTCCTACTGACGCACCTCCACCACCACCAATCCAACCACCTGGCCTTGCTCCTCCCGCCTACCCTCACGACGACATTATTCACCGACTTGATCGTCTGGAGACTCGGTTGGATGCCCACATTGCTCAGCAACATCAGGAGCATGCCACGGATATGAAATGGTTTAGGGAGCGCTTCACATCGATCGATCACCAGTTCGCCTCCCTTCATCAGTACCACCAGCAGTTTCCCGACCCTCCACCACCACCTCCGGATCAGGATCCAGATTTTTAGGTTGTTGTAGATGTTTCTGTTTTCTGTTTTATTATCAGTGTACTTATTTTTTTTCTTTTTCTTCCCTTTTTGGTGTTGTCAAAAGGGGGAGACTTTTCTGTGTGTTCTGTATTATGTTTTTTGCTTACTATTAAATGCTATTGGTTGTTTATGTTCTCAGTACATTTGTTTTTTTTCTATCTTGTTGTTTTATTTATGTTATAATAAAAAAAAAGAAAAACCTGTTTCTTCTCCTCCTATTTGAAAATTAATAAGCTACTCTTCTGAGGGGGAGCTAAAGAAGTCAGAACATCTATCCATCAGAAAATATTATTTGACACCATCAAAAAGGGGGAGATTGTTGAAATCCAGGATCCCGAGCACTTAATTTTGATGGTGACAACTAATATTTACTGAGTAAATATAGACTTCCGTTAGATTACAAATGTTTAATCTTTGTATATGAGCACTAACATTTCAGGTCAGATGCACACTGCTAAAGATTGCTGGAGACTCAAACCGGGTAGAATAGGATGTTGAAGAGTCTGTAATTTTTATTTCTTTATTTTTATTTTTTTGAGTCTGCCACAGAAGCATGCATGTGAAAGGAGCAACCATGCACACACACAGGGGGAGAATTTTTTTTAAAAATGATAAATTTTTTTTTACATCGTACTGTACGACCTTAGATCGTACTGTACGATTAATTAAAAATACTCAGGCTAATGGCTAATTTTCTAATGATTAAGTTTACAAACTTATCGTACTGTACGATAAATATCGTACTGTACGATAAATATCGTACTGTACGATAAATATCGTACTGTACGATAATATGAAATTGTGAAACCCTAGCCGCCAGAATAAGTTTGGTAAGTTTTTGAATTTGTTTTTCTGAGCTGTTCGTACTGTACGATATGGATCGTACAGTACGATTAATTAAAACTTGCCAAAATTATCTCCCTAATCAGGAAATAAACGTTGGTTTCTAATTTATATGTCGATCGTACTGTACGATACTATATCATACTGTACGACTGACAGAGACAATTTTATTCGTCCCAGAGATCATACCAGACGAAACCAAAGTTTGTTTGTTCTGATCGTCCTGGACGATATTCATATCATACAGGATGATATCAAGAAATGAACAAATCGTACTGTACGATTGGTGGAGTGCTGGACGACCGACAGAGACGATTTTCTTCGTCCCATCGATCGTACCAGACGATCCCAAGAATTTTTGTTCTATTTATCCTGGACGATATTCGTATCGTACAGGACGATATCCTGAAAAACACTAATCGTACTGTACGATTCAAGGAGTGCTGGATGACTGACAGAGACGAATTCTTTCGTCCCGAGGATTGTCCCATAGTTCGTCCTGTACGAACAGTACGAATCAACAGTATCGTCCTGGATGATATACGTATCGTACAGTACGATATGAATAAAATTTGATAACTGTTCGTCTGTACTCATACTGGATGGAGCTGTAATTGAACTGATTGTACTGTACGATTATAAATCGTACTGTACGATCAGAAACGCAAAAGTTGAAACTTTTAGGGTTTTCTGAAGCCTGATATAAATACAACTTAAAATTTTCTTTAGGGAGTTGTTGATCAATCCTTTTGCTGTGAGAGGCTTGGAGGAAAAAGAAGGAGATTTGGTAGAGAGAAGTTTTTGGAGAGTTCTAGAGCTTGAGAGAGGAAGGTGAAGGTGAGCTTGAGCGTGAGGGAGAAGTAGTGTGAGGGGATCACATGGTGGCTCCAAGCTAGCTGCATGCTTTGCTCCTCTTGTGGCTTTGGAAGCTTCAAGAAAGTTCTCGAGGGAAGAGTCACTTCAAGATCAACATTGCCAAGGTACTCTACCATCTCCAGGAGGGAGAAAAAGGAGAAGGTCCGCTGCCGTCACCGGGAGGGTGACATAGCGTTTGGTATTCCGCCGCACCGAGGGAGGTGAAAGTGAGTATTGTAAAGGCTTCTCCGCCTTGCTGTGGGGGCAAAAGGAGAGTCAACTTTTACTAGTGCAAATCCCGGAGTAGAGGACTCCGGGGAGTGGACGTAGGTCAAGTGACCGAACCACTATAAAAATCTCTAGTGTGTTTTTTCCTGTTTACCGTACTTTACTTTTCATGCTTTTAAATTTATGCGTTTTAATTGCTTGGTGAAAAATCAATATTTAAATCTCGTAGTGTAAAATCCAAAATTGAACTATCAATTTTATCGTTGTGATCGTTGTATTTGCTTCCGCACATTGGTCGTTAAATTATATTTTGAAAATACAAAAAAATTAGAACTCTTGTGTAGGGTCAAATTTTTAAAATACGAATTCACCCCCCCCTCTTGGCGCATCTCGTACTTTCACATATGTGGACAGAAATCTTGGGAAGGGTTAGTGGAAAGTTGTATTCTAATTATTCACTAATCAAGTTATTATTTATATTAATTATTTTCAATTCTTTGCATGCTTAGGTTACACACACATAGACTTAGTTTAGGCTCTCCTAATTCTTAGGAATTGATTGTGATGCTTGTGCATGCATGCATAAGTATGTTAAGGGTTAGGTGAACTTTGATTCAAACCTATCTAACCTAATAACACCATAAGGATAATAATTAAGGACCCATGCTTAGTGAACTTTTAAAAAAAATAAATAATTAGGACACACATTCTTTTGACATAAAATTTAAGACATTTAAATTTAGTGACATTCTCTGCCCTAGGAAAATTTCTAGAAATTTTAAAATTCATTAAGACCCTTAATTAATCAACTTAAGTTAATCTCTTAATTAAACATTTAAACTTTCAAAAATTCTAATAAATTAAGTTTAAATCTAAAAATATAAATAATATCTTAAATTAACCAGAATTAAGCCCTTAACTCAAGAAAATTAAAAGCCCCTTGATTGGACATCAAATTTGAGTTTAGTTTAACTTTAATTAAAATTTAATATTTAATTAATTTAATTAATTATAAATAATTAAAATTTCCAAAAACATTCCCAAACACTTAGGAATCTCTCCTTAGGTCATTTCTGACCTTTGGAGTTGATTTTAAGGAGTTGAGAGTTCATTTGGAGCAAAATTAATAAAAGGCCCTTAATTAAACTAATTAAATAATTCAAATAAATTATTAAACTTTGAAAAATTATATCTAATTCCAAAAAATTTCAAATCGAGCAAACTCAAAGGCATTCAACTCCAATTAAGTTCTAATATTTATTAAAAATGTTAAACATTCAAAAATTAATCAAAGTCAAAAAGTCAACTATTTGGTCAAACTTAAGTTAAATCAAGTCAAAACTTCAAACCTTCTTAACTAAATGTAGAAAACCCCAAATCTAGCAAACTTATAATCTAACTAATCATCTTAAGGTCTAATATTTTATAAAAATACTAACTTTTCAAAATTTAAGCTTAATCTATAAGTCAACTTTTGACCCCTTAATTAAATTATTTAAATAATCTAGAAAAATACTTCAAATTTGATAATTAATTTTAAATTCCAAAAAATATTAAATTAATATTTAAATCACTCAATCAACCCTTTAAACACTTCAAAGATGAAGTTTCTAGGATGGACTACTTCGGGCTATGAGGCTAAGTGTCTTGAGGAGGCCTGGTACCTCGAGCCTAGTGGCACAACGCCACGAATGAATTAAATGGAGTGAAAAATATTAAATCAAATCATTCCTAAATATTTAATAAAATAAAATTCTTAATTAAATTATATCAACCATGTTTATAGGATGGACTACACCGGGCTGTGGGGCTACATGTCATAAGGAGGCTTTGTTCCTCATGCCTGGTGACACTACGCCACGATTTAAATTCAAATTGCTTAGGATAACCCTACAGGTTGTATTTAAGTCTAAATTTTCAATTTTAATTAATATAATTTAATTTCAATTGAGTTGTAAGTTCAAAGTACTTTGAGAATGGGATTAAACATCCAATATGGAATCCAAAGAGGAAGAAACCTCCCTTAGAGGAGAGTTCCTCTCCATTTAAAGATCCAAATTAAGATGATCTTAAAACATCCAAAGAGGAAAGATAACACCCCATTCGAGGGGGAGTTTCTTTTCATTTGGATATCTAGACCTGACGAATCCAAGGAGCCTACAGAAGGATGAAGAAGTGGAGAACGAGAAGAATCCTAATTCTCAAAGTGACTTGTGTCTCAAGAGTAGAATTTGGGTTGTCATCAGCGGTACCTGACCACTTTACTTTTCCTACAGATCCTGGGTTGTATAATTATGTGGCACTTGCCACATGGACTTTCTATTTGAATTTTAATTTAATTGATTTAATTAATGATTGATGTATTGATTGCGATTAAAATTTGCATGTTTTTAATAGTTATTTGGTACTTTTATATGTCGATCTTTGATTTTGCCTAAAACTCGATCAGAGGCTCATGAGGGGACGTTAAAATATTTTTTATTTTAATTAAATCTAAAATATTTAAGCTCACATAGCTACTCTAATATTTTAAGAAGTAAACCCTGGGACCGCTGGGAGTTCTCATATGCATACTTGTTGCATTTTCATTCCTTTTGTTAGGCACCTCCCTACCTGTAGCTTTTGGCATACCACCTGACCTATGAGGGTGCAAATCTATCAAGGGGAATCTGTGCAATCTTAGGATAAAATATATTTTTAAGCCTGATTTTAAAACTTGTTCATTTTGATTCAAGCATTTAATCGAGTCAACTGGCATGCGTTGCATTAGAAACTAACTTAAAAGTGTCTAAATATTTAATTTCATTTTTAGCTTAAGCAACAAATACCCAACATATGTTAAGGGGCCAATAAATATTTGCTCTAGATGTCAACCTTAATTACTTAAACTTATCTTAATCAACGTCCCTACCCACTCTTACATAAAAGACTAAACACATGATTTTGTAGCACCTAGGTGATTTAGTTGGCTCCCCAATTCAGGCCAGGGTAAGTCCAGATCTTGTATTGCATTAGCTAGGTTCGGGTCACTGGTTTTTAATACCAATTTTAGACTTAGGTTTTGAGGCAAGCTCAGACTATAAGACCTCAACCTCCAGGAATTGAATCCCAATTTTCTAATAAAATTAACCATTCAAACTTAAATCTCTTTCAATTAAATTTAAGCCCAATACTTTGGATAGGCTAGGGTGTTTCTAAATTATTTCAGAATCCTAAATACCTCCTACCCTTCTCTCTTTGACTCCTAAAATAAGTGTCAATTTTGAACCAATCCCATTTATAAATTCCAATCCCTACCTCCTTTCACATCAAACTTTAAATTTTTTAATAAAATTTTTACTGTTATTTTAATTAAGAGTATTCATTGGAAACTCTTGTTTCCCTATGATGTAATTAACTGTGAGGGCTTACGCTCATAGGAGATTTAGAAACTCAGATCTAATTTTCAAAATCAAGTTTTCAAAACCCTCAATTAATTATCTTTAAAAAAATCAAACTTGACAATCATTATCATCATTTTTAAATGATCAATAGTGATTGATAACTTCTTTCCCCAGAGAAATATATCAATTACTATTATAACTTTGATTATAAAATTAATAATCCCTTTTATCCAGATTAGCATAGTCAAACATTTGATTAAGCATCATTTTGATCCTCCGGGATCATATATTGTCTCTCCTGAGTTTGATTATGATAATCAAGATAAATTTAAAATTTTATAATCTGAACCTATCAGGGAACAATATGTTCACCTTTTGAGGTAATATATCATTCATAATGAGCATTCAATTTCAAAATTAAAATTCTAAAAATTTTAATTCTCCCAAAGATAATTAAATCTTTTTCAAAACTATATTTTTTTTAATCAAACAAGCACCAGATTATGCTTTTTATCACCTTATGCTCAACTTTTATAGCACCACGATAGAGCAATTATCAAAATGAAGAGCTACACAGACTGAGGTAAAAGACGTGCCTGTTTAACTAGTAATCATGCCAGGTTATCTTAACACCACAATGGTGTAAGCATTACATCATCAAGGTGCTAATTTTTTTTATACTACTGCGACGTAACCTTATCGAGCATCATGGCACATAAGTCTATTTTTGCACTTGTAAAAATAGTTTTTTAGTTATTTTGTTAGAGAGTTCTATCATATAAGTGGAGTCTTATTCTTTATGTTGTCTTCCTCTAATTTCCCCCTTAGAGTAAAGTCTAAAGGAGGCTAAGAAAGTGTAAGATACTTTCATTCAGGAGATCTTAGTCTATATTGTGTAAGTAATTCTATTATTGGAAGTAGTGTAGGGAAATTAAATTGATCCTTCATGGCAAAATTTATCTTATTTATTCTCCCGTATATTTTTCTTATGAATGAAATAAGTATCTGTTTACTTTCTGTGTCATCGATGTCTAGTTAAATCTTTAAGTTTAGGCTAATTATGTAAACGCATAGTAAGTGCTAATGTAGACTCTTGTTCTTTAATTTATTCCATAAATATTTTCAATATCTCATGTTCATCATTTAATGCATACAATGGTCATGTTTGTAGTTAATATCTAATATGATGTATTACCTTGATGGATGAATATTAGAACAAATACGAGTGTTGAAATGAAATATTGGCATACCTAGACATAGGATGTTAAACCTTCTAGGTTCTATGGAGATAGTAAAATTATAGAATGTCTTTAAAACCTCTCTTTTTAAACCTTTTAGGTTGGATTACATCAAGGATCAGCTTTAAGCCCATATCTTTTCGCGTTAGTCATGGATGTTCTCACAAGACATTTACAAGAGGATGTACCCTGGTGTATGCTTTTTGCTGATGATATTCTTCTTGTTGACAAGACTAGAGAGGGAGTTGAAGGTAAACTTGAAGTCTGGAGTTCAACCTTAGAGTCTAAAGGTTTTCGCTTGAGTAGATCTAAAACTGAATATATGGAGTGTAATTTTAGCAGTAATAGACCTAGTGAGGGGATTGTGACTTTGGGCGATCGAGTCATTATTAAGAGTACACATTTTAGATATCTTGGATCTATTATTCAGAGTGATGGTGAAATAGATAGGGATGTTATCAGTAGAATTCAAGTTGGATGGTTGAAGTGGAGGAATGCATCAGGATTGTTGTGTGATAGAAAAGTCCCCCTCAAACTTAAGGGAAAATTCTATAAGATGGTGGTGAGACCTGCAATGCTTTATGGTGCAGAATGTTGGCCATTAAAAGAGAAGCACAATACTAAGTTATGTGTTGCGGAGATGAGCATGCTCAGGTGGATGAGTGGATTTACTCTTAGAGTCAGGATACGAAATGAGCATATACGTGAAAAGGTTGGAGTAGCTCCAGTGGAGGATAAGATTAGAGAGAGTCTCCTTAGATGGTTTGGTCACATAAAACGGCGGCCTTCCGATGACCCAGTTAGGAAAGTAGAGGTGTTAGATTTTCCTTATGTTAAGAAAGGTAGAGGTAGACCTAAAAAGACTTGGTTAGAAAATATTAGAAATGATCTTTCTTTATTAGATTTAAACGAGAATTTGACTTTGAATCGGACAAAATGGAGAAAAAGGATTCATGTTGCCGACCCGACGTAGTGGGACAAAGGCTTGATGTTGTTGTTGTTGTTGTTTAAAACCTCTCTTTTTACCCAAAAAGCTTAACAGAGATCTTGGGATGCATGTGCACTAGTCCATATCTAAAAAATAAGAGTCTCATTAAGAAAACTATATCATCTTGCTTTCATATGTCAAAATTATTTAATTTTCATTTGTATCTAAATTTTTTGCAAGTTTTCATTAAGTGAAAAAAACTCAAGAACATCCATTTTATATTTAGCAGGATAAATTATGCATTTTGATTAAGCAATAATAGTTTAGTTCTATTAAGAAGAATACTTCCTTATAGGATTCATACTCTCCTCTATCACTTTATTACTTGTTCGACACGTATACTTGCGTATTTAGTGGGCTTTCATTATTTATATATCAAAGAAAACTTAAGTATATATCCACATCAAATCAAAGTAAGCCCTCACATCAGCAAGTGTGGTCTAGTGTTTATTGAGATTTTAAAAGCCTTAGCATGGTTTAAAGGAACCCATATGCATAATTGAAGGTATATGGGTCCTATAGGTCATTAATGGTCAAAGTGATGAATCAGTTCAATCGAGCTCATTCATATGTCCATTTAGGTCTATGCATGATCAAGAATGATTTTACGATGTCTAGGGTTCAAACCTAGGATTTAGGTTGAGTTTTATAATATATTTTATGCATGGAATAAGGATTTATGATTTAAGGTTCTCCATGGTCAAACTAAGTCACCAATAGTTAACCATGGTCAACCATGACCCAAAATCGATTCAAATTATTGTAAGGATGACTGTGAACATGTTTAGGCCACTTTGAAAATTTACAAGGTTGTTTAAATAAAGATGCTAGGTGAGTTTCATGGACTGTAAAAATTTGAACATTTTGAATGCTTGATGAAGGCTTTAAAGTTTAGGGTTTAGAGGACCATGGAAGATTTCAAAATGACTAGGTAGACAAACTCTAGTGATATGTCTAATCAATATGTGAATGATCAAACGTAATTCCAAAGGTTTTACTTAGGGATTTAAACCAATTTAACATTTTTAAAAGGAAAAAGTTAAAAGGGCCTTAGGGTTTAAACTTGAGCTGGATTTCAGACTTTGGGTTTTATACTAGATTTTGATGAAATGATTAACATGGACTAAAGAATTTAAGTTTATTGACTAATTAAGGCATTCTTGTACTCTGTGGATCTAGCCAATATGGCTAGAGATTTTTTAGGAGAAAGTGGTCTAATATTTCTCCATTACTCATAAAAGAAAAGATAATTTTTGCCTTACTTGGACTAGTATTAGAGAGTTTTAGTGAAATTCTCAAGTTGAGGACTCTGAAGTGGACATAAGCTGATTTGTTGAAAGTCTATAAATTGATTTACATCTTTTTTTTATTCCTTTTTTACTTTTCTTTTTGGTTGTCATTTTTTATTTCAACAGCATCTTATTTGTGGTGATTATTGTTGATAAGACTTATCAATGTCTTATAAGGAGAAATATGTTCCCCCTTTTGCGTGCTCTGCTAGGGTTCATTCTTTGGGGGTTGTCGGCCTTCCCGGCCTCTTCTGGCTGCTAATGTCCAGGTTCTTCTAATTTTTTCTTCCTTTGCTATGTCCTTTTTTGGGTTTTGCCTGTCCCTTTTGTGATATGTCTTCTCTGTCCGTGCTCCAGTCGACATGGCGGTTAATCGTGTGAAGGATCCTGGTTTCCTTGATGGTAAATCTTCTTCACGGTCTTTTCTTGAGGTGCTTTCTTCTAGTTCATCCTCGCCTACTTTTCCCGACCTTAAAGCCGTCACTCACCATGGTTTATTGTCTATTTGGGTTTCCGAGAAGGAGGTGCTCGCTTTAGTGGCGCCATTTGAGTTTTCCTTAGTTGGATTTTTCCCAGATCGTCGGCCTTCCATTAATGTTATTCGTAAATTTTTTTTAATCTCAAATTGAATGGTAGCTCTTCTGTTACTGTGCTTAGTGCTAAGCATGTTTCAATCAAGTTGAGCAATGATTTAGATTACAGTAGGGTATTTTCTCATTGTTCGTATTTTGTGTTTAGCTGCTATATGAATCTTAAAAAATGGTCTCCATACTTTGATGTTAACATTGAATCCGTATTATTCCTATCTAGATCTATTTTCCTAATTTGCAGCCCCACTTTTTCTCTTCCCGCATTCTCCATGGCTTGGGGTCTTTGTTCGGTAAACACCTCAAGACGGACTTTGCTACTACTATTGGTTCCTGTCCGTCTGTAGCGCGTGTGCTTGTGGAGATTGAAATTACCAAACATTATCCGGTTCATATCTGTCTTGGCCTAGATAAGCTTGGTTATGTTCAGTTAGTTGAAATGGAGGATTTTCCCAAATACTGTGGTAATTGTAAGTCTATTGGTCATTCAAATTCAGAACGTGGTGCTTTGCTTCCTAAGCATAACGATAAGTTTCCTTCAGTTTCCAATATCTATACCACTGTTGTTTAGGGTCGGAATCCTGTGGCGGTTGCCTTACCTGTTGAGCAAAAACTGTCGGATTCTGCTGCTGATGAGGGTGCTGGGGTTGACCTTCGTGATGGGGGTATTCCGCCTGCTTATGTTTCTCCTGTTTCTTCGCAATCCTCTTCTTTAACTCGTCTGGAAAATGTTTCTGTGGTGGCTCCTGTTTCTGATGTGAATTTACCTGTTGATCCTTTGCCTTCCCCTTCCTTATCTGTTGCTAATGTTACGGGTAGTCCTAATGTTGCTAGGGTGGACCAGTCATTTGCTTCTGGTAACTTGGTTCCTATCTTGGCTGTTGAACAAAATTGTCAGGTATTGGTTAACATAGAGTTAGGTGCTTGTGATGTTAATAATAGTGGTAATGAATTTTCTTATGGCAATTCTTTTGCGGATGTTGTGGCTAATTCAGGTGTTAGGTCTGGGGATGGTTACCCTTCTGGTGTGGATGTGGCTGTTGTTTTCCAGGCTCTATTCATACTGTGAATTGTGTGGACATTCCTATTTCTGTTATGTCTAACGCCGAATTTAAAGCTCATCTGGATTGGTCATCAAATAAATCGATTTTTGCTTAAAATGATTGGCTGGATATGGATGAGAAAATCTCCACTTCTTGTGAGGTTGTTGAAGATGATTTGGGTGACAACGTGGATGATTAACTTATTCTCGTTGGTGGTGGAAAAAAAATGTAAAAGTAAATCTAAGAAGAAATAGCTTTTGGGTTGCCTTCTTCGTTTCGTTTGTCGTGGATTTTCTTGTGCTTTGGACAATGATGAGGTAGCTCTCTGCTTACCACCTTGTTGGCCATGCTTATTGGCAACCTTGGTGGTAAGCCTTTGTTTGGTAGTTGCTTTGGCTGCTGCTCTTTTGTGTTTGTTACTAATGGATGGCCCGTGCCTGGCTGTGTTGTCATTGCGGGGAGCTGCTAACCTGAGTCCGCGACTGGATCTCCTTCTTCTTCCTTAACTGTCTTTTCTTGGTCTGCTTTTGATTTCTAGGCCTTTATCTGATGTACTTTTATTTTCGTATCATCTTGTACTGCTTTCTGACTTTTTTGGAATAAAAGTTTATTTGGTTAAAAAAAAGACTTATCAAAGTGTTAAAATAATTATAGGTTACTTTTTTTATATTAATTGTATTTAAAAAAAGAGTAAAATTGTTATTTTAATATTTAAAAAGGCATATTCTTGAGAAAAAAAATTTATTACAACATTTCCCAATTCTTCTATGTTGTGATAATTTTAAAAATAACTTTATAAAATAAGTTTTAATTAATTAAATAAAAATTTAAAATGTCAAATTCACGCTTCTTAGAGGTTTCATAGATTTCAGCCATTTATATTCTTACGTTCTCTCCTTGATAGGAGCGTTTTGAAATGAACGCATAACTTGAAGAAGCATAGAAAACACAACAGCATTGAAATATATAAATCTCTCATAATATATATTGTACAAAAGAGAGAGCATCTGTGTGATTGAAAGCCTTTGACGGAATGCTTGTGTCAAAGTGAGCTCAGAAGGTCGCAGGTGGCCCATGGCCTGTCCTCGCTCTTGAGTGAATTGGTACCCATGAGAAATGAGTCGTTGATTGGGCCAAGACAATCTTGCCCGGGTCAAGTCTGTTCAACTAATTCGCAGCCTTTCAGCTATCCAGATTATGAACTCGGGGTGAAAATTACAATCCAGTTCATAAGTTATTTTGGCTGCTTCAAATTCGATTTTTCTCTATTGATAAATTTAACTAAATTCAATCATCTTTTTATTTCCTTGAATACCTGGATATGCACATCTTATGTTGAAATTTGCACTTTATCAATAGAAATTTTCATGATTCACCAATAGAAAAGCTTTATAAACTTGAATTTGAAAGGCTGAGAAACTAAAAATTCAAATTTGAATTGGATTACTTTATTAGAAGTTAATTAGAATGTATAAACGGGAAAATAAAGTTTAATGTATTACAAAATTCATTTATTCGATCTCTTTTTACATAATTTTTAATAAAAATTAATCTAATTTCTTATTGACAATAGCGGAGTCAGAAACTTTTTATAGAGGGCCCAATTTTTTTTTATTTTAAATGTCCCTCACCTTTTTTCATCTAGACTTAGGACCATGCTCAAATATTTTTATGACAAAGAATAATTCAATAACACTAAATAATTCGAGTAATCCCAACAATACAAGGATGAGATTTATCAATTAAACAAGGGAAAATCAGCCCAATGTACATTTCAACAAAATTATAATAGGTTGGCTTAACTTTAAATTTGATTAAAACGCAAACCTTAACAATTTGAAAGAGTGGGAGGGAATCAGCTTGTGATTCTGGCGAAAGCGTTCAATATATTTCTTTAGATCAACGTCTGTATACTCAAAAACTAGATAACGAATCTACAACGCTTTTTGGTTTTGGGCCTGTTTCAAATTCAACAACCTGCAATTGTTCTTTAAAAAAAAAAAAGAAAAATTACATAAGTATCATAACCTTTAAATCAATCAAATTTCAATAGAAAGGATATAAACTAACTGATGCATCATAATTAACAAGTGATCATGAATCTAAAATAATGAATCTAATAATACACAAATGACCAGAAGAGAAATGTGAGAAGTGGCATATTTTTCTTATAAGAAAAGCTCCATCGGAGAATAACAAGATTATCTTGAATTCAATTGAGTTTTGTCTTGTTATTTTTCCTCTAAGGAGCGGCCGATGGAGCAGCTGAGCACGAAGGAAATCCTGCGAAGCAGAGCGGTCACGAGAGCGAAATGGAGAAGACGAATCGTTGAAGAAGGGAATTGCCATAGGAAATATAAATTAGGGCTTTAGCATTGAGCGAGCATCACGAAAGTGGAGCGATCATGATAAATAAGTTTTTTTTAAAACCACTAGTGAGTGAAGCGGATTTTTCTAATTTTCGAAGGGGGGTTTGCGTCTCTCCTATTTCCCTTGTATCCACCCCTGCTTGTTGAATACTTGAAAATCAGTTCAAATTGAAAATTTCAATAAAATATTTACGATTATAAATAGAATTTAATGAAAATGATTGAAATATAAAATAGAATTACCCCTAATTAATTCAACTAGACTTTTCTATTTTTAAAAACTACTTAATTCAAATAAAATTTATTTTGAAATCATGCAATGATGGACAGAACTAACTTTAATAGCGCAAACAAAACTTTAATTTATTTATTTTAAAAAAAACTTTAATAGCGCAAACGACGCCGTGCATCCGACGGCTCGTGCGCCGTAAGTTATTGACTTCCCAATCTCTTTCCCGAAATTTCATTTGTTCAGTAAGACGGCACGAGACTTCTTTAAAGTGGCAACCTCCACGCGGCGGCAGCATCTGACGCCATATCCTAAGAGGCCTCGTTAACCCACACGTGCCGGTCGCAGCTCCGCATATGCCGGTGACCGCAGCTCGGCTTTCTGCTCGTATAACTTGCTTCTCCAGCTCTGATTTATCTTCTTTGTTTATTGAATCTAGTAAGGCGATCAAAAACTTGGAAAGAAAAAAGTCGGGAAAATATACGAAAGCAGGAAAGTGAAAAACCAAGCAAACCCTAATTTCTTCAGTCGCTCGAGATTTTTGATTTGTTAAGTGAAAGGTAACGTGATATCACAGGCTTCAGGATGGTGGCAGGAGCGGATTTTATCCACCAGAACATACCAGTTTTGGATGTTCAGTATCGGTGTATTTCCAAGAGCATGGATGAGATCGTCGACTTGTCGGCCACTACAGCGGTGATACCGCCGGTATCATCGGCCGGCGCGGCCTCAGAGCTTGTAAGTTTCTTATGCCTTTTTTTTCTCCGATCGATTTAGGGTCTTCTTCTTGTGTTCTTGGTTTTCGATGGAGGGAATTTCTTATATTTTATGATCTGTATTCTTATCATTTGGTAATTGTTAGGCAGGATCAAGTTAGTAGAGGTGTCTTTTTTCAAATTTTTTATGCTAAATTTTTTTCAGTTGCAAAATATGCCGTGTGCTTTTCTACTGAAATTTTGTGGATAAGGGTTTCTGAAGAAAGAGAACCTTTGCATTAGTGGAGAATTTCTGCTTACCGGCTGAACTAATGAAATTAACTATATGAGTCCCGGGGATGCAAGAAATTGGGTACCTGAATCTCTTTTTTTTAAAAAATATTTTGGCGAGAATTGCATAGTGGGGCATCTCCAATGGAACGGCAAACAACCGTTTGCCGTTCTTCGGTTGGAGCAACAGTTTTGACGCTATTTCATCGCGGGTGAACAGTGCGACGCCAATACGGTGAACAGTGCGACAATCGCTATTTTTCTGTGTCAACCAGATCTGCCGAAGAAAAGCAAAATGGCCTTCGATTGGAGATGAATCACGCCATTTTTGAGTTTACTGCATTTTGGAGTGAAAAATGGAATTTTCCGTTGGAGATGCTCTATGACGTTTTGTCTGCTATACCTTTTAGATTCATAAATACTGATGCTCTTGGATTCTTAGGAAAAGGAGTGTTATGTACCCTGTTTTTGTGAATAGCCATGGATGTACTTTGATTCTATCTTGGTTTTCTGCTTTAAGCTTGGATTGCAGTTGTGAATTAGATGTGCTTGAATTGTATTTTTCACATTTTGTGTATTTGATGAACCATTATAAGATTGTAACTTAAAAGTTTAGTATGCCTCCCCTTCTATTATATTGAAGCCAGTATTGCTATTACGAAGCTCAAAGTTGGAAGTAAAGTTTCCAATCACCATAATTTATAAATTTTTCTGTCAGGCTTTTTGACGTGTTATTTTATATGTAGGAAGATATAATAAGCTTATTGAACAGTTTCTAATCTTTGCAGGATCTTATAACCTCGGATGCTGCTCCAGATTTTTCAGAAGAATCAGCACTTATTCAATTTATTCCCAGTATCCGATCAGGAAGCTTTGCTGATATTGGACCACGCAGATACATGGAGGATGAGCACATACGAATTGATGATCTATCAGGCTATCTGGGCTCTTTGCTTAGTTGCCCTGCACCTAGTGCCTTCTATGGGGTAACTAATCTATTTATCCGTTATTGAGCCTCTCCATCTGCATGTGATAACTTGGGTTGTTTGCTAATTAATGTTTTTTGCTCTGTCTGTGTAGGTTTTTGATGGTCATGGTGGCCCTGATGCAGCAGCATATATGAAAAGACATGCAATTAGGTTCTTTTTTGAAGATGCTGAGTTTCCACGTGCATCAAAAGCTGATTCAGTCTTCCTAGAATCTGTAGAGAACTCGGTACGGAAGGCATTCCTTGAAGCTGACCTTGCTTTGGCTGATGACTGCACTGTTAGCACTTCTTCTGGAACCACTGCACTCACAGCATTAGTTTTTGGAAGGTGCTTGAACATTGAACAAGTGATACTAAATTGCTATATGATGTGGTTTTGGTCATCTAACCGATTTGCATTTTTTCCTCTTTAGGATTCTGTTGGTAGCCAATGCTGGGGACTGCCGAGCTGTTTTATGTCGAAAGGGTGAAGCTTTGGAGATGTCACAGGACCATAGGCCCATCTATGCGGTGGAGTGCAGAAGGGTTGAGGAATCTGGTGGATACATAGATGATGGGTACCTCAATGGAGTTCTCTCTGTGTCAAGGGCTCTAGGCGACTGGGACATGAAACTTCCTAGGGGCTCTCCATCACCTTTAATTGCAGAGCCAGAATTCAGGCAGGTCGTTCTGACTCAGGATGATGAGTTTCTAATCATTGGCTGCGATGGTATATGGGATGTAATGTCAAGCCAGCATGCAGTTAGTGTAGTGCGCCGAGGACTCCGACGCCATGATGATCCTGAGCGCTGTGCTCGGGAGCTTGTCATGGAGGCTTTGAGGCTCAACACTTTTGACAACCTGACAGTAATTGTTGTTTGCTTTACTTATGAGCATCGTGATTCTTCATCATTGCCAGAGCAGCTGCGATCACAGCAGCCACCACCTCCACGGTTGAGATACTGCAGCTTGTCGACAGAAGCCCTTTGCAATCTGAGGAGCTGGCTAGAAAAGGGTGATGACAGGAGCTAGAGATTAATCTAGCAGCCTCAAGAAGAACTAGTGTATATAGATTTCAATGGAGGCATAGCGCCATGATTATGATGAAAATGGGATAGATTCGATATTTTTATTCATTTGAGCTGCTTCAGAAGCAATAATCAGTAATCCATTTTGGTAGCTTCCGGCAGTTTGCAGTAATGTGTTTGTTTATGGTCTTTTATAATTATTGTTCTTAGTGTTTGTATATATCTTCGTTAAATGATTAGGAAGGCTTATAATTAATTGCTGGTGTATTATTATTTAGGATTATTATTGCCATTGGACTATTGATTTGATTTGATCCCTTATTTGCAGAGCAATTGATGTTATGCTTTCTCTCCAATATTAATAAGTGTAGCTGCTATAGTTTTTTTTTTTTTTTTTTCCATCTTGAGTCTTCATTTGGTGAGGTAGCGGGCCATGTTTTACTGTTTTAGTCACCTGCTTTCTGCCTTGGTGAGATATTGCATCGTAGTTAGTTTCAAGTCTTTAAGTTTTAGGTGAAAAATCTGCCACGTTTTACGCGTGCTGAGAAAGGTGGATTTCTGTCATTTTGAGGTCAACGTGCTCTAAATATTTATTCTTATGCGGTGTTCGCTTTGTAGGTATGCATTTATGTGAATAGTGGGCCAGGGACATATGACGTACCAAACCACCAAGTTTGGTTGTCGTCGGAGACAAAGTCCGTCTTTGTTGGTTTGCTTAATTAATTCGTATCAACAACCCAAATTTACTTGAGGAATAATGATTCAGGAATTCTGGGCTGTGTGGTGCTTTATTATTAATAATATTATTTTCCTGAATTTCTCGTAGGTGATCATGCTTCATTATGAGGAAATCCACGGTTGTAGTTTTGTATTGTTTATTTCACCTTGATAATTTCTAACCGAACTCTTGAATGAGGTGACATGCTTTTTTGATTAAAGCTAGTTTAATTTCATATTCTCGAGTTGAGAAAAAAAAAAAAAGGAATTGGCACAATCTTTTTGGATTATCTGTTCGTGATGGAGTTTTAGGGGGATGCAAATGAATTTTACTTCACAATTCCAGCCTGGTTTGATTTTAACTAGTAGAACATTGGATTTATTAAGGAATGTAAATAAATGAATTTATTTTATTGACAATTTTTTTCCCTCTTCCAGGAAAATTGATAATAAAAAAAATTTATTATCATTTGCTCCCACCTTTTGAAGCACAATTCAAATTTAAACTACGAAACAAAAATTTATCTCCTCGATTTGACCTTAAGCAAACGATAGTGAAAATACATTTCAATTCAATTATGTTATACTTTTCTTTTTTATTTCTTTTAGACTATAATTTTTCATTGGAGCTCTTTTGAATATATTAGTTTCTTTTTGAGCTATCACTTTTGTTAAATTGGAAATAAAGTAGAAAGAATATAATGAAAAATAAATATAGTGCATTTAAAATATTTTTTAGTCATTGGATGAGTATACTTTAAATGCAGGAGATTTTCTTGCAACAATGGGTGGTCACCAATCAATTATGGTGGCTGGTGGCCTATGATGGGTGGCTGTTACGGTGACTAGTATCTCAAGGTAGAGGCGATGATAGATGGTGATGGAAGGAGACTTGTGTTGGGGTCGATGGGTGGTTATCGATGGCAAGAGTCGGTGGTTGGACGCCAACGAGGTAGGTAATCATCGCAACATATGGCGAGGACTGGACTTGCCAGTGGCAGAGGCGATTGATGATGGAAATGAAGCAGGTGGCATCAATAGTTGTGCGATGGTGGCTGTATTAGCGACGATGATGATGGCCAAAAATGACAGTAACAAACAAAACTTCACATTTTCAATATATTAGAAATTCAACCTAATATTTTAAATTATAAATATAGTAAAAATATTTACATAAGGAATTTCTAATACTTCGTGTATACTCGCATATACTTTTTCAGGTGCCTAATAGGTTGTTATTGGGTTGGGATGGATAAACTCGCCCAACAATCAATAGGAGTTGCTCGTTTGGAAAGCATAGGAGAACTTGCCCAAATGATCAATAGATTATACTCACCTAGGCCTACTAAGGGAGTTTGTCCCTCATAGGATAGGATGGTTGTTCATGTTCTGCACCAAGCAAACAACTTGTCGCTTGCCAATAAGAAGAAGCTACAATGATCACTCACTCTCTCCAACGCGGGCATCCTCACTCATAAAAATCAAACCCAACTATAGAAAAGTACCTATTCACTAGGTCTTTTTCTCATCTTTCCATGACCATTCAACATAGTTCTCTCCTTTCATGTGATAATAACTCGCTCACCTCGCTCTTCTAATGTGTTCCCAAGGCTTTCAACTCAAATCCCGAACAACCTCAACCAGCCTGCTAGTTGTAGGTCCCTCTCATCTTAGAACTCACCTATGAACTCGCCCAAGTGTATTCACCTAAACCTACTTGCACTACTTAACTCACTATATTGGCAGATCATCTAAGTCCATTTCTTACCACCCCTTCACCCAGTCATGAGGTGACACTTGTCTACATAGTCTAGACTGAAAGTCACTTTAAGTCAATATATTTTTTATTCATTTGATGTTGCCTTTTTGATAGCCCTTTGATTCCTATAAATAAGACATGAAAAAGAGCATTTTAAATCTTTTAAGTGAGTGAGATTTTGAGCCTATGAGCATTTCTCCTACAAACTATTTTCTCTCCATTCTCACATAAGTTTAGGTCACCCTAAAAGAGTTCACCTACTAGTGTTGTTCAGTATCATCCATAGATTTATTCATATCAAATATCCTTAATGATATGGTAAATGTGGCTTGTTGTTAGTGATAAGAAGATCGGTCGAACTTGATGAGTTGAGCATTCCTGAGCCATCAATGAACATGGGGAACCCCAACTATACTACTCACTGAGACTTAATGGAGATGGAGAAGTGATTCATAAAAAATGAACCATGAAGCCCCGGGTGTAATAACCTCAACTTTAATTTCACTAAATATTTTATAAACTTGAAATTTTTGTTGGGAGTGCTACGATGTTGTGCATGTGAAGTGCTGTGGTACCAAGACTCAAGTTTATAAGGGTTTGAGTGAGTGTTGTAGTGTTGGGATTTTGAGCACTCCGGTGTTAGATTAGAAAAAAATATTTTTTTAATAAAATATCAATAATCATTTGTTTAAAACCCTCACCCTAAGCCATTTCCTCCTTTGCATGTCGGGTGAGAAAGGAGAGAAAAGGGGGAGTGAGAAGGATGAGAGAGGAGAGAGAAAGTGGGGTTTAAGCCAATATTCTTTGTTGCTCTAATTATGAAATGTTCTTTGATTGATATAGGTAACCTTAACATTACTTCTATTTTTGATGCTTTACAGTTTTATCTATTTTATCTTTCCTAAATTTAATGAAAATGCAATATCCCTCTTTTAGTGAACTTCCACCATATAACCTTTGATATAAAGTAGATATTATCATCCTAAATATTCACATGTTGGTTTTGCATATATGCAATTTTTATTAGAAATAGAGTAATACCAATTATAAAATAATCAGGAGTCTGTATACTAAATCAAGACATGAAATCTATGATATGCATACATTACTATTCATCTTGCTCAATGATGTGGGCTGTAGAGTAACCTATAAAATTATGAAATGATTTAGGACTCTATCAATCCCTAACAATACATAGGTTTTTTTATATAAAAATTTATAAAAACTCCACTTAATATATGCAAGTATATATACTAAATCAAGTAATATAGTGATAGAGAAGGAGTATCGATCCCATGAGAAAGATATGCTCACTTGCAAACACTAGTACTGTCTACTAAAATTACAACAATTATCCTACTGAATAAAAATGGATATTATGGAGATTCAATCACTTAAATAAAATTAGATAAATATAATGAATACACTATATATCTTTAGTATTTTGAATAGATGAATATTAAATACATATTTTTCCTAATAATTCTCTTTTAATTGTGATGCTAGTCGGAGCATATGCATCCCTAGATCTCTATTGAGCTTGTAGGAACAAAGGTTGTCCACCGACTTCTTATGGTTATATCGTCTCCTTAAGAATTAGTACATTTCATACCTTCTGCCAAGGTATGACGCATCTTAATTTAATATTCCTGGCTATGCCTGCTTCCCTCCTTCAAGGCTCCACATTACACCTAATTTAACTACACATATGATCACTATATACAATAAATTAAGATATGATAATATTGAAAATATTATTTAAGGAATAAGAGAACTCTTTAATATTATATATGTTATCTACATCATAAATTCAAAAATTGAGAATTTAGCCAAACAAGAAGAAGAATTGAAGAAAACTCATTTTCATTAATAGCATGATAGTAAGAAAATACAAGAGATAGATATCACTAGATTGGTTTAATAGAACTCCTCTACACACCTTTTTTACTTGTAGAATTGCTTTTATAAACACAAGAAAAACACTCTAATGATGGTATCAAGCACTTCCCTAAATTTCTTTCATTGTCACCTAAGAGAAATTTAGAGAAGCACTATAAATTATATTAAAATTATCTAAGTGACTGAACTCTCTTACAAACATAACAAAATGACTATTTATAGAAAAATACAAAGTAAGCAACTAGTGCTGTGGCGATTAAAAAGTTAGCACCATAGAGCCCAACAAATGAACTAATACTATTGCACTACTATTCGGGTTCCACCATAATTCTTGATGATGTGGATCAGTTAGTGAACACTCAAGTCATTTTGCTGATAGGTTATGTCCTTGGAAAGTTACAAACTGCTATGTCACAACACTACTGACTTTTGAACATTGCGGCATTGGAAGAGGAATTTTGGCACGAGGTGTTATAGTTTGTAATGCTACGACATTGGAAAATAGAGAATATGGTATTGTGAAGTTGATATTTTGATGCTGCGGCACTGCCTGATAGATGAGTTGGCACCGTAAGGTTTATTTTATAGTGCTCTGGAAGTGTCCTTGAAGGCGCGGCAGGATTGATTTGTCCAACGCTGTGGCACTGAATGATACATAGAATTTTGTGTATTTTTTATATTTTTTTTCTACACATTATAACTAAAATAATATATTTTTGCTGATAATATAACACATATAATACATATTATTTATACTTATTAAATTCTCTCAAGCTTAAACTCTTGCTTGTCCTCAAATAAAATAAAAAATTTTATAATTCTGATTAAATGATTCACCAATGTAAAAAATTGACAATTTAAAATTACTAAAATATAAGATAATACATCACAGTTTAGATGAAGTAAAAATAAACAATGTTACAATTCTAGTTTAAAAAATACTAATAATGACACTAATAAGACATTCTTTATTATTCCTTGATTTGAATTCATAGATTATAGATTTAAGTATTACTTTTTAAATTTTAAAGTGAATAATGTAGCTTAATAATTAGATATATTTGTAGTTAAAATTGAAACTTCATTAGTTCACTACCATTATAATGATTTTCTTATTTTATCCTTTATAAATTTAGGTATAAGATTATAATCAGATCCTAAAGTTTTTTGACTAATACCAATTTTCGAATGTACTCATCTTTTTTTCATTTTCTTTTATTTTTTTTTTCTTTTTAGAACTATTTTTACAGTTCTTTTTCTCTTTAATTAATGGGGTACATAGTTAATGATTTTGAATATCTATTTTTGCTTCAAACCTTTTTTACAATCTTAATGAGTTTAATGTAAGCATTTAATAAGATTGCTAATTCTAAATTTTGGTTGCTTATGATTTCTAATTTTAATCTACTTATATCTAATCTTTGATTTTAATTATTCATCTTTATTTATAAAATTAATAAATAAAGATATAACTTATAATTTCAAATGAAAGAGATAACTTAAATAGTCTAAATTAGTTAATTATTAGTTTTTCCACTCTATGTAGTATAATCTATATTTATTTAAACTCTATTATAGGGTTTTATTATTATCCTATTTTATATAATTTTTAATTATCATTTTAATAAGGTTAATTAAGTAATCAGAAATAAAAATTAATGAAGATTATAGTAAGCATAAGGGGAACTTTAATAAAATGTAAATGAAAGAAACATAATAGTAATTAACACTATACATGCTTCCAAATGAATAATAAAAGGTGTATAAAATATGTGATAATATAGCATAGCTTACAAGATAACTAGTGCACTAGGCACCATATATAGAATATCAAGTGTGCTGCCTCTCATAAGTGCTAAGTTTTAAGCCTTCAGCTAGACTACACTAGTTATTTTGTTTCAGGAAGAACTAATTAAGTTATGTTTTGCAATCGATCGATGTCCCCCTTTAAATAAAGTTTAAATATATAGCCATTCACTTTAAAAAATTTAGATTTTTTTATCTTTAATATCTATTGTTCCATAAGAATATATTATTACTACAGTGAATGGTCCAGACCATCTAAATTTTAGGTTTTCTAAGGAATAGCTTAAGTCTAGAATTAAATAGTAAAATATTATGTACAGTAGTGAATTCTTTCCTAAGTTGTTTTTTGTCATGCCATTTTTTAACCTTTTGTTATAAATCCTTATATTTTCATAGGCTTCATTTTTGATATCTTCAAATTCACTCAACTACATTAATCTTTTTTCTTTTATCATTTTAAAATTAAAAATTAGTTCTTTTACTACCCAGAAGGCTTTATGTTTTAATTCAATAGGAAGGTGGCAAGCATTTCCATAAATTGATTTATAGGTAGTTATATAAATTGAAGTCTTATAAGCAGTTCTATAAGCCAATAATGCATCATCTAGCTTAATTAGCCAATCTTTTCTATTTGAATTGACCATTATTTTAGGATTATCTTAATCTCCTATTATTAATTTGTTGATAGAAAAAGTTGTTTTGAAAAAATTTAATATTCTTTGGAAAGATTAATTACTTGAATTTTAGTTTTGAAATTGAACACTTCATTATGAATGATATATCATCTCAGGAGGCAAACATATCGTTCTTTAATAGGTAAAAAGTATATAAAACTTTGAATTCATCCTGATTATCATAGTCAAACTCAAGGAAGAATCATATATGACCCCGGAGGAGTAAAATAACATTTGATAAAGTGTTTGACTATAATAATCTGGAAAAGAGATCATAATTTTATAATCAAAATTATGATAGTAGAATAATATATCTTCTCAGAGAAAGAAGATATCTTTTGCTATCAATCATTTGAATATAACGATAATGATCATCAAATTTGATTTTCTCAAAGATAATTAATTGAAGTTTTGAAAATTTAATTTTAAAAAATTTGATCTGAGTTTTTTAATCTTCTACGAGTGCAAACCCTCGTAGTTAATTACATCATAGGAAACAAAAATTTTCTATGAATACTCACAATTAAAATAGTGGTAGAAATATTATTTTGAAAACTTAAAGCTTGATATCAAAGGAGGTGAGGATTGAGAATTCAACAGGGAATGGATCAAAATTGATGATTCATTCTGAATGTCAAAGGGGAAAAAGTAGGAGGTATTTAAGATTCCAAAATAATTCAGAAACACCCCAATCTACCTTATATGTTGGGCTTGAATTTGAATTGAAAGAGATTTAAGTTTGACTTGTCAATTTTATTAGAATATTGGGATTCAATTCCCAAAGGTTGATGTCTTATAGCCTTAAGCCTACCTTAGAACTTAAGTCAAAATTGGGTACTGAAACTCAATAACCTAAACCTAGCTAATATAATACAGAATCTAGATTTAACTCAGCCTGGATTGTGGAGGCAGCTAAATCACCTAAATGCTCTAGAACTATATATATGGTTTTTATAAAAGAGTGGGTAAGGATGTTAATAAGATTGAGATTAAGGAGTTGGGGCTGACATTTAGAGCAGATTCCTAATTGGCCTCTTGACTTATGTGGGGTATTTGATGCTTAAGTAAATATAATTAAAGTTATAGACTCTTTTTTAATTTATTACTAATGTAATGCATGTAAATTGACTTAATTAAATGCATAAAATTGGAATGAAGTAGTTTTAGAAAAGCTTAAAAATAAGTTTTATCCTAGAGATTGCATAGATTCCCCTTGATAGATCTGCACTCTCATAGGCTAGGTGGTCTACCAAAACCCACATGCATAGAGGTGCCTAACATAAGAAAGAAAGTGCAACAAAATGCCATATAAACTCCTGGCTGTCCTAGGCTTACTTCTTAAAAGTTTTAGAATTTTTATACGAGATTATTTTTTTTAAATTTAATTGAAGTAGAAAATATTTTAAGGATCCCTCATGAGCCTCCAATCAAGTCCAAGCTAAATCAAAATCGACATGTAAGATCACAAAAAAAATACTAAAAGCATGCAATCCTATATCACAATCAACATCAAATAATCAACTGAATAATTAAATAAATTAAATAAATAAAATATCCATAGGCAAGTGCCTATTAATATTATAACCCAAAATTATAGAAATTAAAGTGGCCGGGTACCGCTGACAACAACCCACATTTTGCTCATAAGACTCAAGTGACTTTGAGAATTGATATTCTTCTCGTTCTTCACATCTTCATCCTTCTATGACCTCCTTGAATCCGTTCGGTCTGGATATCCAAATAAAAAGAAACTCCTCCTTGAAAGGGGTGTTATCTTTCCTCTTTAGATATTTAAAATCATCCTAATTTGGATCTCCAAATGGAGAGGAACTCTCCCATAAGGGATGTTCCCTTCTCTTTGGATTCCAAATTGGATGTGTAACATCCCATCTAAAGTACTTAACATTACAACTTTTAAATACATCTCAAATACATCAAATTATATTGAATAAAAATTAAAATATAGACTCAATGACCTGCAGGGTTATCCTAATAAATTAGTATTTAAATAATCCCAAGCAATTATATATATAAAAAAAAATTAAATACTCGAATTCACAGCCATACTTGACCATGGTCTTTTAATTTTTAAAGGGGGACTTAGCGCAGAAGCAACACTTATAGTAATTTAATATTTATGATTTTATCTCCTTTTATTCTAAATGTCATGTATGAGCATGGCCACCTACATAATATAGAATTAACATAAATTATCCCTAACCTAGGGATAATCTAATGCATAACCAATCACATCACAAAGTATAAAAATTAAGTAAACTATCACATCAATCAATTTTCAATATAACATATAGTGAAAACTCGAAAGCTCGGCACACAATAGGAAATTAAATATCGTCTTAGCCTAAAACTAGAGTTGGTTGTCCTAGCAAACTATTAAAAGTGTGTGAGATAGGCTGTGTGGATGGGATATGTCCTATATAGGATATTTGATTGAAGTTGCTTGATATTTTGGTTGGATGAAAGGCTTAAGGGGAATATTTGATTAATGTTTAATTATACTAATAATTTAAAATTAATTTTAAAATATATTATTTTAAAGTTAAATGGCTACCACCTTTGTTGCTCACCGAGATCGTGAAATTTATTTCACCTTCTTTGGGGCTAACTTAATAGCCTCGTAGGCCTGAGTTACCTAGTGGTAACTGGAATATTTAAGTGAATTAATAAATTAAGATTTAAAGGTTGATAAATTTTAATCAAGATTGATTGGTTGCTATTTTTAAAGTTTAAATTAATTGAATTTTCTATTAACCAGTTTGTGGCATTATTTCATAGGCTCGAGGAACTAGCCTCTTTAGGATATGTAGCCCCGTAGCCCAAGGTAGTTCAACCTAAAAACCTAGTTAATGTATTTAGATTAAGGATTTTTAGCTTATTTAAATAATTAATAATTAATTAATTTTAAGATTTTATACTCTATTGAATCTATTCATGGTGTTGTGCCACTAAGTTCGAGGAACCAACCTCCTTAGAACATTTAGCCCTATAGCCCAGAGTAGTCCATCGTAAAAACTTCATCTTTGGAGTGTTTATTATGTATTAGAGAGTTAGTTGGATGATTTTAAAACTGATTTAATATTTTCTAGAATTTAAAATTAATTATCAAAATTTGGAATTTTTGGATTATTTTAATTCATTAAGGTGTCAAAATGGACTTTTAGATTCAAAGAGATTTCTTGAGTTTTTATATTTTT
Source organism: Dendrobium chrysotoxum (assembly GCA_019925795.1). NCBI lineage: Eukaryota > Viridiplantae > Streptophyta > Magnoliopsida > Asparagales > Orchidaceae > Dendrobium > Dendrobium chrysotoxum. The sequence goes on along the minus strand of CM034315.1, from coordinate 33,557,842 downwards.
GTTAAATATTAGACCTTTTGATGAGTAATCAAAGTTTGAGTTTACTGGATTTGGAGTTTTTCATAATTAGTTATAAATTTTTTAAGTTTTGACTTAAGGTCGATTGAATTGTTCACTTTTTGATTTTGAATTATTTTTTGTAGGTTGATATTTTTACTAAATATTAGACCCAAAATGGAGTCCAATGCCTTTAAATTTGCTCAATTTAGATTTTTTGGAATTAGTTATTATTTTTGAAAGTTTTAGGTATTTATTGGAATTATTAAATTATTTTTAATTAAGGGTGTTTTGATGATTTGAATTCAAATGAATTTTCCAACTCCTTGAAATCAACTTCAAAGGTTAGGAATGACCTAAAAAGAGATTCCCAAGTGTTTGGGAGTTTTCTAGAATTTTTAGTTATTTTTAATTACTTATTAATTAAATATAATTTTTAATTAAAATGAAATTAAGGTTCAAATTAATATTTAGTCAAGGGGCTTTTATTTTTATTTCATTAAGGACTTAATTTTGGTCAGTTAGAGGTATTATATGTATTTTTTAGATTTAAATTAGATTTATTAAAATTTTTGGAAGTTCTCAATACTTAATTAAGGGTTTAATATTAAGTTAATTAATTAACAGGCTTAATGAATTTTAAAATTAGTTATAAATTTCTCTAGGGCAGAGAATGCCACTAAGATTTAATGGTTCAAGTTTCATGTCAATAGGAAGTGTTTCTTAATTATTATTAAAATTAATCTAAGTTATCTAAATATGTCCTCAATTATTATCCTTAATTATGTCACTAGGTTGAATGGGCTTGAATCAATGTTCCACAAACCCTTGGACAAGCATATGAGTAGTATGCAATCACACCAATCAAGTCCTAGATCTAGGAGAGCCTAAACTAAGTGAGTGTGTGCACCATAAACATGTAGATCAAAAGAAATTTTAATTAGCTAGAAAATTAGTAAATGAATAATTATTATAAATAATTGCTCATTGTTTAATCACAATTCCCCATCAGTCCTATTCAATCACACTCAAACTATGTTTAAAACTTCAAGGGATGTCACTCAAACACTCAAAATTTAATATAAATATATAATTTTAAAATAAAATTAAAATATATATATTATTATATATAATATATATATATATATATATATATATATATATATATTATACATATGTGAATAGCGTGTAATCATGAAAATCTATGAATTTTAAAATAACATTGAAATATATTTCAAAATAATTTTAAAGGGCATATGGAATATGAGAGGTAAATTAAAATATATTTTGCTCAAATTTGAAATAATTTGACTAATATATAATTAAATAATAATTAAATGTTGAATATTTTAAAGGTATTTGAATTTATTTTAAAATATGTTAAGTATTTAATTTTGAAATTAATTTTAAATTAAAGTATTTAAAATTTTAAAAATTTTGATATACTATTTGTAATTTTTTGATTTAAATTGACTTTTAGTTTATTTTTTAAAGTTTTAAGTTAATTAAATTAATTTAAAATAATTTAAGAATATTTAATATTTAAAATAATTTTAAATTAAATTATATTAAATATTAAATGTTTTATAAAAATTTTAAGTTATTTAAATATTTTCTTTAAATTTTTTTTAAATCATTAATTTAATTTAGTTTTAATTAAACATTAATGAAATATTTAAATATTTAATTATTTTTAAAATTATTTAAAACATAAAATATATCATTAATTAATTTTTAATTTTAAATTAAAATATTTTAAAATAATTATCTAATTTTTAAGATACTTAATAATAAAAAATTTTAAATATTAAAAAATATTTTAAATTAATAATAATTAAGCATTAATGTATTAAATTTTTTAATATACTTAAATAAAATATTTTAATTTAACTTTAATTTGAAATATAAAAAAATACCTCAAATATTTATCAAAAAATTTAAAATATATTTTAAAATAAAATTTTTAATTTTATTAAATATTTTAATCATTTTTAATTAAATATTAATTATAAATAATAATATTTTAATATTTAAAAAAACTTAAAATATATTTAACATTTTATATTAATATTTATTTTAAATTAAATTTTATGATAAATAAAAATTTTGATATATTATAATTAATTTTTAGGTTAATATTTAATTTATTATACTTTTTAAAAATTTTTGTTAATTAAATTAGTTAAAAATAATTTTAAATTTAATTAAAAGGTTCTAGCGGTGTGGCAGCAGTGGAAGGAAACGTGAGAGGCTCGCATTTGTTGGCTCAAATCGTAGGGGCAATCATTAGATGGCGGCACAATGATTGCACCACCGCCAATGATTACCCAAATGATACCACGAGCGCGGTATCACTTATCTATGTAGGAGTGGATTGCCGACAATTAGATCCTTTGTGGAAATGAATCAACGGCTCTAATTGAGCCAGAAGAAAGACAAAATCGTAGGATCGATCGCCACGGTCGAATGAAATCGAAGGAAAGGCTAAATCTGGATCGTTGATCACGTAATCAATGGTGCAGAAAATGTACCAATATTACATGCTACGGATGAACCCTAGAATGCATTTTTTGGCCTTGTTCTTTCGATCGAATGGACTAAATC